>CM043699.1:138574535-139774535 GCA_023935145.1 Bretschneidera sinensis
CAGGAGCTGAAGAAGGAGGCTATGATGTGTCGGACTGCTGCTCACTGCTCTGTCCAACGAGTTCTTCTAGCTTTGGACTTGATACAATCGGCTCCGTCACGGGACTATCTGGGACATCATTTGCATCTGCATCTGCATATGCAAATACTGGCCCACTCTACTTTGAGTCGCTGGCGTCGGTTTTATGCCTGTCCTTATACATCACTCTTTCGTTGAAAATCACATCTCTACTGCGGATCACCTTTTTGTTTTCGTCATCTCAAATGCGGTAGCCAAACTTATCCTCGCCATAGCTGACGAAAGTGTATTTCTTGGATTTAGGATCAAGCCTATTCCTGCCTTGATCATTAATATGCACATATGCTACATAACCGAAAACTTTTAGATGTGATAGTTTTACCTCTTTTCTGCTCCATACCTCCTCTGGTATTTTGGGCTCCAATGGAACCGATGGGCCACGGTTGATCAAGTAAGCTGCTGTGTTGACTGCTTCTGCCTAGAACTGCTTCGGTAGACCTAACTGTATACGAATGCTTCTGGCTCTTTCTGTCAATGTTCGGTTCATAGGCTCAGCTACACCATTGTGTAGAGGCGTACCCGGCACAATTCTCTCCATTCTGATCCCGTGCTTATAGCAGAACTTCTTGAATCCAGTGTCTTCATATTCACCACCATTGTCGGTTTTGAGCTTTTTAATCTTCAGACCTGTCTCATTTTCAACCATAGCTATCCATCTCCTGAAAGCCTCAAACACTTCAGACTTATGCTTTAGAAAGTAAACCCATATCTTTCGAGAGTGTTCATCAATGAAAGTCACGAAGTAGTGTTTCTCACCAATGGATGAAATAGTTGTTGGTCCCCAAACATCATAGTGAACGAGCTCTAGCCTTTCTTTCTTTGGGGTTCTGCCACTTGTCTAAAAGCTGACCCTCTTCTGCTTTCTAAGTATGCAATCTTCGTACATGTCTATCTCAACTGACTGTAGACCTGGAAGTTTCCCTTTCGAGTGCATAATTTTCATCCCCTTCTCACTCATGTGGCCAAGTCTCTAGTGCCACATATTGGGATTTTCGTTTCCTGTTGCAACTGCAATTGAACAGCATGCCCCTGCTGTCATGTAAAGAGTACCACTCTTTTTGCTCCGAGCAACCGTCATTGTGCCCTTTGAAATCTTCCAGTCATCGCCATGAAAGATCGTAGTGTAGCCTTCGCTAGCCAATTGCCCTACTGAGATTAAGTTCTTTCTCAGGTCAGGAATATGCCTGACATCCTTCAGCTCCCAAACAGACCCGTTTAACTTATTCTTCATTATTCCTTTACCAATAATAGCACAAGGTTGATCATCACCAAGGTATACCTTTCCAAGGTTTCCAGGGACATACCTCTCGAAGAATTCTTTCTGTGAAGTAGCGTGGAATGATGCTCCAGAGTCTAACACCCAAGACTCTTCATTGCTCTCCAAAGAGCATATCAACGCATCATCTCCTCTGGAGGTGGAAGTAACATTTGCTTCTGCCTTCGTCTCCTGGTCTTTTGGTGCACTCTTGCACTGATTTTTATAGTGCCCGGTCTTCCCGTAGTTCCAACACTCGACGGTCTTCGAGAAATAAGAATTATTGGGATTCCTAGATTTGGACCTCATGTCCTTTGATCTGCCTCCGTAGTTCGATATGCTGCATCCATTCCATCTGGTTGAATTTCTTCCTCTTGAATTTGTATGCAAAACTGAAGAGGTTAACGATTCACCCAACTCTCTCTGTCGAATCTCTTCACTGAGAACCAAATCACGAACATCATCAAATTTCAACTTATTGCTTCCCGACGAGCTACTCACAGCCGCGATAGTAGCATTCCAACTTTCTGGTAGAGAAGACAAAAGTTTCAATGCTCGTACTTCTTTATCAAATTCAATTTCAACTGAACTCAACTGGGTTGTGACTGTATTAAGTTCATTGAGATGTTGAGCTACTGATGCGCTTACTGTCATCCGCAAATTGAATAACCTTCTCATCAAATGAACTTTATTAGAGGCCGATGGCTTCTCATACATATTGGAGAGAGCAGCCATAAGACCCGCCGTGGTATTTTCCTTTGCTATGATGAAAGTAACATTGCAGGATAACGTCAATCGGATAACTCCAAGGGCTTGTCTGTCGAGAAGAGCCCAGTCTTCATCCTTTATAGTTTCAGGCTTCTTTCCTGAGAGAGGTTAATACAAATTTCTTTGATACAGATAATCCTCTATCTGCATTTTCCAGAACCCGAAATCTGCGCCATCGAACTTCTCCAGTTTCATCTTCCCTTCGTCTGCTGCCATCGCTCCCACTCGAATCTGACTTTTTCTGGATCGTTTCTGACTATTCCTGCGAACATTCGTGTATTAGAACACCGTTGCCGATGAACCAGTATCACCGACAAAATTTCACTCTTCACGTGAATAGTAACCTCACAGAAAATTGACAGAATTCACCACCAAACGCTCTGATACCAGTTGTTGGGAAAATTACGCAAATTTTCCTATAAACCAGATTAGTGAGAATGCGAAATAACAGCGGAAATAACACACAAAATTTGATAACGGAGTTCAGCCAATTGTGCCTATGTCTCCGGACCTGCTGCAGATCGTTTTACTAAAGGGAGAAAATATACAAAGTGTTTACAACACTTACAACTCACAACTCAAACCCAATTGTATTTTTCTCTTAAGCTTTTCTCTCAAGCTTTCTCTAATTCTCTAAATTGGGATGATTTACAAATGAAAGTTAAGTAGTTTATATAGGCCTCAAAAATAGGTTGGTGAAAGTTAGGCAACCACTATTTTTTATCCCTAAGTTAGGCAACACCTATTTTTGGCCCTTAAGTTAGCCCCTATTTTTTGGCCCCTAAAAAAGGTGGCTAGGCAGCTCACTTCCTTAACAAAAAATCCTACAAATAATTTGGCCTCAGTAAATCAACATACTCATTTACTGTCCAGAGGATAGGGACTTCTGGGCTATTATCCTATCTTTATTCCCAACTGAGTGATGCCAAGTTCAGGACCAACTTTGTTCGTATATGAAGCTAGGAGATAAGACGGTTAAAGCATAGAAAGCCGCTGCCTTGTGTTAAATGTGGAGCATCTAGAGTGAAAGAAACTGATGTGCATTTTACTGAGAAAAGAAAACGAAATATATGTTTTATATTGGGGTTAATGCATCTTGACAAGAGCTTAGATCTGACTTCCTTAGAAGTTGTTTTGTTTCCTTGGACAGGAATACTTATACCTGCCTATCCCACTTCTTCTTTTTTGTAGTTTTAAATTTTCTTTTTTCTTTGTAATTAGCCTAATTATTATTATTATTATTATTATTATTACAGATTTACATGAGGTTTCAAGATATAGTCTGAATTTTTTATTCTTTTCAGGAGAGGGGAGTTTCATTTATTTGATAAGTAAAGACAGCAATAAACTAATATATCATGTTTGGCAACAAAGTGTGTTCTCCAAATTTAATTCAAGAATTTGAGACATGGTGTGGATCCTAAGAGTTCAGAAACCAAGCTACAGTTTTTCAAGCGTTCAAATTTTTGGGTTAGTGAAAATAATCTCAATGGCACGTTGAAAAGGAAAGCATGGTTCAAACATTGACACGTGCTGTCCAAATTTTGGAAGCTTCTACTCAATACTCAAACAACTCAAGAAATAAAACAAGCTGCAAAGATCTGAAATATAAAAGCAAAGCAAAACAGGGACTTGACCACTTACTATATGTATCAATCTATTTAGTAGTCTGTGGTACCTAAATTACATTATCTCTCACTTTGGGTACATATTTCCCTTTTCTTTTCTTATTTGAGGATAAAAACATCCCCAAATCAGAATTCTACATGACATCATATCTGTTGCAAAGTATAGACTAAATATTTTTTGATGAGAATGATTGACAAAATATAAATAGAAAAAAATACCTTTTGGTATGAGGTTATGCACTGTATCCAGCGACTTCAATTTATACACGACATCCGGATGTTCACCTTCCCAGAGTCCGATCAACTTGACCAAGTTTGGATGGGATTCATTACGTCTAAAATACTCTAGTAAATCAACTTCTTCTTAAAAATGATATACACCACTATGTAAACAATAACCTTACAACAAATTACTTACAATTAAAGCACAACAATTAATACATAAATAAAGAAATAAATTATTAAGTTATGAGGCATACTATCAATTTGCTAAAATTGTCTCTAGGATAAACTTTATAGATTAAGGGATCTTCCCATATCTTCACAGTGACCT
The DNA here is from genome assembly GCA_023935145.1 of Bretschneidera sinensis. Classification (NCBI taxonomy): domain Eukaryota; kingdom Viridiplantae; phylum Streptophyta; class Magnoliopsida; order Brassicales; family Akaniaceae; genus Bretschneidera; species Bretschneidera sinensis. Next base: position 138,578,818 of record CM043699.1, read on the forward strand.
CGTTCTTCTTATACACTCCACGATACACCTTGTCGAATTGAAATTTTCCAATAAAATTATCTTCACTAAAATCATTAGTGTATCGTTTAAGGTCTTCATAAGTAAATCCAGCTGTGTCGGAACAAACCATACCTACCAATTTCCCACTGAAAGTGGATAAACAACATAAGCAATAAGGTTTAGAACAAAAATAAACCACTTAAAAAATTAAAATATAAAAGGCAGAAGCAATCTAGAGATGCAACTCAACCTAAATCACATCATTATTAAAAAGCTCATGAATAGATAAATGTGCCATTAACCAACTCTCTCCGGCAACTAAAGATGAACTGCATCCAAATCTGTAGTTTAGGGAGTGTGTATGAAAGCGCAAAAAAGAAACAACTAAAAACCCTATTGTACTCCTCTCAAAGGATAATAATAGAAAGAAAAAAAAACAGCATTGCATATTCAAGACCGAAACTCTCACCAAGTAGCTTAAACTCGTTGCACACATATAAAATACAGTAATTCACTCATGTAACCTATCAATTAATTTCGTAAATATAGCTAACTAATCGAGCTTAGCAAACTTAATAAATAATCATTGAAAAAGCAGCAAACCTTACTTAAATTAAAGCTCGAAAAGCTAAACAAGATTTTTATTTTCATCAATACTTTAACGTTATAAAAAATTTCATCGCCTTCATAAAACAAAAGATTAAAATTGAAAAGCACAATTCGCTCTTCAAAAATAGAAAATCGAAGTTCTTGAAAAAAATTTACGCTTTATAAATGCATATACGTGAGTATGTGTGCAGTGGGGGATTTCTTGGCTGAGCTGGTTGAATAAATTAGGTCCCTAAAGTTACAGGCTTTGACTTGATTTTGATGAATAAATTTGAGGGCTTGTGCATAGAAAGAAGGGAAAAGGGCATTAAAAAAAGAGGGAGGGATTTTTTATAGAGTGAATGTCGAAAATTTAAAAGAAATAAATCGCAGTTGTGACGAATTTTCATCCAGTTAATTTAAAATGCAATGCGAATGCTGGTGGGCTATTTCTCGATTGGCCCAACTTTCAGTCTTTTTCAGCTAAGCTCTGGGTCTGTTTCATACCCTAAACCTAACGCAAAATTTGGGTTTTAAACATGTTTTCAATGGTTTCTATAGTTTGTTTTTTTTTTTTGTTAAATTGGTTTTCAAAATTTTAATTCTATTAAATGAGTTTTTAAAGTTTCAATTTAATAAAATAGTCCAATTATGTCTCAATTAACTATCCTGCTTACTCGCTTAGTTGTGTATACTAGTGAGGAAAAATTAACCGAAAAAATTAATTTGATCAATTTAAAATTTTAAAAACTTATTTTATTAAATTGAAAATTTATAATTTAATTTGATTAAATTGAAATTTTAAAGAACAATTTAACCAAAAGCTAAACTATGAAGATCAATAGTGATATTTACCGGTAATAACTAACAACTACTTTAAATTGTTTGTTCAATAACTATCAACAACACAAATTTAACAATGCATTCCATAAAGATGTTTTTTTCATAAAAATATAAAAAAGAATTTTTTATTGAATTAATGAAGAATAAAATTGTTGAATCGGAAGTGCATTTCATTGAACGAGAGAAACTAAATCAAAAAAGTACTCCAACTATTTAAATACTAAGTGGACAATTATCCTGGCATGGCATGTGAAGATAAAACTTTCTTAATCGGTCAATGGAAAGTGTTGGTGAGGAGTGAGGGTCTTTTTCTACATTATTTTATAGAATCCATGGTAATTATGATACATGATGTCTACAGCAAAAGTTATTTTCTTTGATGGATATATATATATATATATATATATATATGTATTAAATGCTAACTATTTAATGCATGAAATTATCCTCTGGCATTCTACAAGATGAGATAAAACAAATATCCATGTTTGAAATTTTGGATGCAACACAATGTTTGGGATTTCTTTTCAAAGCAAAGTTCTAGTATGTCCATTTTGGAGCTGTTAATAATGAAAAGTACGTGCTTTTGGTTACATGTCTTCTTTACAAAGGATATTTTTTCAGTTTAGTTGAGATTGTTATGGACCTACCATTTTTCGTTATAAACCAAACAAACCCCAAGAATTTCCAACAATGAAAGACTGGCAGTTATATTGGGACCATCTCCTCTGTTCTCCTACACACTGCACTGTGCATTTGGGTTTGGGTCCATATATACCCAACAATGAAAGTTCCTCCCACCTGCCATGGAGATTGACACTGCACGGTAGCCAGTCCCTTGCTTTTTATTTGAAACTGATCATCATGCATGCAGATACCATTGCATTCCGTAGCTCCATCACTACCTTTTCACCCCCTACCCTTCTCCAGATAAATTAAACCTCAGCTTTCACTCTGCCTCTCTCACACATAAACACTCTCATTTGCTTCTTGCTCTCTCTCCAAGTTTACTAATAAGCTTTCTCTTGCAGATTTCTACATTCTAGATTGTAGAGTACCTAATGACTAAACATTTTTGTCTTCTTTGAATTTTTTGGTGTTCTTCACTTCTTCTATGAGTTCTCTTTGAAAAGTTCTAACTTTTTTTTTTGGCTTTTGAAAGCAACAAAAAATTTCTAAAATGCAAACTTTTTTTTTTTCTGTTTAGGTTTCACCAAGTAAATGGCTTCTACACATCAAATTAAACATGTTTTCTTCAATAGTAGACTGCATTTTTATACATTATAAAAAAAAGGTTTAGATTTTTAGCTATCTATGTTTGTGTAACGTGCATGAGAAAGAACAAGCTAAAGTCCTTCCTTTTCCCCCCTCTCCTCAAACAGAAAAAGCCATTCTTTTTCCCTTTCTGAAAAAAGATCAAACCACAAGAAGCCCGTCCAAAAGGACTAATTTTTTTTTTTTTGTATTCTTGTGCAAAAGAATTTTTTGAGTTTTTTTGTTCTTTTTTTAAGGTTAATCTATCTTGGAAGCCCAATTATTCAATCTTGTGAGGATTAAGGCTATTATCATCAAAAGAATTAGCCAAATGTTTTGAGGAGTTAATTTAATAAGACCAAAAATACCAAGCCTTTCCAAGTGCAATGCTTTTTTCCTTAAAAAATTTACTGTATTATTCTTTTGCTTTTTTATGAGTATTATTCTTCTACTCTTGGAAGCAAAACAAAAAAGAAATCCATATTTACAAGTATTACTTTTTTATTTTTCTTTTAATGTTGTTGATGTTCTTAAGCTGTAACATTTATTGATTTAGTGTGAGATAAATGCTTCCTTCCAGTTCATTTGCACAAGACTAACCAATCATTTGTTTGCATGTATCAATTGTTAGAAAGATGACGTGTATAAACAAGGTTTCTTCGTTACTAGACTAGATATTTGTACATTATGTTAAAAAAAAAAGATTTTTTCTTCATCTCTGTTTGTGTGTGAAAGATGCATAAGCCAGACCGAGCTAGAGCCCTTATTTCTTTTCCCCCTCCCCTCAAACTGAAAAAAAAAAGGCATTCTTTTTCCTTTTAAGAAAAAAGAAAATAGAAAAACCCACAAGAACTTCTGGTTCAGTACGTCCAAAATGGCCTAATTTTCTTTTTGTTCTTGTTCAAAAGAATTTTTTTAAAGATCTTTTTCATCTTCTTTCTAATGCTTTTCTTTTTTAGAGTTTTTTTTTGTTCTTTTTTGAAGAGCCTGTATTATATTCACTTAGTAAATAAATTTAGTCATTCTTATTAGTTTCATAGGTTGACTGGTTGAATAAGATTAAAACCCAATTTCATTACAAGTTTTAGGTGTAAGTAGGCTCAAAGTTGGCCTGAAATAGAGGCGATATTGGACCAAGTTAATCTGTCTCATAAGGATTAAGGCTATTATGATCAAAAGAATTAGCCAAATGTTTTGAAGAGTGCAATGCTTTTTTCCTTAAAAAAAGGTTTTTATGGTTTTGCTCTTAAAAATGTATTATGCTTTGCTCCTTTTTTATGAGTATTATTCTTTTGCTTTTGGAAGCAACAAAAAAGAAATCTATATTTACGAGTATTATTTTTTTCTTTTAATTAATGTTGTTGAAGTTCTTAAGCTGTAATATTTATTAATTTGGTGTGAGATAAATGTTTTTTTACAGTTCATTTGGAAAAGACTAATCAATTATTTGCTTGCAAGCATTAAATGTTAGAAAATTGACATGTCTAAAATTCCATCTTACATCATAGAATATTCTTTTGGAATCGATCAAGATCAAATTAATTATCAAAGCATTTCAAAATTTAAACTAGTCCTATAGTAAAAGAGTTTTGCCAACCTGGACATAAACAGCAGGATTATTAACAAAAACTAAGGGGTTGATTTTTAACTTCATTTTTAAGACACAATACTGCTTGATTAATCGGTTGAGATAAACTCATTATTAGTTTTCTAAGATTTGAAATTGTAACCATTTATTAAGTTAAGAATGAAGTCTGTTAAGGTAAAATTCAAAGTACAATTTTAATGCTGAAAAATGTTTTAACAGATTGATGGCCAGTGGTTCCAGAAGAAGGGGCTCACAAGGATCCACTGATGATCCAATAGAATTTACATATGATCAAATTGCATCATTGGCGGATTTTACGGATGAGCCTATTGATAGTGGAGGTTATGAAAGCGTTTTCAAGGGGTACATGGGCCGGAGAGAAATTGCAATCAAACGAATTGAAAATGGAAACATTATAAGCAGAAAACAATAGACAATAAGTCTCCTCTTTTATATATATAATTACAAAATCAATCAAGCATAAGAAATTAGTAGAATTACAAATGAATATAAATCATTAATATTTCAGTTGCTCATCTAATTGGACATCTTGGTGCTAGTGTATTACTAATTAAGGAAAAGTATACATACATACATATATATATATATATATCAATTTTTCTTATCATGACGAAATAGTAGCTCCATTACCATGTTAATTAGAACATTTTTGTATATTCATTTTAATTTAATTTATACTTAATAAATATCAAGTGTGTAGAACACATCTTATATTTTAATTTTATGACAGGTTGAAAGAGAGTATCTTCAAATGTTCAAACATCAAAATATAGTGAAGTTCCTAGGATATGGAGAAGATGAAGAACATTCTTATCTGATACTGGAGTATGTGCCACATACACTCTTCAAGATATTTCTTGGTAATGATTTCTTGTTATCTTAATATTTGATTTATTTGTTTTTGTATACAAAATCCATTTTCTATTAAATCGAATTGATGAAAGACATAAGTTGCACATTATTCTTGAGCTTCCATTTTTGCTTCAAGTAAATTAATAACATTAAATCTTAAGATTGTTGAGCACCTTAATTTAAGAAGCATTTTCTAACTGTAGAGATTTCGCCATATGAATCAAATAGAATAAAAACTTTTAATGTACTTGTCAACCTACCTTGTAGGGTTTAGGACTGTGTATCATGCACTTCACTTAAGAACTTGTCCATAAACTATTGTTAGCATGCAATCAACAAACAGGGAACTAAAATGTAAGTTATTTTACTTCTGCTCATGGCCTATAGATCTCTCTTGGAACCAAGTTCTGAAATTTCTGAGGCAGTCCGCACTAGCACTGAGTTAGATTCATGAACATAAGCATGTCCTTGTGGACTTCAAAACAGCAAATATTTTGATAGACCAGGTTAGTAACAAATAAAATATCAAAAGTACAACACATTTGATTTATAGGAAACCTTTTTTATTTTATTACAAAATGATACTTGATTTCTACTTGCTTAGGTATATGATGTGAAATTATGCGATTTTAGAGGGATGATACAAGAAAAAAGGTTCCATATACTGCTCCAGAGAAATCTCGTAAGTAACCATTTGTTTTAAATTAATAGTCTCTTACTTGTTGTGTCCAATAATTATGTATGCATGTAGACCAAGTACTCTCATGGTTAATGCATTAACGTTACATTTGGAATTTCAATGTTAGAAATTAGAATAAGTCTTTGACTTTCAAGGTGAACTTTGATTAATTGTAATAGACGTATAAATATTATGATTGAGCTTGGTATATATATCAAATACATATATTTATAAGATATTTTTTTAGGATAATAATTGCATATGGTAATCTTTTTACATATTAATTGTTTATCAATTAAAGTTACAACTATTTTTTTTAATTATTATACAATTTTACAGAGAAAACTCTTATAACAACATCCTAATTATTATACCATTTTACAATGAAAGATATCATAACAACAAAAGCAGATGTCTATAGCTTTGGAGTGGTACTCCTGCATTTGGTGGTGAAAGTGGAGGAGAAAGATATTGGTAAAAGAAAAAAGAAAAACTCAACATATATTGCTGATGTAAAAGCCAATGAAATTGAAAGAAAAAAGCATGTGGTTGATAAATCTTTGATGGCTTCTGGATGTACAAAAGCTGTGGCACTTGTGATCACAAGGTTTGGAGTTGATTGTACAAATGTGAATCACCATCATAGTCCAGACATGAACTATGTGCTTCGCACGCTTGAGAAGTTGGAAGTTATAATCCATATACATTGTTCAAACCCGTAGTCAATTGAATTCTATCTCATACCTTGTTGATGTTTGTTGGATTCCCCAAAGAATCTCTGTTTAAATTAAACACTATAGAATATAAAAATTGAACACATAAGTTTTGTTTATTATTTAATGATGATAATCCCGAAAGATTTCAAGTTCATTTCCTACACACTTAAATTTCTGATTTCATGGAGCGGTTAGGGAAGTTTAGTTGCAAAAAGATTTCCCATGTGCATCGGGAAGCCAACAAAGCAGCAGATCTTCTGGCACGTAAAGAAAGGGACATTGATTTTGGATTATGTAATCTGATGTATTGGATTCTGATCGAAGAGATATGTTCCTCTAGACTTATTAATTAGCAAAAAGAAAAATAAGAGCAAATTAACCCAATGAATACAACTCTGTAAACTCAAATGAAGGAGTAGGTTAGGTTCTTCTGATGAAAAAGCCATGAACAATTCATCAGAAAACTCAATTACAATCAGGGACGAGAGCCGCTTTTACAAGCGCTGGAGGCCCACCCATCCAAGTCTTACTGCTGCCCAAAAAGTAAAGCCAGCCTAGCCAACAAATGAGCCACCTGCTTGAGCATGAAATTTCCCATCATATGTCGCAAAACAAAATTTATTCATTTTTTTATAAAAGACTCCTCCATTATGTTAAAATATTACAGAACTACAGTTTATAGTCCACTTGCAACAGTAGAGATGTAGTGAAGGACAGCATTTACTAAGCATACATGAAAATAGATTACCGCTCCACATTAGAGGAAAATGAATATAGTAAGGCCTTCCCCACTTTTGGAAAAAAGAAGAGAAAAGAAAAGAAAAAAAGATGCGATAAAACCAGAAATTTATCTTTTCTCCATTCACTCTTATCTCCTCTAAGTATTATGACGGGTTGGCATTTGATTGCCAGGTATAGTCAGAATAACTCTTTAACAACACGTAGCTTCAGCAATTTCTTAACTATTTGCTTCATCTTAGGGCGCTTGGCCAGATCATATTCCACACATTTCAATGCCAGTTTCGTAAGTTTGGCACCATCGCTAGAATAACAGCCTGGTTGTACCTTGAGGTTTTCATGCACAAGGGAACATTTAGAGAGCTTAGAACCTGAAACTGACATTTTTAATTCGTACTCACTCTGGGCCCATTCAAAAGCTTCTATTGGTTCTGCCCTTTCACAGTCTTCTTCAGTGTCGAATCTTTTTGTTATCAGGTTCAACAGAACCACACCAAACGCGAAAATATCACAATATTCTGACCAGTAATCTGTCAAGCACTCTCAAAGTTACTCATTCTGCAAAAAGTAGCTAGAAACCAAAAAAATATTAAATAGCAATATCGCAGGAGGAGGTTAGAGTTTCCATGTTTCATTTTTGACTAAGAACATCAAATCATTTAGACTAGCCATTGTAATTTCAAGAAAATACTTTGAGATCATCCAAGAGATACAAGTATATAATTTTCATATCCTCCACCATAAAGCATATTTAATCATCTGGGAAAGGGTCCAAGAAAAACCTCCTCATAGACTTAGGTTTTCAAGGATTTTTTTTTTTCATCTAACAAGGTACAAAGAAAGCCAATTTAGATTTTCCTGTTCACTCATTCAAGGGCTTAAGAAATTGCTAAGGGAACACAAGTGACAAACAAGACAAATGATTCATTACAAGCAACAAAATAAGAGAGGTATCTGAATATTTTCCTAGTGTATTATAATGCAGCCAAAGTCAATAATTTCAAATGCCATGTCCACTACCGTTCAATCCTATTTACTCTATTCAAGTGACAATTGACGTGACCATGTCTTTCATGTCCTTTTCACCTTTTACAATCCGTTACTTTCAGCTTTTCCTGTACTCCTAACCATAAATCCTATGATTACTAATCATGAAAGTTGCAATTAAGATTACAACAAATATGTATACAAAAAGATATATGCATAAATATACCATTACTCTGACATACCAGTCCGGGCATAATTTATATCAACATAACCGCAACACCCATGTAGATATTTAATTGTAGGGAATCTTCGGTCAGGAAGGACTCCTCCAGTAAACATACCAAAGTCAAATAATTTTGGATTGTGATCCTGTAAATCAAAGTGATTTTGAGTTATTGTAGATTGTGAATAGAAACAACTCCGAAAAGCAAATAGGAGAACAAAATCTTATGCAGATACCGAAACTAACCTCATCAAGCATTATGTGAGCTGGAGTTATGTTGCGGACCAGATAGGGCAGATACGGGGGATTACGTGCGTGTAGAAATTTCAGGAGGCGTGCAAATCCAAGAGCAACTTTAACTCTATTTACCCAAGTAAAATTGTCTACAGACGCAAAATGAACCATTTTTAATTCTTATCAAACTGCTAGAACCTAAATATTTAAACAGTCACAATCAAGCATAGATACAAGCTTGAATATAAAGGCTGATCATTACAACAAATAAAGTAGCTAATACTTGTAAAAAATAAAATTAAAAGAAGTAGCTTATTTCGAGTGAATACCAGAATTTGAGTTTTCTTCAAACCATTCTTAAAAATTGTTACAATCTACTTGGGGTACCTTTTGCATTTGAATAGCACCATCATTTTGGTACCTTTTAGTAGGTTTCTACAAATTAAAACAAAAAAAATCCTGGTTTATTCAGCTACAAGTTTTAACTTTAAGTACAAAAACTTCCAGCGAATCCGCGCATTGTATGGACTATGGATAATCCATTAACAAACAAAATTTTGGAGAATGAGGTAAGCCTCTAAGAATAAACATGACAAAGCTTGCCTTGGTATCACGGGCGAATCCTGGATTTCTATATTGGGGAAGTGGGCCTAAAGAAAGAACAAAGAAATTTCATAAAGATAAATATCTTTTATTTAAATTGTACACAACCTTCTTTCACATAGCAAAAGGCATAAATTATCGAGTCTATGCTAAACTTTTCAGCGTCTTTGTTCTTAAAAAAATCTCAGCATTATCCTAAGTCTTCTAAAAACATTATGACATTATTAGTTTTTTTATCCAATACAAAATGCTATCATAACAGAAGAATACAATACAAAATAAAATAAAAAGATCAATTACGCTATATAATGTACAAATTAATCAAGTCAAACTCTAAAATAGAAAGTAAGACTTTCTATTTATAGAATTTAACAAATGATAAAATATTAGATATAACATGATACAAAATTACAAAAAAAAAAAAAGAGGGAGAGAGAGAGAGAGAAGAAGAAGCTTACCTAAAAAGATCAATTACGCTATATAATGTACAAATTAATCAACTCAAACTCTAAAATAGAAAGTAAGACTTTCTATTTATAGAATTTAACAAATGATAAAATATTAGATATAACAAGATACAAAATTACAAAAAAAAAAAAAAGAGGGAGAGAGAGAGAAGAAGCTTACCTCATAAAGTTTAAAGCTCTTTTGCTAAGTAATATCGTCTTTTAAGTTGTTGTTGTCTCTAAATTTATGATTGATTTTTCCATCAGTTTTAGGGTTTGTCATTAGTGTTTTAATTTGTGTTGATGATACTTCGAAAGAAAATGAAGTATTTGTTAATCCAATTATTTATCTTTAGTCTTGTGAAGAAACGGAATAAAAATAAAAATAGTTAAAATCCGGCCACCATAGAAAACTTACTTTTCTTTCATTCCATTTTTATTGAATTTGATTTACATCAAAACAATCAAACATGGTGATGATGGGCTCACATAAAAAGAACGAGGACAGCTGCACAACTACAACTAGGGGTGGTAGTGAGCTGTGTCATGCCGGCCCACCGTGCCTTCGTGTCGTGCCTCCCTCTCTTTCGTACCGTGTCGTGCTTTTAAAACCCTTGGCACGGCCCAAGGCCTACATAACTATTGGGCCGTGCCGTTCAATGGGCCTCATAGGTGTATATTGATTTTTTTCTGCCTTTTTTGTTGAAAATAGTAAAAAAATAATTACAAATATTGATTTGAATGTTTATAATTGATTAGAAAAACAAATATTTTATTGATGAAGTATTACAAATATCTTAGAAACTGAACAAAAACAACATAAAAAAATAACTTAAAAATTATAACTTCCAAAAATCTTCCAAATAAATGACTTACAAATGAGTAAAATATAAAAAACAACTTAAGAAATTTTAAAAATTAGAAAGACATAAATATTATTAATAATTAAAAAAATAATTTTTATAACCTTTTTGACATTTAAATAAAAAAGGCAAACTTATCGAATTCATAAACAAATGACTTTAGAAATTGAATGATGAGCTGTCTAACCAAACTATGCAACTAAGTTTCATTCGGTGGATTAAAAATAAGAACATTACATGATTTCCTTCCCGTGTTTTAATTCAAAGTATCAAATGCTATTATGTTAAAATCAATCAATTATAGTTTCAATATTTAAATTAAAAATTCACAAATGATAATTTTTTGTATTTAAATATTTGTTTAGGTTTGATTTAAATTATATAAATGTATGATTTTAGGTAAATTTGTTTTTTTATGAATTAGAAGATCGCGTGTCATTGTTCAAAATGGGTTAATAATTTTTATTTTTTCCATCATCCTGAAATATCAGATTTATCACAATCTAATTTTTCTTGACTCATTATTCTAGTGACATAAAATTGTATATAATTTTGAATTTATTAGACGTTATGATCGTGCCTCGTGTTGTGCCGAGTCGTGCCATGCCTTGCCTTGTGTCGTGCCATGTCTTGCCTTGTGTCGTGTCGGGCCTTGTCTCGAGCTGTGTTGGGCCTCATGCCGTGCTGGACCTCATGCTATGCCGTGTTGGGCCTCGTATCATGCCGTGCTGTACTTTTTTTCATGTCGTGTCGTGGGCCTCAAAAGCTAAGCCCAGCACGACATGAGGAATAGTATCGTGCCAAGCACGACACAGCCCGTGAAAATGTGGGCCATGACAGCCACCCCTAACTACAACTCTACCCTCTACAACTATAAGATTGAAAATCCTTGCCTTCAATTAGTTGCCTATTTTAAAGCCTTAGTGAGGGAGAACAGGGCAGCAAGGGTTAAAAGTAGTTCGCTCATGGAAAACTTTCTTCGTTTAGTGAGCAGGGCAAGCCCCCCTTTGGCTCCGCACTCCCTAGTATTTTAATTTTGAATTAGCATCATTGTCATCTCACATGAAAAGCTCTTTCTTTGGGTGAATATAATCTTTGCCTAAATCCTATCAGACAAAGTTAATTTTTTTCCTTTATGGTGAATTTGTTTCCATCAAACCCTAAAGCCTATTTAACATACTACAAAAAAAACACTATTGACAGCACGTAGACACTGAAAAGGACCAAAGATGACAGAATATATACCTTTGAGTAGGAGATTACGTACAGTATCCAGTGGCTTAAGATCATAAACAATGCTACGATGTTCCCCTTCAAAGCAGTAACCAATCAACTTGACCAAGTTTGGATGATGGACTAGTTTTGGATGCTGAAGCAAAATGAGTTCATCCTAGAAAATACATCCAATATCAGGCAAGAAATGATCTTGAAGCCTAAAACTAAAAACAAAGGGAAAACACAGAACTCTACAAACATACCCTCAACCTCCTCTCATTATCACCTTCAATAACTGGATATATTTCAAATTCAGAACATCTCCATATCTTAACCGTCACCTTTCGTTCTTCAATCTTCCCACGATAAACTTTGCCGAATTGAAACTTTCCAATGAAATTCTCTTCGCTAAATCCGTCAGTGAACAGATTTAGATCATCATAAGAAAACACTTCTATCTTGTCATATTCTTTTCCTGGATATTTTCACATCATTTTGTAGGAAAGAAAATTATGTTAACGTGGAGTAAACATTAGTATAGCAAAGTAGAAAACCCAAATCCACAAAATATCTGAAACTTAATCCCAATTCAAGTAAATCCATATATTCAAGCATGATTTTGCTTCATTGCATCTGCCGATACATAGAGGTAGATTTCTGCAGTGAAAGTACATGCAATGGCTTTATAAATTTCAAAAAAGAAATGTATATTCAACCATCATAACAGCTGAGTAAATCACTCCACATATTTCAGGCTTATAGTTCAAAAGCAAAATTAAATGACAACCAGGATTTTAAAAGGTTTGAAGTTCATTACCATGCAAAATCCACAAACTTGATACATCTAAACAATCAACAGATGTACACATTTGGGTATTACATTAATACATGCACATATGGATGCTCCTAAACATACCCACTCCCCCTACCCACCCAAACAAATGTATGCACCATTATCAACAAACAAATCCAAAACAATGAAAAAAAAATTATCGGTTGCCTCTTACCAGCTTGAATTAAGTTCGGGCTTCTTTGGCCTCTATAGATAATTCGTTCACATGGCAAGTGAAACTGTGAAGCCAATTGACATATCCAAGGCGAGAAAATTTCAATGGGAGAGATCGATCCAATTCTTCCAGTTGAGCAGCAAGATCTGAGTTGAAAATCTGATCCCTTCGGCATCAACCTCGACGACACTATTCATTAAAGTTAAATTTACATCAAGAGTTAATGTAATAAAGATAAATGTTGTTTAGTTATAAAGACGTAGCAAATTTTCCACATGTTATAACGCTATTGAAGTTGAAATTGCATTACTTCAATACATAGCAGACTTCCCTGTGCCCAAACACCCCTCCACCCAAAAATAAGAAAAAGATAAAAGAAATGAAAAACCTGCCACCTCTAATTTAATAAAGAGTTACTCTGACTCTTAAATTTATATGAAATATTCTTGTCATACTCGTACCTGAAACGTGTTCGAAAATATGGATATGCCTCTTCGACCCTTCAAATCAATGGAAATCTTACCAAAAATTGACAAGTATTCAATTCAGACATGTATTCACATCTGACACTCGTACCTGAGTCTGAGTAAAAATGCATGTTGCTATATAACGGTGCCAGCATATTAGTTAACTTTTCAATGTACGAATAAAACCCTATCTTGTAAATGAGATTCACCTTATAGATTTCATAGAAACCCTATATTGTAGATAGTTGTTTTGTACATAGGTTGTGCTCCCTTTGGTGCCCTTTCATAGTATACTTTTTCTTATTAAAAAATGATATAACCAACCATTTAAAAGCCTCGATTCCAAGCTGGGATGGACAATGTGTTTTACGCTATGCAAAGCATAACTAAGGATTGGAGAAAATAAAGCTGATTAACCAGTAAGTTGGGTCAAGAAAAATACCAAAATAAAAAAATCAACTAAGGCCTAAGCTTTCCACAAGGGACTGGATTTTTAGTACTCAGTGTCCATGTGATATAGAATGGTACGGATAAAAGAGATGAAGAACAAGGCAACAACAATAAAAACCCAAATGCAAAAACTATTATCCAAATTTAATTCTCAATCATCAAATCTACCCCAAAACCCTAATTGGGGTGCTCTTATACAGGCACCACACACACTCCCAAGTCCCAAAAAGCCCAAATCCTAAATATGCTTGATTTCTAAGAAACTTTTAAAACATCCTAAAATACCTAAATACCTAAAACAATATTTGAAAATTATTAAAATTACAGGTTTATTTTTACAATCTCCCAAAATAGTAAAAACTTCCCATTTGAGCTTCCTTGGCATCTCCATGACCTTGTGCACCAACCTCATTTACCTGCAGATGTTTTCTCTGCAGTGTAGAATTCTGCATTTGTGTACACCTCAGCTAAGGCTAAAAACATCAAAAGCTACTTTCTCAAAAGTTCTTCTTTATTTGGATGGACTAATAGAACTTTCTGCCCGCGTCAAGTTCAAAATGACGCAATGAAAAACTCATCACAATTTCTCTAAAGACCATAATAGACAAGTGTTTTGATCCCATATACTTGCATTGAGTTCCATCGCAGTCCCGCAAACTGACATCCTTCAGTTTTTAGGAAGCAGGTATTCCAAGATATCATCCCTTGAAAAACTATACTCTGTATAAAAGAACCCGTAATTCAAAACAGACATATGTAATTTTTCTTGGCGATTGCCCATCAGAAGAACCTCTTTCAAATAACATCAAATTACAAAGAAGTGAAATTTCTTATTACAACTACCATTAGTATATCTGATATTACTATTAACAATCTATTACTGTGCTTAATAAACTTATACTATAGACATATGATTGTTCAAGAGCAAAATATATATATATATATTTTTCAAGGCTAAATCTTTATCCTATTTCTTTATCAACAATGTACACATCCAGAACTTTTTTTAATAATAGGATACAGAAAACTCCTAAACAACTAACCAAACTGTTTTTCTACTCCTCAGAAATTGTAATAGGATTCACATAGCAGTTGAAACAAGGCAATCTTACATTTCACAGCTTTCAAAATGAATATCTAGATGTATCGTTAAGACTTAAGAACACATACAATTTTTTTTATAAATAACACACAAAATTTTCAACTTGTAATGGACACGATTTTTAGGTGTACTAGAAATTATCTCCTAAAATAGTTGCAGATAGCACATTAAAAATGATCCGTATAAGATAATTAAGAGAGAAGAGAAATCTTAATTAAAACAATCCAAGAAAAAATGTGTATGCCACATCAGAAAGCAGGACAATATTCTCACAACATGGACTGTGTAAAACAGAATGCAGCAAAATGTCCTTGATTACTGCAATTCGTTAAATAAAATCATGTAACGAGTACTTAAAAAAAAGAAAAAAAATTAAATATCTTTCCATTATATGATAAATTGGTAATACTAAGTACCTGAAAGATTATCGATGTGTGGAATAGCATTGTCTCCATTACGTATATAACCAGTGCTTGGAGCATCAGTATGATGCTGAACAGCAGACAAAGTAAGCAAACACCTAACCACTTGCTTCATCGTTGGGCGCTTCCGAGGATCAAATTCCACACATTGCATTGCAAGCTTTGAAAGTTTAATGCCATCACTGGAATCAAAGAGACATCCTGCCTCTAGACTTTGGTGCACCAATGAAGACTTGGGCCTACCATGCCCCATGAATGATTTTTGTGGATTGTAAACATTCTTGGCCCATTCGTAAACAAAGGGTGCATGAGAATTACTATCTTCTTCTGTATATACTCTTTTGGTTATTAATCCCAAAAGTACAACTCCATAAGCAAAAACATCACATTTTTCTGACCAGTCACCTGATAAGGAATTTTAAGAGTAACCCATCTAAAAAGAAACAGCCAAAACATAGATTCATTTTCAAAAAATCAGATCATTGAAACAAAGGCGACAACTTTGAGAACATCCTTTTTTTAGTAAGGACAACTTTCCCACCATTTTGATAAGAAGCTGGAGGATTGTTATGGAGAAATATAGACGTATACAGCTTACAGAATATATTTTCAAAACCATTAGTTGCTGTTAAACCAAAAATGCAACATTAGGGACCTCCCTTAGCAGTCACTAACACAAGGCCCAACTGCAACACTTGTTGCAGATACATTGTTTAGCCTCATCCTATACTCTATGTTTTATTTGTTAACTTTTTTCTTCTTTTTGATAAGTATTTGTTAACTTTTTCCTGCCCTTGATTAATTCCGACTTCACTAAATTTTGAGTTGGCTAATTGCACCAGCCACCAAGTTAGCAGACACAAACAGAAGCAACTCAGAAATCTAATCATGTACAAATGAAGAGTTACAAGCAAAATCTTACCTTAGTTCACAGTTAAACATATAAGCTATATTGAAAAAAGAAAACCTTTTTTGCACAAAAAAGTTTATGCATATTAACATGCAATTTCTGCAAAACGTATTCCTTTTAAAAATAGAAGCCATTTTTTCTATAAGTAAAAAGAGAAGACATATAAATGGCTAAAAGTTTTAAAAAGTCATAGTTACTTATATCTAAAAGTGTATATAAAAATAAATGTACAAATACTTGCATAGAAATCCATCAGCTTAGACAACTCAAAACCTTAATCATTCCCTTCATTTTGCAATCTGTCAGAAAGCGCTCTCTCAAAATATTTAAGGAAAAAAAGTGATAGTTAAATAAATAACAAGTAAAAGGGGAACAGAACAAGATCAGAATTTGAACATTGTAGCATGTTATTAGATGGCAAGCTTAACATATCCGAATGTTTGACAAAATGAATCCTTGGTTGAAATATAAGATAAGAGGTGTAAAACCCCAAAACTTCCTAGAGAAGTCCCAATTTGGCAAAATATAGATGATGTCTGCGCCGCCTGGGACCTACTATGACAGAAAGAACCAGGAGTTTTACATTTCGTGGACGCTTCGGAGCTAGAGGATACCTTTGTTTATTGTCCATTATCTCTTTATTATTGTCTCCTGTTACTTTCCCCCATCCCTTTCAATAGATTATTCGACTGTACTACAATTGTAATGAATGAAAAACTAGAAGTGGTTCACAGCATAGTTCAATAATACGCATATTACACTGAACTAGGTAACACTAAAATTAGATATGGAATTCGATTGACATACCTTGACACATATGGCTTGGATCAATATAACCATAACACCCATGTACATACTGGTTTGGAAGATTTCTTTTATCCGTAAGAAGTCCACCAGAAATCATACTAAAGTCATATAATATTGGGTTGTGATCCTACATATCAAAGTATCTCAATATGTTGAAGACTTCCTTTTTCTTATAAGTAAATATGTTGAAAAATTCTTATATGGTATTTGAGATGAAGACAAACTACTTAATAAAAGCAACATAAAGTTAAAAGGAAAGATTCAAACCTGATCAAGCATTATGTGAGCTGCATCTACGTTGCGAAGCAGATATGGTAAATATGGAAAGTTACAAGTATGCATAAATTCAAGGACAGAAGCAAATCCAAGAGCAACCTTGATCCTCTGCAGCCAGGTAAAGCTATCTGGAAATCCAAGCAATTTTTTAATTCATAAGCACAAAGAACTATTCTACTTTAAAAATATATTATAAAAAATATCCTTCAATTGGCTAAAAGACCAAGAATTTATAAAAATGCAACAAATAAAATAAAAAACCAAGCTGCTCAAAATCAGCGCTTAAAATAATTTCTTATGAAGGGACAATGCCCCACTCGAAGGCCAAAAGGTAATGGCTTCCCTCATAGCCACAAATCAAGAAGCCTGGCTGGCTTGAATGAGAATCCATCCAATTTGCATTCATAAAGAAGTATAGCAGCAATCCAAGACCAGTTTTTTATACGAGCAATCCAAGAACAGTTTATGTTTAACCACTAGTTACTTAAGCAATCACTGCACTATTTATAATACTTCACTAGTATTCTTGAAAATATTTATTTCCTTTTACTTTGTTTTTACTTAATGTAAAAGTATAAAGCACTCTAACTGAAAAGACTTTTGACTTTTTATTATCAATTGATCACAGTGGCAGCTTAATAATTTAAAAACCCCAAAAGAGATCCCTTTCTTACCCTCACAGTAGGTATCCACATAGAAAAAATAACATTTTCATCTAATCTCATTCCTAAATGCAGCAAACGAGAGCTACATATACAGAATGCAAACAAGAAACCAACCCAGCTAGTCTTACTCTTGTTTAGAATAGCAGACATGAAGTAGTATTCACCTAATAATCATTTGTGATAACATACTTAAAGCAGAAAAAAGAAAACAATAAAACATGTTTGTCCCACATGTCCTTTTCCAACTTAGTTATGTTCCTTTAAGATATTAAAAAGGAATTATTTCTCATAAAAGCGCGAACACGAAACTGTATAATTCCATAAATTTAGAAAAGTAAGGCTTGTGTGGTATCATGGTCGTTTCCTGATTTCTGTTTCTTAATTTCAATTGTTTTGCTTTTGGTTTCTTTTCAGAATTTTAAAAACATAAAATATGTGCCGCAGACAAAAACTCTTTCCAGTTTTTTATAATTGAAACAAAAAAAAAGGTTAAGAAAAAAATCCCCTTAATTAAAATCATTGAATATTGTAGAATCACATAATATTACAATTGGAAATAAAATTTAGAACTGAAATTAAAATGTGTGTATTCTATAATTTGGAATCCATATAAAATTATAAGTTTTATGGCTCTAATTGATGTGGAATCTCATTATTTAGACTGAATAAATATGAGTATATATTACATACGAGGACTATTTAAAGGTGAAAACGGAACATCAAAGAGGCTTTGGTTCAATGGTAAAAAAAACCAAGGCTGAGGCAGGTTTTACTCCGTGTTAGTTATCCAATTATATAAAGGTTATTTGTCCAACTTTAGGTGGGCAACACGATACTACTATAGATGGGTTATGAGATAGTATTGTAGGCTTATATTGTTATCTAATCAATGTATCATTGTACTTGTATAGCATTTATACAATAAAAAAATGAAACCGAAACATTACTATAATTGATGTAGTTCCATTTGTATGTATAATATAATATGTGAAGTTTGTACGTAAAAAATATATGTGAAGTTGCAATGTCTAATGAGGGCCTTAATGGTTCAATAACGCAGCATGATTTAAAACTATTGATCATGCATCAGAGAAGGAAAGAAAAACCAGGCTTGTAAGTTGTAATAAAGCAGGATGGAAGTCAAACGTTGGTGGGCTTTGTGGTCTGAAAGTGCAGGTATATAACTGCCATGCAGTTGTTTCGCAAACAACTGTTTACTTGTTTCCTACTATTTTAAAAACTTTTGTTTCAGTTTCGTTTGTTTTCAGTTTTCGGCGAAAAAAATAAACCAAACATAATATTTGTGTTTATTTTCTCACTTTAGAAACAAAAACAACAAAAAAGAAATGGCAATGATACCAAACACCACCTAAATAGGTAAGAATCCTACAAATAATTTGGCCTCTGTAAATAAACATACTCATTTACTGTCCAGAGGCTTGGGACTTCTGGGGTATTATACTATCTTTATTCCCAACTGAGTGATGCTAAGGTCAGGACCAACTTTGTTCGCATATGAAGCTAGAAGATAAGAAGGTTAAGGCATGGAAAGCCGCTGCTTTGAGTTAAATGTTGAGCATCTAGAGCGAAAGAAACATATGCGCTTTTTTTAATAAGTGAAAATTAGGTGCATTTTACTCAGAAAAAAAAAATATGTGTTTTTTTATTGGGGTTGATGCATCTTGACTAGAGCTCAAATCCGACTTCCTTAGGAATTGTTTGTTTCCTTGGACATGAAAACTTATACCTACCTATCCCACTTCTTTTTTTGTCGTTTTAGATTTTCTTTTTCTTTGTAATTAGCCAACTTATTTTATATATATATATATATATATATATATATATATATATCAGATTTACATGAGTTTCCAAGGTGCAATTTTTATTCTTTTTCAAGAGAGAGGGGTGATAAGCAAAGATAGGAATAAACTAAGTTTGGCAACAATGTGAGTTCTCCAAATTCAATTCAAGAATTTGAGATATGCTGTGGATCCTAAGAGTTAAGAAGTCACGGTACAGTTTTTATGCGTTCGAATTTTTTTGGTAGTGAAAATAATCTCAATGGCGTGTAAAAAAAAGCATGGGTTAGAACATTGGCACATACTGACCAAATTTTTGAAGCTTCTAGTCAATACTAAAACAACTCAAAAGGAATAAAACACACCGTAAAGACCTAAAATATAAAGCAAAACAAAACAGGGGGTTGACAACTTCGTTTCCAGTCTATGTGGTACCTAAATTACATTATCTCTCATTTTGAGTACATATTTCCCTTTTTCTTTTTCTCACTTGAGGATAAAAAACATCCCCCAATCAGAAATCTGCATGACATCATATCTATTGCAAATTATAGACTAAATATTTTTTATAAGAATTATTGACTAAATATAAATGAGCAGAAAATAATACCTATCCCACTTCTTTTTTTGTCGTTTTAGATTTTCTTTTTCTTTGTAACTAGCCAACTTATTAAATATATATATATATATATATATATATATATATATTACAGAATTACACGAGTTTCCAATGTACGGTCAGAATTTTTTGTTCTTTTTCAAGAGAGAGGGGTGAAACGCAAAGAGAGATATAAACTAATATATCAAGTTTGGCAACAATGTGAGTTCTCCAAATTCAATTCAAGAATTTGAGATATGGTGTGGATCCTAAGAGTTAAGAAGTCAAGCTACAGTTTTTATGCGTTCAAACTTTTTGGCTAGTGCAAATAAACTCAATGGCGTGTCAAAAAAAAGCATGGGTTCAACATTGACACGTACCGACCAAATTTTATTATAGACTAAATATTTTTTTATAAGAATTATTGACTAAATATAAATGAGCAGAAAATAATACCTTTTGGTATGAGGTTATGCACTGTATCCAACGACTTCAATTTATACACGACACACAGATGTTCACCTTTCGGGCAGAATCCAATCAACTTGACCAAGTTTGGATGGTATTCATTAGAACTAAAATGGTCTAGTAAATCAACTTCTTCCTGAAAATGATATACACAATTAGGTAAACAATAACCTTACAACAAATTAATTACAATTAGAGCACAACAATAAATACATGAATAAGGAAATAAATTATTAAGTTTTGAGGCATACTATCAATCTGCTAAAATTATCTCCAGGACGGACTTCATAGATTAAGGGATCTTCCCATATCTTCACGGTGACCTCGTTCTTCTGATACACTCCACGATACACCTTGCCGAATTGAAATTTTCCAATAAAATTATCTTCACTAAAATCATTAGTGTATCGTTTAAGGTTTTCATAAGTAAATCCAGATGTGACCCTAACCATACCTACAATTTCCCATTGAAAGTGGATAAACAACATAAGCAACAAAGTGTAGAACAAAAATACACCACTTAAAAAAATAATATATAAAAAGTAGAAGCAATGTAGAGATGCAACACGATCTAAATCACACCATTATTAAAAAGCTCAGGAATAGATAAATGTGACATTAACCAACTCACTCCTGCAACTAAAGAGGAATTGCATCAATTTAGGGAGTGTATGAAAGCGCAAAAAAGAAACAACTAAAAACCCTATTGTACTCCTCTCACAGACTAATAATGAAAAAAAAACAGCATTGCATATTCAAGCCCGAAACTTATCACTAAGTACTGAGTAGCTTAAACTCGGTGCATATACATATGAAATACAATAATTTGCTTATCAAACTTAATAAATAATTGTTGAAAAAGCAGCAATCTTTACATAAATTAAAGCTCGAAAACCTAAACAAAATTTTTAATTTCATAGGTACTTAACTACTTCCATAAAACAAACGATTAAAATTGAAAAACACAATTCGCTCTTCAAAAATAGAAAATCAAAGTGCTTTAAGCAAATATACATTATAGAAATGCATCTACGTGAGTATGTACGCAATGGCGGACCTGGTTGAATAAATTAGGGTTCCAAATTGCAGGCTTTGACGATTTAGATGAATAAATTTGAGGGCGTTCGCGTAGAAGAAGCGAAAGGGGCATTAAAAAAAGGGGAGGGGGAAGTTTTTATAGAGGGAACGTCGCAAATTTAGGAGCAAGAAATTGCGTTTGAGACGAATTTCCGTCCAGCTGATTTAAAATGCAATGGGAGTGCTGGCGGCCTATTTCGCGATTGGATTCCGGGCTTCTTAGTCAACATTGGCCCAACGTATAGTCTTATCAGTTGAGCTCTGGGCTCTGTCTCATGGCCTAAACCTAACACAGAATTTGGGTTTTAAACAGGTTTCAATGGTTTTTATAGTTTGGATTTTTTTTTGGTTAAATTGGTCTTCCAAAACTAAACTGTGAAGACAATGACTAGCAAGGCCTTCCCCACTTTTGGAAAAAGGTAATGAAAAGAATTACTCCCAGAATATATGATGCAGTTGTAAAATTGATTTTTAAAATGATTGTAATTTTGTAAGTTTTTTAATTTAAATTTTGTCACTGCACTGCATATTCTGCGATTTACATCCTCCACAGGATTAATATAAATATGTCCACTTTGAAACCGAAAATACATCTAAACGATATTCTGATTTTACTAATATTACATATAGATATGTCCACTTTGAAACTGAAAATAATAAAAAGGTCCTTTTCGGTAATTGCATTTATATTTTACCAAGGCCATTTTTAGTTTACCCGGATTTTCTCTTTGACTCACAATCAAGTGGTGTGTAAGTATAAAACAAACAATTTTTTTATGATAAAATTAAAAAATATATATTAATTTAAATTTATTTTATCATATATGTTATTATAAAAAATGTACTTATATAATGAATAGTATTAATAAGATAAATTACTTTATTTTTTTAATAAAAAATATAGACAAATACCAGCACACAGAAGCTTCATGAACACATTTGAAAGTCTGGCTTCTGTGTGCTGGTATTTGTCTATATTTTTTATTAAAAAAATAAAGTGATTTACCTTATTCATACTATTCATTATATAAGTACATTTTTTTATAATAACATATATGATAAAAGAAATTTAAATTAATATATATTTTTTAATTTTATCATTAAAATTTTAATTTATCATAAAAAAATTGTTTGTTTTATACGTAGTCCCTGTTCAAACCAAATGTTTTTAAAAATCTTCATCCTCGTCTTCATGGGATAAAATTCTCTTCATACCCATCTCCGACGGGTCGAAGAATTTCAAAGTTTCGACAAAGACGAGTTATTTTGCCGTCCCCAATTGGCCACTGTTGTTATCAAACGGATAAGATTCCAAAAAATAAGACTGTCTTGAAATGAGACGTTTAGTGAGCTAAAATTTTATCAAACTATTCGAGCTCGAACTCGATCAAAACTCGCTAGGTCGAGCTTGAGTCGAGTTCAAGCTTGAAAATTAGACTCGATAAGCTTATCGAGTCGAGCTCAAAAAAGCTCTTGAATAGTTCGATAATAGCTCAAGCTCAAGCCTGTTCATTTTAAATTGAATTGAGCTCAAATACCTTAGTATTCGGGTTCGACTCATCTCGAGTCCATCCCTAAAGACATGTTTTGTTGGTTTTTAAGCCTTCATGGAGAGGACCCTGAACCCGTATTGGATTTTTGAGGCTCTTTTATGTGAAATTAAGACTTTTGATTGTTCTTTTGGGTTTTTAGAGATGCAAATGGTTATTTTGGTAAGTATTTTAGACTATTGAACTAATGTGTGATAACTAAATATATATACAAAAGTTATAGAAGTATTACTCCAAAGTTGTATACACCTGTTTTTATTGTTAAATAATTTTTTTCTTTGTAAAATGGTATAATAATTAAAATATTGATGCAACTTAATTGTTAAACAATTAACATGTAAATAGATCATCGTATACAGCTCTCAGCAACAAATATCTTATGAATATATGTATTTAATAAATATATTAATTTCAATCATGACATGCATACGTCTATTAAATTAATCAATGTTATACTTGAAAGTCAAATATGTTAAAATTTTATTTTACCAGAGTAGTTCTTAGTCAAATCTATATATATATATATATATATATATATATATATATATATGTTTAAGAATGCTCAGGAATCTCTCAAATTATAGGTATATGAACTTTCGTGATAGGTATATGAACGTCCTAGATGCATTAACTTTCTTTTTTTTTTTATTTTAAGTTACATACATTAACTTTCTAGATGCATGAACTTTTACGTTACAATAAATTCATAATTACAGAGTGTTGAGATTTTAACTCAAATTCTTATTAAATTTTTTTTGATTGGTTTGAAAAAAATAGTTTCTTATTTTAGAGTTCTTTGTTCTAGTAAAAATAATAGTAGTTTTCTATTGGATTGTTATTTGTTCTAGTAGAAATAGCAGTTTCCTATATTGTTATTATTTTTCTAATAATATTAAGAAAAATATCTTCTATATAAAATGGATCCTATCAATACTACGAGAAAAGAAAGATATGTCAAGCACATATGAAGCTCCAATGCCACTATTTCTTTAGTGCCTCATGGAAAATCCAACTGAAATAATGGTTTAATAATTATTATTGGTTTACTGGTTTCACATGAAAATAGTGAAATGATAATTTAATAATAATAGTAATAATAATAATTGTTGTTATTATTATTATTATTGAGAAAAAATAAGGTTTTGATCCCAAAATGATTAAAATTTACCAGCAAGCGTTGCGGTAATGACCACTTTATATTCACTTTGTGTGCTGTGCCAATGTTCTTTAACAAGAATGTGAGGTAACCTATTTGGGATCTTGATTCTTTCCATTTGAGAATTGAAATGAAGCCGAGTTTATAATGAGATTGAATGTCACATCATTAAACGGAGAATATTTAAATTCAAATTTGTCGTAATGATATTCAATCTCACCATAAACTTGACTTATATTTAAATTTTCAAATGGAGAGGATTGTGATCCTCTTACTTGCATGTATGTGAGATGACCTCCTTGTTTACACATTTTTATCTAAAAAACAGTTAGAAACTCAAAGAGCTTAGAAAAGGAAAACATCTTTTTTTTTTTTTACTTCATTTTTAACACATTTTTTAATATTTTTTATATTCTTAACAAAATTTAGAATATTGAAAATGAAAAAAATAGTTTTTCAAATTATGTTGGAAATATGAAAACAAATAAGTGTTATATTTTAAAATATATTAAAAATGTGAAAATTATTGAAAAATAGATATAAAAATTTAAAAATATTTTTCATAACTAAACACACCTTAAATAATTAAAAGTCACACATGTAGCACTAGTCATGTGAGGGGACCCATTTCCCTCTAAATTTTATGTGATATCATACTAATTGGCTTGATCAACTAACACCATTAATTCAAGGTTTTAATGGGAATCCTAACAAATAAACTGAATTAAAGAATTAATCGATAATTAAATTGCGTTAAATTAAAGTATGGTGATCAAATGGAATCATCATAAATTAAAATGGATGACCAAACTTATGTGTAATCTCATATTTATATGCTTGGGTTCATTGTGAGCCCAAACCACGCAGTAACATCTCTACGGAGTGCATTGTTAAATTTGTGTTGTTCATAGTTATTGAGCGAACCATTTAAAATTGTTGCTAGTTATTACTGGCAAATATTACTATTGGTCTTCGTAGCCGAGCTTTTGGTCAAATTGTTCTTTAAAATTTCAATTTAATAAAACAAGTTTTTAAAATTTTAAATTGATCCAATTAAGTTTTTCAATTAATTTTTCCTCACTAGTATACACAACAAAGCCAGTGAGGACTATTTTATTAAATTGAAACTTTAAAAACTTATTTAATGGAATTAAAATTTTGAAAACCAATTTAACAAAAAAACCAAACCATAGAAACCATTGAAAATCTGTTTAAAACCCAAATTTTGCGTTAGGCTTAGGGCATGAAACAGACCCCAAAGCTCAACTGATAAGACTGAAAGTTGGGCCAATTGAAAAATAACCTACCAACATTCGCACTGTATTTTAAATTAACTAGACGAAAATTCGTCACAACCGCGATTTTTTTCTCCTTAATTTTCGACTTTCACTCTATTAAAAATCCCTCTCTTTTTTTTTAAATGCCTTTTTCCCTTCTTCTATGCAAAAGCCCTCAAATTTATTCATCAAAATCAAATCAAAGCCTGTAACTTTGGAGACCTAATTTATTCAACCAAGTCAGCCAAGAAATCCTCTGTTGCACACATACTCATGTATATGCATTTATATAACGTAAATTTTCTTCAAGAATTTTGATTTTCTATTTTTGAAGAGCGAGTTGTGCTTTTCAATTTTAATCGTTTGTTTTACGAAAGCGATGAAATTTTTTATAATGTTAAAGTACTGATGAAATTAAAAATCTTGTTTAGGTTTTTGAACTTTAATTTAAGTAAGATTTGCTGCTTTTTCAATGATTATTTATTAAGTTTGCTAAGCCCGATTAGTTAGCTCTATTTACGAAATTAATTGATAAGTTACGTGCATGAATTATTGTATTTTATATGTGTGCAACGAGTTTAAGCTACTTAGTGATAGTTTTGGTCTTGAATATGCAATGCTGTTTTTTTTTCTTTCTATTATCGTCCTTTGAGAGGAGTACAAAAATTTGAACGCTTGAAAAAATGTAGCTTGGCTTCTTAACTCTTGGGATCCACACCATACCTCAAATTCTTGAATTAAATCTGGAGAACTCACTTTGTTGCCAAACTTGATATATTAGTTTATTCCTGTCTTTACTTATCAAATAAAGGAAACTCCTCTCTCCTGAAAAGAATAAAAAATTCAGACGATACCTTGAAACCTCATGTAAATCTGTAATATATATAAAAATAATAAGTAAGCTAATTACAAAGAAAAAGGAAAATCTAAAACTACAAAAAAAAAAGTGGGATAGGCAGGTATAAATATTCCTGTCCAAGAAAACAAAACAACTTCTAAGGAAGTCAGATCCAAGCAATTGTCAAGATGCATCAACCCCAATATAAAACACATATTTGGTTCCTTGTTTTGTTTTCGAAAACCGAAAACAAGTGAAACTGAAACCAAAGTTTTGAAATAATAGGAAACAAGATTTTCTTGTTTCCATTTGTTTCTAAAACAGCTGCGCGGTCAGTCAGTTATATGCGCGCACTTACGAACCACAAAGCCCACCAACGTTTGATTTCAATCCAGTTTTATTACAACTTACAGGCCTGGTTTTTCTCTTCTTCTTCTTTTTCCTTCTCTGATGCTTGGTCAATAGCTTTAAATCATAGACGTATGCTTCTTGGGTTTGCTGCATTATATTTTTTTTTGATAAGTAAAGGAAATTTATTAAGGAAAGAGCACCAAGAAAAACGCACAAACAAAGCCAAATGCTAATTATAAGACGAGATCTACAAGATTAAAAAAGTAAAAAATATTTATAAAAAATCTCTTTTAATCCAAAACTTAAGCGTGTTTATTCATCTATATTTAATAGTATAAAACTTTTTCTCACTACCATTAAATGCTGTACGATTTCTCTTATTCCGCACTATCAAAAAAATCGAGTAAAAAATCAAGGATTTGATGCATTAT
Organism: Bretschneidera sinensis; assembly: GCA_023935145.1. Taxonomy (NCBI): domain Eukaryota; kingdom Viridiplantae; phylum Streptophyta; class Magnoliopsida; order Brassicales; family Akaniaceae; genus Bretschneidera; species Bretschneidera sinensis. Next base: position 138,606,319 of record CM043699.1, read on the forward strand.
TTAAGCATTAATGCCCTCATTAGACATTACAACTTCACATATATTTTCTTTTCCTACAAACTTCACATATTTTACTATACATGCAAAGGGAACTAGATCAATTATAGTAATATTTCTGCCTCATTTTTTATTTATTGAAGCTATGCTATATAAGTACAATAATACATCGATTTGATCACAATATAAACATACAATACTATCTCATAACCCATCTATAATAGTATCGTGTTACCCACCTAAAGTGGGAGAAATAGCCCCTAGATAAATGGAAAATTAATCCGCACATTGGTGGGAGTTCGAACCTGGCTTAGCCTTGGTTTTTTTACCATTGAACCAAAGTCAAGTTGGTGTTCCGTCTTCACCATTAAATCCTACTCTTATGTAATATTATTCATATTTATTCAGTCTAATTAATGAGATTTTACATCAATTAGAGCCACAAAACTTATGATTTTATATTGATTCCAAATTATAGAATACCCATAGTTTTAATTTCAGTTCTAAATTTTATTTCCAATTGTAATATTATGTGATTATATATTATTTAATAATTTGAATAAAGGGAATTTTTTCTTAACCTTTTTTTGCTTTCAATCATATAAAACTAGAAACTGTTTTTGTTTGCTGCACATATTTTTTGTTTTTAAAATTCTGAAAACAAAATAATTGAAAGGAAGAAACAGAAAACAGGAAACGACAGTGACAACACACAAGCCTTATTGATGCAGTACAGTAAGGAAGAATTGAAAAAAAAAACAAAAAAATTAAAGATAGATACGATCCAAATCACATGAAAACATTGAATCAAATTTATGAGAGATTATAAAAATAAACCTGTAATCTTAATAGTTTTCTAATATTGTTTTAGGTATTTAAGTATTTTAGGATGTTTTAAAAGTTTCTTAGAAATCAAGCATATTTAGGATTTGGGGTTTTTGGGACTTGGGAGTATGTGTGGTGACTGTATAAGAGCACCCCAATTAGGGTTTTGGGCTAGATTTGATGATTGAGAATTAAATTTGGATAATAGTTTTAGCATTTGGGTTTTATTGTTGTCGCCTTGTTCTTCTCTCTTTTATCCTTACTATTCTATTCACATGGACACTGAGTACTAAAAATCAAATCCCTTGTGGAAAGCTTAGGCCTTAATTGATTTTTTTATTTTGATATTTTTCTTGACCCAACTTACTGGGTAATCAGCTTTATTTTCACCAATCCTTAGTAATGCTTTGCATAGCGTAAAACACATTGTCCATCCCAGCTTGGAATCAAGGCTTTTAAACGGTTGGTTATATCATTTTTTAATAAGAAAAAATATACTATGAAAGGGCACCAAAGGGAGCACAACTTATGTACAAAACAACTATCTACAAGTTTCTATAAAATCTATAAAGTGAATCTCATTTACAAAATAAGATTTTATTCATACATTGAAAAGTTAACTAATATGTTGGCACCGTTATATAGTAATATGCATTTTTACTCAGACTCATGTACGAGTGTCAGATGTGATTACATGTCTGAATTGAGTACTTATCAATTTTTGGTAAGATTTCTATTGATTTGAAGGGTCAAAGAGGTATATCCATATTTTCGCACACGTTTCAAGTACGAGTATGACAAAAATACTTCATATAAATTTAAGAGTCAGAGTAACTCTTTATTAAATTAGAGGTGGCTGGTTTTTCATTTCATCGCTTGATAATATTTCCCTTCGATCACATTGCTGATTATATTACTCCTTACTAATAAATTCTTTGGCTCTATTATACCTGTTAACTTCTTATACAAATTCCTAGAAATATATCCTAGCCAAAACATTATCATTTTCTTTTTTCGAATTTGTCATTTTGTTCCTTCTGTTTGCCTATACTGTCTCCTTTTAAAGGTGGTCTATCCATGAAGCACTAGCCTTTCAAGTAGTGATGCCTTGAAGGTCCGAGCCATTGGAGTTGCTTTTTATTGCTTTAATCAATTTAGAAGGTGCAATGATGTAGTTGACAATGGATTGGGACAGATCGAGGACCATTCTCTTGGGGCGGTCATTTTTTTGAGTGATCTTGCGAAAGAAAATTTTGGGGGGAATAAAAGTTAAAATTACTATAAAAAAACTCCGAGCTTTATGGCTAGCCCATAAAACTGTTAGTAAAACTGTAAAAATCCTTGATTGGTCTTTCATTTGTCATGTCCTTCATACTACGTCGGGCGTTTTGGGCTATATTTCGCTGGAAACAGATTCCAAAACTGAGAACATTATTTTTTATTTTGAGGTTCCTTAAAATGAGCCATCTGATAGAATCAGATTTCAAAATGTTTTTCCAAAGCATGTTCTCCTTGTTTTGAAAAATGTGCGAATTGTGCCTAGAATACTCCCCTAGAACACTGAATCAAGGAGAAGGATGAAGGTATTTTTTGTTTTGTGCTGTTGCTTTTTGTATATGCGGGTTGAATCCTAATTTGATTGTTCTTGTTCCTTTGGGAGGTGGACACTTTAACAACCCCAGGGAGATTGTCGATGGACATAAGATAATTTTTTCCTGCCATGCCATTTTTTTTTAATAAAGAATGTCTTATAGTCTGTAAATGGTGTGTATAGATAATTTTATCTGTTCATTTTGAGCTAAATTCACTTGATTCGGTTGCACATCTTCAGTATCACTACTATTTATGAAAATTTAGTTGGAAAGACGCTTTTTAATTGTAACATAGCTAAAATGCCAAAGAGGGTGCTACGTAATTACATGGAAAATATCCAAGGGAAGTACGGACAAAGAAGGAAGATAGGAAGGAAAACTACTTACCAAGAGTCTAAAACATCAATCATCTTCTACTTCATAGTTAGTTTCAAGCATCGTTTTTCATCTCTTCTTAGTGTTGACCCATGTTCAAATTATATTAGCAGAAATCCATCAGCTTAGACAACTCAAAACCTTAATCCATCTTTCCCTTCATTTCTCAATCCGTCAGAGAGGGCTCTCTCAAAATATTTTTTTTATAAGAATTATTGACTAAATATAACTGAGCAGAAAATAATACCTTTTGGTATGAGGTTATGCACTGTATCCAGCGTCTTCAATTTATACACGACACACAGATGTTCACCTTTCAGGCAGAATCCAATCAACTTGACCAAGTTTGGATGGTATTCATTAGAACTAAAATGGTCTAGTAAATCAACTTCTTCCTGAAAATGATATACACAATTAGGTAAACAATAACCTTACAACAAATTAATTACAATTAGAGCACAACAATAAATACATGAATAAGGAAATAAATTATTAAGTTTTGAGGCATACTATCAATCAGCTAAAATTATCTCCAGACAGACTTCATAGATTAAGGGATCTTTTCATATCTTCACGGTGACCTCGTTCTTTTCATACATTCCACGATACATCTTGCCGAATTGAAATTTTCCAATAAAATTATCTTCACTAAAATCATTAGTGTATCGTTTAAGGTTTTCATAAGTAAATCCAGATGTGACCCCAACCATACCTACAATTTCCCATTGAAAGTGGATAAACAACATAAGCAACAAAGTATAGAACAAAAATACACCACTTAAAAAAATAATATATAAAAAGCAGAAGCAATGTAGAGATGCAACACGATCTAAATCACACTATTATTAAAAAGCTCAGGAATAGATAAATGTGTCATTAACCAACTCACTCCTGCAACTAAAGAGGAATTGCATCAATTTAGGGAGTGTATGAAAGCGCAAAAAAGAAACAACTAAAAACCCTATTGTACTCCTCTCACAGACTAATAATGATAAAAAAAACAGCATTGCATATTCAAGCCCGAAACTTATCACTAAGTACTGAGTAGCTTAAACTCGGTGCATATACATATGAAATACAATAATTTGCTTAGCAAACTTAATAAATAATTGTTGAAAAAGCAGCAATCTTTACATAAATTAAAGCTCGAAAACCTAAACAAAATTTTTAATTTCATTGGTACTTTAACTGCTTCCATAAAACAAAAGATTAAAATTGAAAAACACAATTCGCTCTTCAAAAATAGAAAATCAAAGTGCTTTAACCAAATACACATTATAGAAATGCATCTACGTGAGTATGTACGCAATGGCTGACCTGGTTGAATAAATTAGGGTTCCAAATTGCAGTCCTTGACAATTTAGATGAATAAATTTGAGGGCGTTCGCGTAGAAGAAGCGAAAGGGGCATTAAAAAAAGGGGAGGGGGAAGTTTTTATAGAGGGAACGTCGAAAATTTAGGAGCAAGAAATTGCGTTTGAGACGAATTTCCGTCCAGCTAATTTAAAATGCAATGGGAGTTGGCCCAACGTTTAGTCTTATCAGCTGAGCTCTGGGCTCTGTTTCATGGTCTAAACCTAACGCAGAATTTGGGTTTTAAACAGGTTTTCAATGGTTTTTATAGTTTAGATTTTTTTGGTTAAATTGATCTTCCAAAACTAAGCTGTGAAGACAATAACTAGCAAGGCCTTCCCCACTTTTGGAAAAAAAGAAAAGAAAAAAATTGCGCAATGGTATGTTCGACATTTTGAGTGTGCCCTTAGCTGACTCTGATTGGTTGCCTTGTCATTTGAATGGTGTATTTTGTTGGAGTGGGTTTAGCATTTTGAGTGTTTAATTGCAAGGTATAGAGTCAGAACTCTTTAACAACACGTAGCTTCAGCAATTGTTAAACCATTATTTCAGTTGGATTTTCCATGAGGCGCTAAAGAAATAGTAGCATTGGAGCCTCATATGTACTTGACCTATCTTTCTTTTCTCTTAATATAGGACTCTTTTTATATAAAAAATATTTTTTTAATATTATTGAGAAAATAATAATAACATAAAAAACTGTTATTATTCTTACTAGAATAAACAACAATCCAATAAGAAACTACTACTACTTTTACTAAAACAAGAAATTCTACAATAAGAAATTATTTTTCCCAAACCAATCAGAAATTCTTTTATAGGGATTTGAACAAAAATCTCAACACTTTATAATTATGAATTTATTGTAATGTAGAGTTCATGCATCTAGAAAGTTAATGTATGTAACTTTAAAAAAAAAATGAAAGTTAATGTATGTAGGACGTTCATATACCTATCTTCTAGAAAGTTAATGTAAGTTCATACTTTAAAAAAAAAAAACAAATGAAAGTTAATGTATCTAGGACGTTCATATACCTATAATTTGAGAGATTCTTGAGCATTCTTAAACATATATATAAAAAGGAAAGGACCTAATAGATGTGACTAAGAACTACCCTTGTAAGATAAAATTTTAACATCTTTGACTTCCAAGTATAACTTTAATTAATTTTAATAGACGTATACATTTCATGATTAAAATTAATATATTTATTAAATACATATATTTATAAGATACTTGTTGCAGATAAGAACTGCATATGATGGTCTATTTACATGTTAATTGTCTAACAATTAAAGTTACAACCATGTTTTAATTATTATACCATTTTACAAAGGAAAAAATCATTTAACAACAAAAACAGGTGTATACAACTTTGGAGTAATACTCCTACAACTTTTGTATGTATGTTATCACACATTAGTTCAATGGTCCAAAATACTTTCCAAATAACCATTTGCATCTCTTAAAACCCAAAAGAACAATCCAAAGTCTTAATTTCACATGAAAGAGCCTAAAAAATCCAATACAGGTTCAGGATCTAGTCCATGAAAGGCTTAAGAACCAACAAAATGTCTTTAGGGATGGACTTGAGATGAGTCGAACCCAAATACTAAGGTATTTGAGCTCAATTCAACTTAAAATGAACAGGCTTGAGCTTGAGCTCGATAATACCTTATCAAACTATTCGAGAGCCTTTTTGAGCTCGACTTGGTAAGCTAATCGAGTCTAATTTTCAGGTTTGAGATCGACTCAAGCACGACCTAGCGAGTTTTGATCGAGCTCGAGCTCGAATAGCTTGATAAAATTTTGGCTCCCTAAACGTCTCATTTCAAGATAGTCTTATTTTTTGGAATCTTATTCGTTTGATAACAACAATGGCCAATTAGGGATGGCAAAATAACTCGTCTTCGACGAAATTTCGAAATTCTTCGACCAGTCGGGGATGAGTATAAAGGGAATTTTATCCCCATGGAGACGAGGTTGAAAATTTTTAAAAACCTTTGGTTTGAACGGGGACGGGGCGAAGATATCGGGACGGGGACAAAGGGAACAATCTTTACCCCGCAAAATCCCTGCCCCGCCCGCCCCCGTAACATTTAGAGAGCTTAAAACTTGAAACTAACATTTTTAATTCATACTCACTCTGGGCCCATTCAAAAACGTCAATTTGGTTCTGCCCTTTCACAGTCTTCTTCTGTGTCTGAATCTTTTTGTTATCAGGTTCAAGAGAACCACACCAAACGCGAAAATATCGCAATATTCTGACCAGCAATCTGTCAAGTACTCTTAAAGTTACTCATTCTGCAAAAAGTAGCTAGAAACAAAAAAAAATATTAAATAGCAAGATCACAGGAGGAAGTAATTTCAAGAAAATACTTTGAGATCATCCAAGAGATGTAAGTATATAATTTTCATATCCTCCCCCATAAAGCATATTTAATCTTTTGGGAAAGGGTCCAAGAAAAACCTCCTCATAGACTTAAGTTTTCAAGGATTTTTTTTTTCATCTAACAAGGTACAAAGAAAGCCAATTTAGATTTTCCTGTTCACTCATCCAAGGGCTTAAGAAATTGCCAAGGAAACATAAGTGACAAACAAGACAAATGATTCATTACAAGCAACAAAATAAGAGAGGTATCTGAATATTTTCCTAGTGTATTATAATGTAGCCAAAGTCAATAATTTCACACATAAATTACAATAATTCACTCATGTATCCTATCAATTAATTTCGTAAATAGAGCTAACTAATCGAGCTTAGCAAACTTAATAAATAATCGTTGAAGAAGCAGCAAACCTTACTTAAATTAAAGCTCGAAAACCTAAACAAGATTTTTAATTTCATCAATACTTTAACGTTATAAAAATTTCGTTGCTCTCATAAAACAAAAGATTAAAATTGAAAAGCACAATTCGCTCTTCAAAAATAGAAAATAGAAAATCGAAGTTCTTGAAAAAAACTTACGTTATATATTTGTGTATACGTGAGTATGTGTGCAATGGAGGATTTCTTGGCTGACCTAGTTGAATAAATTAGGTCTCCAAAGTTACAGGCTTTGACTTGATTTTGATGAATAAATTTGAGGGCCTCTGCATAGAAGAAGGGAAAAGGGCATTTGAAAAAAGGAGAGGGATTTTTTTATAGAGTAAATGTCCAAAATTTAGGAAAAAGAAATCGCGGTTGTGATGAATTTCCATCTAGTTAATTTAAAATGCAATGCGAATGCTGGTGGGCTATTTCTCGATTGACCCAAATTTCAATCTCATCAGCTGAGCTCTGGGGTCTGTTTCATGCCCCAAATCTAACGCAAAATTTGGGTTTTAAACAGGCCTTCAATAGTTTCTATAGTTTGGTTTTTTTGTTAAATTGGTTTTCAAAATTTTAATTCCATTAAATGAGTTATTAAAGTTTCAATTTGATCAATTCATCCTTTTCTTGGATCTAATTGTTCAACTCATCACTCACAAACAGAAATCCAACTAATCACATCCATTAAAAATCAGCCCATTGTGTTGCCTAGATCGATTTGCAAATTCCCAAGTGATTTTGCTTTTGTTTTCTATTATTTCTTCCTTTTCACAGTAATCAATCACCCACCAGAGAACAAAAGCTACGTATTAACCCAACTGAAATCATTTCCAAATAAGAGTTGTAGGTAAGCTAAGTATTCTCATTTGCAAAATTTCTTAGTTAGTTCGGATTTGAAATAGAAAGTAAGTTTTTCACTTTCACATTAATTTATTAGATCTGTTTAACAGGTTTGATCAATGAATTGATGAATTGAAAGTTTAACTAGTCAGTCGATTTTCTGACTGAACAGTTGTGAATATCTTAAACTTTTAATGAAAAGAAAATATAATTTTATCTTTGAAATGAAAATATTAAAATATTTTTAATTTAATGTTCCATATAATATTGCCAAATCTATTATTATAGCAATTGATTTATTTAATTGTGGGATTAAAGTAAGATTAGACTAAAACAATATTAAAGGATATCATGGCAAATGATTTACTCAAAGTCTTTATTTGGTTCAAGAGGTTCATTATTGTTATCACATTAAAATCTCATATTAACATTGGTATTAAAATAGAATAATGAGTTAAATGACAAACCTATCTTTTAATTTTAATCGCTTAATTAAGTTTTTTTATTATTAAACTTTAACCATTAATTTATTAAATAATAATTAGTATTAATACAGTAATAATGATTATTTTAATTATTAAACTATTATTTTGTTATAATTATAATAAAAATGTAATAATAATTATACTTGCTATAACCATATTGCAATTACTACAAAACTACTACTATTACTAATATAATTATACTAAATATAATTATTCTTACTATAACTATTATAATTATTATTGACTACAATAATCATTATTATTGTTAGTATCACTACCAGTGTTTTCAGAGGCGAGGGCGTTGGGTGAGGCGTAAGTCTCGAGGCGTTGGGGCGTAAGCCTTTTGAAACTTTGGGGCATTTCGAAATTTTAATAAAATAATTTTAATTAATTAATTAATTTTTATCAAAGTTTAATACTTTACTAACTTTCTATAGTATGATAATTATAATTTTATAGATATTAATATATATTTATATATAAATTATATGAAGTATAACTTATATTTTTATATTGTTGTAATTTGTAAGTGATTAATTTAATAGTTTGTAATTATTATTAAACTAGATAGCATGTATTATATATTTATGAAGTGTAATAATGTCATAATAAGAATACTAGCCTAGTGGTTGAGTTCTATGACACTTTGGATCTTGGGTTCGAACCTCAAAAAAGAAAACTTAAGGAAAATTTATTAAAACGACGTCGTTTTGACTTGCAGAAGCAAAAAAAAAATTAAAATAACATTGGTCATCATCGATTCCCACGTAACTTGAGTGAAAAGGCTTGATAAGGTGAGTGTTCTTGCAATTTGCATCTCTGCAACACAAGATAAGATGAGCCTGCATGTTCATCTTCTTCCCTCTCACTGGAATCGCAAGCAAGTACCCTTTAACTCTTTCTCTCTTTCTCTCAAGGTTTCATTTCTCCGGTTTGGGGTTGTTTGTGGTTTTTTTCGTTATCTTATTGGAAATTCAAGTTTTTCTTTGTGTTTATGAAAGGCATCAAAATTTTGATATCATATGAGAGGTTGTCGCAGGATTCCTCAAGTTTTTTTTCCAATTTAGCATCGGGCGTACGTCGAGATACCCCGGGGGTCTGGGGCGTACACCTTGGGTCGCCCCAAACGCCCCACCCGAAAAAGCGTACGCCTAGTGCAAGTTACGCCTCAACAATTACGTCCCTGGACGTTTTTCTCTGATTTCGCCCCTGGGCGCGCCCAAAAAAACGTTTTTTAATACACTGATCACTACTACTATCATTATTTGGTTGTTTGCTTATTTGTAAAATAGTAATGTAAAGAAAAAACATAAAAGCAAGAAGAAGGAAGAATTTGTCCTAAAAAAGTTAATATCATCCCAAGTTTAATCCACAAAAAGTGTTCCACCTTTTTTATGGGACAAATCTGGTGAAGTTGAACTTATAAATTAAATTAATCAACCAAACATGATATTAAAAATTAAAATTTTAATCTTTAGTTGCATATGCAATTGAGGACGTGTCAGCAGTATCCAAATGCCAACGAAGCGAATATTTATGGGCCTCATGCCATCTACTTGCTAGTCGTAAAAGCAGTCTATTCCTATGAGGTAACTGGGTCATGTCATGTCTAGTATTGTTCTATTTTTTTATATTTTATTTATTTATTTTTTTTATAAAAAATATAATATGTATTTAGATTTATGAGTTGTAAAAATAATATAGTATTTATATTTTGTATTGAATATTTATTATATTACTTAAAAAATTTGAACTAACATAGAATCTCCAATTTTTAATAAAAAAATCTTTAAAAATAAACTATATTATTTTTACGTCCCTTTTCAAAATGTAAACTTTTTTTAATTATGTCTTTTGGTTTTAATGTTAGATTGTTCACTTAGTAAATGAATGAGATTATTAACATATGGTTATAAACAAAGATTCACCATATGCTAGCATTAAAACCATGAAGAAACCCATGAGACGAAATCCATTTACTTAGTGAACAATCTAGCGTTAAAACCAAACGGAATAATTAAAAAAAGTTAGCATTTTGAAGTATTTTTGTTGCTTTCAAATGCAAATGAAAATGTAAGAACTTTTCAAAGAGATCTAGAGACAAAGTCCATTTACGTAGTAAGTGTACATAATAAACAAACAAGAAAAGTGTAGAATGCATTCAAGTAAATAAAAGCACCAAAAAGATTACACATATAGAAGAAGTGAAGAACATATAACTTAGCGGATCTCGTTGATAAAAAAATTATATAATCATTAGGTACTCTGTAATCTACTAAATAGAAACCTTCAAGAGAGCTTACCAGTAAACTTGAAGAGAAAACAAGAAACAAGTTAGAAAGAGTGCTTTTTGTGTGTGAGAGAGGCAGAGAGAAAGCTGAGATTTAATTTATCAGGAGAAGGGTAGAGAGTGAAAGGGTAGTGATGGAGATAGAATGCAATGATGTCAGCTGCTTTTATCTGATTTTTCATGTGAATGTGTACATATTTGAAAATGATTTTTGGATATCCTACTGTACTTTTCTAACAACATAAAGTGTGTTGATGGCAAAATGTTGTGGGTGCGGACGAGGCTTGAATGCTGATGTGGCTTGGACCCTGCATAGGAAGAAAAAGTGAACTGAAAGCCCTCAGAAGGAGGGGAGGGGGATACCCCAAAGGGCGCTCCGAAGCTTAAGTTAGAATGAAAGCTTAAAGAAGGGGCAAAGGGTGAGGGGGCTAAGGCTAAATGAGCTTGGTGTAAGTAGATTTTTTGTCTGAATGCTTTATGAAATCCATACCTTGGCCTATTTATAGTCGTCTGCCGGTGGGGGAGGCATTGATTACATGCTCAGGAGGCGGCATCTTAGGGTGGCGGTGGCGTGCCATAAGGCAACTGTAGGGTGGTGCGCTGTAGGGTGGTGCGTGTGAGCGGCTGTATTATGGCATGTCGTAGGGTGGTTGCGTGTGTAGGGTTGATGGGCTGTTCTCTATTTGGGCCGGAATATTCACTAGGCCAGAGAGTCTACTGGGCCGGGGTGCTCTTTGGACTGGAGAGTTCGCTGGACCAGGATGCTCTTTGAGCTGGAGAGTTCGCTGGGCTTCTCATTAGACCAGAGAGCTTGTTGGGCCTCTTATTGGGCGGGGAGTTTAATGGGCTGCTCATTGGGCAAGAGTATTTTGGGCCACATCACAGGCCCCACTTCCATAAGTACATTCATGTGCTCAAGGAAATTTTATGGGTTTTTGATGATTAGGCTGAGTGTAGATGGAGCTAGGGGCGTACGTGGCAGCCTGTGAGTTAAACTTGCGTTAAATGGCCGGCTTTGGGAGCAGGTCTGTTATCTTCGGGAAGCGAACAGCCGTCTGGAGAAGTGTGAGTGGCCTTGAAACTTTAAAAATCTCATCTTTTCTTGTGTTAGCATTAAATGCTCTCGTTGAACGCATTTTCCCTTCTTATAAAAAGGGTCTCTGACACTTTTTTTTTTTTTATAAACAGAAAAGGGTTTAGTTTTCTGAGATGAGTTTGTCTTTATTCTCTAACTGAGGGGTCACTTTTTGACCTAGAAAATTATGCTGGTCTTGATGTTGGAGAGGGAGGGGAGTCAACAGTCCCTTGAGGGATTTATGGAAGCCAATGAGGAATATGAGACTACTCTGGAGGAGGGGTGTTGCCCAACGAACAGGGATCTCTTGAAGACTTCGAGCGAGAGTCAGGACCTCTTTCAGATTCTGAGCGGGGGCAAAGACCTCTTCCAGATTTCGAACAGGAGCGGTTGAGGAGGTCCCTTGTGCCAGGAGCTTTTTAGGCTGAAGAGGGTGAGGCAGCTTGTGTACTGGACTGCTTGAAAAGATTGGTGTTTGGTTTTCCCTTTGTACTTCGAGGCCGTTAGGGCCATATTTTCCTTGTACTTCGAGGTCATTAGTTGTAATTCTTTGAATTAATAAAATATCCTTCTTTCAATCTTTGCCTCATGATATCCTTGCTTTTTACACTTGTTTCAATGACACAATACTGATTTTGGTGAAATCTGAGAGAAGTTTCGAATACTTATACTAGAGGAAGTCTTAGTTGGGCGTTTAATAAATGCTCGAAATTTGGAGAACATGGCCGAGTGTTTGCAACGTAGTTCAAACACTCGGACTTTGGAGAATATGGTCGAGCGTTTGCAATGCAGCTCAAACGCTTGGACTTTGGAGGACATAACCAAACATTTGTAACGCAGCTCAAACACTCAGACTTTGGAGAACATGGCCTAATGTTTGATAAGCAGCCCAAACGCTCGGACTTTGGCGAACGTGGCTGAGTGTTTACAACGTAGCTCAAATGCTTGGACTTTGGCGAACATGGCCGAGCATTTGGCAAGCAGCTCAAACACTCCGACTTTGACGAATATGGCCGAGCGTTTGACAAACAACTCAAATGCTTGGACTTTGGAGAACATGATCGAGTGTTTGCAATACAGCTCAAACGCTCAGACTTTGGCGAACATGGCCGAGCGTTTGACAAACAGCTCAAACGCTCAGGCTTTGACGAATATGGCCAAGCGTTTGACAAGCAGCCCAAACTCTCGGACTTTGGTGAACATGGCTAAGTGTTTGACAAGTAGCTCAAACGCTCAGACTTTGAAGAACATAGTCGAGCGTTTGCAACGCTGCTCAAACACTCGGAATTTGACGAATATAGCCGATTGTTTGACAAATAGCTCAAACACTCGGACTTTAGAGAACATGACCAAGTGTTTACAATGTAGTTCAAACACTCGGACCTTGGCGAACATGGCCGAGTGTTTGCAACGCAGCTAAAACGCTCGGACTTTGGCGAACATGGCTGAACGTTTGACAAACAACTCAAACGCTTGGACTTTGACGAATATGGTCGAGCGTTTGACAAGCAGCTCAAATGCTCGGACTTTGGAGAACGTGGCCAAGCGTTTGCAATGCAGCTCAAATGCTCGGACTTTGGTGAACATGGCCGAGCGTTTGACAAGTAGATCAAATGCTCGGACATTAGCAAACATGGCCGAGCGTTTGATAAGCAGCTCAAACGCTCGGACTTTGCTGAACATGGCCGAGCGTTTGACAAATAGCTCAAACGCTCGGACTTTGGCGAGCATGGTCAAGCAGCTCAAATGCTCGGACTTTGGAGAACATAGTCGAGCATTTGCAACGCAGCTCAAACGCTCAGACTTGGAGAGTATTCGGCTGAGCGATCAATGCTTAGAGAAATTATGTTCATGTGGTTTCCTCCTCCTTGCGTTTACGGGCTTTTTCTCAACTTTGGGCCTACTAGGTTTTCCCTTTTGTAGGCGCGACAAATGATGACGCCGACATTAAACGGTGGTGCATTGGTGACAGCAGAGGGCGTGTTTTAGCAACAACTGGCATCTCGGTGTCTGGAAATGACACCTGAGGGACAGTAGAGGGCGCGTCTTGACTTGTTGAGTTAATGCCTCTCATTATTGCTGCCTCAGTCTTTATATATGGGAGTTCCCCCTCACTTTAATCCTCACTTAGCATTTTTCAAGAGTTCACAAGTTCAGCAAGAGATAGTTTGAGAGCGCTCGGCCTTCTTAGGAGTCTTTCTCAAAAGCTTTTCTAGGTGAGTTAGGATGTCCGGTGGTAGCGACACTAGTGGGGCTCTATCGCGGGAGTTAGGGGAAGCAATGGGTGTCTCTTCTAGTGGCGAAGTCTCCTCTCGAGAGATGGCCCTTAGGGGTGGGGGTCTTGCCCTCATGCCTTATAAAGAAGGTAGAGAGGAGAGCGAGGATGGAGAATCATCCGAGGAGGAGGATGTCCGAGCGTCAATGATTATTAAGGATGATGCCATAGATACTGAGAGAGAAGAGTGGAGGAGACTAGTCTTATGATGACGAGGATTAAGTACATAATTGTAATACCCATATTCGTGAATTAAGAGTAAAGAAGTAATTTGATAATATGTCATAAAATTTAAATAATATATTTGAAGTATTAGAAGTGAACAGTGAAGTGTACAGTGTACAATGAACAGTGAAATGTCGGCATTGAATAGTGAATAGTATACAGTGAATGATGGCTGTGAACAGTGAAATATCGGCAGTGAATAGTGAATAGTGCAGTGAACAGTATGATGAATAGTATATATATATATATATATATATATATATATATATATATATATATATATATATATATATATATATATATATATATATATATATATATATATATATATATATAAGCACAAGCATAAGGAGACTGAACGATTTCGTTCAGTTTCTTTCAACTTCTTATGTGTTTTTTCAAATTAAATGAGGACTTAAAGAAATGTTGAAAGAACAAAATTTTGAAGGGATTTTCTGTGGAATTTCATAGAGGATCATGAGAAGCTATCAAAAACGGAAGGTAATAGTATAGTTTTTATTTTTGAATTTTTAGCATATATGAAATTCCCGAAGTTCAAAGTGAAAATTTTCAAATTGTGTGGTTTATATCGAATTGAAGAATAAATTGAAAAATTTATATAAATATGATCTCAGGTATTGACGATCTATAACTGGAGGAATTTTTGAGAAAAACAAGAAAGACAAGGAGGTGATCCACGGGTAGCTTTAAGAGCTATGTGGTGAGTTGAATTTACTTTAAGTAATCTAAATAAAAATAAAATTATTTGATGATAATATTAAATTTAATTATTATAGTATGTTTGGGTGGTAGATAAATCTTTGGGTGAATAGATATGGTATAAATATTGGATTTTATGTGAGAAGAAATATTATTAGGAAAATGAGTTGATTTAATAATAGAAGTGAGAAGTGAAATTCTTGATGAGTTATGGTTGAGATGATGATATGAATTTTGAGGACATAAATTTTAGTGGAGCTTAATAAACTTTGATGGATGATTTGATGAGATTTGGGATGAAATTTAGTAAATCTTGACAAGCTTTAATGAATGATTGATGAGATGTGGGATGAAATTTAGTAAATCTTGACAAGCTTTAATGAATGATTGATGTGATTTGGGATGAGAGGAAATTAGTAAAAATTTTGTTATATAAATTTGAGAAAAAATTAGGATTGTCAATTTATGTATTTTGAAATTATATGTTGTGTTTATATTGCTGTTTATATGCATACTTTATATCATGACTCTTATATATATGCATTAAATGAGAAAGAAAAGAACCAGGAAGGGGCCGGTCTAATGAAATAACCGTGACAACCGGTATATGCTGGAAATAAAAAGTGACACCGTGCCAGCCAGTATATGCTGAGAAAATTCCGTGGCAACCGGGACTAAGTTGCAAAGTAAAGAACCGGGAAGGGGCCGGTCTAAGATAATAACAACCTGTCGACAGGTGGGAAGACGTTCCCATCATATGCATTCATTTCATTGCATCTGTTGTAATTATTGTTGCATTATTGAAAAGCTGATATGTGTATATTGTTGTGAATGATGGCTGAATCTCATAAAAAGAGATAGCTATGATGATAAAATTATTAAAAAGCTGAGATGTGGTATAGTGTTGTGAATGATGGCTGAGTCTCATAAAAAGAGACAACTATGACGATGAAATTATTAAAAAACTGAGATGTGGTATAGTGTTGTGAATGATGGCTGAGTCTCATAAAAAGAGACAACTATGATGATAAAATTATTGAAAAGCTGAGATGTGGTATAGTGTTGTGAATGATGGCTGAGTCTCATAAAAAGAGACAACTATGATAATGAGATTATTGAAATAGACAGTTATGGTGACAAGAACTATCTAAATAGTAGACTTTATGATGTGACCCTTATTATGAGGTAGTTGTGAGATAATTGATGGTCTTAAGGTTGACCAATGATTGAGAAGAAGAGATTGATAGAGAACAAACCTTATGATATGTGAAATGATAGTAGAAAGCTGTCATAAGGTTATACGAAAAATAAATGATTAAATATTAAAGGATTAATTATAGAATTTGGAATACTTTTAGTAAATTTAATTCACTGAGCTTGTGAAGCTCATTCCTCATTGTACAATGATTTCAGGTAGCAGAAAGGACAATTAGGCTGGTGGGCTAAAAGACAGGTGAAAACATTTTCTGTAAGCCACGTGCGTGTCATCATCCTCAGACTAATGAGAAAATAAAACGAAAAATTTATTTGTAAATATTCAAAAATTGTGTTGTATATTAATATCAAAATGTTATAAAAGAAAGTTCTGTTAGAATATATATATATATATTTGCATATATGTGTCGTGCTGAGATTTCAAAATGTGATGACACTGTTTCGGGGGTGGCCAACCCGGGATGGGTCGTTACAATTTTGGTATCAGAGCATTTGGTTTTAGATTCTGTAGACTGCATGAGAACGTAAAAAAAAAGTGAAAGATCTAAATAAATGATATTTTAATGAACAATCTGAGGATGACACGTGGACGTGATGTAACTAGAGTTAGAGTTGTTGATTTGAAAGGGCGTGGTAGATGTGGTTCCTAGAGGGAACGAGTTGATGGCACAATTGATATTAGTAAAGGTATGAGAGAATCTGAAGTTGAAAAAGATAAGCTAAGATAAACTCTTGCACCTGCTCTTGAAAAGTGAAGGTAATAGATAGTAGAGTTGATAGCTTATAGTGTTGACTTGATGAACATGTTAGAGCAATGCCTAAGGTTGTTAATCCAATAATGGTAGACATTTAAAAATGGGGAAAAGTGAGTTTATGCACAAGATGCATGAAGATATAATTAAGCTAAATGATTTGTTGTTTAAACTATCTATGAATCCTTTTATGCTTGAGTTTCGGGAAAAATGTGTAAATAGATTATTTAGCATTTTACCAATGACTGACAAGTAGATGGTTGTCTTTAATTCGTTTGAATTAGAAGGAGAAATTTTAGAATGATGAGAGGATACAGATGTTGATAAACCCTTAACCTGGACTAGGTTTAAGGAGATTTTCTTTTTCTTTGATAAATACTTTCTTTAGACCTTTAGAGCCCAACAAGAGGAGATTTTATTTATTTGAGAAAATTTATTGAATATGGCTCAGTATGATAGGATAGTGGTGGCATTGTCAATGATTGTATCAGAAATGGTAGACATAGAGAAGAATAAGTATAAGAGGTTCATAGATGATCTATGTTGTAAAGTTTGATCAAAACTATCTTACGTGAGGCATTCTTTGTTATCGAAAACTAAAGTACAGAGTCAGAGGTAAACAGAATCTGATGCTTATGTAGCTTAAAATACTATTGGTGGGACCTTTAGATTTGGGAGACGGATTATGGGAACTGGAAATCATGGTAGAAGAAGTAAGTATGCCACCAAGTGGAAGTGGCAATCTGATGTATGATTGGGATATAAAAGTTTACTATAATTATATTCAGATAAGATATTATATTCCCATTTGAAAGTCTGGCTACAACTCCTACATAGAAATAATTTATTGGGGTTCGTGTCCATACTAGCTAAGATCTCTAACTATTGATCTCTCTGTGCTTTCTTTTCCAATTTTTTCCTTTTATTTACATTATTAATTAGTGATATCGTAATTTCTGTGTTGACATGTAATACTGGTTTTTTTTGATGTTATTGGATTGATTATTTGGAAATGAAGATATAATATTAGTAGAACCGTAACTGTGGCTGAAAGAGCGACATCATACTCTTTTTTTTTTTGTGTTGAAAGTGCATTAAAAACCAAACCATTGTTCTTACAATTAGAGGAGTATTATTTACCCAATAATCAAATATTAAAAATAGCAGAACATTATTTGGAAATGAGTCAGTGAAACAAATTACAACCATCTTAATCAAAACATCGACCCTCAACTTAAAGGTTATCAAATGTATTCATTCTATTCAATCATAGCCAACCAAACCCAGGAATATAACACTAACAAATATCATGAAGGCTAGAATGAAGTTGATCACAGATGCCCTTCCACTTTGATGTGGTCCAAAATACTCTGGCCCAATGAGCGGTCCATTAAACTCCCCACCCAATAAGAGGCCCAACAAACTCTCTGGTCTAACGAGAAGCCCAACGAACTCTCCAGCCCAAAGAGCATCCTGGTCCAGCGAACTTTCCAGCCCAAAGAGCCCCCCGGCCCAGTAGACTCTCTGGTCTAGTGAGTACTCCAACCCAAATAGAGAACGACCCATCAACCCTACACACGCAGCCACCCTACGAAGTGCCACCCTACAACTGCTCGCACGCGCGACCCAACAGCGCGCCACCTTGCAGCCACCCTATGGCACGCCACCGCCACCTTAAAACACCACCTCCTGAGCATGTAATCAATGCCTCCCCATCGGCAGACGACTATAAATAGGCTAAGGTATGGATTTCATAAGGAATTCAAACAAAAAATCTACTTGCACCAAGCTCATTTAGCCTTAGCCTTCGGCCCCCTCGTGCCTTCTTTAAGCTTTTGTTCTAATTTAAGCTTTGGAGCTCCCTCGGGGGTCTCCCCTTCCCTTTCTTTCGAGGACCTTCAGTTCATCTTTGCTTCCTATGCAAGGTCCAGGCCATGTCAGCATTTAAGCCTCGTCCGCACCCACAATATTTTGGCATCAACAGATTGGCGCCGTCCATGGGAAACCACAATCACTCGCTACAATGAGAGCGAAGAAGCACAAAAAGAACTCATCTGCCACGTGGCACCGAGAAGCAGAAGGATGGACAAGGAAGCCCCAAAAACATACTCGGCTCCTATCCGAGGCAGCGCTCGCAGTCACCAATCTGGACCTAGGTTCCCAATAATCCCCGAGCAGACCACTCCTGCCAGAGAGCCGCGTCCTCACCTCTCCGGAACGGACTCTCCTAATTACGAGGAAGCAGCAACACACTTTCAAGCCCCAGTGACTTAAGCTTAGTTCCAAGAGCTCTCCAAAATGATAGTCAACCTAACGGCCCAAGTTCGGGGAGGAGGATAGCAATCTTCCTTCTATCCTTACCAGGCTTCAGAGCAAGCGGAGTCATCCGGCAGAGATGACCCAACCTATAACCAGCCCCATACCGAGCCCTCGCTGTGTTGCAGCCAATCAAAGGAGAGCTCCTCCTCAAAAGGCAACCTCAACTTAGACAGATGGTTTGAAGAAATGGAAGAAAAGATAGACTTTGCTCTATGATAGGTGCTTAAATATTCATATTTAAGCCCCCTTATTTACATTTGTTAGGTCCTTAGTTACGTTAATTTAGTCTTATTTACTCCAATTGTGTGTTTTACATGTTTTTATAGGGTCTTGGAGAAAAAAGAAGCAGTTTTTGGCACTTAAAGGAAGAAGCCTAGAATTCCTGGAGCAGCCTTTGGACAAACTGTGATCGATCGCACCATACAATGCGATTGAGTGCACAGTGCGATCATGTGCACACAAGAGGGATTGAGCGCAGCACTGCGACCTAGCGCAAGACACATGCGATCGAGCGCACATGTACGGGCGTGAACAGTAAATTGCAGAACCCTATTTTGGAAATAAAAGAGTTTTGTTTTTAGGAAAGTTTTAGGAACTCATGGGCCTCTTAGGACTTCTCAAAGACCTATAAATACACCTATAAAGCACACACAAACATCATCACCTCTTAGAGAGAACACTTCTCTTATCTTTTTCTTGGAGTTGTAAGCCTTGGGAGAGAATTAATGCCTCTTCTCTCGGGTTTATTCTTTCCTTTATGTTTATGTTATATATGATGTTTACTTTAGACAGCATGCGTAACTAACTTTCTTATAGGGCTCAATTGAAACCCTAGTTATGCTTTCCCATATATATATATTCAATGATTATCATTGCCAATAGCCTTTATTATGTCACTTAACTTGATTAATGCGTGTGCTTATTTAAATTCCTCATATGTATGTGTATGGCCAGCGTATGCATATTATATGGATAGGTTAGTTAGATCAATTTGGATGATCGAGTCCTGGGTCTAACCTTAGTAACAAAAGATATCTTATCCGCATTCTTGGGTTAATCAACATGGGAAACCGGGAGTAGATACCATGCCCTAGGTCTCATGTGGTTGTCGGTTTCTATAGTACTTATGCTTTCTTAAGGAACAACTCAAGCAGATACCATGCTGAATCCCTTAAGGAAGAAAAGAGTTAGAGTAGATACCATGCCTAACTCGTTGCTTAGGGAAATCAATAGCTTAAGGAGTAGATACCATGCTCTTAGGTTAGCGACCATTAGGTATACATTATAAGGCTAGTGCATTGACCTATTACAATTGGAAAAGTATGACTAGTGGTGGATATCAAAGCCCTATGTCTCTATTATTATCAAATCACCTTTAAATAGTTATTTATTTTATTCTTAAAGAAACTGATTCTAAAAGCAACTTTACCAATCCCTGTGGAGATGATATTGCTTTCGCACACTATACTACATTGTTGACCTTGTGCACTTGCAATTAAAACCGAGTGCGATTATTTACTTATTTATTTAGGTATATTTTTGCACAACAAGTTTTTGGCACTGTTGTCGGGGATTGTGCTAAAGTTCCTTTTAGAATTACTTTCGTTTAATCATTATTATTATTACTTTATTTTCTGTTTACCATCTTTATTTTTATCAAAACCTAATCGATTTATTTTCTGTTTCAGGCACATCAAACCCTAAATCACACTTTCTGTAAGGTTTGCGATCGATCGCACCCTTTTGTGCGATCGATCACACCCTTTTTTGTGATCGAGCGCAATTCGAGCAGAGAGTTTCCTTAGCAGCAGAGTTGAACTGTTGCACTGAAGTTGGTTTACCTGATTTATGCACAGACTTCGATCCGACATCCAACACTCTTTTCCCTCGATCCCGAGCTTGAGCGGACCATCCAACAAAGGCTTAGAAACAACTTCGAGGAAAACAAAGAGGAATTAGAGAACGAAGCTCCAATGGCGGAACAGCTCGAAAACCAGCAACCACCTGCACAAATACCGATGAAGCAATCCTTCACCCCATGGAACCTTGTTCAGCCATCATGCATTGCATATCAACCTGAGGTGGCAGACAATTACTACATATCTTTGTAAATATTGAGTGCACTAACTCACTTCCGGGGTACACCCAATGAAGATCCACACTTACACCTCTAGGAATTTTTCAATCTTTGCAAGTTCCAGCATATCCAAGGCCTAGACCAAGAAGGAAAAAGGTTAATTCTATTTCCCTTTTCCTTGAAAGATAATGCTAAACTATGGTACAATTCTTTGCCTGCAGTTTCAATCCTTTCTTAGGAGGAGTTGACTGGCAAATTTCTAAGGAAGTTCTTCCCAGCCCAAAAGACGAGGCAAATGAGGAAGGAGATCCAATCCTTCCAACAAAGGGATGAAGATCTATTTTTTGAGGCATAGGGACACTTCAACGAGCTACTACTCAAATGTCCACACCACAACCTACCTCAAGATGAGCTGGTACTAGCCTTTTATGAAGGTCTAAATGACATGAATAAAGGTATTGTTGATTCTAGTTATGGAGGTGTGCTGATAGAGAAGAGTAGTAAAGAAGCCATGGAGCTGTTTGAGGCATTGAGTTAGCATACCCAACAATTCTCCTCTAGAGGTAGACAAAGAGTCAAGAGAAAAGGTATGCATGGGGTTACTCTGAATGGTGGACCCTTTGCCCAAATAGTTGCTTTGGAGAGAAAGCTAGATATGATTGTAAAAGCCATGTCTACTCAAAACATCTCTCCTCGACCACAAGCTACACAAAGCCAGGTATGTGCTTTATGTTCTCAATTTGATCACACTACTGAGACCTGCCATTTGTATTCATCTACAGATCCCGAGCAAGCAAACTATGTGGGACCGAACAGTGCATATGCAAATACATACAACCCTGGATGGCGAGACCACCCCAACCTCTCATGGAGCAACAATCAAAACACCTTGAACCTTTAAGGGCAACAAAGGAGCTTCCATAAAGTAGCCCAACCAGTTCCAGAACCCAAGAAGGATGATCTAGAAAGTCTTGTAAAGCAATTAGCCACTCAACAATAGCAATTAATGACAACATTGATGACTTCATTAGATCAGCAAAAACAAACCACTACAATACATAAACAAGCAATTCAAAGGTTAGAGGTATAAATGGGGCAATTGGCTAAGGAGCTAAGCGAAAGAAAGATAAATTGCTTGATATCTTTGAAACTTTGAGAAAAGTAGAAATTAACATTCCCTTATTAGATGCAATTAAACAAATCCCTGCTTATGCTAAATTTTTAAAAGATTATTGCACTAATAAAATAAAGTTTCAAGAATAAGAAACAGTGGCTATAACTGAAGAGGTAAGTGCGGTTTTGTTAAGAAAACTACCACCAAAACTAAAAGATCTGGGTAGTTTTACTATTCCCTATAGGATAAGTGATCAGTTGTTTGAGCGAGCATTACTAGATTTAGGAGTAAGTGTCAATTTGCTACCATACACAGTAGTTGAAAAGCTAGGCTTGGGGGAGCTTTAACCAACCTCTATCACTTTGCAATTGGTAGATAGAAGCATCAAAAGACCTAGAGGTATACTTGGAGATGTATTGGTAAAGGTAGGAGAGTTTATTTTGCCCGCTGACTTCATTGTGTTAGATATGGAAGAATGATCTATGCCATTACCTCTGCCCATCATCTTAGGAAGACCTTTATGAGGACGACTGATATAATAATTAATGTGAAAAATGGTATTGTAAGTATGACGGTAAATGGTAAGACAATAGAATTTAAGATATTTAATGCAATGAAATTACCCTAAGATGATAATGATAATGAATGTTTTAATGAATGCATGATGCAAAGTGCTGTTAAGCAAGTTTTTGAGGTCTATCACACTAATCCATTGGAGGCCGCCCTCACTCATAACTTCAAAAGATCGGATATTGAGCCTGCATTAGAAACTGTCCCTGATGACATCTTTGAAGCTATGCACCTCCCTAAAGTCTATCCGATGCATCCAAAACCGGGTGATAAGAAGAAATCACATTTGAATAAATTGAAAAGATTATGTAGCACCACCAAGAGCACCTAAGCCATATGCAGTGGATTTTAAGTACTCCTTGCCAAAAAGACTAAATGATGAAGCTAATATAGAGAGCACTCGAGCAGTTCAAACTTTGATAAACGTGTAGCTTAAGCGCCTCTATTAAGGTCAGTGGCATTAAGGCCCCTGAGTACGCACTCTCTACCATAAGTGCGATCGAGCGCACTTCACAGTGCGATCGAGTGCACATTGGACAACAACTTGTCATGATGCCTCAACTGTCAACCACTCAGTTCCTTCTCGACTGCACCACCTGGAGACCAGCAGTGAAAGGGTACCACGTCTGGCTGAAGATGTTAAACTTAGTGCTCATGAGAGGCACCCCAAAGCATATCCTTTTCATAGTTTATGTTATTTTATTAATAGTATTTTTTAGTTTACTTTTCTATTGTTTTTTATTACTTATTTTCCATTTTATGTTTGTTTTTCTTTCTTTTTCAAAGACAGAGTGCGTGCATTCGGTTGAAGTTTGGAGGCATGCTACGAGCCATGCCAGCCATTAGTTCTCCACCTCTCAAGTCAGCTCCTTTCATGCTATTTACACATTAGGGACAATGTGTAATTTAAGTTTAGGGGTATTCACACTCACTATGTCCCACGGTTTTTTTTTTTGTTTTGTTGCTATTTTCATAGATAAATGCATGTTCATTCTGTCAAATAAACTTGTTTTGTGATTTAAACAAAACTTTATGATTCAACTTCATCAGTGAGCTTAACACTTTGAACATATAGGCCAATAATCAAGTTTTGAACCTAGATCACTGCTTTCTAGGCATTTAAGGATTCACAAGTTTAACCTAAACTATCACAAGCATACTAGCACATAACTGTGTGGGGTGTGACATGTTATTTGGATTTGTATGTTTCTTTTGCTTGACTGTGAACTAGATGACCTATTAGATTGACATTTTGGCATATGAAAATAGAAAAGATTGATTAGTGCTCAAAAACAAAAAATGCTCCTAATGATCAATAAAAACAAATCTTCCGCTGAGTAACTCGCCCTCTTGCCTCAGTAAGCATTGAGTGTCACGTCAAAAGGTGAAAAATCTTGAATGATCATTAAAAAGAACTCTCCGCTAAGTAACTGGCACTTTTGCCTTAGTAAGCATTGAGTGTCACGTCAAAAGGTGGAAAATTCTAAGTAGTAGCATTAAGACCAGTTAGTTTCGTAGCCTTGTTGACTCGAGCTAGTAAGTCCTTATGGGTGTCTTTACACCTAATGCCCTAAAACCATCTGGTTTGGGAGTCATTGGCTAAATGCTCGTTATACGAGTCAACAAGAAAGCTTAAGAGAACTAACTTGACAAAAATCTCACAAATAAAAGTCTATGCCATCTTTGTTGACTCTAATAGGAAGTTTGGTGAATCTTGAGTCATTGAAACACTACACGTTTGAATTTCTTGGAAACCAAATCTTTTATGTGCTAGCCACCACACACTAAAGTCAAACTTGTGATGTCTTAAACTACCTCATGAAAATGATTTACGTTCAAAACTCTTATTCATTGCAAAAATATGTTTATACTTGTTAAGCTTGCTCATAAATGCGCATCATAGTTTTGTAAGATCCGAACTTTTGATTGATGCCATGAACATTGGATTTATCTGTGTTTTTCATTTTAGTTTTTAATTTAGTATTGCTAAGGGACTAGCAATATATAAGTTTGGAGGTGTGATAGGTGCTTAAATATGTATTTAAGCACTCTAATTTACATTTGTTAGGTCCTTAGTTACGTTAATTTAGTCTATTTTACTCCAATTGTGTGTTTTACATGTTTTTATAGGGTCTTAGAGAAAAAAGAAGCAGTTTTTGACACTTAAAGGAAGAAGCCTGGAATTCCTGGAGTAGCCTCTGGACAAACTGCTATCGATCGCACCATGCAATGCGATCGAGTGCACAGTGCGATCGTGCGCACACAAGAGGGATTGAGCGCAGCACTGCGATCGAGCGCACATGTACGGGCGTGAACAGTTAACTGCATAACCTTATTTTGAAAATAAAAGAGTTTTATTTTTAGGAAAGTTTTAGGAACTCATGGGCCTCTTAGGATTTCTCAAAGACCTATAAATACACTTATAAAGCACACACAAACATCATCACCTCTTAGAGAGAACACTTCTCTTATCTTTTTCTTGGAGTTGTAAGCCTTGGGAGAGAATTGACGCCTCTTCTCTCGGGTTTATTCTTTCCTTTATGTTTATGTTATATATGATGTTTACTTTAGAGAGCATGTGTAACTAACTTTCTTATAGGGCTCGATTTAAGCCCTAGTTATGCTTTCCCATATATATATTCAATGATTATCTTTGCCAATAGCCTTTATTATGTCACTTAACTTGATTAATGCCTGTGCTTATTTAAATTCCTCATATATATGTGTATGGCCAGCGTATGCATGTGGTATGGATAGGTTAGTTAGATCAATTTGGATGATCGAGTCCTGTGTCTAACCTTAGTAACAAAAGATATCTTATCTGGATTCTTGGGTTAATCAACATGGAAAACCGGGAGTAGATACCATGACCTAGGTCTCATGTGGTTGTCGGTTTCTATAGTACTTATGCTTTCTTAAGGAACAACTCAAGCAGATACCATGCTGAATCCCTTAAGGAAGAAAAGAGTTAGAGTAGATACCATGCCTAACTCGTTGCTTAGGAAAATCAATAGCTTAAGGAGTAGATACCATGCCCTTAGGTTGGCGACCATTAGGTATACATGATAAGGCTAGTGCATTGACCTATTACAATTGGGAAAGTATGACTAGTGGTGGATATCAAAGCCCTATGTTTTTATTATTATCAAATCACTTTTAAACAATTATTTATTTTATTCTTAAAAAAACTGATTCTAAAAGCAACTTTAACAATCCCTGTGGAGATGACCTTGCTTTCGCACACTATACTACATTGTTGACCTTGTGCACTTACAAGTAAAACCGAGTGTGATCATTTACTTATTTATTTAGGTATATTTTCGCACAACACTCTGAGGAACAAGAATCTCAGCATCATGGATGAGCTCTGCATCCGAGACCCTCCATTCACGGAAGACATCCTCGAGACCCCACTTCCCTCCAACTTTAGAATGTCTCAAGTTAGAATGTACGATAGCTTCGCGTATCCTATGGACCACCTGCAGCACTACAAAACAACTATGATGCTGCACCGGCACTCAGACCCGGTCATGTGTTGTGCCTTCCCTTTAACTCTTGAAAAGGCAACAGGTACTTTGGTACTCACTAGGGGTGAGCATGGAACCCGGTTGACCCATGGACCCAACCCAAACCGATATAATGGGTTGGGTTGGATTTGGTCATTTTAGAAATTGGTTTGGGTTGGGTTGAAATTTTTTTAAACCTAGTGGGTTGGGTTGGGTCATGGGTTCAAAAATTTTAAACCAACCCAAACCGATAACCCAGTCAAATATATAATTATATTTTTTATATATATTGTATTTATTAAATATAAAATTGTGTTTAAATAATTATAGTATAATTAATGAGTAAAATTATATGTAGCACTGTCCAAATCCAAGCAGCCAAACAGGGCATAGATTGTTGTAATTAGATAATAAAATGATGGGTATTTTGGAAAAAATATTACAATTTCCTAAACTAAACCTAACCTCTGATTGAGAATTTCAGTTCTCTCTTTCTTCGTTTTGTTTGTGGGGGCTATGGAACCTTGGTGAGAGGAAGCCAAAGAAAGCCAAAAACTCAAAAAGGTATACACTATGTAGTACTATAGTTTAATTTCTGGCATGTTTTTTGCACTTTTACGCAGTGTTGGCCTATATTTGGCACTTTTATGCATTAGATCGAGCTGTCTGATCTAGAGGATAGAACATATTTTTTTTTTAAGAACATAAGAAAATTGCCAAGCCTCTTTAAAGTTTTTCACCAACTGATCCATACAATAATTGAGTACCCATTCTTAAACTCAAATGAATCTCCACCGTACTTCATTTATTCAAAAGGATTCAACGAAACCATCAAACTAACTAGAAAATGTAAATAGAGAAATATACAAACTTTCCATGTTAGGGAAAGGTGTCAACCAAACCCTGGTGAAGTTACACGGGACCAGGGAAAGTTCTATTCTCCTTATGCTCGTTCCACCTCTCGACCCATTCACCCGGGCAGAGCACCCGGTAGTATTTGGCATAATTTATAATTTTCATAACAAATTTCAATTTCGATTCTCTTTTATAAAAAATAATATTTTTAGGTTATTTAAAAAATCATAAAAATAAAAATCTGCCTAATCATAAAAATTATTATATTAATTTTTGAAAGCTTATATAAAAAATCATGGTTGATATTTTAAATGTTAACTTTTATTTGCTTATTTTTGATACAGGTGTCAAGTGTCAACTGTCAAGTATGGTAGATAACCCTAAGGATTTATCTTCAACTTCAAAAAAAACTGCAGCTTCAAAGGAAAAGGTGAGTGACTCAAGCAAAAAACCTTCTAAAAGAACATCATATGTGTGAGAACATTTTACTTTGATTGAAAGTGAGAAATCGAAAAATGAGAAAGCTACATGTAATTATTCTGGACAAACTTATGCTTGTGATAGTAATAATGGTACTAGTACAATGTGGAAACATTTGAATAGGTGTACTAAGTGCCCTTATAATATTAAGTGCAAGAAACAAAAGACTTTGTCAGATTATCAAACTATGGCAAAAGATGGTACTACTACTTTGAATATTTCGGGTGTGGCAAAAAGTTTTGATCGTGAAGTATCTAGAACCCTACTTGCTAGAATGGTCATTGTTGATGAATTACCTTATAAATTTGTAGAACATGAAGGTTTTAAGGATTTTGTTGCCTCATTGCAACCGAAATTTTAAATTCCTTCAAGATTTACGATAGCTAGAGATTGCTTGACACTTTATTATGCTGAGAAAAAAAAGATAAAGAATCTTTTGCGTAAAGAATCTCAAAGAGTTTGCCTCACAACGGACACATGGACTTCTGTGCAAAACATTAATTATATGTGTCGCACCATGCATTTTATTGATAGTAATTGGAAATTACATGAAAGGATTTTAAACTTTTGTCCAATTTCTAGTCATAAAGGAGAAGCAATTGGGAAATTGTTTGAGTTATGTTTGCTAGAATGGGGCATTGAGAAAGTTTTCACAATCACGGTTGATAATGCAACTTCCAATGATAAATCTTTAAAGTATATGATGAAAAGAATTAATCATTGGAACGGAAGTGTCTTGAATTGTGAATTTCTCCATCTGAGATGTTGTGCTCATATTTTAAACCTCGTTGTGAGTGATGGTTTGGAATATTGTAAGGACTCCGTTGATCGGATTCGTGATGCAGTGAAGTATGTGAGGGCTTCTTCGGCGAGGTTAGAAAATTTTAAAAAATGTGCGGAAGAAGAGAAAATATCAACCAAGTGTCTTGTATGCCTAGATGTTCCAACTAGGTGAAGCTTCTTGGGTGTTTGGTTTTGTGTGCTGGTATTTGTCTATATATTTTATTAAAAAAGAAGGTAATTTATCTTATTCACATCTACTTATATTTCTAATCTTTTTATTTATTTTCTTGTTAACTATAAATAATTAATTCGTTAAACTTAATTTGCTTTTTAAGTGTTTCTTTTTCAAGTGAGATTCTTTTCAATTCTCTTTATTCATTGTTGATTTTTTAAAAAATTAAATTATACATTTCTTTTTTATATCATTTAATCCGATAAAAAAACAAATCAACTCGCTCGTTAGATGCTAGTAAATATAATAAGCTTGTAAAACTTTGCTTAGAAAAGAAATCCAAAACATTGTGTTGCACCCCAAAATTTCAAACATGGTTGTTTTATCTCATTTTTGTAAAGGCTCATGCATTAAGTAGAAACACTTTCCATGGAATCATTGACCAATTAAGAAAGTTTTATCTTATGATATGTTAAGATAATTGTCCACTTAGTATTTAAGCTGTTGAAGTACTTTTTTTGATTCAATTTCTCTCGTTCAATGAAATGCATGAAAAAATCCTTACTATTTTTTTTAATGAAAAAAAAGATTGTAAGAATTATAAACCTACGCAGAGCACGAATTTGAACTTAGTCAAACCGCATGAAAAGGGCAGATGAGGATCTCATATAGTCCTTTTCAACTTGATTTGGTTGTGATTCTTGGTGGAAAACTGGAAATTCAACTTTAATGTTGTCAGTGAGGTTTTTTAGTAGAGTTGTTGGCAGGGTTGTGACTGATCTGGTACAGTTTCTTCACGGGCAAAAAAGATTGGAAAGGACCTCCCATCATTAAGACTTGAACTTTAGTCCCAGAAGTGATTATTAGATGATGTTATTCATTTTAATTAAGCTCTTAATGGACCACAGCCATAGAGTTTCTTCTGGATCGCAGGTGTGCAAACCATCTAAGCCCATTCATGTGCTAAGTGGGCGGTATACGCTTCTTTTACAGGGCCCATCCAAAACTTAACAGTTTTGTCCTTTTTGTAAGTTGTTTCCTTTGGGCCAATGCGAGACCGGTTTGAAATGAAAAGTGTCACTTTAATCTCCATCCTTATTTACAAAAATATTTTTGGTTTCTGTTCTCATCCTCGTCGAAAATTTCATCTTGTCATTTATCCTCGTATTCATCGAAGATTTCTGAAGATCTCAATCTTCATTTTCGTCTCCATCTCCGTTTATAAACGAAAATAAAGTTTTTTCATTAAAAACTGGAGATTCTTTGTTTAACTCAATTTTTTTAATAATAAAATAAATGTTCAATACAAAGTACAAATATTATATCATTTTTACACCCACAAATCCAAATACATGACATCTCTCTTACAAAAAAATAAAACACAAATTTAAGGGGTTAGTGGGTAATTAGTAAGTTTATCTAATATATTTATGTAAAATATAAAATTCTAATGTAATAGGGGGCGGGGGTAGGGATTTTGCGGGGGGCAAAGATCGCTCCCTTTGTCCTCTTCCCTGTTCAGACTAAAGGTTTTTAAAAATCTTCATCCTCGTCTCTATGGGGATTAAATTTCCTTCATACCCATCCTCGACGGGTCAAAGAATTTTGAAGTTTTGCCTAAGATGAGTTATTTTGCCATCCCTAATTGGCCACTGTTGTTATCAAACATATAAGATTCCAAAAAATAAGATTATCTTGAAATGAGATGTTTAGAGAGCCGAAATTTTATCAAGCTATTCGAGCTCGAGCTTGATCAAAACTCGCCACGTCAAGCTTGAGTCGAGCTCAAGCCTGAAAATTAGACTCGATAAGCTTATCGAGTAGATCTTAAAAAGGCTCTCGAATAGTTCGATAATAGCTCAAGCTCAAGCTTGTTCATTTTAAGTTGAGTTGAGCTCAAATACCTTAGTATTCGGGCTCAACTCATCTCGAGTCCATCCCTAAAGACATTTTGTTGGTTCTTAAGCCTTTCATGGACTGGACCCTGAACCCGTATTGAATTTTTGATGCTTTTTCATGTGAAATTAAGACTTTTGATTGTTCTTTTGGGTTTTTAGAGATGCAAATGGTTATTTGATAAGTATTTTGGACTATTGAACTAATGTGTGATAACTGAATGCAAAACTATTATCCAGTCAGTTAGGTCAAGAAAAATACCAAAATAAAAAAATCAACTAAGGCCCAAGCTTTCCACAAGTGACTGGATTTTTAGTACCTAGTTTCCTTGTGATATAGAACAGGAAGAATAGAAGAGAAGAACAGGGCAACAACAATAAAAACCCAAATGCAAAACTATTATCCAAATTTAATTCTCAATCGTCAAATCTACCCCAAAACCCTAATTGAGGTGCTCGTAAATAGGCACCACACACACACTCCCAAGTCCCAAAAACCCCAAATCCTAATTATGCTTGATTTCTAAGAAACTTTTAAAATATTGGAAACCACCTAAATACCTAAAACAATACTAGAAAATCATTAAAATTACAGGTTTATTTTACAATCTCCCATAATAGTAAAAACACCCCACCTGAGCATCTCCATCACCTTGTGCACTAACCTCATTTTACCTGCAGATGTTATCCCTGCAACCTAGAATACTGGATTTGTGTACGCCCCAGCTAAGGCTAGAAACAATTAAAGCTATTTTCTCAAAAGTTCTAGTTTATTTGGACTGACTCATAGAACTTTATGTGCATGTCAAGTTCAAAACGATGCAATGAAAAAAATTATCATAATTTCTCTATAGACCATAATAGACAAGTGTTTTGATCACATATACTAGCGTTGAGTTCCATCGCAGTGCCACAAACTGACATCCTTTAGTTTTTAGAAAGCAGGTATTCCAAGATATCATCCCTTGGAAAAAAATATACTCTATATAATAGAGCTCATAATTCAAAATAGATGCATGTTAATTTATCTTGGCGATTACCCGTCAAAAACCTCAAATAACTTCAAATTACATAGAAGTAAAATTTCTTTGTACTACCACCATTAGTATAACTGATGTTGGTGATTTTGTTTGGGCAGTATTAACTCGTGATTGTTTTCCTATGGGAGAGTATAATAAGCTTAAGGAACGAAAGATTGGACCCTGTGAGATCCTGCAGAAGATCAATGATAACGTCTACAGACTATGCCTCCCCAGTCATTTGAGGACTTCTGATGTCTTTAATGTGAAACACTTGAGTCCTTGTTTTGTGGATTCCGATGAGGCTATTGTGAACTCAAGGACGAGTTCTTTCCAACCTGAGGTGACTGATGCAGGAGGATTCGAGTCAGATGATGTTGAGTTGTCAGATAGCATGTTGTTGACACTGAGATACCTTGAGTTGGCAGATCAGCGCAACGATGGCAGGTGGACTACCTAGAACGGTTTACATCATTTAGCATGCCACGAGCTCGGATCGGGCCCCAGAGACCCTAATCTGATTGGAAACGGGCCCCCGAGCAAAACTCTTTGCCTTGAGCGTCGTTGTTTTTAAGCTAAAAAACGATGTTTAGGCCTTTAATTTTGCAGTTTTCAGTTTTTAGGAAACTTTCCATTTGCGATTTCTTTTCAGAATTAGTATTTTCCATAATTTTTCCCCAAATTTATGATTTCAGGGATTTTTACCTTTTTTAGCTTTGACCTTATAAATAAGGAGGCCACGTACGGAAAGATTATTATTGGATTGCATAATTTTAAATTGAACATCAGAGGATTTCTCTGTGTTTTTAGGGTTTCTCTTGTGTTTTTCCCTGTGAAATATCTGTTGAAACTAGCCTGCAGAATAATCGCTATTCTGCCTGTCGTCAGAATATAAAGTTAAAAGGAAAGATGCAAACCTGATGAAGCATTATGTGAGCTGCATCTACGTTGCGAAGTAGATATGGAAATTGTGGCAAGTTACAAGTATGCATAAATTCAATGACAGAAGCAAATCCAAGAGCAACCTTGATCCTCTGTAGCCAGGTAAAGCTATTTGGAAATCCAAGCAATTTTTTAGTTCATAAGAAGCACAAAGAATTATTCTACCTTAAAAATATATTATAATGAAATACTCTTTAAGTGACTAAAAGACCAAGAATTTATAAAAATCACACAAATAAAATAAAACACCAAGTTTCTCAAAATCAGCACTTAAAAGAATTGTCTTGTGAAGTGACAATGCCCAACTCGAAGACCAGAAGGCAATGGCTTTCCTCTTAGCCACAAATCAAGAAGTTTGGCTGGCTTGAATGAGAATCCATCCAATTTGCATTCATAAAGAAGTATAGCAGCAATCCAAGATCAGTTTATATTTAACCACTAGTTACTTAAGCAATCACTACACTATTTATACTACTTCACTAATATTCTTGAAAGTATTTTATTTCCTTTTACTTTTTTTTTTACTTAAGGTTTCTGCAAAGAAAAAAGAACGTTTTCATCTAATCTCATTCCTAAATGCAGCAAATGAGAGCTACATTTACAGAATCCAAACAAGAAACCAACCCAACTACTCTTATTCTTGTTTTAGAATAACAGACATGAAGTAGTATTCACCAAATAGTCATTTGCGATAACATACTTAAAGCAGCAAAAAGAAAACAATAAAACATGTTTGTCCTACATGTCCTTTTCCAACTTAGTTATGTTCGTTTAAGATAGTAAAAATGAATTATTTCTCATAGAAGCACGAAAGCAAAACTGTATAATTCCAAGAAAAGTAAGTGATGCAGTACAATAAGAAGAATTGAAAAGAAACGGGAAAATTAAAGATAGATATCCAAATCACATGGGAACACTAAACCAAATCACAAGGAGCAGTAGTTCAAATCACATGGAAACGTTTGTTGCCGAGGTACTTGAAACTAGGAAGGGAGGATAAACTCAATAGCAAGAGCAGGTGGATCCACAAGAGCCTCACTTCTACAAACAACTTTATCTTCCTCTCGAATCGTTTAAACCACCTCAATGTGCTCAGCAAAGTCAATTGCACAAAAAACTGGCTCAACTGATGCAACCTCCACTGAAATATCTTCAGTCTCGTCGACTTCATCTTGTGTTGGAACCGGCTTATATTCCACAATATTCTCTTATTGCTTTGCGGAATCTTCCCCATCAGTGAGCTTTGAGTTATCAAGTTTCTTTCAGTATCACAATATCCAAGGGTTTGCATAATTCTTTACATTGTTTCAGTAGGTGGATTAACTTCTCTCGAACTTGGGAGGAAGCTAATGGGTTAGACTTCTGTTCTATCACAAGCTCGTCGTAGGCATCATACCCATCATAACTTTCAGAAGCACAATCATACTCAACACAACCATGGTAAGCAGCTTTAGGAGCAAAATAATAAATTTTATAAGCTAGTTCTTCATCATCATAAATATAATCGCTATTGCCATTTAAAGCATGGAAATCTTGAGAACTCTGCTCACACTCATACTCATATTGGTGTTGCAATTCTTCAAGTCGTGTCTCATCATGATAAACCCAATATTGAAGTTCTCAATATTCTTCATACATACATCGGGGAAATAACACCAACCATACTTGATCACTTTGGATTTCAATGCATCCGAGTGAGAATAAGCACTTGATAGCTAAGTTTGTAAATTTCGAACACAAATCCGTGTTTGGTAAGACATGATATCAAACTAAAATACCTCAAACATAATTAATTTTTTTGCTTTTTTGCTTTTTTTTCTAGGAAAAAATTACAGATAATTACAGTAAAAAAACCTAGAATTATTTTTTTTGAACTAGCTCAGGCTCGGTTCGACTCTCTGTTCATCACTGGTGCAGCGGCGGCTGGTGGAGGTTGACACCAGATAGAAGGTGTTTTTGGCATTTGGCTACTGTACGCGAGATTTTTCGGATGATATTTTTTTTCCTCACAGGAGAACGAAATTAAGGTTTTGATACCACTTGATGCCGTACATGAAGAATTGAAAAGAAAGAAATTAAAGATAGATGATCCAAATCACATGGATCTTCCCAAATCACAAGGGAACTCTGAACCAAACCACATGGAAACACTCAATCAAATCACATGGAACAGTAGTCCAAATTACATGGACAATTCAACACTAAATCACAGAGCATAAAAATTGATAATTTAATCTGAATTCATTCATAAGTTGTTCAATAACAAATAAGAATCCCATATATATAGGAAAAATTCTATCATAAAGATAAATCCTAAGAAGATAAGAAAAACAAATCAGATAATCATGAGAGATAAGCCTAATCCTAATCAAGGAAGTTAATTAAGATAATAATTCTTAATATTTTCAATTACATAGTTATTCCCATATCCCCCAATTCTTATATTAAAATCTCTAATTCTAATTCAGACTAAATATTAATTTTCATACTCTGCGATTGAGTTGTTCATGTGATTTGGATTACTGTCCCATGTAATTTGGTTCATTGTTCTCATGTGATTTGAGAAGATCTATGTGATTTGGATCGTATCTATCTTTAATTTCCTTGTTTTTTTTTTCAATTATTCCTTATTGTACTGCATCAGTAAGGCTTGTGTGTTGTCACTGTCTGTTTTCTGTTTCTTCTTTCCAATTGTTTTTCTATTGTTTTGTTTTCATAATTTTAAAAACAAAAATATGTGCGGCAAACAAAAACAGTTTCTAGTTTTATATAATTGAAACAAAAAAAAAGGTTAAGAAAAAAATTTCTTTTATTCAAATTATTAAATAATCTATAATCACATAATATTACAATTGGAAATAAAATTTAGAACTGAAATTAAAACTATAGGTATGCTATAATTTGGAATCAATATAAAATCATAAGTTTTGTGGCTCTAATTGATGTGAAATCTCATTAATTAGACTGAATAAATATGAGTAATATTACATAAGTAGTATTTAATGGTGAAGACGGAACACCAATGTGGCTTTGGTTCAATGGTAAAAAAACCAAGGCTAAGGCAGGTTCGAACTCCCACCAATGTGCAGATTAATTGGCCATTTATCTAGTGGTTATTTCTCCCACTTTAGGTGGGTAATACGATACTATTATAGATGGGTTATGAAATAGTATTGTACACTTGTATTGTGATCAAATCAATGTATTATTGTACTCGTATAGCATAGCTTCAATAAAAAAAATGAAGCAGAAACATTACCATAATTGATCTAGTTCCCTTTGTATGTATAATAAAATAAGTGAAGTTTGTAGGAAAAAAAATATATGTGAAGTTGTAATGTCTAATGAGGGCCTTAACACTTAAATAATGCATCAAATCCTTGATTCCTCACTTGATTTTTTTGGATAGTGCGGAATGAGAGAAATCGTAGAGATTTTGATAGTAGTGTGAAAAAATTTGATACTATTAAATATAGATAGATAAACACTCTTAATTTTTGGATTAAAGGGGATTTCTTTGTAAATATTTTTGAACTTTTTGGATCTTGTAGATCTCCTTTCTTATAATTAGCCTTTGGCTTTGTTTGTGCAACTTCTTGGTGCTCTTTCCTTAATATATTTCCTTATCAAAAAAATATAATGCAGCAAACCCAAGAAACATACATCAATGATTTAAAGCTATTGACCATGCATCAGAGAAGGAAAAAAAAAAGAATAAGAGAAAAACCAGGCCTGTAAGTTGTAATAAAACTGGATGGAAATCAAACATTGCGGGCTTTGTGGTTCGTAAGTGCAAGCATATAACTGACTAACCGCGCAACTGTTTTGGAAACAAAAGAAAACAAGAAAATCTTGTTTCCTATTATTTTCAAAACTTTGGTTTCAGTTTCACTTGTTTTTGGTTTTCGAAAACAAAACAAGTAACCAAACATATTTTGTGTTTATTTTCTCACTTTAGAAACGGAAACAAACAAAAAATGAATTACAATGACACCAAACAACACCTAAATAGTTAAAAATCCTACAAATAATTTGGCCTCAGTAAATCAACATACTCATTTACTGTCCAGAGGCTAGGGACTTCTGGGCTATTATACTATCTTTATTCCCAACTGAGTGATGCCAAGTTCAGGACCAACTTTGTTCATATATGAAGCTAGGAGATAAGACGGTTAAAGCATGGTAAGCTGCTGCCTTGTGTTAAATGTGGAGCATCTAGAGCGAAAGAAACTGATGTGCATTTTACTGAGAAAAGAAAACGAAATATGTGTTTTATATTGGGGTTGATGCATCCTGACTTCTTTTTTTGTAGTTTTAGATTTTCCTTTTTCTTTGTAATTAGCCTAGTTATTATTTTTATATATATTACAGATTTACATGAGGTTTCAAGGTATAGTCTGAATTTTTTATTCTTTTCAAGAGAGAGCAGTTTCCTTTATTTTATAAGTAAAGACTGGAATAAACTAATATATCAAATTTGGCAACAAAGTGAGTTCTCCAAATTTAATTCAAGAATTTGAAACATGGTGTGGATCCCAAGAGTTAAGAAGCCAAGCTACAGTTTTTCAAGCGTTCAAATTTTTGGATTAGTGAAAATAATCTCAATGGCATGTTGAAAAGGAAAAGCATGGTTCAAACATTGACACGTGCTGCCCAAATTTTGGAAGCTTCTACTCAATACTCAAACAACTCAAAAGAAATAAAACAAGCTGCAAAGACCTGAAATATAAAGCAAAGCAAAACAGGGACTTGACCGCTCCGTTTCCTACTTGAAACTATATGTATCAATCTATTTACCAGTCTATGTGGTACTTAAATTACATTATCTCTCATTTTGAGTACATATTTCCTTTTTCTTTTCTCATTTGAGGATAAAAACATCCCCAAATCAGAAATTTGCATGACATTATATTTGTTGCAAATTATAGACTAAATATTTTTTGATGAGAATTATTGACTAAATATAAATAGAAAATAATACCTTTTGGTATGATGTTATGCACTGTATCCAGCGACTTCAATTTATACACAACACCCGGATGTTCACCTTCCCAGCAGAGTCCGATCAACTTGACCAAGTTTGGATGGGATTCATTCGATCTAAAATGCTCTAGTAAATCAACTTCTTCCTGAAATTGATATACCCCACCTGAAATTGATATACCCCATTATGTAAACAATAACCTTGCAACAAATTACTTACAATTAGAGCACAACAATCAATACATAAATAAGGAAATAAATTATTAAGTTCTGAGGCATACTATCAATCTGCTAAAATTATCTCTAGGACAAACTTTATAGATTAAGGGATCTTCCCATATCTTCACGGTGACCTCGTTCTTCTTATAAACTCCACGATACACCTTGCCGAATTGAAATTTTCCAATAAAATTATCTTCACTAAAATCATTAGTGTATCATTTAAGGTCTTTATAAGTAAATCCAGCTGTGTCGGGACAAACCAGACCTACCAATTTCCCACTGAAAGTGGATAAACAACATAAGCAATAAGATTTAGAACAAAAATACACCACTTAAAAAATTAATATATAAAAGGCAGAAGCAATCTAGAGATGCAACTCAATCTAAATCACATCATTATTAAAAAGCTCATGAATAGATAAATGTGCCATTAACCAACTCACTCCTACAACTAGAGATGAATTGCATCCAAATCTGTAGTTTAGGGAGTGTGTATGAAAGCGCAAAAAAGAAACAATTAAAAACCCTATTGTACTCCTCTCAAAGGCTAATAATAGAAAGAAAAAAAACAGCATTGCATATTCAAGACTGAAACTATCACTAAGTAGCTTAAACTCGTTGCACACATATAAAATACAATAATTCACTCATGTAACCTATCAATTAATTTCGTAAATAGAGCTAACTAATCGAGCTTAGCAAACTTAATAAATAATCATTGAAAAAGCAGCAAACCTTACTTAAATTAAAGCTCGAAAACCAAAACAAGATTTTTAATTTCATCAGTACTTTAACGTTATAAAAAATTTCATTGCTTTGATAAAACAAAAATTAAAATTGAAAAGCACAATTCGCTCTTCAAAAA
The DNA here is from genome assembly GCA_023935145.1 of Bretschneidera sinensis. Classification (NCBI taxonomy): domain Eukaryota; kingdom Viridiplantae; phylum Streptophyta; class Magnoliopsida; order Brassicales; family Akaniaceae; genus Bretschneidera; species Bretschneidera sinensis. Next base: position 138,644,952 of record CM043699.1, read on the forward strand.
CAGAAAATCGAAGTTCTTGAAGAAAATTTATATATAAATGCATATACATGAGTATGTGTCCAATTGAGGATTTCTTGGCTGACCTGGTTGAATAAATTAGGTCCCCAAAGTTACAGGCTTTGACTTGAGTTTGATGAATAAATTTGAGGGCTTTTGTATAGAAAGAAGGGAAAGGGCCTTAAAAAAAAAGGGGGAGAGATTTTTTATAGTGTGAATGTCAAAAATTTAGGAGAAAGAAATCGTGGTTGTGACAAATTTCCGTCCAGTTAATTTAAAATGCAATGCGAATGCTGGTGGGCTATTTCTCGATTGGCCCAACTTTAAGTCTTATCAGCTGAGCTCTGGGGTCTGTTTCATACCCTAAACCTAACGTAAAATTTGGGTTTTAAACAGGTTTTCAATAGTTTCTATAGTTTGGTTTTTTTTGGTTAAATTGGTTTTCAAAATTTTAATTCTATTAAATGAGTTTTTAAAGTTTCAATTTAATAAAATAGTCCCTAAGTCCAATTATGTCTCAATTAACTATCCTACTTACTCGCTTAGTTGTGTATACTAGTGAGGAAAAATTAACCGAAAAAATTAATTTGATCAATTTAAAATTTTAAAAACTTATTTGGTTAAATTGAAAATTTATAATTTAATTTGATTAAATTGAAATTTTAAAGAATAATTTGACCAAAAGCTAAACTATGAAGACCAATAGTGATATTTGCCGGTAATACCTAACAAGAACTTTAAATTGTTCGTTCAATAACTATGAACAACACAAATTTAACAATGCATTCCAAAAGGATGTTACAACCGTTTTTTTCATAAAAAATAAAAAATAATTTTTTTATTGAATTAATGAAGAATAAAATTGTTGAATCGGAAGTGTATTTCATTGAACGAGAGAAACTAAATCAAAAAAGTACTCCAACTACTTAAATACTAAGTGGACAATTATCTTGGCACGGCATGTGACAAGATAAAACTTTCTTAATCGGTCAATGGGAAGTGTTGGTGAGGAGTGAGGGTCTTTTTCTACTTTATTTTATAGAATCCATAGTAATTATGATACATGATGTCTACAGCAAAAGTCATTTTCTTTGATGGATATATATATATATATATATATATATATATATATATATATATATATGTGTGTGTGTGTGTATTAAATGCTAACTATTTAATGCATGAAACTACCCTCTTGCATTCTACAAGATGAGATAAAACAAACATCCATGTTTGAAATTTTGGATGCAACACAATGTTTGGGATTTCTATCCAAAGCAAAGTTCTACTATGTCCATTTTGGAGCTGTTAATAATGAAAAGTTCGTACTTTTGGTTACATGTCTTCTTTACAAAGGACATTTTTTCAGTTTAATTGAGATTGTTGTGGACCTACCATTTTTCGTTATAAACCAAACAAACCCCAAGAATTTCCAACAAATGAGAGAGTGAAACAACTACTAATATAATTTTCATTTGGTTCTTTAATTTTGTGTTCACCTAAACCCATTAATTTGGTGATGGTGATAGACTAGCAGCTATATTGGGACCATCTCCTCTGTTCTCCTACACTGCACTGTGCATTTGGGTTTGGGTCCACATATACCCAAAAATGAAAGGTCCTCCCACCTGCCATCGAGATTGACACTGCACAGTAGCCAGTCCCTTGCTTTTTATTTGAAACTGATCATCATGCATGCAGATACCATTGCATTCCGTAGCTCCATCACTGCCTTTTCACCCCCTACCCTTCTCCAGATAAATTAAACCTCAGCTTTCACTCTGCCTCTCTCACACATAAACACTCTCATTTGCTTCTTGCTTTCTCTCCAAGTTTACTAGTAAGCTCTCTCTTGCAGATTTCTACATTCAAGATTGTAGAGTACCTAATGACTAAACATTTTTGTCTTCTTTGAATTTTTTGGTGTTCTTCACTTCTTCTATGAGTTCTCTTCGAAAAGTTCTAACTTTTTTTTTTTTGGCTTTTGAAAGCAACAAAAATTTTCTAAAATGACAACTTTTTTTTTTCTTTCTGTTTAGGTTTCACTAAGTAAATGGGTTCTACACATCAAATTAAACATGTTTTCTTCAATAGTAGACTGGATTTTTATACATTATAAAAAAAAGGTCTAGATTTTTAGCTATCTATGTTTGTGTAACGTGCATGAGCAAGAACAAGCTAAATTCCTTCCTTTTTCCCCCTCTCCTCAAACAGAAAAAGCCATTCTTTTTCCCTTTTTGAAAAAAGATCAAACCACAAGAAGCACGTCCAAAAGGACTAATTTTTTTTTGTATTCTTGTGCAAGAGAATTTTTTGAGTTTTTTTGTTCTTTTTTGAAGGTTAATCTATCTTGGAAGCCCAATTATTCAATCTCGTGAGGATTAAGGCTATTATCATCAAAAGAATTAGCCAAATGTTTTGAGTAGTTAATTTAATAAGACCAAAAATACCAAGCCTTTCCAAGTGCAATGCTTTTTTCCTTAAAAAATTTAATGTATTATTCTTTTGCTTTTTTATGAGTATTATTCTTCTGCTCTTGGAAGCAAAACAAAAATGAAATCCATATTTACAAGTATTACTTTTTTATTTTTCTTTTAATGTTGTTGTTGTTCTTAAGCTGTAACATTTATTGATTTAGTGTGAGATAAATGCTTCCTTACAGTTCATTTTCACAAGACTAACCAATCATTTGTTTGCATGTATCAATTGTTAGAAAAATGACTTGTATAAACAAGGTTTCTTCGTTTGTGTGTGCAACATGCATAAGCCAGACCGAGCTAGAGCCCTTATTTCTTTTCCCCCTCCCCTCAAACTGAAAAAAAGCCATTCTTTTTCCTTTTAAGAAAAAAGAAAATAGAAAAAACCCACAAAACTTCTGGTCCAGCACGTCCAAAATGCCATAATTTTTTTTTTGTTCTTGTTCAAAAGAATTTTTTTAAAGATCTTTTTCATCTTCTTTCTAATCCTTTTCTTTTTTAGAGTTTTGTTTTGTTCTTTTTTGAAGAGCCTGTATTATATTCACTTAGTAAATAAATTTAGTCATTCTTATTAGTTTCATAGGTTGACTGGTTGAGTAAGATTAAAACCCAATTTCATTACAGGTTTTAGGTGTAAGTAGGCTCAAAGTTGGCCTGAAATAGAGGCGATATTGGACCAAGTTAATCTGTCTCATAAGGATTAAGGCTATTATGATCAAAAGAATTAGCCAAACGTTTTGAAGGGTGCAATGCTTTTTTCCTTATAAAAAGGTTTTTATGGGTTTTGCTCTTAAAAATGTATTCTACTTTGCTCCTTTTTTATGAGTATTATTCTTTTGCTTTTGGAAGCAACAAAAAAGAAATCCATATTTACGAGTATTATTTTTTTCTTTTAATTAATGTTGTTGATGTTCTTGCTGTAATATTTATTAATTTGGTGTGAGATAAATGTTTTTTTACAGTTCATTTAGAAAAGACTAATCAATTATTTGCTTGCATGCATTAATTGTTAGAAAATTGACATGTCTAAAATTCCATCTTACATCATAGAATATTCTTTTGGAATCGATCAAGATCAAATTAATTATCAAAGCATTTCAAAATTTAAACTAGTCCTATAGTAAAAGAGTTTTGCCAACCTGGACATAAACAGTAGGATTATTAACAAAAACTAAGGGGTTGATTTTTAACTTCATTTTTAAGACACAACACTGCTTGATTAATCAGTTGAGATGAACGCATTATTAGTTTTTTAAGATTTGAAATTGTAACCATTTATTAAGTTAAGAAAGAAGTCTGTTAAGGTAAAATTCAAAGTACAATTTTAATGCTGAAAAATGTTTTAACAGATTGATGGCCAGTAGTTCCAGAAGAAGGGGCTCACAGGGATCTACTGATGATCCAATAGAATTTACATATGATCAAATTGCATCATTGGCGGATTTTACGGATGAGCCTATTGGTTGTGGAGGTTATGGAAGTGTTTTCAAAGGGTACATGGGCCGGAGAGAAATTGCGATCAAACGGACTGAAAACGGAAACATTATAAGCAGAAAACAATATACAGTAAGTCTCCTCTTTTATATATATAATTACAATAGCATGAGAAATTAGTAGAATTACAAATGAATATAAATAATTAATATTTCAGTTGCTTATCTAATTGGACATCTTGGTGCTAGTGTATTACTAATTAAGGAAAAGTATTCATGCATACATACATATATACATACATATATAAATGCATATATATATATATATATATATCAACTTTTCTTATCATGACGAAATAGTAGCTTCATTACCATGTTAATTAGAACATTTTTATATATTCATTTTAATTTAATTTATGCTTAATAAATACGTGTGTAGAACACATCTTATATTTTAATTTTATGACAAGTTGAAAAAGAGTATCTTCAAATGTTCAAACATCAAAATATAGTGAAGCTCCTAGGATATGGAGAGGATGAAGAACATTCTTACCTGGTACTGGAGTATGTGCCACATACACTCTCCAAGATATTTCTTGGTAATGATTCTTTGTTGTCATAATATTTGATTTATTTGTTTTTGTATACAAAATCCATTTTCTATTAAATCGAATTGATGAAAAACATAAGTTGCACATTATTCTTGAGCTTCCATTTTTGCTTCAAGTAAATTAATAACATTAAATCTTAAGATTGTTGAGCACCATTATTTAAGAGACATTTTTTAACTGTAGAGATTCCGCCATAAAAATCAATAGAATAAAAAAATTTCATGTACTTGTCAACCTACCTTGTAGGGTTTAAGATTGTGTATCATGCATTTCACTTAAGAACTTGTCCATAAACTATTGTTAGCATGCAATAAAATTATTTTACTTCTGTTCATTGCTTATAGATCTCTCTTGGAACCAAGTTCTGAAATTTCTGAGGCAGTCCGCACTGGCACTGAGCTACATTCATGAACATAAACATGTCCTTGTGGACTTCAAAACAGCAAATATTTTGATAAACCAGGTTAGTAACAAATAAAATATCAAAAGTACAACACATATTTGATTTATAGGAAACCTTTTATTTTATTACAAAATGATACTTGACTTCTACTTGCTTAGGTATATGATGTGAAATTATGCGACTTTGGAGGGATGCTACAAGAAAAAAAGGTTCCGTTGGTAGACACTGCTCCATATACTGCTCCAGAGATTAGAAAATCTCGTAAGTAACCATTTCTTTTAAATTAATAGTCTCTTACTTGTTGTGTCCAATAATTATGTATGCATGTAGACCAAGTATTCTCATGGTTAATGCATTAACGTTACATTTGGAATTTCAATGTTAGAAATTAGAACAAGTCTTTGACTTTCACAGTGAACTTTGATTAATTGTAATAGACGTATAAATATCATGATTGAGTTTGGTATATATATCAAATACATATATTTATAAGATATTTTTTTAGGATAATAATTGCATATGGTAATCTGTTTACATATTAATTGTTTATCAATTAAAGTTACAACTATTTTTTTAATTATTATACAATTTTACAGAGAAAACTCTTATAACAATATCCTAATTATTATACCATTTTACAGTGAAAGATATCATAACAACAAAAGCAGATGTGTATAGCTTTGGAGTGGTACTCCTACAGTTGGTAATGAAGGTGGAGGAGAAAGATATTGGTGAAAAAAAAAGAAAAACTCAACACATATTGCTGATGTAGCCGCCAATGAAATTGAAAGAAAAAAAACACGTGGTTGATAAATCTTTGATGGCTTCTGGATGTACAAAAACTATGGCACTTGTGATCACAAAGCTTGGAGTTGATTGTACAAATGTGAATCACCTTCATCGTCCAGACATGAACTATGTGCTTCACACGCTTGAGAAGTTGGAAGTTATAATCCAACAATAAATGATACATTGTTCAAAGCCATGGTCAATTGAATTCTATCTCATACCTTGTTGATGTTTGTTGGATTCCCCAAAGAATCTCTGTTTAAATTAAACACTATAGAATATAGAAATTGAACATATGAAGTTTCGTTTATTATTTAATGATGATAATCCCCAAAGATTTCAAGTTCCTACCCACTTAAATTTCTGATTGCATGGAGCTGTTAAGGAAGTTTAGTTGCAAAAAGATTTCCCATGTGCATCGGGAAGCTAACAAAGCAGCAGATCTTCTGGCACGTAAAGAAAGGGACATTGATTTTGGATTATGTAATCTGATGTATTGGATTCTGATCGAAGAGATATGTTCCTCTAGACTTCTTAATTACCAAAAAGAAAAATAAGAGCAAATTAACCCAATGAATACAACTCTGTAAATTCAAATGAAGGAGTAGGTTAGGTTCTTCCGATGAAAAAACCATGAACAATTCATCAGAAAACTCAATTACAATCAGGGACGAGAGCCGCTTTTACAAACGCTGGAGGCTCACCCATCCAAGTCTCATTGCTGCCCAAAAAGTAAAGCCAGCCTAGCCAACAAATGAGCCACCTGCTTAGCAGCCAAACTAACATAAACAAAAGAATCTTACACAGTAAGGCCTTGATATCCGGAATCAGCACACACTCATCAGGGCACTGCACGCTTGAGCATAAAATTTGCCATCGTATGTCGCAAAACAAAATTTGTTCAATTTAGACTAATTTATTCAATTTTTTTTATAAGAGACTCCTCCATTATGTTAAAATATTACAGAACTACAGTTTATAGTCCACTTGCACATGTAGAGATGTAGTGAAGGACAGCATTTACTAAGCATACATGAAAATAGATTACCGCTCCACATTATAGGAAAATGAATATAGCAAGTCCTTCCCCACTTTTGGAAAAAACAAGAGAAAAGAAAAGAAAAAAAGATACGATAAAACCAGAAAATTATCTTTTCTCCATTCACTCTTATCTCCTCTAAGTATTATGAAGGGTTGACATTTGATTGCCAGGTATAGAGTCTGAATAACTCTTTAACAACACGTAACTTCAGCAATTTCTTAACTATTTGCTTCATCTTAGGGCACTTGGCCAAATCATATTTGATGCAGGAGGATCCGAGTCAGATGATGCTGAGTTGTCAGATAGTACGTTGTTGGCACTGAGATACCTTGAGTTGGCAGATCAGCGCAAAGATGGCAGGTAGTCGTGATCTTTTCTTAATTGGGGCAGTTTTGGGTGTGTTTCAGAAACCACTGTTTTCCCTTCCGAATCCTCATTTTTAGTTATTTTTTTCCTTTTATGGTAATATTTCATTTATCGTTTAGGAAGTGATTCTGAACCCGATTTGGGCCAAACTTTTGGCAGATTACTTCTTTTATTACGTATTTCATTTTGGCATGATTATTGGGATTTTGTTATTTTTTGGTAAAATTCTAAAAATGACGATTTTTAGCTATAAAGCCTGACTTGTGGGCGGATTTTTGGGATATTATTTTGGATTGCATAATTTTAAATTGAACATCAGAGATGTTTCTTTGTGTTTTCGGGCGATTCTTTTGTGTATTTCCCTGTGAATTATCTGTTGAAACTAGCCTGCAGAATAATCACTATTCTGCCCGGTGTCAGTTGGTATCAGAGCTTCAGCATCTTCCTCGGGTGAGATTTCATCAGTTTCCATGGTTGGTGGTTGTGGTCGTCGCGAGCAGGTTCCGAATGAGGAAGCCTTACGCCGTGATTGTAACGTTCAGGATGCAATGATTGAGGATTTATAGAGGCAAGTTGCAGAGTTAACCCAGCGTCTAACGGCACCGAATTTCGGTGATCGCGAGATGAAAGATCACGATTCCGATTCCAATTTCGAAAACCCGCATCACAATCCTGCTCGATTCTGGGAGCACCGTGGTCAGGAGAATCATTATAGAGACCTCGGTTTCAGAGTGGATCTGCCCGAGTTTTCTGGTACGTTACAGGCCGCGGGATTCGTCGATTGGTTGAATGAAGTAGAGCGTATTTTCGAGTATAAGGAAGTCCCAGATCATGTCAAAGTAAAACTGGTCGCCATCAAACTCGAGAGCAGAGCATCTGCGTGGTGGGAGCAGTTGAGGCGCTCACGCGATCGGCCGGACAAGGCCAAAATCACAGATTGGGAGAGGATGAAGAAGAAGATAAAGGGTCACTTCCTTCCTTTCGGATACACTCAAACCTTGTTTCAACGACTTCATTCGTTGAGGCAAGGCAAGAGATCGGTGGATGATTACACAGAGGAGTTCTATCAATTGATAGCCCAGAATGATTTATCCGAGACAGAAGAGCAGATAATGGCACGGTATTTGGGGGGATTATGGCAGCTCCTTCAGGATGTCCTCGGCCTTCACTCAGTATGGACCGTTTCTGAGGTATACCAGCTTGCACTTGCGGTAGAAAAATAGCAGAACATGAGGCCAGTGATCACAAGCGATCAAAGCAGGCGGCCAATTCGCCATCAAGAATCCTGTACTACCCAGCAACCACCCCAAGGTAACTCTAACTCAAATATTAGATGTTTCAGATGTGGTGAACAGTGGCATAAATCGACTGAGTGCAGGAAGCCTGCTAGTCAGAAGGGCAAAAATCTCCTGATTGAGGACGACGTGGTAGACGAAATTGAGGAGATTGGAGAGCCTGTGTATGACGATGATGAAGATAGAGATGTGTTGTATGGGGATAGCCATGAGACTCTGGTCATTTGTAAGAGTCTACTGACCCCCAAGGGCGATTCAGGGGACGATTGGTTGAGAACCAATATTTTCCACACAACCAGCACAGTTGCAGATTAAGTCTGTAAGATGATCATTGACAGTGGTAGTTGTGAGAATGTAGTGTCTGAAGAGACTGTCCAAAAATTGCAGTCGAAGACAGATCGTCATCCCAAGCTGTATAAATTATCGTGGCTGAATAATGGCAGTGAGGTAACAGTAGATAGGCAATGCTTAGTGTCTTTTTCGATTGGTAGGAAATATTTTGATAATGCTTGGTGTGATATTGTGTCTATGGATGCTTGTCATGTATTGTTAGGCAGACTTTGGCAGTATGATCGCAGTGTTATTTATGATTGGCGGAAAAATACATATTCCCTTAGCATCAAAGGGAAGAAGATTGTGTTGGCACTTCGTCGGGAAGGAACCATTCCTATCCCGGTAGCCAATAATATTAATCTGCTTTCTATGTCCAGGTTTTTAACTGAGATTGAGCGTGGATACGTGGTCTATGCTCTGCTGCCTTGTGGGAATAGTGCAGCAGACATGAATCCAGATTTACCAGTAGAGGTGCAGTAGCTGCTAGTATAATTTTCTGACCTGATGCCAGAGGATCTTCCTCCTGGGTTGCCACTTGATTTTGAAAAAGTATTTGAGGTAAACTGTGATGCATATGGGTTTGGTATTGGTGGTGTTCTGAGTTAGGAGGAGTGCCCCATAGCTTTTTTCAGTGAGAAGCTATCAGGATCAAAGAAGAAGGTTCAAAGTGACAGTCATCGTCGTCAGGTACTTCTTGATGTTGGTGATTTTTTTTGGGCAGTATTAACTCATGATCGTTTTCCTGTGGGAGAGTATAGTAAGCTTAAGGAGCGGAAGATTGGACCCTGTGAGATCCTGCAGAAGATCAATGATAATACCTACAGACTACGCCTCCTCAGTCATTTGAGGACTTCTGATGTCTTTAATGTGAAACACCTGAGTCCTTGTTGCCTTGTGGTCTATGCTCTGCTGCCTTGTGGGAATAGTGCAGTAGACATGAATCAAGATTTACCAGCAGAGGTGCAGCAGCTGCTAGAATAATTTTCTGACATGATGCCAGAGGATCTTCCTCCTGGGTTGCCGCTTGATTTTGAAAAAGTATTTGAGGTAAACTGTGATGCATATGGGTTTGGTATTGGTGGTGTTCTGAGTCAGGAGGAGTGCCCTATAGCTTTTTTCAGTGAGAAGCTATCAGGATCAAAGAAGAAGGTTCAAAGTGACAGTCATCGTCGTCAGGTACTTTTTGATGTTGGTGATTTTTTTTTGGGCAGTATTAACTCGTGATCGTTTTCCTATGGGAGAGTATAGTAAGCTTAAGGAGCGGAAGATTGGACCCTGTGAGATCCTGCAGAAGATCAATGATAATGCCTACAGATTACGCCTCCTCAGTCATTTGAGGACTTGTGATGTCTTTAATGTGAAACACCTGAGTCCTTGTTTTGTGGATTCCAATGAACCTATTGTGAACTCAAGGATGAGTTCTTTCCAATCCGAGGTGATTGATGCAGGAGGATCCGAGTTATATGATGCTGTGTTGTCAGATAACACGTTATTGACACTGAGATACCTTGAGTTGGCAGATCAGCGCAAAGATGGTAGGTAGTCGTGATATTTTCCTAATTATAACAATTTTGGGTGTGTTTCGGAATCCATTGTTTTCCCTTCCGAATCCCCATTTTTAGTTATTTTTTTCCTTTTATGGTAATATTTCATTTATCGTTTAGGAAGTGATTCTGAACCCGATTTGTGCCAGATTTTTGGCAAATTACATCTTTTATTACATATTTCATTTTGGCATGATTATTGAGATTTTGCTATTTTTTGGTAAAATTCTAATAATGACGATTTTTAGCTATAAAGCCCGGTCTGTGGGCTGATTTTTGGGATATTATTTTGGATTGCATAATTTTGAATTGAACATCAGAGGTGTTTTTCTGTGTTTTCGGGCGATTCTCTTGTGTATTTCCCTGTGAATTATCTGTTGAAACTAGATTGCAGAATAATCGCTATTTTGCCCGGAATCAATATTCCACACATTTCAATGCCAGTTTCGTAAGTTTGGTGCCATCGCTAGAATAACAACCTGGTTGTACCTTGAGGTTTTCATGCATAAGTGAACATTTAGAGAGCTTAGAACCTGAAACTGACATTTTTAATTCATACTCACTCTGAGCTCATTCAAAAATTTCTATTGGTTCTGCCCTTTCGCAGTCTTATTCAGTGTCGAATTTTTTTGTTATCAGGTTCAACAGAACCACACCAAACGGAAAATATCACAATATTCTGACCAGTAATCTGTCAAGCACTCTCAAAGTTACTCATTCTACAAAAAGTAGCTAGAAACCAAAAAAATATTAAATAGCAAGATCGCAGGAGGAGGTTAGAGTTTCCATGTTCATTTATGACTAAGAACATCAAATCATTTAGATTAGCCATTGTAATTTCAAGAAAATACTTTGAGATCATCAAAGAGATGCAAGTATATAATTTTTATATCCTCCACCATAAAGCATATTTAATCATCTGGGAAAGGGTCCAAGAAAAACCTCCTCATAGACTTAGGTTTTCAAGGATTTTTTTTTCATCTATCAAGGTACAAAGAAAGCCAATTTAGATTTTCCAGTTCACTCATTCAACGGCTTAAGAAATTGCTAAGGGAACATAAGTGACAAACAAGACAAATGGTTCATTACAAGCAACAAAATAAGAGAGGTATCTGAATATTTTCCTAGTGTATTATAATGTAGCCAAAGTTAATAATTTAAAATGCCATGTCCACTACCGTTCAATCCTATTTACTCTATTCAAGTGACAATTGACCTGACCATGTCTTTCATGTCCTTTTCACCTTTTACAATCCGTTACTTTCAGGTTTTTCTGTACTCCTAACCATAAATCCTACGATTACTAATCATGAAAGTTGCAATTAAGATTACAACAACAAATATGTATACAAAAAGATATATGCATAAATATACCATTATTTTGACATACCAGTCCGAGCATAATTTATATCAACATAACCGCAACACCCATGTAGATATTTAATTATAGGGAATCTTCGGTCAGGAAGGACTCCTCTCGTAAACATACCAAAGTCAAATAATTTTGGATTGTGATCCTGTAAATTAAAGTGATGTTGAGTTATTGTAGATTGTGAATAGAAACAACTCAGAAAAGCAAATAGGAGAACAAAATCTTATGCAGATACCGAAACTAACCTCATCAAGCATTATGTGAGCTGGAGTTATGTTGCGAACCAGATAGGGCAGATACGGGGGATCACGCACGTGTAGAAATTTCAGAAGGCATGTGATGCAGAAGGATCCAAGTGATGCAGAGTTGGCAGATCAGCGCAGAACTGGCAGGTAGACTACCTAAAATGGGTCACTAGCTCAGATCAGGCCCAGAAGACCCTAGTCTGATTGAAAATGGCCCAACGATCCAAATTGAGTTTCTCTGCATCGTCGTTTTTAAGCCAAAAAACGATGTTTAAGCCCTCAAATTGACAGATTACCGTTTTTAGGAAATTTATTATTTTAGTTATTTTAATTTCAGCCTTAATTTATTTTTCCTATTTTGTTTCGACCTTATAAATAAGGTCTTAGGGTTTCATAAACATTATTATTGAATTTGCATAATTTTAATTAAAACATCAGAGCTGTTTCTCTGCATTGTTTTTTAGGGTTTTTTCTTGTATTACTCCATGTGAATGATATGTTCGACTAACCTGCAGAATAATTGCAATTCTGCCCGGTGTCAACATGCAAACCCAAGAGCAACTTTAACTTTATTTACCCAAGTAAAATTGTCTACAGACGCAAAATGGACCATGTCAGCAACTGTGTGAGGCGATAAGTAAATTCAGGGTAGCAAAAGGGTGCAGTTTAATTATATGAAGTGGAAGGACGGTTAGTGAAGTATTAGCATACCTAAAGGAGTGTCAGAACAATTTACCCAATTATAATAAACAACTGCCCATGCACTTAATTTGTGTTTTTTTTCTCATGCGATTCTGTACATAATTAATGTTTCACTTAATTTGGTTGGCATTTATATATCCACGTCCAAAAGAAAAGAGATCTTGTCATCATATGCTTTATAATTAAGAGTGCATAATTAACTTAGAATAAATTTTCAACTATGAACATGTTTTATAATTATTATTTTTTGAATAATTAAAGAGTTTTCTACAACAAACAATTAATAATGTCATCACTGGAATAGTCTTCTTCGGAGCACGATTATACATGAAAACAATAAGCCAGAGATCAAGCAATGCACATTCTACAGCTTTGGTGTTGCTTAACACAAGAATGTTTAGAGATTACAAATCAGTGAAAGAGATGGTTAAACCTGATGCTGAATCTCCATGTGGTAACCATTTCACATTTTTGAATATATCGATATCTAAATTAGCAGATGTTGAGTTTTCGAATCCACTTGAATTCATCAAAAAAATCACATCAAATTATTAGTAGGAAGAGGAGCTCTTTATCTGTTTTTCTCGTTGCTTGGTTCCTGGAGGCTGTGAAGAAAATTAGTGGCCCTGAGGTATACTGCAAAATTTTCAAAGTATTCACTTTTTTTACATTAATTGCATTGAGAATTGATATAATGGACCACATACTTATATTAAAAGCGATTCAATAAAATTTAATGGAAAAAAAATTAGTTTCGATGTTATTTTTTCATATTTATTAATATGGACGTTTGTAGAATCATCACTCAGCCGCGAAATTTGTCCATAGCACACTGAAGAATGCAAGCATGGGAATCATAAATCTCATAGGTCCACTGTCGCAAATGGCTTTAGCCAATCATCCTATTAAAGGTTTCTACCTCATGGTGGCCGGTGCACCTAATGTATGTTCAATTTTCTTTTATTAAGTTCAAATTGTTAATTAACTTTGGTCTTCCTCTTTTTTTTTTCTTTTTTTTTAAATTATCAACATCGGCTCTATAAGCCTCAACAATCAATTTATTGGATAAAAACTGCTGTGACACGTTTTAATTAGTCGGTTCTATTTAAATTCAATTTAGACAGAAAAAATTCGTAATTATATATATCTTTTAATAATTGAGGGAAAAATTTCCCCCCTATGTATTTGGAGAACGAGAGTGAGAATGAGAGAGATATTTTCTCAAATTATTGTTAGTTTATTTTCATCTTTCGGATTTAGTTTAATATCTATAATATTTAGCTAAAAAAATTATTAAGTTTAACTATAAAAAATATCATGTGGCTGACTGCATTTTTAAAAAATATCTAAAATATTTTTGTAACAAAAAATACCCTGCGGTTGATTCCATTTTAAAAAAAATACTCTGAGAATTATTTTATTTTAAAAAAAATACCTTAGAATTTTTTTTTGTGGTAAAAAAATACTATGTGATACGTTTTTGTTAACTAACTTTTTTTTGTTGATAGAATGGGTTTTATACCCCGCGATGGGGTTAGTATGTTATTGAGATGATTTAACCATCTGTATTTTTCTTTAGGGATAATTAATCATGTGAAAAAAACGATAAATAGGAAATAATTTAATTTGAATAAGGCTTATTGATGCAAATTTTTGCTAACCTTGACTTATTAATTAAGAATTTTTACTTATCTACTAATTACTAATATTTTATGGAACTTGATGCAGAGTATTGTGATAACAATAACAAATTATATGGGAGAGCTCCGAGTTGCTGTGGGAGCAGAAAAGGGGTTTATAGATGCCCAAAAATTCAAGTCATGTATTGAGAAGGCATTTGAGATGATGCTCAAAGCTGCATGTGAAAAGTGAAACTCCTTCCATGGTCACGCACCAAATGCCTTTATAAATCTTCATCTAACTGCTCTCTTCATAGTCACATGAGCAATATGTGTAATAATGTAATTAAGCTACAATATTTTTGTTAAAGTTTGAGATATGAGAAATAATACTAGTTTGGCTTAGCAGTAGTTCTGTTTATGGTTTATAAAATGGTTTTTGATAAAACAATCGTGATTGAAATTGTTTAGATTGTTAGAAATCAGCTTTTTTTATATACAAAATCAAATACTTAAAGTTATTATTTAGCATTTGATCAATGTTTTTACATAAACTATTTTTAAGAGGTGTTCGATAGATATTAATTGATTCTTTCCACTAGAATATTTCTTTTCAAAACTTCATACAATTAAATTTTTGGCTTTTCCATATTACATTCACCAATCGAAAAAAAAAATCATTGTTCCAATTAAAACAGAAAGTTAACAAACTTGAGACATAATGGATCCACATAAGGGAATTTATAGAAAGGGTATTTATGGAAAGGATATTTTAACAATATTAAGATTATGCATATTTTGATTATTCGATATAGATTCTACTCTAATTCAAAAGTGTTAATCTATCCAACAAAATATTAAATATTTATGACATTGATTATCTATGATGCACAATCAAACACAAAAAATGAATTTAAGATTCACTTTCGATATAATTCTATTATGTTTCTATGCATTTCACCAAACCAAACAAATCAGAATAAAAATATAAATATGTACATTTATTAACTCAAACCGAGTCGAATTGAGATATATACTTGACTTGAAAAAATAACAAAAGTAAAAACTATTCGAATTATATCGAGTCGAATCATACGATAGTCAAGTTTGGATAAAAAACTTTACAAGTAAAAAATTATGCACAGATTTGTCTCATATAACGTATGAACGAGTTTCACTAAACAAAAAAAATCAAGTCATATTGAAAAGTTCCTTTTGTTTACAGGCAAAGCAAAGTTCTATAAGCTTATTACAAAGGACATTTTTTTAAAGTTTATTTCATTGAGAATGTTGTGGACCTACCATTTGTCGCAGTAAACCAAACAGACCCCAAGAAGTTCCAACAAATGTGAGAGTGAAACAACTACTAACATAATTTTCATTTGATTCTTTAATTATGTATTCACCTAAACACATTAATTTGGTGATGGTGATAAGACTAGCAGTCATAAGACCTTTCATGCAGAGTGACATAGTTCAAATTCACCTGCCCTTTCATGCAGATTGACATGTCTAAAATTCCATCTTTTATCATTTAAATTATAAGGCAATGCAAAATTTAAGCTAGTCCTATATCATAATCATAGTCAAGTAGTTTAATTTGCCAACATAAACAGTGTGATTATTAACGAAAACTAACTGGTTGATTCTTAACCTCATTTTTAAGACACAACACTGATTGATAAACTGGTTGAGATATATTCTTATCACTTATTAGTTTTTAAGCTTTAAAAGTGTAACAATTTATTAAGCTAAGAATGAAGTCTAACCATTTATTATTGAAAAATGTTTTAGCAGATCGATGGCCAGTTTTAGAAGCAGGAGCTCACAAAGATCCACTGATGATACAATAGAATTTACCTATGATCAAATTGCATCATTCGCAGATTTTACGGATGAGCCTATTGGCAGTGGAGGTTATGAAAGCGTTTTCAAAAGGCAAATGGATTGGAGAGAAATCATAATTAAGCGAATTTCAAACAGAGCCATTACAAATAGAAAACAATAACCATAAGTCGTCTCTTATATTATGTAATTACAAAACCAAGCAAGCATGTGAAATTAGTATAATTGCAAATGAATATAAATCATTAATATTTCAGTTGCTTATCTAATCGGACATCCTGGTGCTAGTGTATTACTAATTAAGGGAAAACATATATATATGTATATATATATATATATATATATATATATATATATATATATATATATATATAAGCTTTTCTTAGCATGATGAAATAGTAACTCCATTACCATGTTAATTATAACATTTTTGTATATTCATTTTAATTTAATTTATGCTTATGCTTAATAAATATCAAGGGTGTAGAACACATCTTATATTTTATTTTAATGATCGGCTAAAAGAGAGTATCTTCAAATGTTCAGACATCAAAATATAGTGAGGCTCCTACAATATGGAGAGCATGAAGAACATTCTTACCTGGTACTGGAGTATGTGCCATACACACTCTCCAATATATTCCATGGTAATTCTCCTGTTGTCTTGACATTTGATTTATTTGTTTTTGTACAAAATCTATTTTCTATTAAATAGAATTGATGAAAGACAAACACATAGGCTTTACGTTATTTCTAGAGCTTCCATCTTTGCTTCAAGTTAATTGATAATTGAGCACCTTAATTTAAGAAGCTTTTTGCTAATTGTAGAGATTCAGCTATAAAAATCAGATAGAATAAAAGAATTTCATGTACTTGTCAACTTACCTTATAAGGTTTAAGACTGTGTACTGTACATTCCGCTTAAGAACTTCTATAAGCTATTGCTGGTATGCAATCAATAATCAGAAACTAACATGAATGTTATTTTACTTCGATTCATTACCTACAGATCTCCTCTGGAATCAAGTTCTAAAAATTCTAAAGCAGTCTGCCGTGGCACTGAGCTACATTCATGAAACCCGTGACAACCATAAACACGTTCTGCGGATTTCAAAACAGCAAATATTTTGATAGATCAGGTTAGTAACAATTAAAATACCAAAAGTACAATACAATAAAAGAATTATATGTTAAATTGAGTTAGATCTTTGATTTATAGAAATTTTTTAATTGTATTACAAAACGATACCTAACCACTACTTGCTTAGGGATATGATGTGAAATTATGCGATTTTGGTGGGATGATACAAGAAATGGAGATTCCGACGGCAAATACTGCTCCATATACTACTCCAGGGATTATGAGTTCTCGTAAATAACCATTTCTTTCAAATTAGTAGTCTATCACTTGTTATATCCTATAATTGTGTATGCATATAGACCAATTAAACTCAAGATTAATGTATTAAATTCTATTTGGAATTTCAGTGCTAGAAATTAAAACAAGTATTTGAGAACTTTGAATAATTGTAACAGACATATAAAAATCATGATTGAGTTTGGTATATATATCAAATACATACATTTATAAGATATTTGTTGAGGATAACAATTGCATATGGTGGTTTATTTACATGTTAATTGTTTAACAATTAAAGTTACAACTATCTTCTAATTATTATACCATGTTACAGAGAAAAATCTTATAACAACAAAAGCAAATGTCTACAGTTTTGGAGTAGTACTCATACAGCTAGTGATGAAGGTGGATGAAGAAAACATTGGTGAAAGAAAAAAGATTAAGTCAATGCATGTTGCTGATGTAGAAGCCGATGAAATTGAAAGAAGAAAGCATGTGGTTCATAAATCTTTGATGGAGTTTGGATGTACAAAGGCTGTAGCAATGGAGATCACAAAGCTTGGAGTTAATTGTACAAATATGAATCACCATCATCGTCCAGAAATGAATGATGTGGTTCGCACACTTGAGGAGTTATAGTCCAACAATGGATGATTCATTGTTCAAAGATGTGGAGTTCTTTAATGTAATCATATGTCAACAATTGAATTCTATATATAGATCACTGTTACCAAAACATTGTCTAGGATCTAACCTTCTTGCGATTATGGACCCTTAGAGATGATCTCAATCTTATTGTCGAACCGCAAATTAAAAATATTGAAATTGAACTTTATTTATGGTTTAAAAGAGATAATCATGAGAGGTTTCAACTTCATCCCCTCCATACTTAAATTTCTGATTGCATGGAGCTGCTAAGGAAGTTTGGTTGTAACAAGATGTCCCATGTGCATTGGGAAGCTAACAAAGCAGCGTAACTTCTGGCACGTAAGGGAAGGGACATTAATTTTAGGGTTTGTAATCTGACGTAATGGATTCTGATCTAAGAGGCATATGTTCCTCTAGACTTGTTACTACTGTTTAATTTATGAAGATTTTCCGAATAACTGAAAAGAAATAGTAGATTATGTTCTTCTAATGAAAAAGCCATGAAAGAAACATTCATCAGAAAACTCAGTTACAATCAAGGACGAGAGCACTTTTACAAACGCTGGAGGCTCACCCATCCAAGTCTCATTGCTGTCCCAAAGTAAAGCATGCTGATGCAGGAGGATCCAAGTCAGATGATGTTGAGTTGTCAGATAACACGTTGTTGGCAGTGAGATACCTTGAGTAGGCAGATCAGCACAAAAACGGTTGACTGCCATTGATTCTGTTTTAGGCTTTCAAATTTGCAGTTTTCAGTTTTAGGAAACTTTCTATTTGCAATTTCCTTTTGTATTCAAGTCAGAATTGACTGCCGTTGATTCTGCCTTAATACAATCGCTTAATTTTAGTAATTTCCTTAGTTTTCCCCAGGATTATGTTTTCGGGGATTTTTTCCTTTTTTTTGCTTTGACCTTATAAATAAAGAGGCCACAAACGGAAATAATCTTAAGCCGTATAAATTTTCGTGGCTGAATAAAGGCAGTGAGTTAACAGTAGATAGGTGATGCCTAGTGTCTTTTTCGATTTGTAAGAAATATTTTGATAATGCTTGGTGTGATGTTGTGTCTATGGATGCTTGTCATGTATTGTTAGGCAGACCTTAGCAGTATGATCACAGTGTTATTCATGATGGGCGGAAAAATTCATATTCCCTTAGCATCAAAGGGAAGAAGATTGTGTTGGCACCTCGTCGGGAAGGAACTACTCCTACCCCGGTAGCCAATAATACTAATCTACTTTCGATGTCTAGGTTTTTAGCTGAGATTGAGTGTGGAGACGTGGTCCATGCTCTGCTGCCTTATGGGAATAGTGCAGCACATATGAATCTAGATTTACCAGCAGAGGTGCAGCAACTGCTAGCAGAGTTTTCTGACCTGATGCCAGAGGATCTTCCTTATGGGTTGCCGTCTGATGTCTTTAATGTGAAACACCTGAGTCCTTGTTTTGTGGATTCTGATAAAGCTATTGTGAACTCGAGGACGAGTTCTTTCTAACTCGAAGCGATTGATGCAGGAGGATTCGAGTCAGATGATGCTGAATTATCAGATAACACGTTGTTGGCACTAAGATACCTTAAGTTGGCATATCAGCACAAAAATGGCAGGTGGACTACCTAGAATGGTTGACTGCTGTTGACTCTGTTTTAGGCATTCGAATTTGCAGTTTTCAGTTTTAAGAAACTTTCCATTTGCAATTTCCTTTTGTATTTAAGTCAGAATTGACTGCTGTTGATTATACCTTAATACAATCGCTTAATTTTAGTAATTTCCTTAGTTTTCCCCAGGATTATGTTTTCGAGGATTTTTTCCTTTTTTTGCTTTGACCTTATAAATAAGGAGGCCACGAATGGAAATAATATTATTGGTATTTGCATAAATTTTAATAAAACCTCAGAGCTATTTCTCTGTGTTGTTTTAGGGTTTTTTTCTTGTGTTTTTCCCTGTAAAATATCTGTTCAACTAGTCTGCAGAATAATCGATATTTTGCCCAGCATCACATGCCTAGCCAACAAATGAGCCACCTGCTAAGCAGCCCAACTAACATAAACAATAGTATCTTACACGGTATGGCCTTGATATCCGCAACCAGCACTCTCATATCAAAGCATTGCACGCTTGAACAAGAAAATTCCCGTCATATGTCGCAAAACAAAATTTGTTCAATTTAGACAAATTTGATCAACATTTTTATAAGAGACTCCTCCATTGTGTTAAGATATTACAGAACTACAGTTTATAGTCCACAACTTTGATGCAGGAGGATCCGAGTCAGATGATGCTGAGTTTTTGGATAGCACGTTTTAAGCCAAAAATGATGTTTAGGCCTTCAATTTTGCAGTTTTCAGTTTTAGAAAACTTTCCATTTGCACTTTCCGTTTGTATTCAAGTCAAAATTGACTGCTGTTGATTCTGTCTTAATACAATCGCTTATTTTTGTAATTTCCATAGTTTTTCCCCAAGATTATGTTTTCGGGGATTTTTGCCTTTTTTTTTTTGCTTTGACCTTATAAATAAGGAGGCCACATACAGAAAAGACAGATTATTATGATTATTGAATAAAATTGTGTTTTTTTCCCTGCGAAGTATCTGTTGAACTAGCCTGCAGAATAATCATTTTATTTAATGCATATTTTAATCATGTCTAGGGGCGGGTGTCGAGTATCTGTTAAAATTTATAGAAGCATATACTTCTCCACCCAGGCCAGGATCTCATTCATGTCTAGGGGCGGGTGTCGAGTCAGTTTGGAGCTGAAGATACCAGATCTCAATCCATTTTTGAACGCCATTACTTGGACATTTGGGTTGAGGTCAGGAATCTCCCATGCTGTTGTATTGAACCGAGATATGTAAGCCCGAAGCCTCTCCCCTCGATGCTGAATAATATTGAAAAGGCTCTCTCTGAAGTCTTCTTGGGCCCCTTACTACCAAGGAAATGTGAGACGAAGGCGTAACTAAGTTCATTGAAATTGCTGATGCTTCATGGCTTCAGCCGTGAGTACCAAGTACCTGCTGCTTTTTCAAGAGTTAAAGGGAAGGCACGACACATGACTGGGTCCGAGTGCCGGTGCAGCATCATAGTTGTTTTGTAGTGTTGCAGGTGGTCCATAGGATACGCGGAGCTATCGTACATTCTAACTTGAGACATCCTAAAGTTGGGGGGAAGTGGGGTCTCGAGGACGTCTTTTGTGAATGGAGGGTCTCAGATGCAGAGCTCATCCATGATGCTGAGATTCTTGTGTCTCAGAGTGTTATGCGAAAATATACCTAAATAAATAAGTAAATGATCGCACTCGGTTTCACTTGCAAGTGCGCAAGGTCAACGATGTAGTATAGTGTGCGAAAGCAAGATCATCTCCACATGGATTGGAAAAGTTGCTTTTAGAATCAGTTTCTTTAAGAATAAAGTAAATAACTGTTTAAAGGTGATTTGAACATCGGTATTCGTGCAGGTGGTTACTGGTTTTTGAGCTGTTCCGCCATTGGAGCTTCGTTCTCTAATTCCTCTTTGTTTTCCTCGAAGTTGTTTCTAAGCCTTTGTCGGATGGTCCGCTCAAGCTCGGGATCAAGGGGAAAGAGTGATGGATGTCGAGATCGAAGTCCATGCATAAATCAGGTAAACCAACTTCAGTGCAGCAGTTCAGCTCTGCTGCTAAGGTAACTCTCTGCTCGAATTACGCTCGATTGCATAAAAGGGTACGATCGATCACAAACCTTACAGAAAGTGTGATTTAAGGTTTGATGTGCCTGAAACAGAAAATAAATCGATTAGGTTTTGATAAAAAATAAAGATAGTAAACAGAAAATAAAGTAATAATAATAATGATTAAACGAAAATAATTCTAAAATGAACTTTAGCGGAATCCCCGACAACGACGCCAAAAACTTGTTGTGCGAAAATATACCTAAATAAATAAGTAAATGATCGCACTCGGTTTTACTTGCAAGTGCAAAAGGTCAACAATGTAGTATAGTGTGCAAAAGCAAGGTCATCTCCACAGGGATTTGTAAAGTTGCTTTTAGAATCAGTTTCTTTAAGAATAAAATAAATAACTATTTAAAGGTGATTTGATAATAATAAAGACATAGGGCTTTGATATCCACCACTAGTCATACTTTCCCAATTGTAGTAGGTCAATGCACTAGCCTTATCATGTATACCTAATGGTCGCCAACCTAAGGGCATGGTATCTACTCCTTAAGCTATTGATTTCCCTAAGCACGAGTTAGGCATGGTATCTACTCTAACTCTTTTCTTCCTTAAGGGATTCAACATGGTATCTGCTTGAGTTATTCCTTAAGAAAGCATAAGTACTATCGAAACCGACAACCACATAAGACCTAGGGCATGTATCTACTCCTTGTTTCCCATGTTGATTAACTCAAGAATCCAGATAAGATATCTTTTGTTACTAAGGTTAGACCCAGGACTCGGTCATCCAAATTGATCTAACTAACCTATCCATACCACATGCATACGCTGGCCATACACATATATATGAGGAATTTAAATAAGCATAGGCATTAATCAAGTTAAGCGACATAATAAAGGCTATTGGCAAAGATAATCATTGAATATATATATATATATATATATATGGGAAAGCATAACTAGGGCTTCAATCGAGCCCTATAAGAAAGTTAGTTACACATGCTGTCTAAAGTAAACATCATATATAACATAAATATAAATGAAAGAATAAACCCGAGAGAAGAGGAGTCAATTCTCTCATAAGGCTTACAACTCCAAGAAAAAGATAAGAGAAGTGTTATCTCTAAGAGGTGATGATGTTTGTGTGTGCTTTATAGGTGTATTTATAGGTCTTTAAGAAGTCCTAAGAGGCCCATGAGTTCCTAAAACTTTCCTAAAAATAAAACCCTTTTATTTTCAAAATAGGGTTCTGCAGTTTACTGTTCACACCCGTACATGTGTGCTCGATCGCATGTGTCTTGCGCTCGATCGCAGTGCTGCGTTCGATCCCTCTTGTGTGTGCACGATCGCACAGTGCGCTTGATCGCATTGCATGGTGCGATCGATCGCAGTTTGTCCAGAGGCTGCTCCAGGAATTCCAGGCTTCTTCCTTTAAGTGCCAAAAACTGCTTCTTTTTTCTCCAAGACCCTATAAAAACATGTAAAACACACAATTGGAGTAAAAGAGACTAAATTAACGTAACTAAGGACCTAACAAATGTAAATAAGGGGGCTTAAATATGAATATTTAAGCACCTATCACAGAGCAAAGTCTATATTTTTTTCCATTTCTTCAAACCGTCTATCTAAGTTGAGGTTGCCTTTTGAGGAGGAGCTCTCCTTTGATTGGCTGCAATGCAGCGAGGGCTCGGTATGGGGCTGGTTATAGGTTGGGTCATCTCTGCCGGATGACTCCACTTGCTTTGAAGCCTGGTGAGGAGAGAAGGAAAATTGCTGTCCTCCTCCCCGAACTTGGGCCGTTAGGTTGACTATCATTTTGGAGAGCTCCTGGAACTAAGCTTGAGTCACTGGGGCTTGAAGGTGGGCTGTTGCTTCCTCATAATTAGGAGAGTCGGTTCCGGAGAGGTAAGGGCGCGGCTCTCTGGCAGGGGTGGTCTGCTCAGGGATTATTGGGAACCTAGGTCCAGATTGGTGACTGCGAGCGCTGCCTCGGATAGAAGCCAAGCATGTTTTTGGGGCTTCCTTGTCCGTCCTTCTGCTTCTCGGTGGCATCGTGACAGATGAGTTCTTTTTGTGGTTCTTTGCTCTCATTGTAGTGAGTGATTGTGGTTTTTCATGGACGGTGCCAATCTGTTGATGCCAAAATATTGTGGGTGCGGACGAGGCTTGAATGCTGACGTGGCCTGGACCTTGCACAGGAAGCAAAGATGAACTGAAGGTCCTCGGAAGGAGGGGAGGGGGAGACCCCCGAGGGAGCTCCAAAGCTTAAGTTAGAATGAAAGCGTAAAGAAAGGGCGAGGGGGCCGGAGGCTAAGGCTAAATGAGCTTGGCGTAAGTAGATTTTTTGTCTGAATGCCTTACGAAATCCATACCTTGGCCTATTTATAGTTGTCTGCCGGTGGGGAGGCATTGATTACATGCTCAGGAGGCGGCGTTTTAAGGTGGCGGTGGCGTGCCATAGGACTAGAGAGTTTGTTGGGCCTCTTATTGGGTGGGGAGTTTAATGGACCGCTCATTGGGCCAGAGTATTTTGGACCACATCAAAGTGGAAGGGCATCTGTGATCAACTTCATTCTAGCCTTCATGATATTTGGTAGTGTTATATTTTTGGGTTGGGTTGGCTATTGGTATATTGAATTTGATAGGGAAGATTGAATAGAATGAATACATTTGATAACCTTTAAGTTGAGGGTCGATGTTTTGATTAAGATGGTTGTAATTTGTTTCATTGACTGATTTCGAAGTAATGTTCTGCTATTTTTTTATTTGATTATTGGGTAAATAATACCCCTCTAATTGTAAGAACAATGGTTTGGTTTTTAATGCACTTTCAACACAAAAAAGAGAGAGTATGATGTCGCTCTTTCAGCCACAGTTACGGTTCTACTAATATTATATCTTCATTTCCAAATAATCAATCCAATAACATCAAAAAAACCAGTATTACATGTCAACAAAGAAATTAAGATATCACTAATTAATAATGTAAACAAAAGGAAAAATTTGGAAAAGAAAGCACAGAGAGATCAATAGTTAGAGATCTTAGCTAGTATGGACACGGACCCCAATAAATTATTTCTATGTAGGAGTTGTAGCCAGACTTTCAAATGGGTTCATGAAGCTTCTTGGGTGTTTGGTTTTGTGTGCTGGTATTTGTCTATATATTTTATTAAAAAAGTAAGATAATTTATCTTATTCACATTTACTTATATTTCTAATCTTTTTATTTATTTTCTTGTTAATTATAAATAATTAATTAGTTAAACTTAATTTGCTTTTTCAATGTTTCTTTTTCAGGTGAGATTCTTTTCAATTCACTTTATTTATTGTTGATTTTTTTTTAAAATTAAATTATAAATTTCTTTTTTATATCATTTAATCCGATAAAAAAAATAAATCAACTCGCTCGTTAGATGCTAGTAAATATAATAAGCTTGTAAAACTTTGCTTAGAAAAGAAATCCAAAACATTGTGTTGCACCCAAAATTTCAAACATGTTTGTTTTATCTCATTTTTGTAAAGGCTTATGCATTAAGTAGAAACACTTTCCATGGAATCATTGACCAATTAAGAAAGCTTTATCTTATGATATGTTAAGATAATTGTCCACTTAGTACTTAAGCTGTTGAAGTACTTTTTTTGATTCAATTTCTCTCGTTCAATGAAATGCATGAAAAAATCCTTACTATTTTTTTTTTTAATGAAAAAAAAGATTGTAAGAATTATAAACCTACGCAGAGCACGAATTTGAACATAGTCAAACCCCATGAAAAGGGCAGATGAGGATCTCACATAGTCCTTTTCAACTTGATTTGGTTGTGATTCTTGGTGGAAAACTGGAAATCCAACTTTAATGTTGTCAGTGAGGTTTTTTGTGGAGTTGTTGGCAGGGTTGTGACTGATCTGGTACAGTTTTTTCACAGGCAAAAAAAATTGGTAAGGACCTCCCATCATTAAAACTTGAACTTTAGTCCCAGAAGTGATTATTAGATAATGTTATTCATGTTAATTAAGCTCTTAATGGACCACAGCCATAGAGTTTCTTCTGGATCGCAGGTGTGCAAATCATCTAAGCCCATTCATGTGCTAAGTGGGCGGTATACGCTTCTTTTACAGGGCCCATCCAAAACTTAACAGTTTTGTCCTTTTTGTAAGTTGTTTCCTTTGGGCCAATGCGAGACGGATTTGAAACGAAAAGTGTCACTTTAATCTCCGTCCTTATTTACAAAAATATTTTTCGTTCCGTTCTCATCCTCGTCGAAAATTTCATCTTATCATTTGTCCTCGTATTCATCGAAGATTTCTGAAGATCTCAATCTTCATCTTCGTCTCTGTCTCTGTTTATAACGAAAATAAATTTTTTTCATTAAAAGCTGGAGATTCTCTGTTAACTCAAATTTTTTTTAATAATAAAATAAATGTTCAATACAAATTACAAACATTATATCATTTTTACACCCACAAATCCAAATACATGACATCTCTCTTACAAAAAAATAAAACACAAATTTAAGGGGTTAGTGGGTAATTAGCAAGTTTATCTAATATATTTATGTAAAATATAAAATTCTAATGTAATAGGGGGCGAGGGCAGGGATTTTGCAGGGGGCAAAGATCGCTCCCTTTATCCTCTTCCCTGTTCAGACTAAAGGTTTTTAAAAATCTTCATCCTTGTTTTTATGGGGATAAAATTTCCTTCATACCCATCCTCGACGGGCCAAAAAATTTTGAAGTTTTGCCTAAGATGAGTTATTTTGCCATCCCTAATTGGCCACTGTTGTTATCAAACAGATAAGATTCCAAAAAATAAGATTGTCTTGAAATGAGACGTTTAGAGAGCCGAAATTTTATCAAGCTATTCGAGCTCGAGCTTGATCAAAACTCACCACGTCGAGCTTGAGTCGAGCTCAAGCCTAAAAATTAGACTCAATAAGCTTATAGAGTCGAGCTTAAAAAAGCTCTCGAATAGTTCGATAATAGCTCAAGCTCAAGCTTGTTCATTTTAAGTTGAGTTGAGCTCAAATACCTTAGTATTCGGGCTCAACTCATCTCGAGTCCATCCCTAAAGACATTTTGTTGGTTCTTAAGCCTTTCATGGACTGGACCCTGAACCCTTATTGGATTTTTGATGTTTTTTCATGTGAAATTAAGACTTTTGATTGTTCTTGATCCTCAGTAGCCAGGTAAAGCTATCTGGAAATCCAAGCAATTTTTTAGTTCGTAAGAAGCACAAAGAATTATTCTACCTTAAAAATATATTATAATGAAATACCTTTTAAGTGACTAAAAGACCAAGAATTTATAAAAATCACACAAATAAAATAAAACACCAAGCTGCTCAAAATCAGCACTTAAAAGAATTGTCTTGTGAAGTGACAATGCCCAACTCGAAGACCAGAAGGCAATGGCTTTCCTCTTAGCCACAAATCAAGAAGCTTGCCTGGCTTGAATGAGAATCCATCCAATTTGCATTCATAAAGAAGTATAGCAGCAATCCAAGATCAGTTTATATTTTACCACTAGTTACTTAAGCAATCGCTGCACTACTTATACTACTTCACTAGTATTCTTGAAAGTATTTTATTTCCTTTTACTTTTTTTTTACTTAAGGTTTCTGCAAAGAAAAAAAGAATGTTTTCATCTAATCTCATTCCTAAATGCAGCAAATGAGAGCTACATTTACAGAATCCAAACAAGAAACCAACCCGACTACTCTTATTCTTGTTTTAGAATAACAGACATGAAGTAGTATTCACCAAATAGTAATTTGCGATAACATACTTAAAGCAGCAAAAAGAAAACAATAAAATATGTTTGTCCTACATGTCCTTTTCCAACTTAGTTATGTTCATTTAAGATAGTAAAAATGAATTATTTCTCATAGAAGCACGAAAGCAAAACTGTATAATTCCAAGAAAAGTAAGTGATACAGTACAGTAGGAAGAATTGAACAGAAACGGAGAAATTAACTATAGATATCCAAATCATATGAGAACACTAAACCAAATCACAAGGAACAGTAATTCAAATCACATGAAAACATTTGTTTTCGAGGTACTTGAAACTGGGAAGGGAGGATAAACTCAATAGCAAGAGCAGGTGGATCCACAAGAGCCTCACTTCTAGTGCGGATTAATTGGCCATTTATCTAGTGGTTATTTCTCCCACTTTAGGTGGGTAATACGATACTATTATAGATGGGTTCTGAAATAGTATTGTACGCTTGTATTGTGATCAAATCAATGTATTATTGTACTCGTATAGCATAGCTTCAATAAAAAAAAATGAAGCAGAAACATTACCATAATTGATCTAGTTCACTTTGTATGTATAATAAAATAAGTGAAGTTTGTAGGAAAAAAAAATATATGTGAAGTTGTAATGTCTAATGAGGGCCTTAATACTTAAATAATGCATCAAATCTTTGATTCCTCACTCGATTTTTTTTGGATAGTGAGGAATGAGAGAAATCGTAGAGCTTTTGATAGTAGTGTGAAAAAATTTGATACTATTAAATATAGATAGATAAACACACTTAATTCTTGGATTAAAGGGGATTTCTTTGTAAATATTTTTGAACTTTTGGATCTTGTAGATCTCCTTTCTTATAATCAGCCTTTGGCTTTGTTTGTGCAACTTCTTGGTGCTTTTTCCTTAACATATTTCCTTATCAAAAAAATATAATGCAGCAAACCCAAGAAACATACATCAATGATTTAAAGCTATTGACCATGCATCAGAGAAGGAAAAAAAAAGAATAAGAGAAAAACCAGGCCTGTAAGTTGTAATAAAACTGGATGGAAATCAAACATTGCGGGCTTTGTGGTTCGTAAATGCAAGCATATAACTGACTAGCCGCGCAACTGTTTTGGAAACAAAAGAAAACAAGAAAATCTTGTTTCCTATTATTTTCAAAACTTTGGTTTCAGTTTCACTTGTTTTTGGTTTTCGAAAACAAAACAAGTAACCAAACATATTTTGTGTTTATTTTCTGACTTTAGAAACGGAAACAAACAAAAAATGAATGACAATGACACCAAACAACACCTAAATAGTTAAAAATCCTACAAATAATTTGGCCTCAGTAAATCAACATACTCATTTACTGTCCAGAGGCTAGGGACTTCTGGGCTATTATACTATCTTTATTCCCAACTGAGTGATGCCAAGTTCAGGAGCAACTTTGTTCATATATGAAGCTAGGAGATAAGACGGTTAAAGCATGGTAAGCCGCTGCCTTGTGTTAAATGTGGAGCATCTAGAGCGAAAGAAACTGATGTGCATTTTACTGAGAAAAGAAAACGAAATATGTGTTTTATATTGGGGTTGATGCATCCTGACTTCTTTTTTTGTAGTTTTAGATTTTCCTTTTTCTTTGTAATTAGCCTAGTTATTATTTTTATATATATTACAGATTTACATGAGGTTTAAAGGTATAGTCTGAATTTTTTATTCTTTTCAAGAGAGAGCAGTTTCCTTTATTTGATAAGTAAAGACTGGAATAAACTAATATATCACATTTGGCAACAAAGTGAGTTCTCCAAATTTAATTCAAGAATTTGAAACATGGTGTGGATCCCAAGAGTTAAGAAGCCAAGCTACAGTTTTTCAAGCGTTCAAATTTTTGGATTAGTGAAAATAATCTCAATGGCATGTTGAAAAGGAAAAGCATGGTTCAAACATTGACACGTGCTGTCCAAATTTTGGAAGCTTCTACTCAATACTCAAACAACTCAAAAGAAATAAAAACAAGCTGCAAAGACCTGAAATATAAAAGCAAAGCAAAACAGGGACTTGACCGCTCCGTTTCCTACTTGAAACTATATGTATCAATCTATTTACCAGTCTATGTGGTACTTAAATTACATTATCTCTCATTTTGAGTACATATTTCCTTTTTCTTTTCTCATTTGAGGATAAAAACATCCACAAATCAGAAATCTGCATGACATTATATTTGTTGCAAATTATAGACTAAATATTTTTTTATGAGAATTATTGACTAAATATAAATAGAAAATAATACCTTTTGGTATGATGTTATACACTGTATCCAGCGACTTCAATTTATACACAACACCCGGATGTTCACCTTCCCAGCAGAGTCCGATCAACTTGACCAAGTTTGGATGGGATTCATTCGATCTAAAATGCACTAGTAAATCAACTTCTTCCTGAAATTGATATACCCCATTATGTAAACAATATCCTTGCAACAAATTACTTACAATTAGAGCACAACAATCAATACATAAATAAGGAAATAAATTATTAAGTTCTGAGGCATACTATCAATCTGCTAAAATTATCTTCAGGACAAACTTTATAAATTAAGGGATCTTCCCATATCTTCACAGTGACCTCGTTCTTCTTATAAACTCCACGATACATCTTGCCGAATTGAAATTTTCCAATAAAATTATCTTCACTAAAATCATTAGTGTATCATTTAAGGTCTTCATAAGTAAATCCAACTGTGTCGGGACAAACCATACCTACCAATTTCCCACTGAAAGTGGATAAACAACATAAGCAATAAGGTTTAGAACAAAAATACACCGCTTAAAAAATTAATATATAAAAAGCAGAAGCAATTTAGAGATGCAACTCAATCTAAATCACATCATTATTAAAAAGCTCATGAATAGATAAATGTGCCATTAACCAACTCACTCCTACAACTAGAGATGAATTGCATCCAAATCTGTAGTTTAGGGAGTGTGTATGAAAGCGCAAAAAAGAAACAATTAAAAACCCTATTGTACTCCTCTCAAAGGCTAATAATAGAAAGAAAAAAAACAGCATTGCATATTCAAGACTGAAACTATCACTAAGTAGCTTAGACTCGTTGCACACATATAAAATACAATAATTCACTCATGTAACCTATCAATTAATTTCGTAAATAGAGCTAACTAATCGAGCTTAGCAAACTTAATAAATAATCATTGAAAAAGCAGCAAACTTTACTTAAATTAAAACTCGAAAATCAAAACAAGATTTTTAATTTCATCAGTACTTTAACGTTATAAAAAATTTCATTGCTTTGATAAAACAAAAATTAAAATTGAAAAGCACAATTCGCTCTTCAAAAACAGAAAATCGAAGTTCTTGAAGAAAATTTATATATAATGCATACACATGAGTACGTGTCCAATTGAGGATTTCTTGGCTAACCTGGTTGAATAAATTATGTCCCCAAAGTTACAGGCTTTGACTTGATTTTGATGAATAAATTTGAGGGCTTTTGTATAGAAATAAGGGAAAGGGCCTTAAAAAAAAAGGGGAGAGATTTTTTATAGAGTGAATGTCAAAAATTTAGGAGAAAGAAATCGCGGTTGTGACGAATTTCCGTCCAGTTAATATAAAATGCAATGCGAATGCTGGTGGGCTATTTCTCGATTGGCCCAACTTTCAGTCTTATCAGCTGAGCTCTGGGGTCTGTTTCATGCCCTAAACCTAACGCAAAATTTGGGTTTTAAACAGGTTTTCAATGGTTTTCTATAGTTTGGTTTTTTTTGTTAAATTGGTTTTCAAAATTTTAATTCCATTAAATGAGTTTTTAAAGTTTGAATTTAATAAAATAGTCCCTAAGTCAAATTATGTCTCCATTAACTATCCTGCTCACTCGCTTAGTTGTGTATAATAGTGAGGAAAAATTAATTGAAAAACTTAATTGGATCAATTTAAAATTTTAAAAACTTTTTTATTAAATTGAAAATTTAATTTAATTAAATTAAAATTTAAAGAACAATTTGATCAAAAGCTCAGCTATGAAGGCCAATAGTGAAATTTGCCGGTAGTTCGCTCAATAACTATGAACAACACAAATTTAACAATGCACTCCATAGAGATGTTACTGCATGGTTTGGGCTCACAATGAACCCAAACATATAAATATGAGATTAAACATAAGTTTGGTCATCCATTTTAATTTATGATGATTCCATTTGATCACCATACTTCAATTTAATGCAATTTAATTCTCAATTAATTATTTAATTCAGTTTATTTGTTAGGATTCCCGTTAAAACCTTGAATTAATGGTGTTAGTTGATCTGGCTAATTAGTATGATATCACATAAAATTTAGAGGGGAAAAGGTCCCCTCACATGACTTAGTGCTATATGTGTGACTTCTAATTATTTAATGTGTGTTTAGCTATGAAAAACATTTTTAAATTTTTATATCTATTTTTCAACATAATTTTCAATAATTTGTACATTCTTAATATATTTTAGTATATTTGTTTTCATTTTTTCAACATAATTTGAAAAACTATTTTTTTTTTCATTTTCAATATTCTAAATTTTGTTAAGAATTTTTGAATTATTAAAAAAATGTGTTAAAGAAAATGAAGTAAAAATAAAATAAAAAAATGTTTTCCTCTTCTAAGCTCTTTAAGTTTCTAACTGTTTTTAAGATAAAAATTGGTAAACAAGTAGGTTATCATACATACATACAAATAGGCGGATCAGAATCTTCTCAATTTGAGAATTTAAATAGAGGTTAAGTTTATAGTGAGATTAAATATCATTATGATAAGTTTGAATTTAAATATTTCTATTTAATGATGTGGCATTCAATTTCACTATAAACTTGATTTTTATTTCAATTCTCAAATGGAGAGGATCATGATCTCAAATAGGCTACCTCACATACTTGTTAATGAACATCATTACAACACACAGACTGAATATAGAGTAGTCATCACCACAACGCTTATTGGTAATTTTTAATTATTTTGATATCAAAACCTTATTTTATTCTCAACAACAATAATAATAATAATAATAATAACTTTTTAATTTTGAAAACTAAGTTACCAATTAAAATTTACTTCTAAGTTCTCTTTGAGAATCAAATCTCTCATAGATTATTTCAAGAAAAATTCCTGATACTTTTAAGTTCTAAATCTGGAGTACTACAACCAAATTGAATGTCCCACTCCACCTCTCCATCAGACAAAAAGGCACAATAACTAACCAACACTTCTTTACCCAAAAAAAAAAATATAGAAGACATCCGGAAATAGATCTTTTAAAGTGGTGTCCCGGCAATACACATCATGCTAAAGATTAATAAAATCCCTTTTTTGCAGTACCTTTTTACAAATAAGCCAATAACGAAATAATAATAATAAAATTATTATTATTCATAATTTTAATTAATAATATTTATTTTTTTATATATTATTTCTGTTTTTATGCATATTTTGGTTATTTGATATATATTCTGTCTTTCTATTCTAATTCTAACATATTAATCTATCCAACAAATTGTTGAATATGAATAAAATTGATTATTTATTACCAAAACCAAACAGAAAAAACAGAATTGAGATTCAGTTCTGACCTAGTTCTATTATGTTTCAAGGCAATTTCACCAAACCAAACAGATGAGAATAAGTATGTAAATATATACATGTACTAATTTAAACTGAATCAAATCGAGTCAAATTGAGATGAGAAGTTTAATTTAAGCAAAAATAATAACGAATGTAAAAATATTCTTACTATATCAAGTCGAATAGTACAATAATCAAGCTTTGATAACAAAAATTACGAGCCAAGAATTATGCACAAGTTTGTCTCATATAATGTATGAATGAGTTTCCCTCAACCAAAAATCTAGTCGATATTGAATCATGCTCAAGCTAATCGAGTGTTTACACTAATTGAAATGGTTAGTAACCGACACCAAGTTATGTTTATTAAAATGCATTTGATTTGTTTATTTATTTTCCTTTTTCAACATCATAGCATTATGTTTTTTAATTAGTAAGTAATTACAAAACAATACCATATTACATTATTAGTATTATTAATTGTGAAGTATATATACCAATTTAAATGAAAAATACATACATATATATATAGATAAAAGTATAACGTTCCCAACATGCCACGTAATCCATGGTATTTACATTGATATGGACACAATCTCTCAAATTAACTTTTTAAAATTCCAATTTCAAATAATATTTTATCTCAATCAAATTCTTAAGTATAAAAATTAATCATTAATTATCTTTAAAAATATAAAAATTCAACTTTTATTAATAAACCATGAAAGAAAAGGTCAAAATATAAATGAAACTAAATATTGATTATATATTAAAATAATAATATTTTGTTTTAAATAAATATCTATATAAATTTAAATTAATCTAAGTTTTTATATAGTTAATGAAATAAAAATAACAATTATACGTAAGAAAAAAAATTAACAAACTATAGTAGCACCTCGTGTGTGAGTGTCCCTCCAATCCACATATTGTGCAATCAAGGGTTAAAAGCAGTCCACGTGATGTAAACACTTTGAAGTTAAACTGTTTTGGCATTTCTTTACAATTTATCTTCCTATCTCTCTCTCCCTCTCTAGTCTCTCTCTCTCTCTTAAGTTGGTGTACGTCAAAAGAAAACTTAATTCAAGAGTTACAGATATCTAAAATTTTAAATAGTAATCATGTAATAAAATACTATTATTTCTTTATTTGTTATTATGGAATCGTTCATTTTGATCATAATCACGTAATAAAATATTATTTTTGTCTTATTTGTAATTATGGAGACTATTTTTCATAAAAAAAATATAGAAAATAATTTTTTATTGAATTAATGAAGAATAAAGTTGTTGAATCGAAAGTGCATTTCATTGAACAAGAGAAACTAAATAAAAAAAGAGTACTCCAACTGCTTAAATACTAAGTGACAATTATCTTGGCGAGTGACAAGATAAAACTTTCTTAATTGGTCAATGATCCCATGGAAAGTGTTGGTGAGGAGTGAGGGTCCTTTTCTACTTTATTAATCCATAGTAATTATGATACATGATATCAAAAGCAGAAGTCATTATATATATATATATATATATATATATATATACCAAATGCTAACTACTTAATGCATGAAATTACCCTTGTGCATTATACATGATGAGATAAAACAAACAAGCATGTTTGAAATTTTGGATGCAACACAATGTTTGGGATTTCTTTCCCAAGCAAAGTTCTACTATGTCCATTTTGGAGCAGTAAATAATGAAAATGACGTAACTTTTGGTTACATGTGTACTTTACAAAATAAATTTTTTTAGTTTACTTGAGATTGTTGTGGACCTACCATTTTTCGTAATAAACCAAACAAACCCCAAGATTTTCAACAAATGAGAGAGTGAAACAACTACTAATATAATTTTCATTTGATTCTTTAATTTTGTATTTACCTAAACCTATTAATTTGGTGATGGTGATAGACTGGCAATTATATTGGGACCATCTCTTATCTTCTCCTACACACTACACAGTAGCCAGTCCCTTGTTTTGACATTTGAGTTTGGGTCTACATATTCTCTCTTTGGCTCATATAAGTCACAAGCTAAGTTGGTGAGTAGAATATGAACCTTTCAGAGGCCGAGACAAATGCCCAACAATGAAAGGTCCTCCCACTTGCCCTTTCACGGAGATTGACCAAGTTCAAATTCGTGATATGCATAGGTTTATGATTCTTACAATCATTTTCTTTTCCATAAAATAAAATAAAATAAAATAAAATTGGAAAGGAATTTTTTCTACTAGCATTTATATGAACTACAAAATGTGAGTTGTTGGAAACTTGGCTCAATAAAACTTTCACTCTACCTCTCTAACACAAAAATATACTCTTATTTGCTTCTTGCTTTCTCTACCCTTCACACAGGTTTAATTTTTGTTGTTTCTTGCTTTTTATTTGAAACTGATCATTATGCATGCAGATATCATTGCATTCTGTAGCTCCATCACTACCCTTTCACTCCTTACCCTACTCCAGATAAATTAAACCTCAGCTTTCATTCTGCCTCTCTCATATATAATGTAATATCCGTATTTTAAAAGTTGGGTAAGTGTATATTTTTTTATCAATATGACAAAGAATTAAATCTCAGAATAGCTGAATGAAGATTTCTGGAGACAAAAGTTGAAAAGCAAAAAAAAAAAAAAAAAAAAAAAACCTACTTTGAACAGTACTCGGGGCAACCACCAAGAAAGCAATTTTTGGGTGGAATTATTTTATCTTGGTTTTTGTTGTTTAGTGTGGAAGTGGAGAATAAAAAAAAAGAAAAGAAAGAAAAACAACATAATGATTATGTTTTCTAATCATGATGTTTTTTTTCTTTTGTATTAAAATGCTATCTAAGGAGGATTTGAGGGAGAGTGGGGGGCTGCTGATTTTCAGCCGAGCTCCTCTATAAATATGAGCTTTAAGTTGTGTAATTGCACGAAGAATTTTCCTATAGTTCCAAATAATTCATCTGTATTCTTAAAACACTTTGGGAGTTTAAAGAAAGGTTGAATGAACAAAATTTTGAGAGTATTTTCGAAAATATTTTGGGAAGCTATCAAAATAGCATAAGGTAATAAGGTAATGTTATTTTATCATTTATAAAGTTTCAGGAGGTTAAAATTGGAATTTTTCAAACTATGTGGTTTATGGAGAAAAGAAGAAATAATAAGAATTTTAAATTCCAATATTATGTCAGGTGTTCGTAGTCAGCAATCGGGAGAAAATTTGAAGAAGAACGGGAAAGGCAAAGAGGTGGTCCACGAGTAGCTTTAAGTGCTACGTGGTGAGTTGGATTTACTTTAAGTAGTCTAAATGAAAAATCAATTATTTAGTGATAATATTAAATTAAATTATTTAAGTATGCTTGGGTGATAGATGAAAAATTGATTTATGGGTATGATAGAAAATTTGGACATGTAGAAATATTTCTCGGTGAGAAGCAATATTTTTGGAAATTATAAGTTTAATTGAGAATAAAAGCAATAAATATATTATTGATGAGACATACCGATGTTTTAACATGAATTATGACGAGATGAATTTTAGTGGATCTTGCTAATTTTTTTATGGATGATTTAAGATGAATTTTAGTGGAGCTTGACAAATTCTGATGGAAAATTTGAGATGAAATTTAGTGGATCTGGACAGACTTTAATGGATTATTTTGATGTGATTTTGGGAAGAGAAGAATCTTGTAGATAATTAGGATAGCTAAATTAAGTGGTTTGAATCTTTATATTGTTTTTATATTACTGTTTATATAACTGTTTCATATCATTGTTCATGTATATGCATTAAATAATATAACCGAAAGAACCGAGAAGGCAGCCGGTCTAATGAAATAACTGTGACAGCCGGTATATGCTGGGATGAAAAAATAAAAACCGTGACAGTCGGTATATACTGGGTTGAAAAAATAAAAACAGTGACAGCAAGTATATGCTGGGATAAAAAGTGAAAACCGTGACAGCCGGTATATGCTGGAATTAACCGGGAAGGCAGCCGGTCTGATGAGAATAAAAGAACCGGGAGGTCAGTCGGTCTAAGATAATAATAACCTGTCGACAGGTGGGAAGACGTTCCCGTTATAATCATTTATGCATCTGCATCTGTTTTAATTATCATTGCATTTTTTAGATATGTTATATTAATTGTGAATTAAATTATAGATGACTGAGTCTCATAAAAGAGACAGCTATAATGATAAGATTTTTGAGATGATGAGATGTGGTATATTAATTGTGAATTAAATTATAGACGACTGGGTCTCATAAAAAGAGACAGCTATAATGATGAGATTTTTGAGATGCGGAAATGTGATACTTTTTGTGAATTTAATTATAGAAGGTTGAGTTTCATAGAAAAAGACAGTAGGGTGATAAGACTTATCTAAATGATGGACTTTTTGATATGAACCTCATTACGAGGAAATTAGGAGATAATTGATAGTCTTAAGGTGAACTAATGATTGAGAAGAAGAGATTGATAGTAGAAAGTTGTCATTAGGTTATGCGAAAAATAAATTTTTAATATTAAAGGATTATTGATGGAATTTGGAATACTTTCAGTAAATTTAATTCGCTGAGCTTGTGAAGCTCACTCCTCACTGTTCAATGATTTCAGGTAGCAGTCAAGATAAATAGTTTGGTGGGTTGAGAATCAGACGATATCTTTTTCTGTAAGCCAAGTACGTGTCAATATCCTCAGACAATCGAGTTAAAGACTTGTAAAAAATTTATTGTAAATATTCATGCATTTATGTATATTATGTTTAAGTGAATATTAGATTTGTTACCTCTCCTGTTAAAGGATAAGGAAAAAAAAAATCTTGTAGTATTATATTTATTGTTGCATATATGTGTCGTGCTTGGATTTTCAAAATGTGATGACACCGTCTAGGGGTGGCCAACCTGGAATGGGTCGTTACAATTTTGGTATCAGAGCATTAGGTTTTAAGATTCTGTAGACTGCATGAGAACCTAAAAAGTGGAAGATCTAAATAAATAATATTCTTAAATGCAGAGTCTGAGGATGTCACGTGGTCGTGCGAGAACTAGATGTAGAGCTCAAAATCAGAGGGGACATGGTAGACCCCCAATTTTTAGGAGAACTGAAGCAGAGGAAGAAGTTGAGTCGGTGGTTCCAGCAAGGGAACTTGGTGATAGTGCAGCTGGTACGAGTAAAGCTGGGGAAGTATCTAAAAGTAGGAATGAAGAATTGCAAGATGCTCTTAACCGTGCTTTAGAGAGGATGAATGCAGCCGAGGAACGGGCTGCTAATTTGCAGAGAAGATTAGACGAAAGGGATGGAAGAGAACCAAAGGTAGTGAGGTAAGAGGTTCCTGATGGAAGGGTATTTGCAAATGAAATGCAAAGGGATTGTTTTGTGAGGTTTCTTAAGTTTAAACCTCAGTCGTTTAAAGGATCTGTAAATCCGGTGGAAGCTGAACAGTGGATTGAACATGTGGAGAAATATTTTGAGGTCTTATCGGTGTCTGATAAACAGAAGGTTGCTTTTGCTTCGTTTATGTTGGAGGGTGAGGCTTCTCAATGGTGGAAGGATATTTTGCCCAGGATGAGTACACGAATAGATCAACCTTTGACTTGAAATAAATTTAAGAATGAATTCTTTGCAAAGTATTTTCCAGATTCTTTTCGGGCACAACAAGAAAGAGAATTTATCCACCTAAAGCAGGGAAATTTATCGGTGGTTGAATATGATAGTAAATTTGTAGCCCTGTCAAGATTTGTACCTGAGTTCGTGAATACGGAGGAAAGAAAATGCAAAAAATTTTTAGACGGATTACACTATGAAATTTGTTTTAAACTCTCTTACATAGGCATAGGAAATTATGTTGTACTGGTAGATAAAGCATTACAAATTGAGAGAGATTTAATAGAGTTTAAAGGTAGGAGGGATTGGTTGTAGAGAACTAGATTTGAGGGATCTAGAGGTGGTAGCAGTATGGGTGTACAGGGCGGGAGACCACCCCAGAGGGGGCGTTCTTTGTCACAAGGAACGGTAGGGCAGACTCAAAGGCAAGCAAGATCTGTTACTTCAGTAGCTTAGAGTGATACCAATGGGACCCCTCGATTTAGGAGACAGACTATGGGGATTGGGAGTTGTGGTAGAGGAATGAATATGCCACCAAGGGGAAGTGAAAATTTGATTTATGATCGGGAGTCAAGGGTTTGCTTTAAATGTAATCAGATGGGGCATTTATCTCGGAACTGCCCTACACAGATATGCTTTGTATGTCGTGAGGGAGGACATGTTGCTGCAGATTGTCCAGCGGGAAAGTCAGTTGAAGCAAGCATTGGAAGTGTCGGGAGAAGACCAATGGAGAGAGGCAGCGGATCAAGAAGTGTGCGGGGTAGAGGTCGAGGATCTGTAGCAGAGCGAGGACATGGCAGTCATATTTATTCCAGAGATGGCAGAGTCTATGCATTGACCCAACAGGATGCACAAGCCACTCCTGATGTTGTTATGGGTATGATATCTATCCTTGGTAGGGCTGCTAGATTATTAATTGATCCTGGTGCAACCCATTCTTTTGCATCTAGTAGTTATATGAAATCTATTGATGCTAGTGCTAGTCCTTTGATGCATGCCATTATTGTTGAGATTCTTACTGGAGATAAGGTTATTATCAGAACAATTTATCAAGGTTGTGTGATTAATATTGCTGACCGAGAATTTGAGGTTGATTTATTGCCTTTAGATATGACAGATTTTGATGTGATTCTAGGGATGAATTGGTTATCTGCATGTCATGCATGGGTAGATTGTTTTCGGAAAAATGTGGCGTTCAGGATACCCGGGCAAGAGGAGTTTAATTTTCAGGGAGAACGTAAAATACTTGTCAATTGTCTGATTTCTACCTTAACTGCTAGTAAATGGTTGAGGAAGGGTTGTGAGGGGTATTTAGCATATGTGGTGGATTCTAGCAAAATGGGTAGACAATTAGAAGAAATCTCTGTGGTAAAAGATTTTTCTGATGTATTCCCTGAGAAGTTGTCTGGATTACCTTCCAATAGGGAGATCGAATTTTCTATTGAAGTGATTCCAGTATCAGCACCCATATCCATAACACCCTATAGAAAGGCACCAGCTGAATTGAGAGAGTTGAAAGTTCAGTTTCAGGAGTTGCTAGATAAACAGTTTATCCAACCTGGTACATCACCTTGGGGAGCCCCTATGTTATTTGTCAAGAAGAAGGATGGGACATTGAGGTTGTGTATTGATTATAGACAATTGAATAAGATCACAATCAAAAATAGATATCCTTTACCCAGGATAGATGACCTATTCGAGCAATTACAGGGAGCTAGAGTGTTCTCTAAGATAGACTTGAGGTCGAGATATCATCAATTGAGGATAAAAGAGGGAGATGTGCCTAAAACTGCTTTTAGGACACGTTATGGTCATTATGAGTTCTTGGTGATGCCTTTTGGGTTGATCAATGCTCCTGCGGCATTTATGGATCTTATGAACCGGGTGTTTAAACCATTCTTGGACAGATTTGTAATTGTGTTTATTGATGATATTTTAGTATATTCTAAGAATGAAGAGGAGCATATGCGACATTTGGAGATAGCGTTGGAGATTCTGAGGAAGGAGAAATTATATGCGAAATTCTCTAAATGTGAGTTTTGATTGAATGAAATATCCTTCTTGGGGCATGTTGTGTCGGGAGAGGGAATAGCAGTTGACCCACAAAAAGTAGAAGTAGCGTTGACTTGGGAGAGACCTACAAATGTAACTGAAATTAGAAGATTTTTGGGATTGGCTGGTTATTATAGAAGATTTATTCAAAATTTTTCTATGATTGCTAGACCTTTGACTAAATTGACCAGGAAAGAGGAAAAGTTTAGGTGTTCAGAGGAATGTGAGAGAAGTTTCCAGCTGTTGAAAGAAAAACTGACTACTGCCCCAGTATTAGTGCTTCCATCTGGTAATGAAGGATTTATGGTCTATAATGATACGTCACATCAAGGGTTGGGATGTGTGTTGATGCAACATGGGAAAGTTATAGCTTATGCATCTAGGCAACTGAAGAATCATGAGAGAAATTACCCAACCCATGATTTAGAATTGGCTGCCTTAGTTTTTGCTTTGAAGATTTGGAGACACCATTTATATAGAGCCAAGTGTGAAATTTTTACTGATCATAAAAGTTTGACGCATTTATCAACCCAGAAGGAGTTGAATTTAAGGCAGAGGAGGTGGATGGAGTTAATTTGTGATTATGATTGTACAATTCATTATCATCCAGGAAAGGCTAATGTAGTAGCAGATGCATTGAGTAGAAAAGCTACAGGGAGATTAACTGCTTTTGGGAGTCATGATACTAGCCTGATGATAGAATTAAGAGGAATGAGGAATCAATTGAGTGTCAGTGATAAAGGAGCATTAATGGCAAATATGGTAGTTCAATCTCCTATTATTGATCGTTTATTACAGCTACAGAGTAAAGATGAGGGAATAGAGAAAATCAGGCAGGAAGTGTTAAGTGGGAAGCCGACCGAGTTTAGAATCAGAGAAGATGGTATGGTAGTATCGGGACAAAGAATTTATGTTCCCAATGATGTGGAGGTGAGAAAAGAAATACTAAATGAGGCTCATGATTCGATATATTCCATGCACCCGAAAAATAATAAGATGTACAGGGGATTAAAATAGAATTTTTGGTGGTCAGGGATGAAGTGGGATGTAGCAGAATACATTGTTAGATGTTTGACTTGTCAACAGGTAAAATCTGAGAATAGACATCCAGCAGGTTTATTACAACCTCTTCCAATACCTGAGTGGCCATGGGAAAATGTAAGTATGGATTTTGTCTCTGGTTTTCCCCGTACCCAGAGAGGGCATGATGCTGTGTGGGTTATAGTGGATAGACTTTCTAAATCTTCGAATTTTCTTCCTATTAAAACTATCTAGAGTCCAAAAAAGTTGGCTGAGTTGTATGTGGCAGAGATAGTGAAATTACATGGAGTGCCCTTGAGTATTGTATCAGATAGAGATTCTAGATTTACTTCTAGATTTTAGAGGGGTTTTCAAGAAGCTATGGGTACGCAATTATAGTTTAGTACAGCTTTTCACCCACAAACTGATGGACGGACAGAGAGAATCATCAGAATACTAGAAAATATGCTGAAGGCA
Source organism: Bretschneidera sinensis (assembly GCA_023935145.1). Classification (NCBI taxonomy): domain Eukaryota; kingdom Viridiplantae; phylum Streptophyta; class Magnoliopsida; order Brassicales; family Akaniaceae; genus Bretschneidera; species Bretschneidera sinensis. The sequence continues at coordinate 138,687,167 of CM043699.1, forward strand.
AGTGTACTGAGCTTCTCAGTAAACTGAGATGCTTACTTGCCTTTGATAGAGTTTGCATACAATAATCAGTATCAAACTAGTATTGGGATGGCACCCTTCGAAGCTTTGTATGGAAGGAGGTGTAGAACTCCAGTATGCTGGGAAGAAGTTGGAGAGAGAAAGATATATGGCCCAGAAATGATAGACTTGACTACTGAAAGAATCAAACTGGTTAAGGAGAACCTCAGAGCAGCTCAGAGCAGACAGAAAGGATATGCTGACAAAAGAAGACGACCTCTTGAATTCCAAGTTGGTGATTGGGTATTCTTTAAAACATCTCCGTGGAAGGGAGTGTTGAGATTTAAAAATAAGGGAAAGTTGAGCCCGAGATTTATGGGGCCCTATGAGGTGATCGAAAGAATTGGACCCGTAGCATATCGTTTGAATTTGCCTCTGGAATTAAGGCAATTACATAATGTTTTTCATGTGTTACAACTGAGGAAGTACTTGCACGATGAGTCCCATGATATCACGAATCAGGCGATAGAAATTCAGAAGGACTTGACTATTATGCTAGCACCAGTCGGAATCCTAGACAGAAAAGAGCAAGTCTTACGTAATAAAGTTATTTCTTTGATTGAAGTATTATGGCACAATAAAGATGTTGAAGAAGTCACGTGGGAACATGAAGAAATAATGAGGAAGGATTATCCCCAACTTTTTACTTGATTTCAGCAAGGAAATTTCGGGGACGAAATTTTGTAAGGTGGGTAGATTTGTAATATCCGTATTTTAAAAGTTGGGTAAGTGTATATTTTTTTTATCAATATGACAAAGAATTAAATCCCATAATGGCTGAATGAAGATTTCTGGAGACAAAAGTTGAAAAGCAAAAAAAAAAAAAAATCAAATTTGAACAATACTCGGGGCAGCCACCAAGAAAGCAATTTTTGGGTGGAATTATTTTATCTTGGTTTTTGTTGTTTAGTGTGGAAGTGGAGAATAAAAAAAAAAAAAACAACATAATGATTATGTTTTCTAATCATGATGTTTTTTTTCTTTTGTATTAAAATGCTATCTATAGAGGATTTGAGGGAGAGAGGGGGGGGCTGCTGATTTTCAGCCGAGCTCCCCTATAAATATGAGCTTTAAGTTGTGTAATTGCACGAAGAATTTTCCAATAGTTCCAAATAATTCATCTGTGTTCTTAAAACACTTTGAGAGTTTAAAGAAAGGTGGAAGGAACAAAATTTTGAGGGTATTTTCGAAAATATTTCGGGAAGCTATCAAAATAGCATAAGGTAATAAGGTAATGTTATTTTATCATTTATGAAGTTTCAGGAGGTTAAAATAAGAAATTTTCAAACTGTGTGGTTTATAGAGAAAAGAAGAAATAATAAGAATTTTAAATTCCAATATTATGTCAGGTGTTGGTAGTCAGCAATCGGGAGAAAATTCGAAGAAGAACGAGAAAGGCAAAGAGGTGGTCCACGAGTAGCTTTAAGTGCTACGTGGTGAGTTGGATTTACTTTAAGTAGTCTAAATGAAAAATCAATTATTTAGTGATAATATTAAATTAAATTATTTAAGTATGCTTGAGTGATAGATGAAAAATTGATTTATGAGTATGATAGAAAATTTGGACATGTAGAAATATTTCTCGGTGAGAAGTAATATTTTTGAAAATTATAAGTTTAATTGAGAATAAAAGCAATAAATAAATTATTGATGAGATATACTGATGTTTTAACACGAATTATGACGAGATGAATTTTAGTGGATCTTGCTAAATTTTTTATGGATGATTTAAGATGAATTTTAGTGGAGTTTGACAAATTTTGATGGACAATTTGAGATGAAATTTTGTGGATCTGGACAGACTTTAATGGATTATTTTGATGTGATTTTGGGAAGAGAATAATCTTGTGGATAATTAGAATAGCCAAATTAAGTGGTTTGAATCTTTATATTGTTTTTATATTACTGTTTATATTACTGTTTCACATCATTGTTCATGCATATGCATTAAATAATATAACCGAAAGAACCGAGAAGGCAGCCGGTCTAATGAAATAACTGTGACAGCTGGTATATGCTGGGATGAAAAAATAAAAACTGTGACAGCCAGTATATGCTGGGTTGAAAAAATAAAAACTGTGACAGCTGGTATATGCTGGGATGAAAAGTGAAAACCGTGACAGCTGGTATATGCTGGAATTAACCGGGAAGGCAGCCGGTCTGATGATAATAAAAGAACCGGGAGGGCAGCCGGTCTAAGATAATAATAACCTGTCGACAGGTGGGAAGACGTTCCCGTCATAATCATTCATGCATCTGCAACTGTTTTAATTATCGTTGCATTTTTTAGATGTGTTATATTAATTGTGAATTAAATTATAGATGGCTGGGTCTCATAAAAGAGACAGCTATAATGATGAGATTTTTGAGATGATGAGATATGGTATATTAATTGTGAATTAAATTATAGATGACTGGGTCTTATAAAAAGAGACAGCTATAATGATGAGATTTTTGAGATACAGAGATGTGATACTTTTTGTGAATTTAATTATAGAAGGTTGAGTTTCATAGAAAGAGACAGTAGGGTGATAAGACTTATCTAAATGATGGATTTTTTGATATAAACCTCATTACGAGGAAATTAGGAGATAATTGATAGTCTTAAGGTGAACTAATGATTGAGAAGAAGAGATTGATAGAAGAAAGTTGTCATCAGGTTATGCGAAAAATAAATTTTTAATATTAAAGGATTATTGATGGAATTTGGAATACTTTCAGTAAATTTAATTCGCTGAGCTTGTGAAGCTCACTCCTCACTGTTCAATGATTTCAGGTAACAGTCAAGATAAATAGTCTGGTGGGTTGAGAATCAGACGAGATCTTTTTCTGTAAGCCAAGTACGTGTCAATATCCTCAGACAATCGAGTTAAAGACTTGTAAAAATTTTATTGTAAATATTCATGCATTTATGTATATTATGTTTAAGTGAATATTAGATTTGTTACCTCTCCTGTTAAAGGATAAGGAAAAAAAAAATCTGGTAGTATTATATTTATTGTTGTATATATGTGTCATGTTTGAACTTTCAAAATGTGATGACACCGTCTAGGGGTGGCCAACCTGGGATGAGTCGTTACATATAAACAGTCTAGTTTGCTCCTTGTTTTCTTTACCCTTCTTGCAGATTATATTTTTGTTGCTTCTCACTTTTTATTTGAAATTGATCATCATGCAGATATCATTACATTCCATAGCTCCATCACTACCCTTTCACTCCCTACCCTTCTCCAGATAAATTAAACCTCAGCTTTCACTCTGCCTCTCTCGCACATAAGCACTCTCATTTGCTTCTTGCTTTCTCTTCAAGTTTACTGATAAGCACTCTCTTGCAAATTTCTACATTTTAGATGTTGAGTAAAATTTAGAGTACATAACTCTAAATTTACTAATATTGGACCCAAACAAGTAAACAAATTACTTGTATTATACCCACAATAAAATATACTACAACACTCTTTAAAGACTACTCACAATTTGAAGAGAAATACAAATAAATACTCAATAGAATGCTCACAACTCAAACACTCGAGATACCACACTCAAGTTAAGGATACAAAGACTTATTTTTTGGAGAGTACATTTCCCTAATGCAAGGGGGGTATTTATAGTCATCACCATGCAATCTACACCATACCAATATTAAATTGAGAAATAATCCTCGCCACACATTGTTATCACATTCTACACACTTCTCCTAAAAAATATATTTTTTACATTTGTTGATAACCTTCTACACTTTTCTCCTAAAAATATATTCTTTCCATATTTGTTGTGAAACTTCCATTGTCTTGGGTTTAGATAAAATGGATTGGGCTTTTATTTTTCTTGGGCTGAAGTGAAAAGTAGATTGAGTTGTGGTTGATCTTAAACACTAGATTGTAGAGTACCTAATGACTATGCATTTTTGTCTTCTTTGAATTTTTTTGGTGTTCTTTACTTCTTCTATGAGTTATCTTTGAAAAGTTCTAACTTTTTTTTTTTTGGCTTTTTAAAGCAATAAAAATTTTCCAAAATGCCATTTTTTTATTCTGTTTAGGTTTTACTAAGTAAATGGATTTCTACTCATCAAATTAAACATGTTTTCTTCAATAGGACTGGATTTTTATACATTATCAAAAAAAAGGTCTAGATTTTTAGCTATCTGTGTTTGTGTAACGTGCATGAACAAGACCAAGCTAAAGTCCTTCCTTGTTCCCCCTCTCCTCAAACAGAAAAAAAAAAAAAAGCCTTTCTTTTTCCCTTTTTGAAAAAGATCAAAACACAAGAAGCACGTCCAAAATGCCTAATTTTTTTTTTTTTTTTTTGTATTCTTGTGCAAAAGAATTTGTTGAGTTTTTTTGTTCTTTTTTTTAAGGTTAATCTATCTTGGAAGCCCAATTATTCTATCTAGTGAGGATTAAGGCTATTATCATCAAAAGAATTAGCCAAATGTTTTGAGAAGTTAATTTAATAAGACCAAAAATACCAAGCCTTTTCAAGTGCAATGCTTTTTTCCATAAAAAATGTAATTTATTATTCTTTTGTTTTTTTATGAGTATTGTTCTTCTGCTCTTGGAAGCAAAACCAAAAAGAAATCCATATTTACAAGTGTTACTTTTTTATTTTTCTTTTAATGTTGTTGATGTTGTTATAAGCTGTAACAATTATCGATTTAGTGTGAGATAAATGCTTCCTTATAGCTCATTTGCACAAGTATAACCAATTATTTGTTTGCATGTATCAATTGTTAAAAAAATGACTTGTCTAAACAGGGTTTCTTCGTTCTAGACTAGATATTTGTACATTATATAAAAAAAAAACTAGATTTTTTTTTCGATCTCTGTTTATGTGTGTAACGTGCATAAGCCAAACCAAGCTAGAGCCCTTCTTTCTTTTAGCCCTCCTTAAAGGGAAAAAGATCAACATTTCGTGACTCCTTTAGAATCCATCCATATTTATCTGCATTAACTTGACCCATCATAAAATGCCTCTCCCGCGCCTGATTTAGTCCCTCGCTTGATTGACACTTTTAGTGCACGTGTTGCTCAAACTATTATTTAAAATGTTATGAATATAAACTTTGATTATAATATTTAATTCTTATTTTAATATATAATTATGAAAATTATGAACATACCATGCACACTGTGTTCATGTGCTATGCATGTTTTGTGCACGTACTACAAGCAAGGTATGTATATGACTGAATGACATCTTGCTAAATCCTAATCTCAAATTAATTTAGATATGCATTACATCTGGAGGATAACTTGTATAAGCAAGAATAAAAATTAATCATTGCTTTTACTGATAAAAAAAATGATGATAATTGCTTTACAAATTTAGAGTATGACTCCCAAAAGAAGTTGTGTAATTATGAATTGTTATACTATCCAGTTGAACCTATGGATGATTGTTCAAGACCAAACCCACACTCCAAATTGATTTGGTTGTGGCACAAAAGGACGTAACTTTTGGTTACATGTCTACTTTACAAAAGACATTTTTTCAGTTTACTTGAGATTGTTGTGGACCTACTATTTTTCGTAATAAACCAAACAAACCCGAAGCATTTCCAACAAATTAGAGTGAAACAACTACTCCTATAATTCTCATTTGATTCTTTAATTTTGTATTCACCTAAACCCATTAATTTGGTGATGGTGATAGATTGGCAGTTATATTGGGACCATCTCCTCTCTTCTCCTACACACTGCACAGTAGTCAGTCCCTTGTTTTGGCATTTGAGTTTAGGTCTACATATTCTCTCTTTGACTCATATAAGTCACAAGCTAAGTTGGTGAGTAGAATATGAACCTTTCAGAGGCCGAGACAAACGCCTAACAATGAAAGGCCCTCCCACCTGCACTTTCATGGAGATTGACCAAGTTCAAATTCATGATATGCATAGGTTTATGATTCCTACAACCATTTTCTTTTCCATAAAAAAAATTTTGGAAAGGAATTTTTTCTACTAGCATTTATATGAAATACAAAATGTGAATTGTTGGAAACTCAGCTCAATAAAACTTTCACTCTGCCTCTCTAACACAAAAACATACTCTTATTTGCTTCTTACTTTCTCTACCCTTCACGTAGGTTTAATTTTTGTTGCTTCTTGCTTTTTATTTGAAACTGATCATCATGCATGCAGATATCATTGCATTCCGTAGCTCCATCACTATCTTTTCACTCCCTACCCTTCTCCAGATAAATTAAACCTCCATCTCTCATACATAAACACTCTCATTAGCTTTTTGCTTTCTCTACCCTTCTTGCAGATTTAATTTTTGTTTTCTTGCTTTTTATTTGAAACTGATCATCATGCAGATATCATTACATTTCGTAGCTCCATCACTACCCTTTCACTCCTTACCCTTCTCTAGATAAATTAAACCTCAGCTTTCACTCTGCCTCTCTCACACATAAACACTCTCATTTGCTTCTTGCTTTCTCTCCAAGTTTATTGATAAGCTCTCTCTTGCAAATTTCTACATTTTAGATGTTGAGTAAAATTTAGAGTACACAACTCTAAATTTACTAATATTGGACCCAAACAAGTAAACAAATTACTTGTATTACACCCACAATAAAATATACTACAACACTCTTTAAAGACTACTCACAATTTGAAGAGAAATACAAATAAATACTCAATAGAAAGCTCACAACTCAAACACTCAAGATACCACACTCAAGCTAAGGATACAAAGACTTATTTTTTGGAGGATACATTTCCTTAATGCAAGGAGGGGTATTTATAGTCCTCACCATGCAATCTACACCATACAAATATTAAATTGAGAAATAATCATCACCAAACATTGTTACCACATTCTACACACTTCTCCTAAAAAATATATTTTTTACATTTGTTGATAACCTTCTACACTTTTCTTCAAAAATATCTTCTTTCAATGTTTGTTGAAAAACTTACATTGTCTTGGGTTTAGATTAAAATGGATTGGGCTTTTATTTTTCTTGGGCTGAAGTGAAAAATAGATTGGGTTGTGGTTGATCTTCAACACTAGATTGTAGAGTACCTAATGACTATGCATTTTTGTCTTCTTTGAATTTTTTTGGTGTTCTTCACTTGTTCTATGAGTTATCTTTGAAAAGTTCTAATGTTTTTTTTGGCTTTTTAAAGCAACAAAAATTTTCCAAAATGCCATTTTTTTTATTCTGTTTAGGTTTCACTAAGTAAGAGGATTTCTACTCATCAAATTAAACATGTTTTCTTCAATAGTAGACTGGATTTTTATACATTAAAAATAAAGGTCTAGATTTTTAGCTATCTGTGTTTGTGCATCGTGCATGAGCAAGACCAAGCTAAAGTCCTTCCTTCTTCCCCCTCACCTCAAACAGAAAAAAGCCATTCTTTTTCCCTTTTTGAAAAAGATCAACCACAAGAAGCACGTCCAAAATGCCTTTTTTTTTGTGTTCTTGTGCAAAACAATTTTTTGAGTTTTTTTGTTCTTTTTTGAAGGTTAATCTATCTTGGAAGCCCAATTATTCTATCTCGTGAGGATTAAGGCTACTATCATCAAAAGAATTAGCCAAATGTTTTGAGGAGTTAATTTAATAAGACCAAAAATACCAAGCCTTTTCAAGTGCAATGCTTTTTTCCTTAAAAAATGTAATGTATTATTCTTTTGCTTTTTTATGAGTATTATTCTTCTGCTTTTGGAAGCAAAACAAAAAAGAAATCCTTACAAGTATTACTTTTTTATTTTTCTTTTAATGTTGTTGATGTTGTTATAAGCTGTAACATTTATCGATTTAGTGTGAGATAAATGCTTCCTTACAGTTCATTTGCACAAGACTAACCAATTATTTGTTTGCATGTATCAATTGTTAGAAAAATGACTTGTCTAAACAGGGTTTCTTCGTTACTAGACTAGATATTTGTACATTATATAAAAAAAAAATTAGATTTTTCTTCCATCTCTGTTTGTGTATGTAACGTCAAACATCATAAGCCAGACCGAGCTAGAGCCCTTCTTTCTTTTAGCCCTCCTTAAATGGAAAAAGATCAACATTTCTTGACTCCTTTAGAATTCATCCATATTTATCTGCATTAACTTGACCCATCATATAATGCCCCTCCCGCGCCTAATTTAGTCCCCGGCTTAATTGACACTTTTAGTGCACGTGTTGCTAAAACTATTATTTAAAATGTTATGAATAAAAATTTTGATTATAATATTTAATTCTTATTTTAATATATAATTATGAAAATCATGAACATACTATGCACGCTATGTTCGCATGCTATGCACATTTTGTGCACGTACTGCTCAAGCAAGGTATATATATGATTGAATGACATCTTGCTAAATCCTAATCTCAAATTAATTTAGATATGCATTGCATCTTGAGGATAACTTGTATAAGCAAGAATAAAAATTAATCATTGCTTTTACTGATAAAAAAAATGATGATAATTGCTTTACAAATTTAGAGTATGACTCCCAAAAGAAGTTGTGTAATTATGAAGTGTTATACTATCCAGTTGACCCTATGGATGATTGTTCAAGACCAAACCCACACTCCAAATTGATTTGGTGTTGGCACAAAATGATGTAACTTTTGGTTACATGTCTACTTTACAAAAGACATTTTTTTCAGTTTACTTGAGATTGTTGTGGACATACCATTTTTCGTAATAAACTAAACAAACCCCAATAATTTCCAACAAATGAAAGTGAAACAACTACTCATATAATTCTCATTTGATTCTTTAATTTTGTATTCATCTAAACCCATTAATTTGGTGATGGTGATAGACTGGAAGTTATATTGGGACCATCTCCTATCTTCTCCTACACACTGCACAGTAGCCAGTCCCTTGTTTTGGCATTTGAGTTTGGCTCTACATATTCTCTCTTTGACTCATATAATATTCTCTCTTTGACTCATATAAGTCACAAGCTAAGGTGGTGAGTACAATATGAACCTTTCAGAGGTCGAGACAAACGCCCAACAATGAAAGGTCCTCCCACCTGCACTTTCACGGAGATTGACCAAGTCCAAATTCATGATATGCATAGGTTTATGATTCCTACAACCATTTTCTTTTCCATAAAAAAATTGGAATGGAATTTTTTCTACTAGCATTTATATGAAATACAAAATGTGAATTGTTGGAAACAGCTCAATAAAACTTTCACTCTGCCTCTCTAACACAAAAACATACTTTTATTTGCTTCTTGCTTTCTCTATCCTTCACGCAGGTTTAATTTTTGTTGTTTCTTGCTTTTTATTTGAAACTAATCATCATGCATGCAGATATCATTGCATTCTTTAGCTCCATCATTACCCTTTCACTCCCTACTGTTGAATAATTATGCCTTAAATTAGTGGTGGACCCAAAGTTGTCTAAAGTTGAGTCCACTTCTTGCATAATTTGTGGCTTTAATTTGTGGGTCAAAAGCATCTTCTCTCTTTTGGCCATGGTGAAAAACAAAGTTCACTTTGATATAATTAGATAACAAAATGATGAGCAACAAAATGATGAGCATTCATTGATGTTTGTCCTTTGGAACTTTTATGAGCCTATAAAAGGCATTTCAATGTGAAGCATTCCATCATCAAGCAACATCAAGAATCATCAAGTGAAAGAGAAGTTAAGAGAGAAATTGTGAGATTGTGTGTATTGACTAAAGCCAATTTTGTAAACACTCTTTGTATATTCTCTCACTATAGTGAAATTTGCCTGCTGGCCTCTGGCCGTGGACGTAGGCTTTAAGCCGAACCACATAAATTTGTTGTCTCACTTTTTATCTTATTTTATTGTTTTGTCGTTATTACTCGATCAATTTACAATCCTGTCACGATCCATTTCTAACAAACTGGTATCAGAGCTTGCAGGTGATAAATTTCTATCTGTTTTTCTGTGAGTTTACTATTCACATGAATAGTAAATTTCGTGAATAGTAAAATTTTGTTCAGGATTATTTTGTTCGATCGAGATGTCAACAATGAAGTTTGATATTGAGAAGTTTGATGGAAACAGCAGTTTCAGTCTATGACAAGTTCGTATGTTAGCCATTCTAACCCAGAATGGTTTGAAGAAAGCATTACTGGGGAAAGCCAAAATGCCTACCGGCATGAGTGATGAAGATTAGGATGACCTGAATGACAAGGCTCTATCCGCAATCCAACTGAGTCTTTCAAATGATGTCTTACAACAAGTTCTGTCAGAGAAGACTTCTGCAGACTTATGGGCCAAGCTAGAGGAGTTGTACTTGACTAAATCCTTGGCCAACAGGTTGGTTCAGAAGCAACGCCTTTATGGTCTCCGCATGATAGAAGGTTCCTCTCTCAAGTCCCATATCAGTGAGTTTATCTCAATTATTAATGATTTGAAAAATCTTGAAGTTATTATTGGGTCTGAAGATCAAACTCTCTTATTATTATGTTCATTACCACTCTCATACAAAAATTTTAGAGACACTATAATTTATGGTAGGGAAGAATTAAATTTTGATGACGTAATATCTTCCCTTATGAGTAAAGAGAAATTAGATAATGAACTTTTGCCTAGTAAGTCTGATGATCAGGGCTCTAGTCTTGTTGCAAGAGGCAGATCCAATGACAGAGGCTTTGATGGTGGCAAGAATAAAAGAAGATCAAAGTCAAGAGGAAAGCACAAAAATTTGACTTGCAATTATTGCAAGAAAAAGGGACACATCGTAGCAGAATGCTACAAGCTGTAGAACAAAAAGAAGAATGAATGGCAAAATGATAAGGGCAAGCAGAAGGAAGAAACAGCTGATGTTGATGTAGCAGAAGAAAAAGGTGATGATGTTCTATTTGCAACCAACAAGTCCAGATCCAACGACGAGTGGATTCTTGATTCTGGATGTTCTTATCATATGTGCCCCAACAGAGATTGGTTCTCCACATATGATTCTGTTGAAGGTGGAATTGTGCTAATAGGCAATAATGCCACTTGCAAAACTATTGGTGTAGGCACAGTAAAAATCAAGATGCATGATGGAGTTGTCAGGACATTGACTGATGTCAGACATGTACCTGATTTGAAGAAAAATCTTATTTATTTGGGCATTCTAGATGCCAATGGCTGCAAATCTATGATTGAGTCTAGGAACATAAAGATTTCCCATGGTGCTCTTGTTCTCATGAAAAGAAAGAAGTCTGGCAGTCTATACAGGCTCTGCAGCAGTTTCCTCATCCATGTCAGATTCAGACTCTACCAAGTTGTGGCATATGCACCTAGGGCATATGAGTGAGCATGGATTAGCTGTACTCAGTAAAAGAGGTCTTTTGCCTGAAAGAAAGATTAGGAAGCTGGATTTTTGTGAGCATTGTGTTTATGGAAAGCAGAAAAGAGTCAGCTTGAACACTGTAATTCACAGAACCAAAGGTACTCTTGATTACATTCATTCTGATCTATGGGGGCCTTCTCGTGAAATTTCTAAAGGAGGAGCCAGATACTTGCTAACAATTATTGATGATTTTTCTAGAAAGACTTGGGTCTATTTTCTCAGGCACAAGAATGAGGTATTTGGAATTTTCAAGCAATGGAAGACCTTATTGGAGAAGCAGACTGGGAAGCAAGTCAAGAGACTCAGAACAGATAATGGTCTTGAGTTTTGTGATTTAGAGTTTAATCAATTCTGCAAAGATGAAGGCATTGTCAGACATCAGACTGTGAGAAAGACACCACAGCAGAATGGTGTCGCAAAGAGGATGAATCGAACATTGTTAGAAAGAACTCGATGTATGCTTTCTAACGCAGGTCTTGGCAAGGAATTTTGGGCAGAAGCAGTGAATTTGGCATGTCATTTGGTGAACCGCTCTCCTCACAGATCACTTGAACTTAAGACACCTGAAGAGGTATGGTCAGGTAGCTCTCCTGATTACTCTAACTTAAGAATATTTGGTTGCCCTGCATATGCTCATGTGAATAAAGGAAAATTGGAGCTTAGGGCAAAGAAATGCATTTTTCTTGGTTATGCTTCTGGTGTTAAGGGTTTTCGCTTATGGTGTCCTGATACTCATAAGTTTATGATTAGCAGAGATGTTACTTTTGATGAATCTGCTATGATTCACCCTAGAAAAGAATTGTCTGTTCAGTGTGATACAGGAAAGAAGAATGCACAAGAGAAGGTGGAGCTTGAGGTTGATACCTCATCATCTGCAAATCCTAATCCTATTCAGTCAGGAAGTTCGTCTCTAGGTGGAAAGACACACCATGAAGCTGAGCATCACACTCTAGCTGGTGGAAGACAAAGGAGACAGATAAAACCACCCCAACGGTATGGTTTTGAAGATATGTTGGCTTATGCATTAAATGTTGCAGAAACCATTGATGTCACCGATCCAACCTCATACTCTGCGGCCATCAGTTCATCTGATTCAGACAAATGGCTCGTTGCGATGCATGAAAAGATGGAATCTCTAAAGAAAAATGATACCTGGAAATTGGTCGAACCACCTAATGGTAAGAAAATTATCGGGTGTAAATGGATATTTAAGAAGAAGGAATGAGTCACAGGTGTTGAAGACACCAAGTATAAGGCACGATTAGTAACGAAAGGCTACAGCCAGGTGGAGGGAGTTGATTTTAATGATGTTTTCTCTCCAGTTGTTAGACATACTTCTATTCGTGTCTTACTTGCTTTAGTTGCAATGCATAATTTGGAGTTGGAGCAACTTGATGTGAAAACAGCCTTTCTTCATGGTGATCTTGATGAACAAATCTATATACAGCAACTAGAAGGTTTTGAAGTTGAAGGCAAGGAAGATCATGTTTGTCTTCTAAAGAAATCCTTGTATGGACTCAAGCAGTCTCCACGCCTGTGGTATCGAAGGTTTGACTCTTTTATGCTGAGTATTAGATTTTCTAGATGCAAGTATGATAGTTGTGTCTACTATCAAAGACTTAATGATGGTACTTTCATATATTTGTTGTTATATGTTGATGACATGTTAATTGCAGCAAAGAACATATATGAAATTAATAGATTGAAATCTCAGCTAAATGATGAATTTGAGATGAAAGACCTAGGTGCAGCAAAGAAAATTTTGGGAATGGAGATCAACAGAAACAGAGGTGCAGGTAAATTATTTCTGTCACAACAGAAATATATTGAGAAAGTCCTGAAACGTTTTGGTATGCATGATGCTAAACCTGTGAGTACTCCTTTAGCTTCTCACTTTAGATTATCAGCATCCATGTCACCACAGTCAGAAGAAGAGATAATGTATATGTCTAGAGTTCCTTATTCTAGTGCAGTGGGAAGTATTATGTATGCAATGGTTTGCACTCGACTAGATATCTCACATGCTGTCAGTATAGTTAGCAGATATTTGTCCTGGCCAGGAAAAACTCATTGGCAAGCTGTCAAGTGGATTTTGAGATATTTGAAAGGTACTTCTACTGCTTGTTTGGAATTCAGTAAAACTTCTGACAATCTAGCTGGATATGTTGATTCAGATTTTGCAGGTGATTTGGACAGGAGAAGATCAATTACAGGTTATATATTTACTATTGGGACTTGTGCAGTTAGTTTGAAAGCTACCTTGCAGCCAACAGTTGCATTGTCTACTACAGAGGCAGAATTTATGACTGTTACAGAAGCTACCAAAGAAGCCATTTGCTTAAGAGATATACTTAATGAACTCAGTTTGGAAACAAATAAAATTGTAGTTTATTGTGACAGTCAGAGTGCTATACATTTGACGAAGGATCAGATGCATAATGAGAGAACTAAACACATTGATGTGAAGTATCATTTTATTCGGGATATTGTGGCTCAAGGTGATGTTATTATAAGAAAGATTGGCACTTTGAATAATCCAGCTGATATACTGACAAAATCTCTTCCCATTACCAAGTTCACACACTGCATGGACTTTGTTGGTATTGCATAGCATTTGCATTAGACCCTTCGGGGTTGTTTGGCAGAGGTTGAAGCTTTTATTTTCACTATTGTCAAATTCAAGTCAAGGTGGAGATTTGTTGAATAATTATGCATTGAATTAGTGGTGTACCAAAAGTTGTCTAAAGTTGAGTCAACTTCTTGCATAATTTGTGGCTTTAATTTGTGGGTCAAAAACATCTTCTCTCTTTTGGCCATGGTAGAAGACAAAGTGGAAGACAAAGTTCACTTTGGTATAATTGGAGAACAAAATGATGAACAACAAAATGATGAGCATTCATTGATGTTTGTCCTTTGGAACTTTTATGAGCCTATAAAAGGCATTCCAATGTGAAGCATTCCATCATCAAGCAACATCAAGAATCATCAAGTGAAAGAGAAGTTAAGAAAGAAATTGTGAGATTGTGTGTATTGGCTAAAGCCAATTTTGTAAACACTCTTTGTATATTCTCTCACTATAGTGAAATTTGCTTGCTGGCCTCTGCCCATGGACGTAGGCTTTAAGCCGAACAACGTAAATTTGTTGTCTCACTTTTTATCTTATTTTATTGTTTTGTCGTTATTACTCGATCAATTTACAATCCTGTCACGATCTATTTCTAACACCTACCCTTCTCCAGATAAATTAAACCTCAGTTTTCACTCTGCCTCTCTCATATATAAACACTTTTATTTGCTTCTTGCTTTTTCTACCCTTCTTGCAGATTTAATTTTTGTTGCTTCTTGCCTTTGATTTGAAACCAATCATCATGCAGCTATCATTACATTCCATACCTCCATCACTACCTTTTCACTCCCTACTATTCTCCAGATAAATTAAACCTCAGCTTTCACTCTGCCTCTCTCACACATAAACACTCTCGTTTGCTTCTTGTTTTCTCTCCAAGTTTACTGATAAGCTCTCTCTTGAAAATTTCTATATTTTAGATGTTGAGTAAAATTTAGAGTACACAACTCTAAATTTACTAATATTGGACCCAAACATGTAAACAAATTACTTGTATTATACCCACAATAAAATATACTACAACACTCTTTAAAGACCACTCACAATTTGAAGAGAAATACAAATAAACACTCTTTACTTGGTACTGGAATATGTGCCACATACACTCTCCAAGATATTTCTTGGTAATGATCCCATGTTGTCATAATATTTGATTTATTTGTTTTTGTATACAAATCCATTTTCTTTTAAATTGAATTGATGAAAGACAAGCACATAAATTGCACATTATTCTTGAGCTTCCATTTTTGCTTCAAGTAAATTAATAACATTAAGAGGCCTTTTCTAATCGTAGAGATTCCGCCATTGAAATCAGATGGAATAAAAAAATTTCATGTACTTGTCAACCTACCTTGTAGGGTTTAGGACTATGTATTATGCGTTTCTCTTAAGAAATTGTCCATAAGCTATTGTTAGTATGCAATCAACAAACAGATAACTAACATGTAAGTTATTTTACTTATGTTCATTGCCTATAGATCTCTCTTGGAACCAAGTTCTGAAATTTCTGAGGCAGTACATAGTAGCACTGAGCTACATTCAAGAACATAAACATATCCTTGTAGACTTCAAAACAACAAATATTATGACAGACCAGGTTAGTAACAAATAAAATATCAAAAGTACAATACATCTTTGATTTACAGGAAACCTTTATTACAAAATGATACTTGACTCCTACTTACTTAGGTATATGATGTGAAATTATGCGACTTTGGAGGGATAATACAAGAAAGGGAGGTTTCGATGGTAGATATTGCTTCATATACTGTTCAAGAGATTAAGAAATCTCGTAAGTAACCATTTCTTTTAAATTAATAGTCCCTCATTTGTTGTGTCCAATAATTTTGTATGCATGTAGACCAAGTATTCTCACAATTAATGCATTAACAATACATTTGGAATTTCAATGTTAGAAATTAGAACAAGTCTTTAACTTCCAAGGGGAATTTTGATTAATTTTAATAAACGTATAAATATCATGATTGAGTTTGGTATATATATCAAATACATATATTTATAAGATATTTTTTTAGGATAACAATTGCATATGGTGGTCTATTTACATATTAATTGTTTATCAATTAAAATTATAACTATTTTTTAATTATTATACCATTTTACAGAGAAAACTCTTATAACAACATCCTAATTATTATACTACTTTACAATAAAAAAAAATTCTAACAAAAAAAACAGATGTCTATAGCTTTGAAATGGTACTCCTACAATTGGTGATGAAGATGGAAGAGAAAAATATTGGTGAAAGAAAAAAGAATAACTCAACACAAATTGCTGATGAAGCAACCAATGAAATTGAAAGAAGAAAACATGTGGTTGATAAATCTTTGATGGCTTCTGAATGTACAAAAGTTGTAGAATGCTACAGTTCACAAAACTTGGAGTTAATTGTACAAATGTGAATTACCATCATCGTCCAGAAATGAACGATGTGCTTGAAATGCTAGAGAAGTTATAATCCAACAATAAACGATACATTGTTCAAAAGCCGTGGTCAATTGAATTCTATCTCATACCTTGTTGATGTTTGTTGGATTCCCCGAATAATCTCTGTTTAAATTAAACACTATGAAATATCGAAATTAAACACAGGAAGTTTTGTTTATTATTTAATATGATAATCCTGAAAGATTTCAAGTTCATTTCCTACACACTTAAATTTCTGATTGGATGGAACTGTTAAGGAAGTTTAGCTGCAAAAAGATTTCCCATGTGCATCGGGAAGCTAACACAGCAGCGGATCTTCTGGCACGTAAAGAAAGGGACATTGATTTTGGATCATGTAATCTGATGTATTGGATTCTGATCGAAGAGATATGTTCCTCTAGACTTCTTAATTACCAAAAAGAAAAATAAGAGCAAATTAACCCAATGAATACAACCCTGTAAACTCAAATGAAAGAGTAGGTTAGGTTCTTCTGATGAAAAAGCCATGAAGAACAATTCATCAGAAAACTCAATTACAATCAAGGACGAGAGCCGCTTTTACAAACGCTGGAGGCTCACCCATCCAAGTCTTATTGCTACCCAAAAGTAAAGCCAGCCTAGCCAACAAATGAGCCACCTGCTTAGCAGCTCAACTAACATAAACAAAAGCATCTTACACAGTAAGACCTTGAAATCCGGAATCAGCACACACATCATAGCACTGCACACTTGAGCACGAAATTTCCCATCATATGTCGCAAAACAAAATTTGTTCAATATAGACGAATTTATTCAATTTTTTTATAAGAGACTCCTCCATTATGTTAAAATATTACAGAACCACAGTTTATAGTACACTTCGAACAGTAGACATGTAGTGAAGGACAGCATTTACTCAGCATTAGTGGTGATGAGCCGTACTGATTCAAAATAATATAATGAATTGGGTTAAATTATTTTTTTAAAAATTAAGTTAGATTGTATTGAAAATATTTTAAATCCGATGGATTGGATTAGGTCATGAGTTTAAAAATTTCAACTCGACCTAAACCGATAACTTAGTCAAATATATCATTATATATTTTATATTTATTGAATATAAAATAATATATAAATAATTATAGTATAATTATAAAATATCTATTCTAATTACTATTAGTGTGTAAAATTATATGTTGGAGATACTCCAATGTCCAAACAATTCTCATACTTTCCCTAGATTTTAGTTTTAAATATTTACATTAGAAACAAATATTGATTTCGAGTTATGAAATAATTTTCATAATTATTCTTAAGCACAACTTTAATCAGAATAAATTGATGCACAATTAACTTATGCTACAAAATTTTGATTTCTTGTACCGTTGTAATTATAAAATAAACATAGAAATTAACACTCTAACTTATAAGATTCAGACCGAGATCAATGTATACAAATAAACTTATATTCCAAAAAGATATAATATAATGTTGATGGAAGAAATGTTGAAAGTATGATAAAGCTTAATAATACTAATTTGTTAGAAGTCTTTCATGCAAATATTATTGAACCATTCAATTTGCCTCTCTGTGACATTTTAAGAAATCCCGTGTCTCTTCCAAGTGCATTAAAGCATAGTTCAAAAATTAGATTGATTAGTGAAAAAACACTAACACGGCCAACAAATGCTAAGTTACTAAAATATATTATTAACAACTATGCAGAAATCTAAATTTCATTCATAATTGAACAGTTTTTTAAAGCAAGTTAAATTCATACAATTTCTAACACAACATTTAGATGAAAATTGTGTTTTTCAATATAACAATAAATTCATATCCTAACATCAAGGGCTCTAAGTTGTGAGCATCTAAATAAGCAATTGACCATGATAACTTCATTAGACTTTATATTACTCGCTTGCATTTCAAGAAACAATGCCAAAGCATCCTTATCAAATTCAATGTAGCCTCCAATTATGACATTTCATGACACATCCTTCTATTGCATGTCATTAAAAACATCTTAACAGTATCCAAAAAATTAAATTTAATATAATATACAACCATTGTAATCCATGAAATAATTGTTCACTTTTCTATGTTATCAAATATTCATTGTGCTCTCAAGCACACATATTTTCCTTGTAATATGAATGAATTTAGTCTTGGATGTAATAAAATATTTTTTTTTGTTATGTAATATGTATAGTTTAATTATTTAGTAAAAAAAATATATCAACCTGATAACACAAATCGACTCAAACCAATTAGAATGAGTTTAGTTGAGTTGAAGTTAAACCTGTTCATGGGTTGAATTGAGATTTTTTCAACCCATTATAAATTGATTGAGTTGAAATTTTAAAATAACTCAACCCAAACCGACCCAAGCTCACCCCTACTAAGCATACATGAAAATAGATTACCACTCCACATTAGAGGAAAATGAATAGAGCAAGGCCTTCCCCACTTTTGGAAAAAAGAAAAGAAAATAACAAAAGATGAGATAAAACCAGAAATTTATCTTTTCTCCATTCACTCTTATCTCCGCTAAGCATTATGAAGGGTTGACCACTACAACTCAGCCATCATGAAGCATTTGATTGCCAGGTATAGAGTCAGAACTCTTTAACAACACGTAGCTTCAGCAATTTCTTAACTATTTGCTTCATCTTAGGGCGCTTGGCCAGATCATATTCCACACATTTCAATGCCAGTTTCGTAAGTTCGGCTCCATCGCTAGAATAACAGCCTGGTTGTACCTTGAGGTTTTCATGCACAAGTGAACATTTAGAGAGCTTAGAACCTGAAACTGACATTTTTAAATTATACTCACTTTGGGCCCATTCAAAAACATCTATTGGTTCTGCACTTTCGCTGTCTTCTTCAGTGTCAAATCTTTTTGTTATCAGGTTCAAGAGTACCACACCAAATGCGAAGATATCACAATATTCTGACCAGCGATCTGTCAAGCACTCTCAAAGTTACTCATTCTGCGAAAAGTAGCTAAAAACAAAAACAAAAATATTAAATTGCAAGATCACAGGAGGAGGTTTGAGTTTCCATGTTCATTTTGACTAAGAACGTCAAATCATTTAGAATAGCCATTGTAATTTCAAGAAAATACTTCTTTCGAGATCATCCAAGAGATGCAAGAATATAATTTTCATATCCTCCACCATAAAGGATATTGAATCATCTGGGAAAGGGTCCAAGAAAAACCTCCTCATAGACTTAAGTTTTCAAGGATTTTTTTTTTTCATCTAACAAGGTACAAATATAGCCAATTTAGATTTTCTTGTTCACTCATTCAAGGGCTTAAGAAATTGCTAAGGGAACATAAGTCAGAAACAAGACAAATGATTCCTTACAAGCAACAAAATAAGAAAGGTATCTGAGTATTTTCCTAGTGTATTATAATGTAGCCAAAGTCAATAATTTCAAATGCCATGTCCACTACCGTTCAATCCTATTTACTCTATTCAAGTGACAATTGACGTGACCATGTCTTTCATGTCCTTTTCACCTTTTACAATCCGTTACTTTCAGCTTTCATGTACTCCAAGTCATAACTCCTATGATTACTAATCATGAAAGTTGCAATTAAAATTACAGCAACAAACATTTATATAAAAAGATATATGCATAAATATACTATTACTCTGACATATCAGTCCGGGCATAATTTATATCAACATAACCATAACACCCATATAGATATTTAACATACCAAAGTCAAATAATTTTGGATTGTGATCCTGTAAATCAAAGTGATTTTGAGTTATTGTAAATTATGAATAAAAACAACTCAAAAAAGCAAATAGGAGAAGAAAATCTTATACAGATACCGAAACTAACCTCATCAAGCATTATGTGAGCTGGAGTTATGTTGCGGACGAGATAGGAAAGATACGGGGGATTAGGCGCATGTAGAAATTTCAGGAGGCGTGCAAATCCAAGAGCAACTTTAACTCTATTTACCCAAGTAAAATTGTCTACAGACGCAAAATGAACCATTTTTAATTCTTATCAAACTGCTAGAACCTAAATACAATCAAGCATAGATACAAGCTTGAATATAAAGGCTGATCATTACAAAAAATAAAGTAGCTAATAGTTGTAAAAAATAAAATTAAAAGTAGCCTATTTTGAGTGAATACCAGTATTTGAGTTTTCTTTAAACCATTCTTAAAAATTGTTACAATCTACTTCGGGTACCTTTTGCATTTGAATAGCACCATCATTTTGGTACCTTTTAGTAGATTTCTACAGATTAAACCAAAAAAAAATCCTGGTTTATTCAGCTACAAGTTTTAACTTTTAGTACAAAAACTTCCAGTGAATCCGTGCATTGTATGGACTATGGATAATCCATTAACAAACAAAATTTTGGAGAATGAGGTAAGCCTCTAAGAATAAACATGACAAAGCTTGCCTTGGTATCACGGGCGAATCCTGGATTTCTATATTGGGGGAGTGGGCCTAAAGAAAGAACAAAGAAATTTCATAAAGATAAATATCTTTTATTTAAATTGTACACAACCTTCTTTTACATGGCTAAAGGCATCAATTATCGAGTCTATGCTAAACTTTTCAGCGTCTTTCTTCTTTAAAAATATCTCAGCATTATCCTAAGTCTTCTAAAACATTATGACATTATTAGTTTTTTTATCCAATACAAAATGCTATCATAATAGAAGAATACAATACAAAATGAAATAAAAATATCAATTACGCTATATAAAGTACAAATTAATCAAGTCAAACTCTAAAATAGAAAGTAAGACTTTCTAGAATTTAACAAATGATAAAATATTAGATATAACGAGATACAAAATTAAAAAAAAAAAAAAAAAAAGACAAGAAGAAGCTTACCTCAAAAAGTTTAAAGCTCTTTTGCTAAGTAATATCGTCTTTTAAGTTGCTGTTGTCGTTTTAGGGTTTGCCCTTAGTGTTTTAATTTGTGTTGATGATACTTCGAAAGAAAATGAAGTATTTGTTAATCCAATTATGTATCTTTAATCTTGTGAAGAAAGGAATAGAAATAAAAATAGTTAAAATCCGGCCACCATAGAAGACTTTTCTTTCTTTCCATTTTTATCGAGTTTGATTTACATCAAAACAATCAAACATGGTGATGATGGGCTCACATAAAAAGAACAAGGACAACTGCACAACTACAACTAGAGGTGGCAGTGGGCTGTGTCGTGCCAGCCCACCGTGCCTTCCTCTCTTTCGTGTTGTGTCGTGCTTTTAAAAACCTCGGCACGTAAGCCTTTGGCCGTGCCATGCCATGGGCCTCATAAGTGTGTATTGATTTTTTTCTGCCTTTTTTGTTGAAGATAGTAAAAAAATATATAAATATTGAATTGAATGCTTATAATTGATTAGAAAAACAAATATTTTATTGATGAAGTTAAATATTACAAATATATTAGAAATGAAACAAAAACAACATAAACAAATAACTTAAAAATTACAACTTCCAAAAATCTTCCAAATAATGAGTGAAATATAAAAAACTTAGAAATTTTAAAAATTAGAAAGACATAAAATATTATTAATAATTAAAAAAATAATTTTTATAACCTTTTTGACATTTAAATAAAAAAAGCAAATTTATCGAATTCATAAACAAATGACTTTAGAAATTGAATGATGAGCTGCCTAACCAAGCTATGCAGCTAAGTTTCATTCGATGGATTAAAAAGAAAAATATTATATGATTTCCTTCTCATGTTTTAGTTCAAAGTATCAAATGCTATTATGTTAAAATCAATCAATTATAACTTAAATATTTAAATTAAAAATTCACAAATAACATTTGTTTTGTATTTAAATATTTGTTTAGGTTTGATTTAAATTATATTAATGTGCGATTTTAAGTGAATTTGCTCCATTTATGAATTAGTAGATCACGTGTCATTATGTTAAGAATTGAGTAATAATTTTATTTTTTCCATCATCCTAAAATATCAAATTTATCACCATCTAATTTTTCTTGACTTGTTATTCTAGTGACATAAATTTGTAAATAATTTTAAATTTATTAGATGTTATGGTCGTGCCTCGTGTTGTGCCGGGCCGTGTCGTGCCTTGCTTTGGGCTGTGCCTTGCCTTGAGCAGAGCCTTGCTGGGCCTCATGCCATGCCGTGTTAGGCCTCGTGCCATGTCGTGTCATGGGCCTCAAAAGCTAGGCCCAGCACAACACGAGGAATAGTATCGTGTCAAGCATGACACGGCCCGTGAAAGTGTGGGCCATGCCGGCCACCCCTAACTACAACTCTACCCTCTACACAACTATAAGATTGAAAATCCTTGCCTTCAATTAGTTGCCTATTTTAAAGCCTTAGTGGGGGAGAACAGGGCAGCAAGGGTTAACAGTAGTACACTCATGGAAAACTTTCTTCGTTTAGTGAGCAGGGGAGGCCCCTGCAAGCCCTGTTTTGGCTTCGCACTGTCTAGTATTTTAATTTTGAATGAGCATCATTGTTATCTCATATGAAAAGCTCTTTCTTTGGGTGAATATAATCTTTGCCTAAATCCTATCAGATAAAGTTATTTTTTTTTCCTTTATGGTGAATTTGTTGCCATCAAACCCCAAAGTCTATTTAACATAATACAAAAAAAAAACACTATCAATAGCATGTACACACTGAAAAGGACCAAAGATGATAGAATATATACCTTTGACTAGGAGATTACGTACAGTATCCGGTGGCTTAAGATCATAAACAATGCAACAATGTTCCCCTTCAAAGCAGTAACCAATCAACTTGACCAAGTTTGGATGATGGACTAGTTTTGGATGCTGAAGCAAAACAACTTCATCCTAGAAAATACATCCAATATCAGGCAAGAAATTATCTTGAAGCCTAAAACTGAAAACAAAGGGAAAACACAGAACACTACAAACATACCCTCAACCTCCTCTCATTATCACCTTCAATAACTGGATATATTTCAAATTCAGAACATCTCCATATCTTAACTGTCACCGTTCGTTCTTCAATCTTCCCACGATAAACTTTGCCGAATTGAAACTTTCCAATGAAATTCTCTTCGCTAAATCCATCAGTGAACAGATTTAGATCCTCATAAGAAAACACTTCTATCTTGTCATATTCTTTTCCTGGATATTTTCCCATCATTTTGTAGGAAAGAAAATTATGTTAACGTGGAGTAAACATTTAATTCACACAATATCTGAAACTTAATCCCAATTCAAGCATGATTTGCTTCATTGCATCTGCCAATACATAGAGGAAAAATTCTGCAGCGAAAGTACATGCAATGGCTTTATAAATTTCAAAAAAGAAACGTATATTCAACCATCATAATAGCTGAGTAAATCATTCCACATATTTCAGGCTTATGGTTCAAAAGCAAAATTAAATGACAACCAGGATTTTAAAAGGTTTGAAGTTCATGACCATGCAAAATCCACAAACTTGAACGTCTAAACAATCAACAAATGTACACATTTGGGTATTACATCAGTACATGCACATACGGATGCTCCTAAACATAACCACTCCCCCTACCCACCCACCCAAACGTATGCATCATTATCACCAAACAAATCCAAAACAACGAAAAAAAATTTATCGGTTGCCTCTTACCAGCTTGAATTAAGTTCCGGCATCTTTGGCCTCTATAGATAATGCGTTCACATAGCAAGTGAAACTGTGAAGCCAATTGACATATCCAAGGCAAGAAAATTTCATTGGAGAGATCGATCCAATTCTTCCAGTTGAGTAGCAAGATCTGAGTTGAAAATCTGATCCCTTCGGCATCAACCTTGACAACCGTATTCATTAAAGTTAAATTTACATCAAGAGTTCAAGTAACAAAGATAAATGTTATTTAGTTATAAAGACGTAGCAAATTTTCCACATGTTATAACGCTATTGAAGATGAAATTGCATTACTTCAATACATAGCAGACTTCCCTGTGCCAAGACGGGGCCCACCCAAAAAAAAGAAAAAGATAAAAGAATTGATATTACCATAGTTACATATCCTAAATAGGTACCAATTTACTTATATTAGTGATGTTAGGTTCTCACTTTAAGCCAACTTAAAGCAAGTTGGCTTAAGTGGGTTCAAGGCAATTTTTGCCAACATAGTGGACTTATTACCCTTATGAAACTGTCCACACCAACTTCCCAAGAATTCTGCTAATATAATTTGAACATGGGTCAACACCAAGAAGAGATGAAAAATGATGCTTGAAACTTACCCAGCTACTAACTATGAAGTAAAAGATGATTGATGTTTTAGACTCTTGGTAAGTAGTTTTCCTTCCTATCTTCCTTCTTTGTCAGTACTTCCCTTGGATATTTTCCATGTAATTACGTGGCACCCTCTTTGGCATTTTAGCTATGTTACAATTAAAAAGCGCCTTTCCAACTAAATTTTCGTAAATAGTAGTGATACTGAAGATGAACAACCGAATCAAGTGAATTTAGCTCAAAACGACCAGATAAAATTATCTATACACACCATTTACAGACTACAAGACAGTCTTTATTCAAAAAATTGGAATGGCGGGAAAAAAGTATCTTATATCCATCGAAAATCTCCCTGGGGTTGTTAAAGTGTCCACCTCCCAAAGGAACAAGAACAATCAATTTAGGATTCAACCCGCGTATACAAAAAGCAACAGCACAAAACAAAAAATACCGTCATCCTCCTCCTTGATTCAGCGTTCCAGGGCAGTATTCTAGTCACAATTCGCAAATTTTTCAAAACAAGGAAACAACAAGGAGAACATGCTTTGGAAAAACAGTTTGAAAACTGATTCTACAAGATGGCTCATTTTAAGGAACCTCAAAATAAAAAATAATGTTCTCAGTTTTGGAATCTGTTTCCAGCGAAATATAGCCCAAAACGCCCGAAGTAGTATGAAGGACATGACAAATGAAAGACCAATCAAGGATTTTTACTAACAGTTTTATGGGCTAGCCCATAAAGTGCAGAGAGTTTTTTATAGTATTTTTAACTTTTGTGGCCCCCAAAATTTTCTTTCACAAGATCACTCAAAAAAATGACCACTCCAAGAGAATGGTCCTGGATCTGTCCCAATCCATTATCAACTACATCATTGCACGTTCTAAATAAAATAAAGCAATAAAAAGCAACTCCTATGGCTCGGACCTTCAAGGTAACACTACTTGAAAGACTAGAGCTTCATGGATATACCACCTTTAAAAGGACACAGTATAGGCAAACCGAAGGAACAAAATGACAAATTCGAAAAAAGAAAAATGATAATGTTTCTAGGAATTTGGATAAGAAGTTAAAAGAAATAATAGAGCCAAAGAATTTATTAGTAAGGAGTAATATAATCAGCAATGTGATAGAAGGTAAATATCATCAAGTGGTGAAATGAAAAACCCGCCACCAATAATTTAATAAAGAGTTACTCTGACTCTTAAATTTATATGAAGTATTCTTGTCATACACGTACCTGAAATGTGTTCGAAAATATGGATATGCCTCTTCAACCCTTCAAATCAATGGAAATCTTACCAAAAATTGACAAGTAGTCAATTCATACATATATTCACATCTGACACTCGTACTTGAGTCTGAGTAAAAACGCATGTTGCTATATAACGGTGCCAGCATATTAGTTAACATTTCAATGTATGAATAAAATCCTATCTTGTAAATGAGATTCACTTTATAGATTTCATAGAAACCCTATATTGTAGATAGACGTTTTGTACATAGGTTGCGCTCCCTTTGATGCCCTTTCATAGTTTACTTTTTCTTATTAAAATATGATATAACCAACCGTTTAAAAGCCTCGATTCCAAGCTGGGATGGACAATGTGTTTTACGCTATGCAAAGCATAACTAAGGATTGGTGAAAATAAAGCTGATTAACCAATAAGTTGGGTCAAGAAAAATACCAAAATAAAAAAATCAACTAAGGCCTAAGCTTTCCATAAGTGACTGGATTTTTAGTACCCAGTGTCCATGTAATATAGAATAGTAAGGATAAAAGAGAGATGAACAAGGTGACAACAATAAAAACCCAAATGCAAAAACTATTATCCAAATTTAATTCTCAATCTTCAAAGCTACCCCAAAACCCTAATTGGGGTGCTCTTATACAGGCACCACTCACTCCCAAGTCCCAAAAACCCCAAATCCTAAATATACTTGATTTCTAAGAAACTTTTAAAACATCCTAAAATACCTAAATACCTAAAACAATATTAGAAAATTATTAAAATTACAGGTTTATTTTTACAGTCTCCCATAATAGTAAAAACACCCCATTTGAGCTTCCTTGGCATCTCCATCACCTTGTGCACCAACCTCATTTACTTGCAGATGTTTTCTCTGCAGCGTAGAATACTGCATTTCTGTACACCTCAGCTAAGGCTAAAAACATCAAAAGCTACTTTCTCAAAGGTTATTGTTTGTTTGGACGAACTAATAGAACTTTCTGCCCGCGTCAAGTTCAAAATGACGCAATAAAAAACTCATCACAATTTCTCTAAAGACCATAATAGACAAGTGTTTCGATCCCATATACTAGCATTGAGTTCCATCGCAGTGCCGCAAACTGATATCCTTCAGTTTTTAGGAAGCAGGTATTCCAAGATATCATCCCTTGAAAAAATGTACTCTGTATAAAAGAACCCGTAATTCAAAATAGACATGTAATTTTTCTTGGCGATTGCCCGTCAGAAGAACCTCTTTCAAATAACATCAAATTACAAAGAAGTGAAATTTCTTATTACAACTACCATTAGTATATCTGATATTACTATTAACAATCTATTACTGTGCTTAATAAACTTATACTACAGACATATGATTGTTCAAAAGCAAATATATATATATATATATATATATATATATATATTTCAAGGCTAAATCTTTATCTTATTTCTTTATCAACAATGTACACATCCATAACTTTTTTTAATAATAGGATACAGAAAACTCCTAAACAACTAACCAAACTGTTTTTCTACTCCTCAGAAATTGCAATAGGATTCACATAGCAGTTGAAACAAGGCAATCTTACATTTCACAGCTTTCAGAATGAATATCTAGATGTATCGTTAAGACTTAAGAACACATACAATTTTTTTTGATAAATAACACAGAAAATTTTCAACTTGTAATGGACACGATTTTTAGGTGTACTAGAAATTATCTCCTAAACAAGTTGCAGATAGCACGTTAAAAATGATCCGTATAAGATAATTAAGAGAGGAGAAATCTCAATTAAAACAATCCACGAAAAAATGTGTATGCCACAGCAGAAAGTATGACAATATTTTCACAACACGGACTGTGTAAAACAGAATGCAGCAAAATGTCCTTGATTACTGCAATTCGTTAAATAAAATCATGTAACGAGTACTTACTTAAAAAGAAGAAAACAAAATTAAATATCTTTCCATTATATGATAAATTGGTAATACCAAGTACCTGAAAGATTATCCATGTGTGGATTAGCATTGCCTCCATTACGTATATAACCAGTGCTTGGAGCGTCAGTATGATGCTGAACAGCAGACAAAGTAAGCAAACACCTAACCACTTGCTTCATCGTTGGGCGCTTCCGAGAATCAAATTCCACACATTGCATTGCAAGCTTTGAAAGTTTAATGCCATCACTAGAATCAAAGAGACATCCTGCCTCTAGACTTCGGTGCACCAATGAAGCCTTGGGCCTACCATGCCCCATGAATGATTTTTGTGGATTGTAAACATTCTTGGCCCATTCGTAAACAAAGGGTGCATGAGAATTACTATCTTCTTCTGAATATACTCTTTTGGTTATTAATCCCAAAAGTACAACTCCATAAGCAAAAACATCACATTTTTCTGACCAGTCACCTGATAAGGAATTTTAAGAGTAACCCATATAAAAAGAAACAGCCAAAACATAGATTCATTTTCAAAAAATCAGATCATTGAAACAAAGGCGACAACTTTGAGAACATCCTTTTTTTAGTAAGGACAACATTCCCACCATTTTGATAAGAAGCTTGAGGATTGTTATAGAGAAATATAGACATATATAGCTTACAGAAAATATTTTCAAAACCATTAGTTGCCGTTAAACCAAAAATGCAACATTAGGGACATCCCTTAGCAGTCACTAACACAAGGCCCAACTGCAAAACTTGTTGCAGATACATTGTTTTGCCTCATCCTATACTCTTTGTTTTATTTGTTAACTTTTTTCTTCTTTTTGATAAGTATTTGTTAACTTTTTCCTGCCCTTGATTAACTCCGACTTCACTAAATTATGAGTTAGCTTATTGCACCAGCCACAAGTTAGCAAAAACAAACAGAAGCAACTCAGAAATCTAATCATGTACAAATGAAGAGTTACAAGCAAAATCTTATCTTAGTTCACAGTTAAACATATAAGCTATATTGAAGAAAGAAGACCTTTTTGCACAGAAAAGGTTATGCATATTTACATGCATTTCTGCAGAACGTATTCCTTTTAAAAATACAAGCCATTTCTTCTATAAGTAAAAAGAGAAGCCATATAAATGGCAAAAAGTTTTAAAAAGTCATAGTTACTTATATCTAAAAGTGTATATAAAAATAAATGTACAAATACTTGCATAGAAATCCATCAGCTTAGACAACTCAAAACCTTAATCTTTCCCTTCATTTCGCAATCTGTCAGAAAGCGCTCTCTCAAAATATTAAAGGAAAAAAAGTGATATTTAAATAAATAACAAGTAAAAGGGGAGGAGAACAAGATCAAAATTTGAACATTGTAGCATGTTATTAGATGGCAAGCTTAACATATCTGAATGTTTGACAAAATGAGTCCTTGGTTGAAATATAAGATAAGAGGTGTAAAAACCCAAAACTTCCTAGGGAAGTCCCAATTTGGCAAAACATAGATGATGTGTGCGCCGCCTGGGACCTACTATGCCAGAAAGAACCAGGAGTTTTACATTCCATTGACGCTTCTGAGCTAGAGGATACCTTTGTTTAATGTCCATTATCTCTTTATTATTGTCTCCTGTTACTTTCCCCCGTCCCTTTCAATAGATTATTGGATTGTACTACAACTGTAATGAATGAAAAACTAGAAGTGGTTCGCAGCATAGTTCAATAATACGCATATTACACTGAACTAGGTAACACTAAAATTAGATATGGAATTCGATTGACATACCTCGACACATATGGCTTGGATCAATATAACCATGACACCCATGTACATACTGGTTTGGAAGATTTCTTTTATCCGTAAGAAGTCCACCAGAAATCATACTAAAGTCATATAATATTGGGTTGTGATCCTACGTATCAAAGTATCTCAATATGTTGAAGATTTCCTTCTTCTTATAAGTAAATATGTTGAAAAACATTTATATGGTATTGGAGATGAAGACAAACTACTTAATAAAAGCAACATAAAGTTAAAAGGAAAGATGCAAACCTGATCAAGCATTATGTGAGTTGCATCCACGTTGCAAAGCAGATATGGTAAATATGGAAAGTTACAAGTATGCATAAATTCAAGGACAGAAGCAAATCCAAGAGCAACCTTGATCCTCTGCAGCCAGGTAAAGCTATCTGGAAATCCAAGCAACTTTTTAATTCATAAGCACAAAGAACTATTCTACTTTAAAAATATATTATAAAATATATCCTTCAATTGACTAAAAGACAGAATTTATAAAAATCACACAAATAAAATAAAAAACCAAGCTGCTCAAAATCAGCGCTTAAAATAATTTCTTATGAAGGGACAATGCTGTTGGAAATAAAACACTCACACAAACAACTCTTATTCAAACTCAAAGAGATATTACAAGAGCACTCTCACTCAAAAGAAAGAAGATACTAGAACTCACTCTTAGAAGACTTTGCTTCTTCACTCACTTAGAAGCTCTTGCTTCTTCTTGATGATTAAACCAAAATGGGGAGGGGTATTTATACTACTTAAGAACAATCCTACACCACACAAATAAACTAATCCAAAATTACAACAACCATACACCTCATTTTTCTTGGTGGTTCTAACAATATTTTAGGTTACCAAATGATTCACATGCTCAACTACCACACCAATAAAATTCTAGGTAGAATGCTTGTAGTTTTGGACCTTGATTATGGACTTGGACTCTAATTTGATTGAGTTTGGTTTTGGACTCCCATAAGGGATCAAGTTTATGATCCAACACCCCCCTTTAAACTTGATCTTGTGACCCCTAGTAAGTTCCTTAATCTTATGAAGTTTTCACTTGTCAGTGGCTTAGTAAAAATATCAGCAACTTGATCTTGTGACCTCACATATTCAACTTGCACATCCTTTCTTGCAACACACTCCCTTATATAGTGGTAGCGAATATCGATGTGCTTGCTTCGATAATGGAATACTGGATTCTTTGCTAAGGCAATGGCTGACTTGTTGTCGACACAAACCTTGGTCGGCTCTTCTTGTATCAAGCCTATCTCCTTCAATAGATTTCTAAGCCAAATTGCATGACAAACGCATGAGGTAGCAGCAACATATTCTGCTTCACAAGTGGACAATGTGACAATCGGTTGTTTCTTTGACATCCATGTGAAAGCAGTATCTCCCATGAAAAATACGAATCCAGTAGTGCTCCTTCGATTATCTATGTCTCCACCCCAATCACTATCGCTATATCCAGCAAGCTTGTAATCATTAGAAACTGAATAGAACAAGCCAAAGTCAATTGTACCTTTTAGATAGCGAAGAATTCTCTTTGCGGCTTTAAAATGGGTGGTTGTTGGAGATTCCATGTAGCGACTAACCAATCCAACTGCGTGAAGAATATCGGACCTCGTGCAAGTTAGGTAGCGTAGACTTCCCACCAAACTTTTGAAAAATGTTGGATCTACACTTTCGTCTTCTTCATGTTTGGACATCTTGACTCCGTATTCCATCGGTGTGCTTATCAGCTTACAGTTCTCCATCTTGAACTTCTTCAGGATCTCCTTTGCATAGCTTTCCTGTGAAATGAAAATTCCATCATTTTGTTGCCTAACTTCAATGCCAAGGTAGTACGCCATGAGCCCCATGTCTGTCATCTCGAATTCCTTCGTCATCACTTCCTTGAATTCATTGAACATGCTTGGGTTGCTTCCGGTGAAGATCAAATCGTCCACATAGAGGCACACGATCAAAATATCTCCATCTTTGATCTTGATATATAGAGCATGCTCATAGGGACATTTGTTGAAGCCATTCTCTTGGAAGTACTTGTCGATTCGGCTATTCCATGCCCTTGGTGCTTGTTTCAACCCGTAAAGAGCTTTCTTCAACTTCAACACCTTGTCTTCGTGGCCTTTGACTTCGTAGCCTGATGGTTGCTGAATGTAGACTTCCTCTTCAAGAACTCCATTTAGGAAGGCAGACTTTACATCCATTTGTTGTATCTTCCACTTGTTTTGAGCTGCCAAGGAAATAATTAGTCTAACAGTCTCCAACCGAGCAACAGGGGCGAATACCTCATCGTAGTCAATTCCAGCTTTTTGACTGTAGCCTTTTGCAACAAGCCTCGCCTTGTGTCTTTCAATCTCTCCCTTAGCATTTCGCTTTGTTTTGTAGACCCATTTGACACCTATCGCCTTGTGTCCTTTGGGAAGTGAAATAAGTTCCCATGTGTCGTTCTTCTCGATAGCCTTGATTTCTTCATTCATCGCATCTCTCCACTCCATTTCTTTTGCAGCTTCTTGATAGCTCATTGGTTCACAATCAGCAAATAAACAAAATAATGTAAGATTATCTTGTCGTTCAGTCACTTCATAGAGATCTCGAAGGCTTCTTGTTCGTTGCACATCTCTTTCACTTTGACTCCCACTTGAAGATGATGAAGGTGACTCGTCTCCGTGGGTAGTTGATGTTGGTGAAGTAGGTGGAGTTGTTGGCTCTTGTTGGGCTTCTCCAGGCTGTTCTATTTGTGTCAGCTCATCTTCAAACGGGGGAGAGAAATTGAAGTCATCTATATGAGATCCAAAATCCTATAGTCCTTCTTCGTCAAACACCACATCTCGGCTGATCACAACCTTCTTATTGTTCGGATTGTACAGCTTGTAGCCTTTTGAATTTGCATCATAGCCAATGAAGATGAAACTCTCGCTTTTATCATCAAGCTTTGTTCTTTTCTCATCTGGAACATGAACATGGGCTATGCTTCCAAAAACTCTTAGGTGGGAGATGCCGGGCTTTCTTCCACTCCATGCTTCTTGCGGTGTCTTTCCCCAAACACTTCTTGTTGGAGATCTGTTGGATAAGTAGACCGCACACGCCACTGCTTCAGCCCAAAACTCCTTGGGTAGTTTCTTGCTTTTGAGCATACTCCGAGCTATGTTGAGGATAGTTCGGTTCTTTCTTTCCGCTACGCCGTTTTGTTGAGGGGATCTAGGAACTGTCATTGGTCGACGAATTCCATTTGCTTCACAGAACTCTTGAAACTCCTTAGAAGTAAATTCTCCTCCTCGGTCGGATCTCATAGCTTTGATCTTTCTACCACTTTCTCTCTCTACTGCAGCTTTGAACTTCTTGAAGACTTCGAAAACTTCTGACTTCTGTTTCAAGAAATATACCCACGTTTTTCTTGAAAAATCATCAATGAAGAGAAGAAAATAGTTATTGTTACCGAGAGAGCTTGGTTTGATAGGACCGCACACATCGGTATGGATGAGCTCGAGTGGCTTCTTGGCTCTTGAGTTTGACTCCTTTGGAAAGCTTTTTCTGAATTGCTTCCCGACTAGACACCCTTCACAAAGCTGGTCAGGATGGTTGATGCAAGGTAGTCCCTTCACCATCTCCTTCTTGGATAGCAGCTTTAGACCTCCAAAATTTAGATGCCCAAAACGAAGATGCCATAGCCATGATGCATCTCTGTAGCAAGCTTTCAAGCACTTTGCAACATCGTTTTGTATGTTGATCAGGAACATTCTATTCTTTGACATCGGTACTTTAGCAATGAAGTTATTCTTATCATCTTTTATAGAAAGATTATGATCCTTCATATGAATATCATAACCTTTCTCTAACAGTTGTCCTAAACTCAAGATGTTACTTTT
Organism: Bretschneidera sinensis; assembly: GCA_023935145.1. Classification (NCBI taxonomy): domain Eukaryota; kingdom Viridiplantae; phylum Streptophyta; class Magnoliopsida; order Brassicales; family Akaniaceae; genus Bretschneidera; species Bretschneidera sinensis. The sequence goes on from CM043699.1 coordinate 138,720,620, forward strand.
CATATTGGGCACAAAGTAGACATTGGAAATAAACTGATGTCTCCCATCTTTCAAACGGATAAGAATGTTACCTCTCCCTTTTACCGCTATTGTGGAATCATCGCCAAATGAGACATTTCCACTTACTGACTCGTCCAGCTCCACAAACATGTCTTTCCTTCCACACATGTGATTGCTTGCACCACTGTCAAGATACCAGGATTTTGCTTGGACACCATCAGTCTCTTTTCGTGCTAGAAGAAGAGTTTCTTTATCATCGGTCTTCTCCTCCACATAGTTGGCCTTCTCCTCAATTCTGTTGTTAGGAGCTCTGCATTCTGAAGCATAATGCCCAAACTTTTGACAATTATAGCATCGAACTTGAAATTTGTCATTCCTCGAGTTTAGATTGCCTCTTCCACGGCCTCGTGTTGAGCTTTCTCCTTTCTCGTAGTTATTGTTGGAATTGTTGTTGTTGTAATTCCAACCTCGTCCACGACCGCGATTTCCTCCTCGTCCACGGCCTCTACCTCTGCCTCGGCCACGTTGGTTTCTATCATCTCCTTGGCTTTCATGCATATCCTTGAATTGCAGCTTGAGGAGTTGATCAGTAAACCCTTGCTTCTTCTTATGCTTCTCTTCGTATGCTTGTAATGATCCTTGGAGTTGCTCGATCGTCATTTCTTCCAAGTCTTTAGTTTCTTCAATCGTCACGACGATGTGCTCAAATTTGGAATCCAATGAACGGAGTATCTTCTCTATTATCCTCACATTCTCTAACTTTTCACCATTTCTTTTTAATTAATTAGAAACAGCTACTACTCTTGAGAAATAATCTGAAATAGACTCAGATACTTTCATGTGTAAGGATTCGAATTCACCTCTTAATGTTTGGAGACGGACCTTCTTCACTTGCTCGGATCCTTTGTAAGAGGTTTGCAGCTTTTCCCACGCTTCCTTAGCAAAGCTTGCACTCGAAATCTTCTCAAAAACATCATCATCTAATGCTTGATAGATGAGGTAGAGAGCTTTCTTGTCTCTCTTTCTTGCATCTTTCAAACTATCCTTTTGAGCTGTGGTCAGCGCAGCTTCGTTATCTGGCTCACTAAAACCTTTTTCTACGATATCCCAAACATCATGTGCGCCAAGAAGAGCCTTCATCTTGATACTCCAGTTGTCGTAATTGTTATTGATGAGCGTCGGGACTTGGAAGGATACCACACCATTTGCCATATCACTCAATATGTTGAGAATTTGGAAATTCTGATTGCGTAGATAGATCCGGAATGTTGAAAAACTTTGGGAGGGACCTGGTCAAAATTTTCAACTTTCGGTCAACGGTCAAAGTCAACACTAACCTGGTCAACCATTGACTTTGAATGCTCGGTCAACTCGGCTCAAGCGGTTCGGTCAAGCGGCTCGGTCAACAGGCTTATGGCTCGGTCAACTCGGCTGACCCAGCTTAACTCGGTGAGTCAATTCGGTTTTCTGGCAGCAATCTTCCGGCGGCTCGTGGAGGCGCGTCTGAACTCCGATCGGGGAGATTCTGGCGGCGTTGGATTTCTCTCGTCGAGACCTTCGATTTGATATGCAATGGTGTATACTTTCCAACTCAAGCTCTGATACCACTTTGTTGGAAATAAAACACTCACACAAACAACTCTTATTCAAACTCAAAGAGATATTATAAGAGCACTCTCACTCAAAAGAAAGAAGATACTAGAACTCACTCTTAGAAGACTTTGCTTCTTCACTCACTTAGAAGCTCTTGCTTCTTCTTGATGATTAAACCAAAATGGGGAGGGGTATTTATACTACTTAAGAACAATCCTACACCACACAAATAAACTAATCCAAAATTACAACAACCATACACCTCATTTTTCTTGGTGGTTCTAACAATATTTTAGGTTACCAAATGATTCACATGCTCAACTACCACACCAATAAAATTCTAGGTAGAATGCTTGTAGTTTTGGACCTTGATTATGGACTTGGACTCTAATTTGATTGAGTTTGGTTTTGGACTCCCATAAAGGATCAAGTTTATGATCCAACAAATGCCCCACTCGAAGGCCAAAGGTAGTGGCTTCCCTCTTAGCCACAAATCAAGAAGCCTGGCTGTCTTGAATGAGAATCCATCCAATTTGCATTCATAAAGAAGTATAGCAGCAATCCAAGACCATTTTTTATATGAGCAGTCCAAGAACAGTTTATGTTTAACCACTAGTTACTTAAGCAATCACTGCACTATTTATAATACTTCACTAGTATTCTTGAAAATATTTATTTCCTTTTAATCCTACGTATCAAAGTATCTCAATATGTTGAAGATTTCCTTTTTCTTATAAGTAAATATGTTGAAAAACATTTATATGGTATTGGAGATGAAGACAAACTACTTAATAAAAGCAACATAAAGTTAAAAGGAAAGATGCAAACCTGATCAAGCATTATGTGAGTTGCATCTACGTTGCGAAGCAGATATGGTAAATATGGAAAGTTACAAGTATGCATAAATTCAAGGACAGAAGCAAATCCAAGAGCAACCTTGATCCTCTGTAGCCAGGTAAAGCTATCTGGAAATCCAAGCAACTTTTTAATTCATAAGCACAAAGAACTATTCTACTTTAAAAATATATTATAAAATATATCCTTCAATTGACTAAAAGACAGAATTTATAAAAATCACACAAATAAAATAAAAAACCAAGCTGCTCAAAATCAGCGCTTAAAATAATTTCTTATGAAGGGACAATGCCCCACTCGAAGGCCAAAGGTAGTGGCTTCCCTCTTAGCCACAAATCAAGAAGCCTGGCTGGCTTGAATGAGAATCCATCCAATTTGCATTCATAAAGAAGTATAGCAGCAATCCAAGACCATTTTTTATATGAGCAATCCAAGAACAGTTTATGTTTAACCACTAGTTACTTAAGCAATCACTGCACTATTTATAATACTTCACTAGTATTCTTGAAAATATTTATTTCCTTTTACTTAGTTTTTACTTAATGTAAAAGTATAAAGCACTCTAATTGAAAAGACTTTTGACTTTTTATTATCAATTGATCATAGTGGCAGCTTAATAATTTAAAAACCCCAAAAGAGATCCCTTTCTTACCCTCACAGTAGGTATCCACGTAGAAAAAAATAACATTTTCATCTAATCTCATTCCTAAATGCAGCAAACGAGAGCTACAAATACAGAATGCAAACAAGAAACCAACCCAGCTAGTCTTACTCTTGTTTTAGAATAGCAGACATGGAAGTAGTAGTCACCTAATAGTCATTTGTGATAACATACTTATAGCAGAAAAAAGAAAACAATAAAACATGTTTGTCCCACATGTCCTTTTCCAACTTAGTTATGTTCCTTTAAGATATTAAAAAGGAATTATTTCTCATAGAAGCGCGAACACGACACTGTAGAATTCCATAAATTTGGAAAACTAAGGTTTGTGTGGTATCATGGTCGTTTCCTGATTTCTGTTTCTTAATTTCAATTGTTTTGCTTTTGGTTTCTTTTCAGAATTTTAAAAACATAAAATATGTGCGGCAAACAAAAATTCTTTCTAGTTTTCTATAATTGAAACAAAAAAAAGGTTAAGAAAAAAATTCCCTTTATTAAAATTATTGAATATTGTAGAATCACATAATATTACAATTGGAAATAAAATTTAGAATGGAAATTAAAATGTGTGTATTCTATAATTTGGAATCCATAAAAAAATTATAAGTTTTATGGCTCTAATTGATGTGGAATCTCATTATTTAGACTGAATAAATATGAGTATATATTACATACGATGAGTGTTTAAAGGTGAAAACGAAACATCAATGAGGCTTTGGTTCAATGGTAAAAAAAACCAAGGCTGAGGCAAGTTTTACTCCCACCGATGTGTTAGTTGTCCATTTATATAGAGGTTATTTCTCCAACTTTAGGAGGGCAATACAATACTACTATAGATGGGTTATGAGATAGTATTGTAGGCTTATATTGTTATCTAATCAATATATCGTTGTACTTGTATATCATCTATACAATAAAAAAATGAAACCGAAACATTACTATAATTGATCTAGTTCCATTTGTATGTATAATAAAATATGAGAAGTTTGTAGGCAAAAATATATGTGAAGTTGCAATGTCTAATGAGGGCCTTAATGGTTCAATAACGCAGCATGATTTAAAACTATTGATCATGCATCAGAGAAGGAAAAAAAAACCAGGCCTGTAAGTTGTAATAAAGCAGGATGGAAGTCAAACGTTGGTGGGCTTTGTGGTCCGAAAGTGCAGGTATATAACTGACCACGCGGTTGTTTCGCAAACAACAGTTTTCTTGTTTCCTACTATTTTAAAAACTTTTGTTTCAGTTTCGCTTGTTTTCAGTTTTCGGGGAAAAAAAGAAACCAAACATAATATTTGTGTTTATTTTCTCACTTTAGAAACAAAAACAACAAAAAAGGAATGGCAATGATACCAAACACCACCTAAATAGGTAAGAATCCTACAAATAATTTGGTCTCTGTAAATCAACATACTCATTTACTATCCAGAGGCTTGGGACTTCTGGGCTATTATACTATCTTTATTCCCAACTGAGTGATGCTAAGGTCAGGACCAACTTTGTTCGCATATGAAGCTAGAAGATAAGAAGGTTAAGGCATGGAAAGCCGCTGCTTCGTCTTAAATGTGGAGCAGCTAGAGCGAATGAAACATATGTGCTTTTTTTTAATAAGTGAAACTTAGGTGCATTTTACTCAGAAAAGAAAAAAGTATGTGTTTTTTTTATTGGGGTTGATGCATCTTGACTAGAGCTCAAATTTGACTTCCTTAGGAATTGTTTGTTTCCTTGGACATGAATACTTATACCTACCTATCACACTTCTTTTTTTTGTCGTTTTAGATTTTCTTTTTCTTTGTAATTAGCCACCTTATTTTATATATATATATATATATATATATATATATATATATATATATATATATTACAGATTTACACGAGTGTCCAATGTACTATCAGAATTTTTTATTCTTTTTCAAGAGAGGGGCGAAAAACAAAGAGAGAAATAAACTAATATATCAAGTTTGGCAACAATGTGAGTTCTCCAAATTCAATTCAAGAATTTGAGATATGGTGTGGATCCTAAGAGTTAAGAAGTCAAGCTACAGTTTTTATGCGTTCAAATTTTTTGGGTAGGGAAAATAAACTCAATGGTGTATCAAAAAAAAAGAATGGGGTTTAAGTAAATTTTTGCTTAATTACAACATAATTTTACTCAAAAAAAAAACAGGGGTTTCACCACTTCGTTTCCAAGTTGAAACTATATGTATTAATCTATTTACCAGTCTTACATTATATCTCATTCTGAGTACATATTTCCTTTTTTCTTTTCCTCATTTGAGGATTAAAAAAAAAAATCCAATCAGAAATTTGCATGACATCATATTTGTTGCAAATTATAGACTAAATATTTTTTTATAAGAATTATTGACTAAATATAAATGAGCAGAAAATAATACCTTTTGGTATGAGGTTATACACTGTATCCAGCGACTTCAATTTATACACGACACACAGATGTTCACCTTTCGGGCAGAATCCAATCAACTAGACCAAGTTTGGATGGTATTCATTAGAACTAAAATGGTCTAGTAAATCAACTTCTTTTTGAAAATGATATACACAATTAGGTAAACAGTAACCTTACCACAAATTACTTACAATTAGAGCACGACAATAAATACATGAATAAGGAAATAAATTATTAAGTTTTGAGGCATACTATCAATCTGCTAAAATTATCTCCAGGATGGACTTCATAGATTAAGGGATCTTCCCATATCTTCACAGTGACCTTGTTCTTCTTATACACTCCACGATACACCTTGCCGAATTGAAATTTTCCAATAAAATTATCTTCACTAAAATCATTAGTGTATCGTTTAAAGTTTTCATAAGTAAATCCAGATGTGACCCTAACCATACCTGCAATTTCCCACTGGAACTGGATAAACAACATAAGCAACAAAGTGCAGAACAAAAATACACCACTTAAAAAAATAATATATAAAAAGCAGAAGCAATTTAGAGATGCAACACGATCTAAATCACACCATTATTAAAAAGCTCAGGAATAGATAAATGTGTCATTAACCAACTCACTCCTGCAACTAAAGACGAACTGCATCAATTTAGGGAGTGTATGAAAGCGCAAAAAAGAAACAACTAAAAACCCTGTTGTACTCCTCTCACAGACTAATAATGAAAAAAAACAGCATTGCATATTCAATCCCGAAACTTATCACTAAGTACTAAGTAGCTTAAACACGGTGCATATACATATGAAATACAATAATTTGCTTAGCAAACTTAATAAATAATTGTTGAAAAAACTGCAATCTTTACATAAATTAAAGCTCGAAAACCTAAACAAAATATATAATTTCATCGGTACTTTAACTGCCTTGACTTCCTAGTATAACTTTGATTAATTTTAATAGACGTATACATGTCATGATTGAAATTAATATATTTATTAAATACATATATTTATAAGATACTTGTTACAAATAAGAACTGTATATGATGGTCTATTTACATGTTAATTGTCTAACAATTAAAGTTACAACCATGTTTTAATTATTAAACCATTTTACAAAGGAAAAAAGTCTTTTAACAAAAAAAAAAAAAGTGTATACAACTTTGGAGTAATACTCCTACAACTTTTGTATGTATATTCAGTTATCACACATTGGTTCAATAGTCCAAAATACTTACCAAATAATCATTTGCATCCTAAAAACCCAAAGGAATAATCTAAAGTCTTAATTTCACATGAAAGAGCCTCAAAAATCAAATACGGGTTCAAGATCCAGTCCATGAAAGGCTTAAGAACCAACAAAATGTTTTTAGGGATAGACTCGAGATGAGTCGAGCCCGAATACTAAAGTATTTGAACTCAATTTAGCTTAAAATGAACACACTTGAGCTTGAGCTCGATAATATCTTATCGAACTCTTCGAGAGTTTTTTTGAGCTTAACCTAATAAGCTAATTGAGTTTAATTTTTAGACTTGAGCTCGATTCAAGCTCGATCTAACGAGTTTTGATCGAGTTCAAACTCGAATAGCTCGATAAAACTTCGCTTCAAACTCATGGGCATTGATCCAAAAGAAACAACTTACAAAAAGGACAAAACTGTTAAGTTGGAGATGGCCCTGCAAAAGAAGCTTATACCGCCGACTTAGCACATGAATGGGCTTAGATGGTTTGCACACCTGAGAACCAGATGAAACTCTATGGCTGTGGGCCAATAAGAGCTTAATTAACATGAATAACATTATCTGATAATCAATTCTGGGACTAAAGTTCAAGTCTTAATGATAGGAGGTCCTTTTCAATCTTTTTTGCCTGTGAACATGGTGCTTTTGACCAATTAAAAGAAACGGTACCAGATCAGTCCCAACCCTACCAACAACTCCACAAAAAATCTCACTGACAGCATTAAAGTTGAATTTCCAATTTTCCACCAAGGATCACAACCAAATCAAGTTGAAAAGGACTCTGAGAGATCTTCACCTGCCCTTTTCATGGGGATTGACTATGTTCAAATTCGTGCTATGCGTTAAATTTATAATTCTTACAACCGTTTTTTTTCATAAAAAAATTAAAAAAGATTTTTTCATGCAATTCATTGAGAGAAATTAAATAAAATATGCCAGCACTGCTGTCATGCAGCTTTGCAGTCTGGTGGCTGCAGGTGCCTGAAGGTCAGGCTTCCCAGCAGGCATTGTTAACCCACTCTCCTCTCAAAGAGTGTGGAAACCACTCTCTTCCTTTCTCTCTTGAACCACCTGACCGGAGCCCCCCATTCCAGATATCATCATGCTTCTTAAAGAGGCTTTCATCTCAAGAATGCTATCAATAACAAGTACTTCAAGTGCTTAAATACTAAGTGGACAATTATCTTAACATGTGACAAATAAAACTTTAGTCAATGATTTCATGGAAAGTGTTTCTACTTAATGCATGAGCCTTAACAAAAATGTTTGAAATTTTGGGATGCAACCCAATGTTTCGGATTTCTTTCCGAAGCAAAGATTTACAAGCTTATTATATTTAGTAGAGCGTGATTTTTTTTTTTATCAAATTAAATAACATAAAAAAATGTATAATTTAATTTTAAAAAAAAGCAACAGTAAATAAAGAGAATTGAGAAGAATCTTAATTGAAAAAGAAACACTAAAAAAATAAATTAAGTTTAACAAATTAATTATCGATAAATAACAGGGAAGAAATAAAAAGATGAAAAATATAAGTAAATGTGAATTAATAGATAGTGAATACTATACTTAAGTGATTATTGGTGACTGTGAGATTATTAGTTTTATATTTTCATAATTAATAACATAATAAATTTATATTTATATGATAATATTTTTAACATTTATAAAAAAAAAAGTACATCAAAATGATATTCTGGTTTTACTAATATTAATGTTAAGTATAGATATGTCCACTTTGAAACCGAAAATAATGAAAAGGTCCTTTTGGTAATTACATTTATATTTTACCAAGGCCATTTTTAGTTTACATGAGATTGTTGCATGTGCCACCTACTTTTGTTGTACTAAATCAGAGAATTACCAACAAATGTGAGAGTGTAAGAACTACTCCAATAATTTTCATTTGATTCTTTAATTTTGTACTCACCAAAACCCATTAATTTGGTGATGATGAATTGGTGATAGACTGACATTTATTTTGGGACCACTCGACTCTCTTCCTACTCACTGCACAAAAAGCCAAACTCCCAAGAAGCTTCATGATTTGAAAGTCTGGCAGCAACTCCTACATAGAAATAATTTATTTGGGTTCGTGTCCATACTAGCTAAGATTTCTAACTATTGATCTCTCACAATGCTTTCTTTTCCAATTTTTTCCTCTTATTTACATTATTAATTAGTAATATCTTATTTTCTGTGTTGATATGTGATACTGGTTTTTTGACGTTGTTGGATTGATTATTTGGAAATAAAGATATAATATTAGTAGAACCTTAACTGTGGCTGAAGGAGAAGCATCATACTCTTTTTTTTTTTGTGCTGAAAGTGCATTAAACACCAAACCATTGTTCTTACAATTTGAGGGGTATTATTTACCCAATAATCAAATAAAAAAAAATAGCAGAACATTACTTGGAAAAGAGTCAATGAAACAAATTACAACCATTTTAATCAAAACATCGACCCTCAACTCAAAAGTTGTCAAATGTATTCATTATATTCAATCTTTCCTATCAAATTCAATATGCCAATAAGTAATAACCAACCCAACCCAGGAATATAACACTAACAAATATCGTGAAGGCTAGAATAAAGTTGATCACAGATGCCCTTCCACTTTATGTTGTTGGTAAAGTACAGTAGGATATCCAAAAATCATTTTCAAAGATGTACACATTCACATGCAAAATCAGACAAAAGCATGCAGATTGTCAATAATATTCTTTACCCTTCGTGCATATTTAATTTTTGTTGCTTCTTGCTTTTTATTTGAAACTGATTATCAAGCATGCATATATCATTGCATTCCGTAGCTCCATCACTACCATTCTCCAGATAAATTTAACCTCAGCCTTCACTCTAGCTTTCACTCTGCCTCTCTCACACATAAACACTCTCATTTGCTTCTTGCTTTCTCTCCAAGTTTACCAGTAAGCTCTCTCTTGCAGATTTCTACATTCTAGATTGTAAACATTTTTGTCTTTCTTTGAATTTTTTTGGTGTACTTTGCTTCTTCTATGAGTTCTCTTTTAAAAGTTCTTACTGTTTTTTTTTTGGCTTTTGAAAGCAACAATTTTTTTTTTAAAACGCCAACTTTTTTATTTTGTTTAGGTTTCACTAAGTATATGGATTTCTAGTCATGAAATTAAACATGTTTTCTTCAATAGTAGACTGGATTTTTATACATTATAAAAAAAAAAAGTCTTGATTTTTAGCTATCTATGTTTGTGTAACGTGCATGAGCAAGACCAAGCTAAAATCCTTCCTTCTTCCCCCTCTCCTCAAACAGAAAAAGCCATTTTTTTTCCCTTTTTGAAAAAGATCAAACCACAAGGAGCACGTTCAAAATGCCTAATATATATATATATATATATATATATATATATATATAAGAATTTTTTGAGTTTTTTTGGTTAATCTATCTGGGACTATTATCATCAAAAGAATTAGCCAAATGTTTTGAGGAGTTAATTTAATAAGACCAAAAATACCAAGCATTTCCAAGTGCAATGCTTTTTTCCTTAAAAAATTTAATGTATTATTCTTTTGTTTTTTTATGAGTTTTATTCTTCTGCTCTTGGAAGCAAAACCAAAAAAGAAATCCATATTTACAAGTATTACTTTTTTATTTTTCTTTTAATGTTGTTGATGTTCTTAAGCTGTAACATTTATTGATTTAGTGTGAGATAAATGCTTCCTTACAGTTCATTTGCACAAGACTAACCAATCATTTGTTTGCATGTATAAATTGTTAGAAAAATGACTTGTATAAACAAGGTTTCTTTGTTACTGGACTAGATATTTGTACATTATATAAATAAAAAAATATTTTTTTTTCATCTCTGTTTGTGCATGTAACATGCATAAGTCAGACCGAGCTAGAGCCCTTATTTCTTTTACCCATTCTCTCAAACTGAAAAAAAGCCATTCTTTTTCCTTTTAAGAAAAAAAAAATAGAAAAACCCACAAGAACTTCTCGTCCAGCACGTCCAAAATGCCTTAATTTTTTTTTTCTTGCTCAAAAGAAATTTTTTAAAGATCGTTTTCATCTTCTTTCTAATCCTTTTCTTTTTTAGAGTTTTTTTTGTTCTTTTTTGAAGAGCCTGTATTATATTCACTTAGCAAATAAATTTAGTCATTCTTATTAGTTTCATAGGTTGACTGGTTGAGAAAGATTAAAACCCAATTTCATTACAAGTTTTAGGTGTAAGTAGGCCTGAAATAGAGGCGATATTGGACCAAGTTAATCTGTCTCATAAGGATTAAGGCTATTATGATCAAAAGAATTAGCCAAATGTTTTGAAGAGTGCAATGCTTTTTTCCTTTTTTTTATGGTTTTGCTCTTAAAAATGTATTATGCTTTGCTCCTTTTTTATGAGTATTATTCTTTTGCTTTTGGAAGCAACAAAAAAGAAATCCATATTTATGAGTATTATTTTTTTTCTTCTTTTAATTAATGTTGTTGATGTTCTTAAACTGTAATATTTGTTAATTTGGTGTGAGATAAATGTTTTTTTACAGTTCATTAGGAAAAGACTAATCAATTATTTGCTTGCATGCATTAATGGTTAGAAAATTGACATGTCTAAAATTCCATCTTACATCATAGAATATTCTTTTGAATCGACCAAGATCAAATTAATTATCAAAGCATTGCAAAATTTAAACTAGTCCTATAGTAAAAGAGTTTTGCCAACCTGGACATAAACAGTAGGATTATTAACAAAAACTAGGGAGTTAGTTTTTAACTTCATTTTTAAGACACAACACTACTTGATTAATCGGTTGAGATGAACTTGTTATTAGTTTTTTAAGATTTGAAATTGTAACCATTTATTAAGTGAAGAATGAAGTCTATTAAGGTAAAATTCAAAGGTACTTACAATTTTAATGCTGAAAAATGTTTTTAACAGATTGATGGCCAGTAGTTCCAGAAGAAGCGACTCAGAAGGATCCACGGATGATCCAATAGAATTTACATATGATCAAATTATATCATTGGTGGATTTTACGGATGAGCCTATTGGCCGTGGAGGATATGGAAGTGTTTACAAAGGGGAAATGGACTGGAGAGAAATCGCAATCAAACGAACTGAAAATGGAAACATTATGAGCAGAAAACAATATACAGTAAGCTGCTTTTTTTTTATATATAATTACAAAACCAATAAAGCATGTGAAATTAGTAGAATTACAAATGAATATAAATCATTAATGTTTTAGTTACTCATCTAATTGGACATCTTGATGCTAGTGTATTACTAATTAAGGAAAAACATATATATATATATATATATATATATATATATATATATATAAAACTTTTCTTAGTATTATGAAGTAGTAACTCCATTACCATGTTAATTAGAACATTTTTGTATATTCATTTTAATTTAATTTATGTTTAATAAATATCAAGTGTGTAGAACCCATCTTATATTTTAATTTTATAACAGGCCGAAAGAAAATATCTTCAAATATTCAAACATCAAAATATAGTGAAGCTCTTAGGATATGGAGAGGATGAAGAACATTCTTACCTGGTACTGGAGTATGTACCACATACACTCTCCAGGATATTTTTTGGTAATGATCCATTGTTGTCATAATATTTGATTTATTTGTTTTTGTATACAAAATCCATTTTCTATTAAATCAAATTGATGAGAAACAAGCACATAAGTTGCACATTATTCTTGAGCTTCCATTTTTTGCTTCAAGTAAATTAATAACATTAAATCTTAAGATTGTTGAGCACCTTAATTCAAGAGGCCTTTTTTAACCGTAGAGATTCTGCCATAGAAATCAGATAGAATAAAAAAGTTTCATGTACTTGTCCACCTACCTTGTAGGGTTTAGGACTGTGTATTATGCATTTCACTTAAAAACTTGTTCATATGCTATTGTTAGTATGCAATCAACAAACAGGGAACTAACATGTAAGTTATTTTACTTCTGTTCATTGCCTATAGATCTCTCTTGGAACCAAGTTCTGAAATTTCTGAGGCAGTCCGCTGTAGCACTGAGCTACATTCATGAACATAAACATATCTTTGGGGACTTCAAAACAGCAAATATTTTGATAGATCAGGTTAGTAACAAATAAAATATCAAAAGTACAACAAATCTTTGATTTATAGGAAACTTTTTATTTTATTACAAAATGATACTTGATTCCTACTGCTTAGGCATATGATGTGAAATTATGCGACTTTGGAGGGATGATACAAGAAGGGGAGATTCCGACGGCAAATACTGCTCCATATACTGCTCCAGAGATTAAAAGATCTCGTAAGTAACCATTTCTTTCAAATTAATAGTCTATCACTTGTGTATAATAATTTTGCATGTGTGTAGGCCAAGTATTCTCATGGTTAATGCATTAACATTTCATTTGGAATTTCAATGTTATAAATTAGAACAAATCTTTGACTTTCAAGGTGAACTTTGATTAATTATAATAGACGTATAAATATCATGATTGAGTTTAGTATATATATCAAATACATATATTTATAAGATATTTTTTTAGGATAACAATTGCATATGGCAGTCTATTTACATATTAATTGTTTATCAATTAAAGTTGCAACTATTTTTTTTAATTATTATACAATTTTATAGAGAAAACTCTTATAACATCATCTTAATTGTTATACCATTTTACAGAGAAAAATAATATAACAACAAAAGCAGATGTCTACAGCTTTGGAGTGATGCTCCTACAATTGGTGATGAAGGTGGAGGAGAAAGATATTGGTGAAAGAAAAAATCGTAACTCAACACATATTGCTGATGTAGCAGCCAATGAATTTGAAAGAAGAAAGCATGTGGTTGATAAATCTTTGATGACTTCTGGATGTACAAAAGCTGTAGCACTTGAGATCACAAAGCTTGGAGTTAATTGTACAAATGTGAATCACCATCATCGTCCAAACATGAATTATGTGCTTCACACGCTTGAGAAGTTAGAAGTTATAATCTAACAATAAATGATACATTGTTCAAAGCCATGGCCAATTGAATTCTATCTCATAACTTGTTCATGTTTGTTGGATTCCCCAAAAAATCTCTGTTTAAATTAAATACCATGGAATATCGAAATTGAACACTGAAAGTTTTGTTTATTATTTAGCGATGATAATCCCGAAAGATTTCAAGTTCATTTCCTACGCACTTAAATTTCTGATGGAGCTGTTACTGAAATTTAGTTGTAAAAAGATTTCCATGTGCATCGGGAAGCTAAAAAAGCAGCAGATCTTCCGGCACGTACGGAAAGGGACATTGATTTTGGATTATGTAATCTGATGTATTGGATTCTGATCGAAGAGATATGTTCCTATTGACTTCTTAATTACCAAAAAGAAAAATAAGAGCAAATTAACCCAAGGAATACAACTCTGTAAACTCAAATGAAAGAGTCAGTTAGGTTATTCTGATGAAAAAGCCATGAAGAACAATTCATCAGAAAACTCAATTACAACCAAGGACGAGAGCCGCTTTTACAAACGCTGGAGGCTCACCCATCCAAGTCTTATTGCTGCACAAAAGTAAAGCCAGCCTAGCCAACAAATGAGCCACCTGCTTAGCAGCTCAACTAACATAAACAAAAGCATCTTACACAGTAAGACCTTGAAATCCGGAATCAGCACACACATCAGAGCACTGCACGCTTGAGCATGAAATTTCCCATCATATGTCGCAAAACAAAATTTGCTTAATTTAGACGAATTTATTCAATTTTTTTATAGGAGTTATGTTAAAATATTACTGAACTACAGTTTATAGTCCACTTGCAACAGTAGAGATGTAGTGAAGGACAGCATTAACTAAGCATACATGAAAATAGATTACCGCTCCACATTAGAGGAAAATGAAAATAGCAAGGCCTTCCCCACTTTCGGAAAAAAGAAAAGGAAAGAAAAGAAAAAATGATGAGATAAAACCATAAATTTATCTTTTCTCCATTCACTCTAATCTCCTCTAAGCATTATGAAGGGTTGACTACTATAAGTCAGCATCATGACCATGAAGCATTTGACTGCCAGGTATAGAGTCAGAATAACTCTTTAACAACACGTAGCTTCAGCAATTTCTTTACTATTTGCTTCATCTTAGGGCGCTTGGCCAGATCATATTCCACACATTTCAATGCCAGTTTCGTAAGTTTGGCGCCATCGCTAGAATAACAGCCTGGTTGTACCTTGAGGTTTTCATGCACAAGTGAACATTTAGAGAGCTTAGAACCTGAAAGTGACATTTTTAATTCATACTCACTCTGAGCCCATTCAAAAACATCTATTGGTTCTGCCCTTTCGCAGTCTTCTTCAGTGTCGAATCTTTTTGTTATCAGGTTCAACAGAACCACACCAAACGCGAAAATATCGCAATATTCTGACCAGCAATCTGTCAAGCACTCTCAAAGTTACTCATTCTGCAAAAAGTAGCTAGAAACGAAAAAAATATTAAATAGCAAGATCGCAAGAGGAGGTTAGAGTTTCCCTGTTCATTTTGACTAAGAACATCAAATCATTTAGACTAGCCATTGTAATTTCAAGAAAATACTTTGAGATCATCCAAGAGATGCAAGTATATAATTTTCATATCCTCCACCATAAAGCATATTTAATCATCCGGGAAAGGGTCCAAGAAAAACCTCCTCATAGACTTAGGTTTTCAAGGATTTTTTTTTCATCTAACAAGGTACAAAGAAAGCCAATTTAGATTTTCCTGTTCACTCATTCAAGGGCTTAAGAATTGCTAAGGGAACATAAGTGAGAAACAAGACAAATGATTCATTACAAGCAACAAAATAAGAGAGGTATCTGAATATTTTCCTAGTGTATTATAATGTAGCCAAAGTCAATAATTTCAAATGCCATGTCCACTACCGTTCAATCCTATTTACTCTATTCAAGTGACAATTGACGTGACCACGTCTTTCATGTCCTTTTCATCTTTTACAATCCGTTACTTTCAGCTTTTCCTGTACTCCTAGTCATAAATCCTAGGATTACTAATCATGAAAGTTGCAATTAAGATTACAACAGCAAATATGTATACAAAAAGATATATGCATAAATATACCATTACTCTGACATACCAGTCCGGGCATAATTTATATCAACATAACCGTAACACCCATGTAGATATTTAATTATAGGGAATCTTCGGTCAGGAAGGACTCCTCCAGTAAACATACCAAAGTCAAATAATTTTGGATTGTGATCCTGTAAATCAAAGTGATTTTGAGTTATTGTAGATTGTGAATAGAAACAACTCAGAAAAGCAAATAGGAGAACAAAATCTTATGCAGATACCGAAACTAACCTCATCAAGCATTATGTGAGCTGGAGTTATGTTGCGGACCAGATAGGGCAAATAAGCCGGATTACGCGCGTGTAGAAATTTCAGGAGGCGTGCAAATCCAAGAGCAACTTTAACTCTATTTACCCATGTAAAATTGTCTACAGACGCAAAATGAACCATTTTTAATTCTTATCAAACTGCCAGAACCTAAATATTTAAACAGTCACAATCAAGCATAGATACAAGCTTGAATATAAAGGCTGATCATTACAACAAATAAAGTAGCTAATACTTGTAAAAAATAAAATTAAAAGAAGTAGCTTATTTCGAGTGAATACCAGTATTTGAGTTTTCTTCAAACCATTCTTAAAAATTGTTACAATCTACTTCGGGTACCTTTTGCATTTGAATAGCACCTTCATTTTGGTACCTTTTAGTAGATTTCTACAAATTAAAACAAAAAAATCCTGGTTTATTCAGCTACAAGTTTTAACTTAAGTACAAAAACTTCCAGTGAATCCGTGCATTGTATGGACTATGGATAATCCATTAACAAACAAAATTTTGGAGAATGAGGTAAGCCTCTAAGAATAAACATGACAAAGCTTGCCTTGGAATCACGGGCGAATCCTGGATTTCTATATTGGGGGAGTGGGCCCAAAGAAAGAACAAAGAAATTTCATAAAGATAAATATTTTTTATTTAAATTGTGCAGAACCTTCTTTCACATAGCAAAAGGCATAAATTATCGAGTCTATGCTAAACTTTTCAGCGTCTTTCTTCTTAAAAAAAAATCTCAGCATTATCCTAAGTCTTCTGAAAACAATATGACATTATTAGTTTTTTTATCCAATACAAAATACTATCATAATAGAAGAATACAATACAAAATGAAATAAAAATATCAATTACGCTATATAATGTACAAATTAATCAAGTCAAACTCTAAAATAGAAAGTAAGACTTCCTATTTATAGAATTTAACAAATGATAAAATACTAGATATAACAAGATACAAAATTACAAAAAAAAAAAAAAAAAAGAGAGAGAGAAGAAGAAGTTTACCTCATAAAGTTTAGTAATATCGTCTTTTAAGTTGCTGTTGTCTCTAAATTTATGAGAGATTTTTCCATCAGTTTTAGGGTTTGTCCTTAGTGTTTTAATTTTTGTTGATGATACTTTGAAAGAAAACGAAGTATTTGTTAAACCAATTATTTATCTTTAGTCTTGTGAAGAAACGGAAGAAAAATAAAAATAGTTAAAATCCATAGAAGACTTACTTATCTTTCTTTCCATTTTTATTGAGTTTGATTTACATCAAAACAATCAAACACGGTGATGATTGGCTCACATAAAAAGAACGAGGACAACTGCACAACTACAACTAGGGGTGGCAGTGGGCGGTGTCGTGCTTTTAAAACCCTTGGCACGGCCCACGGCCTACTACATAGCTATTGGGTTGTGCCGTGCCATGGGCCTCATAGGTGTATATTGATTTTTTTTCTGCCTTTTTTGTTGAAAATAGTAAAAAAAATTATAAATATTGATTTGAATGCTTCTAATTGATTAGAAAAACAAACATATTATTGATGAAGCTAAATATTACAAATATCTTAGAAATTGAACAAAAACAACATAAACAAATAATTTAAAAATTATAACTTCCAAAAATCTTTCAAATAAATGACTTACAAATGAGTGAAATATAAAAAACAAATTTTAAAAATTAGAAAGACATAAAATATTATTAATAATTAAAAAAAATGATCTTCCAAATAAATGACTTACAAATGAGTGATATATAAAAAACTTACAAATTTTAAAAATTAAAAAGACATAACATATTATTAATAATTAAAAAAAATTATAACCGTTTTGACGTTTAAATAAAAAAAGCAAACTTATCGAATTCATAAACAAATGACTTTAGAAATTGAATGATGAGCTGCCTAACCAAACTGTGCAGCTAAGTTTCATTCGGTGAATTAAAAAGAAAAATATTATATAATTTCCTTCCTGTGTTTTAATTCAAAGTATCAAACGCTATTATGTTAAAATCAGTCAATTATAGTTTCAATATTTAAATTAAAAATTCACAAATGACATTTTTTTGTATTTAAATATTTGTTTAGGTTTGATTTAAATTATATTAATGTGCGATTTTAGGTAAATTTGTTTTATTTATGAATTAGTAGATCACGTGTCATTATGTTAAGAATGGGGTAATAATTTTTATTTTTTTCATCATCCTAAAATATCAAATTTATCACAATCTAATTTTTCTTGACTCATTATTCTAGTTACATAAAGTTGCATATAATTTTGGATTTATTAAATGTTATGGTCGTGCCTCGTGTTGTGTCAAGCCGTGCCATGCCTTGCCTTGTGTCGAGCCGTGCCACGAGCCGTGCTGGGCCTTATGCTATGCCGTGCGGCCTCGTGCCATGCCATGCCGTGCTTTTTATCACGTTGTGTCGTGGGCCTCAAAAACTAAACCCAACACAACACAAGGAATAGTATCGTGCCAAACACGACACAACCCGTGAAAGAGTGGGCCATGCCGACCACCCCTGACTACAACTCTACCCTCTACAACTATAAGATTGAAAATCCTTGCCTTCAATTAGTTGCCTATTTTAAAGCCTTACTGGGGGAGAACAGGGCAGCAAGGGTTAAAAGTAGTTCGCTCATCGAAAACTTTCTTCGTTTAGTGAGCAGTGGAGGCTGCAAGCCCCCCTTTGGCTTCGCACTGCCTAGTATTTTAATTTTGAATTAGCATCATTGTCATCTCACATGAAAAGCTCTTTCTTTGGGTGAATATGATCTTTGCCTAAATCCTATCAGACAAAGTTATTTTTTTTCCTTTATGGTGAATTTATTGCCATCAAACCCTAAAGCCTATTTAACATACTACAAAAAAAAAAACTATTGATAGCATGTACACACTGAAAAGGACCAAAGATGATAGAATATATACCTTTGAGTAGGAGATTACGTACAGTATCCAGTGGCTTAAGATCATAAACAATGCAAAGATGTTCCCCTTCAAAGCAGTAACCAATCAACTTGACCAAGTTTGGATGATGGACTAGTTTTGGATGCTGAAGCAAAACGAGTTCATCCTAGAAAATACATCCAATATCAGGCAAGAAATGATCTTGAAGCCTAAAACTGAAAACAAAGGGAAAACACAGAACTCTACAAACATACCCTCAACCTCCTCTCATTATCACCTTCAATAACTGGATATATTTCAAATTCAGAACATCTCCATATCTTAACCGTCACCTTTCGTTCTTCAATCTTCCCACGATAAACTTTGCCGAATTGAAACTTTCCAATGAAATTCTCTTCGCTAAATCCATCAGTGAACAGATTTAGATCATCATAAGAAAACACTTCTATCTTGTCATATTCTTTTCCTGGATATTTTCCCATCATTTTATAGGAAAGAAAATTATGTTAACGTGGAGTAAACATTAGTATAGCAAAGTAGAAAACACGAATCCACACAATATCTGAAACTTAATCCCAATTCAAGTATATCCATATATTCAAGCATGATTTTGCTTCATTGCATCTGCCAATACATAGAGGTAAATTTCTGCAGCGAAAGTACATGCAATGGCTTTATAAATTTCAAAAAAGAAATGTATATTCAACCACCATAACAGCTGAGTAAATCACTCCACATATTTCAGGCTTATAGTTCAAAAGCAAAATTAAAAGACAACCAGGATTTTAAAAGGTTTGAAGTTCATTACCATGCAAAATTTCACAAACTTGAACATCTAAACAATCAACAGATGTACACATTTGGGTATTACATTAATACATGCACTTATGGATTCTCCTAAACATACCCACTCCCCCTACCCACCCAGACAAATGTATGCATCATTATCACCAAACAAATCCAAAACAATGAAAAAAAAAATTATTGGTTGCCTCTTACCAGCTTGAATTAGGTTCGGGCTTCTTTGGCCTCTATAGATAATGCGTTCACATGGCAAGTGAAACTGTGAAGCCAATTGACATATCCAAGGCAAGAAAATTTCATTGGGATAGATCGATCCAATTCTTCCAGTTGAGTAGCAAGATCTGAGTTGAAAACCTGATCCCTTCGGCATCAACCTTGACAACCCTATTCATTAAAGTTAAATTTACATCAATAGTTAATTTAACAAAGATAAATGTTATTTAGTTATAAAGACGTAGCAAATTTTCCACATGTTATAATGCTATTGAAGATGAAATTGCATTACTTCAATACATAGGAGACTTCCCTGTGCCCAGACACCCCCCAACCCAAAAAAAAGAAAAAGACAAAAGAATTGATATTACCATACTTACATATCCTAAATAAGTACCAATTAACTTATATTGGTGATGTTTGGTTCACACTTTAAGCCAACTTAAAGCAAGTTGGCTTAAGTGGGTTCAAGGCAATTTTAGCCAACAATAGTGGACTTATTACCCTTATGAAACTGTCCACACCAACTTCCCAAGAATTCTGCTAATATAATTTGACATGGGTCAACACCAAGAAGGGATGAAAAACGACGCTTGAAACTTACCCAGGTACTAACTATGAAGTCAAAGATGATTGATGTTTTAGACTCTTGGTAAGCAGTTTTCCTTCCTATCTTCCTTCTTTGTCAGTACTTCCCTTGGATATTTTCCATGTAATTCCGTGGCACCCTATTTGGCATTTTAGCTATGTTACAATTAAAAAGCGCCTTTCCAACTAAATTTTCGTAAATAGTAGTGATACTGAAGATGAGCAACCGAATCAAGTGAATTTAGCTCAAAATGAACAGATAAAATTATCTATACACACCATTTACAGACTATAAGACAGTCTTTATTCAAAAAATTGGAATGGAGGGAAAAAAATATCTTATGTCCATCAACAATCTCCCTGGGGTTGTTAAAGTGTCCACCTCCCAAAGGAACAAGAACAATCAAATTATGATTCAACCCACATATACAAAAAGCAACAGCACAAAACAAAAAATACCTTCATCCCCTTCCTTGATTCAGTGTTCCAGGGGAGTATTCTAGGCACAATTCGCAAATTTTTCAAAACAAGGAAACAACAAGGAGAACATGCTTTGGAAAAACATTTTGAAAACTGATTCTACAAGATGGCTCATTTTAAGGAACCTCAAAATAAAAAATAATGTTCTCAGTTTTGGAATCTGTTTACAGTGAAATACAGCTCAAAACGCCCGATGTAGTATGAAGGACATGACAAATGAAAGACCAATCAAGGATTTTTACCAACAGTTTTATGGGCTAGCCATAAAGCTCAGAGAGTTTTTTTTTATAGTATTTTAAACTTTTATGCCCCTCAAAATTTTCTTTCACAAGATCACTCAAAAAAATCACCGCCCCAAGAGAATGGTCCTGGATCTGTCCCAATCCATTATCAACTACATCATTGCACCTTCTAAATAGATTAAAGCAATAAAAAGCAACTCCCATGGCTCGGACCTTCAAGGCATCACTACTTGAAAGACTACTGCTTCATGGATATACCACCTTTAAAAGGACACAGTATAGGCAAACAGAAGGAACAAAATCACAAATTCGAAAAAAGAAAAATGATAATGTTTTGGCTAGGATATATTTCTAGGAATTTGATAAGAAGTTAACAGGTATCATAGAGCCAAAGAATTTATTAGTAAGGAGTAATATAATCAGCAATGTTATAGAAGGGAAATATTATCAAGTGATGAAATGAAAAACCTGCCACCTCTAATTTAATAAAGAGTTACTCTGACTCTTAAATTTATATGAAGTATTCTTGTCATACTCGTACCTGAAACGTGTTCGAAATTATGGATATGCCTCTTCGACCCTTCAATCAATGCAAATCTTACAAAAAATTGACAAGTACTCAATTCAGACATGTATTCACATTTGACACTCGTACATGAGTCTGAGTAAAAATGCATGTTGCTATATAACGGTGCCAGCATATTAGTTAACTTTTCAATGTATGAATAAAACCCTATCTTGTAAATGAGATTCACCTTATAGATTTCATAGAAACACTATATTGTAGATAGTTGTTTTGTACATAGGTTGTGCTCCCTTTGGTGCCCTTTCATAGTATACTTTTTCTTATTAAAAAATGATATAACCAACCGTTTAAAAGCCTCAATTCCAAGCTGGGATGAACAATGTGTTTTACGCTATGCAAAGCATAACTAAGGATTGGTGAAAATAAAGCTGATTAACCAGTAAGTTGGGTCAAGAAAAATACCAAAATAAAAAAATCAACTAAGGCCTAAGCTTTCCCACAAGGGACTGGATTTTTAGTACTCAGTGTCCATGTGATATAGAATGGTAAGGATAAAAGAGAGAATAACAAGGCGACAACAGTAAAAACCCAAATGCAAAAACTATTATCCAAATTTAATTCTCAATCATCAAATCTACCCCAAAACCCTAATTGGGATGCTCTTATATAGGCACCACACACACTCCCAAGTCCCAAAAACCCCAAATCCTAAATATGCTTGATTTCTAAGAAACTTTTAAAACATCCTAAAATACCTAAATACCTAAAACAATATTAGAAAATTATTAAAATTACAGGTTTATTTTCACAATCTCCCATAATAGTAAAAACACCCCATTTGAGCTTCCTTGGCATCTCCATCACCTTGTGCACCAACCTCATTTACCTGCAGATGTGTGTAGAATACTGCATTTGTGTACACCTCAGCTAAGGCTAAAAACATCAAAAGCTACTTTCTCAAAAGTTCTTGTTTATTTGGATGGACTAATAGAACTTTCTGCCCGCATCAAGTTCAAAATGAAGCAATGAAAAACTCATCACAATTTCTCTAAAGACCATAATAGACAAGTGTTTTAATCCCATATACTAGCATTGAGTTCCATCGCAGTGCCGCAAACTGACATCCTTCAGTTTTTAGGAAGCAGGTATTCCAAGATATCATCCCTTGAAAAAATATACTCTGTATAAAAGAACCCGTACTTCAAAATAGACATGTAATTTTTCTTGGCGATTGCCCATCAGAAGAGCCTCTTTCAAATAACATCAAATTACAAAGAAGTGAAATTTCTTATTACAACTACCATTAGTATATCTGATATTACTATTAACAATCTATTACTATGCTTAATAAACTTATACTATAGGCATATGATTGTTCAAAAGCAAAATGTATATATATATATATATATATATATATATATATTTCAAGGCTAAATCTTTATCCTATTTCTTTATCAACAATGTACACATCCAGAACTTTTTTTAATAATAGGATACAGAAAACTCCTAAACAACTAACCAAACTGTTTTTCTACTCCTCAGAAATTGCAATAGGATTCACATAGCAGTTGAAACAAGGCAATCTAACATTTCACAGCTTTCAGAATGAATATCTAGATGTATCGTTAAGACTTAAGAACACATACAATTTTTTTTGATAAATAACACACAAAATTTTCAACTTGTAATGGACACGATTTTTAGGTGTACTAGAAATTCTCTCCTAAACAAGTTGCAGATAGCACGTTAAAAATGATCCGTATAAGATAATTAAGAGAGAGGAGAAATTTTAATTAAAACAATCCACGAAAAAATGTGTATGCCACATCAAAAAGCAGGACAATATTTTCACAACACGGACTGTGTAAAACAGAATGCAGCAAAATGTCCTTGATTACAGCATTTCGTTAAATAAAAACATGTAATGAGTATTTACTTAAAAAGAAGAAAACAAAATTAAATATCTTTCCATTATATGATAAATTGGTAATACCAAGTACCTGAAAGATTATCCATGTGTGGATTAGCATGGTCTCCATTACGTATATAACCAGTGCTTGGAGCGTCAGTGTGATGCTGAACAGCAGACAAAGTAAGAAAACACCTAACCACTTGCTTCATCGTTGGGCGCTTCCGAGGATCAAATTCCACACATTGCATTGCAAGCTTTGAAAGTTTAATGCCATCACTAGAATCAAAGAGACATCCTGCCTCTAGACTTTGGTGCACCAATGAAGACTTGGGCCTACCATGCCCCACGAATGATTTTTGTGGATTGTAAACATTCTTGGCCCATTCGTAAACAAAGGGTGCATGAGAATTACTATCTTCTTCTGTATATACTCTTTTGGTTATTAATCCCAAAAGTACAACTCCATAAGCAAAAACATCACATTTTTCTGACCAGTCACCTGATAAGGAAATTTAAGAGTAACCCATCTAAAAAGAAACGGCCAAAACATAGATTCATTTTCAAAAAATCAGATTATTGAAACAAAGGCGACAACTTTGAGAACATCCATTTCTTAGTAAGGACAACTTTCCCACCATTTTGATAAGAAGCTTGAGGATTGTTATAGAGAAATATAGACGTATATAGCTTACAGAAAATATTTTCAAAACCATTAGTTGCCGTTAAACCAAAAATGCAACATTAGGGACATCCCTTAGCAGTCACTAGCACAAGGCCCAACTGCAACACTTGTTGCAGATACATTGTTTTGCCTCATCCTATACTCTTTATTTTATTTGTTAACTTTTTTCTTCTTTTTGATAAGTATTTGTTAACTTTTTCCTGCCCTTGATTAACTCCAACTTCACTAAATTTTGAGTTGGCTTATTGCACCAGCCACTAAGTTAGCAGAAACAAACAGAAGCAACTCAGAAATCTAATCATGTACAAATGAAGAGTTACAAGCAAAATCTTATCTTAGTTCAGAGTTAAACATATAAGCTATATTGAAAAAAGAAAACCTTGTTTGCACAAAAAAGGTTTTGCATATTTACATGCAATTTCTGCAGAACGTATTCCTTTTAAAAATAGAAGCCATATAAATGGCTAAAAGTTTTAAAAAGTCATAGTTACTTATATCTAAGTGTGTATAAAAATAAATGTACAAATACTTGCATAGAAATCCACCAGCTTAGACAACTCAAAACCTTAATCTTTCCCTTCATTTTGCAATCTGTCAGAAAGCGCTCCCTCAAAATATTTAAGGAAAAAAAGTGATAGTTAAATAAATAACAAGTAAAAGGGGAGGAGAACAAGATCAGAATTTGAACATTGTAGCATGTTTTTAGATGGCAAGCTTAACATATCCGAATGTTTGAAAAAATGAGTCCTTGGTTGAAAAATAAGATAAGAGGTGTAAAAACCCAAAACTTCCTAGGGAAGTCCCAATTTGGCAAAATATAGATGATGTGTGCGCCACCTGGGACCTACTATGCCAGAAAGAACCAGGAGTTTTAAATTCTATTGACGCTTCTGAGCTAGAGGATACCTTTGTTTATTGTCCATTATGTCCATTATCCCTTTATTATTGTCTCCTGTTACTTTCCCCCATCCCTTTCAATAGATTATCGGATTGTACTACAACTGTAATGAATGAAAAACTAGAAGCAGTTCGCAGCATAGTTCAATAATAAGCATATTACACTGAACTAGGTAACACTAAAATTAGATATGGAATTTGATTGACATACCTTGACACATATGGCTTGGATCAATATAACCATGACACCCATGTACATACTGGTTTGGAAGATTTCTTTTATCCGTAAGAAGTCCACCAGAAATCATACTAAAGTCATATAATATTGGGTTGTGATCCTACATATCAAAGTATCTCAATATGTTGAAGACTTCCTTTTTCTTATAAGTAAATATGTTGAAAAATTCTTATATGGTATTGGAGATGAAGACAAACTACTTAATAAAAGCAACATAAAGTTAAAAGGAAAGATGCAAACCTGATCAAGCATTATGTGAGCTGCATCTACATTGCGAAGCAGATATGGTAAATATGGAAAGTTACAAGTATGCATAAATTCAAGGACAGAAGCAAATCCAAGAGCAACCTTGATCCTCTGTAGCCAGGTAAAGCTATCTGGAAATCCAACCAACTTTTTCATTCATAAGCACAAAGAACTATTCTACTTTAAAAATATATTATAAAAAATATCCTTCAATTGGCTAAAAGACCAAGAATTTATAAATCACACAAATAAAATAAAAAACCAAGCTGCTCAAAATCAGCGCTTAAAATAATTTCTTATGAAGGGACAATGCCCCACTCGAAGGCCAAAAGGTAGTGGCTTCCCTCTTAGCCACAAATCAAGAAGCCTGGCTGGCTTGAATGAGAATCCATCCAATTTGCATTCATAAAGAAGTATAGCGGCAATCCAAGACCAGTTTTTTATAAGAGCAATCCAAGAACAGTTTATGTTTAACCACTAGTTACTTAAGCAATCACTGCACTATTTATAATACTTCACTAGTATTCTTGAAAATATTTATTTCCTTTTACTTTGTTTTTACTTAATGTAATTGAAAAGACTTTTGAATTTTTATTATCAATTGATCACAGTGGCAGCTAAATAATTTAAAAACCCCAAAAGAGATCCCTTTCTTACCCTCACAGTAGGTATCCACATAGAAAAAATAACATTTTCATCTAATCTCATTCCTAAATGCAGCAAACGAGAGCTATATATACAGAATGCAAACAAGAAACCAACCCAGCTAGTCTTACTTTTGTTTTAGAATAGCAAACATGAAGTAGTATTCACCTAATAGTCATTTGTGATAACATACTTAAAGCAGAAAAAAGAAAAAAATAAAACATGTTTGTCCCACATGTCCTTTTCCAACTTAGTTATGTTCCTTTAAGATATTAAAAAGGAATTATTTCTCATAGAAGTGCGAACACGAAACTGTATAATTCCATAAATTTAGAAAAGCAAGGCTTGTGTGGTATCATGGTCGTTTCCTGATTTCTGTTTCTTAATTCAATTGTTTTGCTTTTGGTTTCTTTTCAGAATTTTAAAAACATAAAATATGTGCGGCAAACAAAAACTCTTTCCAGTTTTCTATAATTGAAACAAAAAAAGGGGTTAAGAAAAAAATCTCTTTTATTAAAATTATTGAATATTGTAGAATCACATAATATTACAATTGGAAATAAAATTTAGAACTGAAATTAAAATGTGTGTATTCTATAATTTGGAATCCATATAAAATTATAAGTTTTATGGCTCTAATTGATGTGGAATCTCATTATTTAGACTGAATAAATATGAGTATATATTACATACAAGGAGTATTTAAAGGTGAAAACGGAACATCAATGAGGCTTTGGTTCAATGGTAAAAAAAAACCAAGGCTGAGGCAGGTTTTACTCCCACCATGTGTTAGTTGTCCGTTTATATAGAGGTTATTTGTCCAACTTTAGGTGGGCAATACGATACTACTATAGATGGGTTATGAGATAGTATTGTAGGTTTATATTGTTATCTAATCAATATATCATTGTACTTGTATAGCATCTATACAATAAAAAAAAAACGAAACCGAAACATTACTATAATTGATCTAGTTCCATTTGTATGTATAATAAAATATGAGAATTTTGTAGGTAAAAAATATATGTGAAGTTGCAATGTCTAATGAGGGCCTTAATGGTTTAATAACACAGCATGATTTAAAACTATTGATCATGCATCAGAGAAGGACAAAAAAACCAGGCCTGTAAGTTGTAATAAAGCAGGATGGAAGTCAAACATTGGTGGGCTTTGTGGTCCGAAAGTGCAGGTATATAACTGACCACGCAGTTGTTTCGCAAACAACAGTTTTCTTGTTTCCTACTATTTTAAAAACTTTTTTTCAGTTTCACTTGTTTTCAGTTTTCGGGGGAAAAAAGAAACCAAACATAATATTTGTGTTTATTTTCTCGCTTTAGAAACAAAAAAAACAAAAAAGAAATGGCAATGATACCAAACACCACCTACATAGGTAAGAATCCTACAAATAATTTGGTCTCTGTAAATAAACATACTCATTTACTGTCCAGAGGCTTGGGACTTCTGGGGTATTATACTATCTTTATTCCCAACTGAGTGATGCTAAGGTCAGGACCAACTTTGTTCGCATATGAAGCTAGAAGATAAGAAGGTTAAGGCATGGAAAGCCGCTGCTTTGTGTTAAATGTGCAGCATCTATAGCGAAAGAAGCATACGTGCTTTTTTTTGATAAGTGAAACTTAGGTGCATTTTACTCAGAAAAGAAAAAAAATATGTGTTTTTTTATTGGGGTTGATGCATCTTGACTAGAGCTCAAATCTAACTTCCTTAGGAATTGTTTGTTTCCTTGGACATGAATACTTATACCTACCTATCCCACTTCTTTTTTTTGTCGTTTTAGATTTTCTTTTTCTTTGTAATTAGCCAACTTATTAAATATATATATATATATATATATATATATATTACAGATTTACATGAGTTTCCAAGGTGCAATAAGAATTTTTTATTCTTTTTCAAGAGAGGGGCGATAAGCAACGATAGGAATAAACTAATATACCAAGTTTGGCAACAATGTGAGTTCTCCAAATTCAATTCAAGAATTTGAGATATGGTGTGGATCCTAAGAGTTAAGAAGTCAAGGTACAGTTTTTATGTGTTCAAACTTTTTTGGTAGTGAAAATAATCTCAATGGCGTATAAAAAAAAAAAGCATGGGTTCGAACATTGACAAATACTGACCAAATTTTTGAAGCTTCTAGTCAATACTCAAACAACTCAAAAGGAATAAAACACACTGTAAAGACCTGAAATATAAAGCAAAACAAAACAGGGGGTTGACACCTTCGTTTCCAAGTTGAAACTATATGTATTAATCTATTTTCCAGTCTATGTGGTACCTAAATTACATTATCTCTCATTTTGAGTACATATTTCCTTTTTTCTTTTTCTCACTTGAGGATAAAAAACATCCCCCAATCAGAAATCTGCATGACATCATATCTATTGCAAATTATAGACAAAATATTTTTTATAAGAATTATTGACTAAATATAAATAAGCAGAAAATAATACCTATCCCACTTCTTTTTTTGTCGTTTTAGATTTTCTTTTTCTTTGTAATTAGCCAACTTATTAAATATATATATATATATTACATATTTAAACGAGTTTTCAATGTACGATCAGAATTTTTTATTCTTTTTCAAGAGAGAGGGGCGAAAAGCAAAGAGAGAAATAAACTAATATATCAAGTTTGGCAACAATGTGAGTTCTCCAAATTCAATTCAAGAATTTGAGATATGGTGTGGATCCTAAGAGTTAAGAAGTCAAGCTACAGTTTTTATGCGTTCAAATTTTTTGGGTAGTGAAAATAAACTCAATGGTGTGTCAAAAAAAAAGCATGGGTTCAAACATTGACACGTACCGACCAAACTTTTGAAGCTTCTACTCAATACTCAAACAACTCAAAAGGAATAAAACACACTGTAAAGACCTGAAATATAAAGCAAAACAAAACAGGGGTTTCACCACTTCATTTCCAAGTTGAAACTATATGTATTAATCTATTTACCAGTCTTACATTATATCTCATTCTGAGTACATATTTCCTTTTTTCTTTTTCTCATTTGAGGATTAAAAAAATCCCCCAATCAGAAATCTGCATGACATCATATCTGTTGCAAATTATAGACTAAATATTTTTTTTATAAGAATTATTGACTAAATATAAATGAGTAGAAAATAATACCTTTTGGTACGAGGTTATGCACTGTATCCAGCGACTTCAATTTATACACAACACACAGATGTTCACCTTTCGGGCAGAATCCAATCAACTTGACCAAGTTTGGATGGTATTCATTAGAACTAAAATGGTCTAGTAAATCGACTTCTTCCTGAAAATGATATACACAAATAAGTAAACAATAACCTTACAACAAATTACTTACAATTACAGCACAACAATAAATACATGAATAAGGAAACAAATTATTAAGTTTTGAGGCATACTATCAATCTGCTAAAATTATCTCCAGGACGGACTTCATAGATTAAGGGATCTTCCCATATCTTCACAGTGACCACGTTCTTCTTATACACTCCACGATACACCTTGCCGAATTGAAATTTTCCAATAAAATTATCTTCACTAAAATCATTAGTGTATCGTTTAAGGTTTTCATAAGTAAATCCAGATGTGACCCTAACCATACCTACAATTTCCCAATGAAAGTGGATAAACAACATAAGCAACAAAGTGTAGAACAAAAATACACCACTTAAAACTGAAAAACACAGTTCGCTCTTCAAAAATAGAAAATCAAAGTGCTTTAAGCAAATATACATTATATAAATGCATCTACGTGAGTATGTACGCAATGGCTGACCTGGTTGAATAACCTAGGGCTCCAAATTGCAGGCTTTGACGATTTAGATGAATAAATTTGAGGGCTTTAGCGTAGAAGAAGCGAAAGGATCATTAAAAAAAGGGGAGGGGGGAGTTTTTATAGAGGGAACGTCGATAATTTAGGAGAAAGAAATTGCGTTTGAGACGAATTTCCGTCCAGCTAATTTAAAATGCAATGGGAGTGCTGGCGGGCTATTTCGCGATTGGATTCCGGGCTTCTTAGTCAACATTGGCCCAACGTTTGGTCTTATCAGCTGAGCTATGGGCTCTGTTTCATGGCCTAAACCTAACGCAGAATTTGGGCTTTAAACAGGTTTTCAATGGTTTTTATAGTTTGGATTTTTTTGTCAAATTGGTCTTCCAAAACTAAACTGTGAAAACAATAACTAGCAACAAATTTAAATAATTCGTTCAATAACTATGAACAACACGAAGTTAACAATGCACTCTTTAAAGACGTTATTGCATGGTCGGAGCTCACGATGAACCTAAACACATAAATATAAGTTTAAAAAGAAGTTTTGTCATTCATCTTTAATTTATGATATTTCCATTTGATCACCATACTTCAATAAAATACAATTTAATCATCGAACTTCGATTAATGCTTTAATTCAATCTATTTGTTTGGATTTCCATTAAAATCTCGAATGATATTAGTTGATCTGGCCAATTAGTATGATATCACATAAAATTTAGAGGGAAAAAAGGTCCCTTCACATGACTAGTGTTACATGTGTGACTTCTTATAAGTACTTAAGGTGGGTTTAGTTATGAAAAATATTTTTAATTTTTATCTCTATTTTCCCACGTATTTTTCAATAATTTACATATTCTTAATATATTTTAAAATATAACACTTAAATTTGTGTTTTATTTTTTTTAGGAGAGATGACATGTATTTAGATTTGCGAGGTGTAAAAATGATATATTGTTTGTATTTTGTATTGAACATTTATTATATTATTTTAAAAAATCGGGTTAACATAGAATTTCTAGTTTTTAATGAAAATTTTTTATTTTCGTTTATAAACGGAGATGGGGACGGAGATAAATATTGAGATTTTCAAAAATCTTTGATAAGGACGAAGACGAGGACGGAATGTATTATTTTTTTCTCAATAATAATAATAATAACAATTATTATTATTATCATTAAATTATTATTTCACTATTTTCATGTGAAACCCATAAATCAATAATAATTGTTAAACCATTATTTCAATTGGATTTTCCATGAGGCGCTAAAGAAATAGTGGCATTGGAGCCTCATATGTACTTGACCTATCTTTCTTTTCTCGTAGTATCAATAGGATCCTTTTTATATAGAAGATATTTTTTTAATATTACTGGGAAAATAACAACAATATAGAAAACTATAACTATTCTTACTAGAACAAACAACAATCCAATAGGAAACTACTATTACTTTTACTAAAATAATAAACTCTAAAATAAAAAACTACTTTTCCCAAATCAATCATAAAATTCTCTTATGAAGATTTGATCCAAAATCCAAACACTCTATAATTATGAATTTATTATAACGTAGAAGTTCATGCATCTAGAAAGTTAATGTATGTAAATTTCAAAAAAAAAATGAAAGTTAATGTATCTAGGACGTTCATATACCTATCTTCTAGAAAGTTAATGTAAGTTCATACTTTCAAAAAAAAAAACAAATGAAAGTTAATATATCTAGGACGTTCATATACCTATAATTTGAGAAATTCTTGAGCATTCTTAAACATATATATAAAAAGGAAATGACCTAATAAATGTGACTAAGAACTACTCTTGTAAGATAAAATTTTTACATCTTTGACTTCCAAGTATAACTTTGATTAATTTTAACAGACGTATACATGTCATGATTGAAATTAATATATTTATTAAATACATATATTTATACAACACTTGTTGCAGATAAAAACTGTATATAATGGTCTATTTACATGTTAATTGTCTAACAATTAAAGTTACAACCATGTTTTAATTATTAAACCATTTTACAAAGGAAAAAAGTCTTTTAACAAAAAAAAAAAAAGGTGTATACAACTTTGGAGTAATACTCCTACAACTTTTGTATGTATATTCAGTTATCACATATTGGTTCAATAGTCCAAAATACTTACCAAATAATCATTTGCATCCTAAAAACCTAAAAGAATAATCCAAAGTCTTAATTTCACATGAAAGAGCCTCAAAAATCAAATACGGGTTCAGGATCCAGTCCATGAAAGGCTTAAGAACCAATAAAATGTCTTTAGGGATAGACTCGAGATGAGTCGAGCCCAAATGCTAAGGTATTTGAGCTCAATTTAGCTTAAAATGAACACACTTGAGCTTGAGCTTGAACTTGATAATATCTTATCGAACTATTCGAGAGCTTTTTTGAACTTGACTTGATAAGCTAATTGAGTTTAATTTTTATACTTGAGCTCGATTCAAACTCGATCTAACAAGTTTTGATCGAGTTCAAACTCAAATAGCTCGATAAAACTTCACATCAAACTTATGGGCATTGATCCAAAAGAAACAATTTACAAAAAGGACAAAACTGTTAAGTTGGGGATGGGCCCTGCAAAAGAAGCTTATACCGCCGACTTAGCACATGGATGGGCTTAGATGGTTTGCACACCTGAGAACCAGATGAAACTCTATGGCTGTGGGCCAATAAGAGCTTAATTAACATGAATAACATTATCTGATAATCAATTCTGGGACTAAAGTTCAAGTCTTAATGATAGGAGGTCCTTTTCAATCTTTTTTGCCTGTGAACATGGTGCTTTTGACCAATTAAAAGAAACGGTACCAGATCAGTCCCAACCCTACCAACAACTCCACAAAAAATCTCACTGACAGCATTAAAGTTGAATTTCCAATTTTCCACCAAGGATCGCAACCAAATCAAGTTGAAAAGGACTCTGAGGGATCTTCACCTGCCCTTTTTGTGGGGATTGACCAAGTTCAAATTCGTGCTATGCGTTAAATTTATAATTCTTACAACCGTTGTTTTCATAAAAAAATTATAAAGGATTTTTTCATGCATTTCATTGAGAGAAATTAAATAAAATATGCCAGCACTGCTGTCATGCAGCTTTGCAGTCTGGTGGCTGCAGGTTCCTGAAGGTCAGGCTTCCCAGCAGGCATTGTTAACCCACTCTCCTCTCAAAGAGTGTGGAAACCACTCTCTTCCTTTCTCTCTTGAACCACCTGACCGGAGCCCCCCATTCCAGATATCATCATGCTTCTTAAAGAGGCTTTCATCTCAAGAATGCTATCAATAACAAGTACTTCAAGTGCTTAAATACTAAGTGGACAATTATCTTAACATGTGACAAATAAAACTTTAGTCAATGATTTGGAAAGTGTTTCTACTTAATGCATGAGCCTTAACAAAACATGTTTGAAATTTTGGGATGCAACCCAATGTTTCGGATTTCTTTCCGAAGCAAAGATTTACAAGCTTATTATATTTAGTAGAGCGTGATTTATTTTTTTATCAAATTAAATAACATAAAAAAAATGTATAATTTAATTTTAAAAAAAAGCAACAGTAAATAAAGAGAATTGAGAAGAATCTTAATTGAAAAAGAAACACTAAAAAAATAAATTAAGTTTAACAAATTAATTATCGATAAATAACAGAGAAGAAATAAAAAGATGAAAAATATAAGTAAATGTGAATTAATAGATAGCGAATACTATACTTAAGTGATTATTGGTGACTGTGAGATTATTAGTTTTATATTTTCATAATTAATAACATAATAAATTTATATTTATATGATATTATTTTTAACATTTATAAAAGAAAAGTACATCAAAATGATATTCTGGTTTTACTAATATTAATGTTAAGTATAGATATGTCCACTTTGAAACCGAAAATAATGAAAAGGTCCTTTTGGTAATTACATTTATATTTTACAAAGGCCATTTTTAGTTTACATGAGATTGTTGCATGTGCCACCTACTTTTGTTGCACTAAACCAGAGAATTACCAACAAATGTGAGAGTGTAAGAACTACTCCAATAATTTTCATTTGATTCTTTAATTTTGTACTCACCAAAACCCATTAATTTAGTGATGATGAATTGGTGATAGACTGACATTTATTTTGGGACCACTCGACTCTCTTCCTACTCACTGCACAAAAAGCCAAACTCCCAAGAAGCTTCATGAACCCATTTGAAAGTCTGGCAACAACTCCTACATAGAAATAATTTATTTGGGTTCGTGTCCATACTAGCTAAGATTTCTAACTATTGATCTCTCACAATGCTTTCTTTTCCAATTTTTTCCTCTTATTTACATTATTAATTAGTAATATCTTATTTTCTGTGTTGATATGTAATACTGGTTTTTTGACGTTGTTGGATTGATTATTTGGAAATAAAGATATAATATTAGTAGAACCTTAACTGTGGCTGAAGGAGAAGCATCATACTCTTTTTTTTTTTTGTGCTGAAAGTGCATTAAACACCAAACCATTGTTCTTACAATTTGAGGGGTATTATTTACCCAATAATCAAATAAAAAAAAATAGCAGAACATTACTTGGAAAAGAGTCAATGAAACAAATTACAACCATTTTAATCAAAACATCGACCCTCAACTCAAAAGTTGTCAAATGTATTCATTATATTCAATCTTTCCTATCAAATTCAATATGCCAATAAGTAATAACCAACCCAACCCAGGAATATAACACTAACAAATATCGTGAAGGCTAGAATAAAGTTGATCACAGATGCCCTTCCACTTTATGTTGTTAGTAAAGTACAGTAGGATATCCAAAAATCATTTTCAAAGATGTACACATTCACATGCAAAATCAGACAAAAGCATGCAGATTGTCAATAATATTCTTTACCCTTCGTGCATATTTAATTTTTGTTGCTTCTTGCTTTTTATTTGAAACTGATTATCAAGCATGCATATATCATTGCATTCCGTAGCTCCATCACTACCATTCTCCAGATAAATTTAACCTCAGCCTTCACTCTAGCTTTCACTCTGCCTCTCTCACACATAAACACTCTCATTTGCTTCTTGCTTTCTCTCCAAGTTTACCAGTAAGCTCTCTCTTGCAGATTTCTACATTCTAGATTGTAAACATTTTTGTCTTTCTTTGAATTTTTTGGTGTACTTTGCTTCTTCTATGAGTTCTCTTTTAAAAGTTCTTATTGTTTTTTTTTTTTGGCTTTTGAAAGCAACAATTTTTTTTTTTAAAACGCCAACTTTTTTATTTTGTTTAGGTTTCACTAAGTATATGGATTTCTAGTCATGAAATTAAACATGTTTTCTTCAATAGTAGACTGGATTTTTATACATTATAAAAAAAAAAGTCTTGATTTTTAGCTATCTATGTTTGTGTAACGTGCATGAGCAAGACCAAGCTAAAATCCTTCCTTCTTCCCCCTCTCCTCAAACAGAAAAAGCCATTTTTTTTCCCTTTTTGAAAAAAGATCAAACCACAAGGAGCACGTTCAAAATGCCTAATATATATATATATAAGAATTTTTTGAGTTTTTTTGGTTAATCTATCTGGGACTATTATCATCAAAAGAATTAGCCAAATGTTTTGAGGAGTTAATTTAATAAGACCAAAAATACCAAGCATTTCCAAGTGCAATGCTTTTTTCCTTAAAAAATTTAATGTATTATTCTTTTGTTTTTTTATGAGTTTTATTCTTCTGCTCTTGGAAGCAAAACCAAAAAAGAAATCCATATTTACAAGTATTACTTTTTTATTTTTCTTTTAATGTTGTTGATGTTCTTAAGCTGTAACATTTATTGATTTAGTGTGAGATAAATGCTTCCTTACAGTTCATTTGCACAAGACTAACCAATCATTTGTTTGCATGTATAAATTGTTAGAAAAATGACTTGTATAAACAAGGTTTCTTTGTTACTGGACTAGATATTTGTACATTATATAAATAAAAAAATATTTTTTTTTCATCTCTGTTTGTGCATGTAACATGCATAAGTCAGACCGAGCTAGAGCCCTTATTTCTTTTACCCATTCTCTCAAACTGAAAAAAAGCCATTCTTTTTCCTTTTAAGAAAAAAAAAATAGAAAAACCCACAAGAACTTCTCGTCCAGCACGTCCAAAATGCCTTAATTTTTTTTTTCTTGCTCAAAAGAAATTTTTTAAAGATCGTTTTCATCTTCTTTCTAATCCTTTTCTTTTTTAGAGTTTTTTTTGTTCTTTTTTGAAGAGCCTGTATTATATTCACTTAGCAAATAAATTTAGTCATTCTTATTAGTTTCATAGGTTGACTGGTTGAGAAAGATTAAAACCCAATTTCATTACAAGTTTTAGGTGTAAGTAGGCCTGAAATAGAGGCGATATTGGACCAAGTTAATCTGTCTCATAAGGATTAAGGCTATTATGATCAAAAGAATTAGCCAAATGTTTTGAAGAGTGCAATGCTTTTTTCCTTTTTTTTATGGTTTTGCTCTTAAAAATGTATTATGCTTTGCTCCTTTTTTATGAGTATTATTCTTTTGCTTTTGGAAGCAACAAAAAAGAAATCCATATTTATGAGTATTATTTTTTTTCTTCTTTTAATTAATGTTGTTGATGTTCTTAAACTGTAATATTTGTTAATTTGGTGTGAGATAAATGTTTTTTTACAGTTCATTAGGAAAAGACTAATCAATTATTTGCTTGCATGCATTAATGGTTAGAAAATTGACATGTCTAAAATTCCATCTTACATCATAGAATATTCTTTTGAATCGACCAAGATCAAATTAATTATCAAAGCATTGCAAAATTTAAACTAGTCCTATAGTAAAAGAGTTTTGCCAACCTGGACATAAACAGTAGGATTATTAACAAAAACTAGGGAGTTAGTTTTTAACTTCATTTTTAAGACACAACACTACTTGATTAATCGGTTGAGATGAACTTGTTATTAGTTTTTTAAGATTTGAAATTGTAACCATTTATTAAGTGAAGAATGAAGTCTATTAAGGTAAAATTCAAAGGTACTTACAATTTTAATGCTGAAAAATGTTTTTAACAGATTGATGGCCAGTAGTTCCAGAAGAAGCGACTCAGAAGGATCCACGGATGATCCAATAGAATTTACATATGATCAAATTATATCATTGGTGGATTTTACGGATGAGCCTATTGGCCGTGGAGGATATGGAAGTGTTTACAAAGGGGAAATGGACTGGAGAGAAATCGCAATCAAACGAACTGAAAATGGAAACATTATGAGCAGAAAACAATATACAGTAAGCTGCTTTTTTTTTATATATAATTACAAAACCAATAAAGCATGTGAAATTAGTAGAATTACAAATGAATATAAATCATTAATGTTTTAGTTACTCATCTAATTGGACATCTTGATGCTAGTGTATTACTAATTAAGGAAAAACATATATATATATATATATATATATATATATATATATAAAACTTTTCTTAGTATTATGAAGTAGTAACTCCATTACCATGTTAATTAGAACATTTTTGTATATTCATTTTAATTTAATTTATGTTTAATAAATATCAAGTGTGTAGAACCCATCTTATATTTTAATTTTATAACAGGCCGAAAGAAAATATCTTCAAATATTCAAACATCAAAATATAGTGAAGCTCTTAGGATATGGAGAGGATGAAGAACATTCTTACCTGGTACTGGAGTATGTACCACATACACTCTCCAGGATATTTTTTGGTAATGATCCATTGTTGTCATAATATTTGATTTATTTGTTTTTGTATACAAAATCCATTTTCTATTAAATCAAATTGATGAGAAACAAGCACATAAGTTGCACATTATTCTTGAGCTTCCATTTTTTGCTTCAAGTAAATTAATAATATTAAATCTTAAGATTGTTGAGCACCTTAATTCAAGAGGCCTTTTTTAACCGTAGAGATTCTGCCATAGAAATCAGATAGAATAAAAAAGTTTCATGTACTTGTCCACCTACCTTGTAGGGTTTAGGACTGTGTATTATGCATTTCACTTA
This sequence comes from Bretschneidera sinensis, assembly GCA_023935145.1. Classification (NCBI taxonomy): domain Eukaryota; kingdom Viridiplantae; phylum Streptophyta; class Magnoliopsida; order Brassicales; family Akaniaceae; genus Bretschneidera; species Bretschneidera sinensis. The sequence continues at coordinate 138,758,945 of CM043699.1, forward strand.
AAAACTTGTTCATATGCTATTGTTAGTATGCAATCAACAAACAGGGAACTAACATGTAAGTTATTTTACTTCTGTTCATTGCCTATAGATCTCTCTTGGAACCAAGTTCTGAAATTTCTGAGGCAGTCCGCTGTAGCACTGAGCTACATTCATGAACATAAACATATCTTTGGGGACTTCAAAACAGCAAATATTTTGATAGATCAGGTTAGTAACAAATAAAATATCAAAAGTACAACAAATCTTTGATTTATAGGAAACTTTTTATTTTATTACAAAATGATACTTGATTCCTACTGCTTAGGCATATGATGTGAAATTATGCGACTTTGGAGGGATGATACAAGAAGGGGAGATTCCGACGGCAAATACTGCTCCATATACTGCTCCAGAGATTAAAAGATCTCGTAAGTAACCATTTCTTTCAAATTAATAGTCTATCACTTGTGTATAATAATTTTGCATGTGTGTAGGCCAAGTATTCTCATGGTTAATGCATTAACATTTCATTTGGAATTTCAATGTTATAAATTAGAACAAATCTTTGACTTTCAAGGTGAACTTTGATTAATTATAATAGACGTATAAATATCATGATTGAGTTTAGTATATATATCAAATACATATATTTATAAGATATTTTTTTAGGATAACAATTGCATATGGCAGTCTATTTACATATTAATTGTTTATCAATTAAAGTTGCAACTATTTTTTTTAATTATTATACAATTTTATAGAGAAAACTCTTATAACATCATCTTAATTGTTATACCATTTTACAGAGAAAAATAATATAACAACAAAAGCAGATGTCTACAGCTTTGGAGTGATGCTCCTACAATTGGTGATGAAGGTGGAGGAGAAAGATATTGGTGAAAGAAAAAATCGTAACTCAACACATATTGCTGATGTAGCAGCCAATGAATTTGAAAGAAGAAAGCATGTGGTTGATAAATCTTTGATGACTTCTGGATGTACAAAAGCTGTAGCACTTGAGATCACAAAGCTTGGAGTTAATTGTACAAATGTGAATCACCATCATCGTCCAAACATGAATTATGTGCTTCACACGCTTGAGAAGTTAGAAGTTATAATCTAACAATAAATGATACATTGTTCAAAGCCATGGCCAATTGAATTCTATCTCATAACTTGTTCATGTTTGTTGGATTCCCCAAAAAATCTCTGTTTAAATTAAATACCATGGAATATCGAAATTGAACACTGAAAGTTTTGTTTATTATTTAGCGATGATAATCCCGAAAGATTTCAAGTTCATTTCCTACGCACTTAAATTTCTGATGGAGCTGTTACTGAAATTTAGTTGTAAAAAGATTTCCATGTGCATCGGGAAGCTAAAAAAGCAGCAGATCTTCCGGCACGTACGGAAAGGGACATTGATTTTGGATTATGTAATCTGATGTATTGGATTCTGATCGAAGAGATATGTTCCTATTGACTTCTTAATTACCAAAAAGAAAAATAAGAGCAAATTAACCCAAGGAATACAACTCTGTAAACTCAAATGAAAGAGTCAGTTAGGTTATTCTGATGAAAAAGCCATGAAGAACAATTCATCAGAAAACTCAATTACAACCAAGGACGAGAGCCGCTTTTACAAACGCTGGAGGCTCACCCATCCAAGTCTTATTGCTGCACAAAAGTAAAGCCAGCCTAGCCAACAAATGAGCCACCTGCTTAGCAGCTCAACTAACATAAACAAAAGCATCTTACACAGTAAGACCTTGAAATCCGGAATCAGCACACACATCAGAGCACTGCACGCTTGAGCATGAAATTTCCCATCATATGTCGCAAAACAAAATTTGCTTAATTTAGACGAATTTATTCAATTTTTTTATAGGAGTTATGTTAAAATATTACTGAACTACAGTTTATAGTCCACTTGCAACAGTAGAGATGTAGTGAAGGACAGCATTAACTAAGCATACATGAAAATAGATTACCGCTCCACATTAGAGGAAAATGAAAATAGCAAGGCCTTCCCCACTTTCGGAAAAAAGAAAAGGAAAGAAAAGAAAAAATGATGAGATAAAACCATAAATTTATCTTTTCTCCATTCACTCTAATCTCCTCTAAGCATTATGAAGGGTTGACTACTATAAGTCAGCATCATGACCATGAAGCATTTGACTGCCAGGTATAGAGTCAGAATAACTCTTTAACAACACGTAGCTTCAGCAATTTCTTTACTATTTGCTTCATCTTAGGGCGCTTGGCCAGATCATATTCCACACATTTCAATGCCAGTTTCGTAAGTTTGGCGCCATCGCTAGAATAACAGCCTGGTTGTACCTTGAGGTTTTCATGCACAAGTGAACATTTAGAGAGCTTAGAACCTGAAAGTGACATTTTTAATTCATACTCACTCTGAGCCCATTCAAAAACATCTATTGGTTCTGCCCTTTCGCAGTCTTCTTCAGTGTCGAATCTTTTTGTTATCAGGTTCAACAGAACCACACCAAACGCGAAAATATCGCAATATTCTGACCAGCAATCTGTCAAGCACTCTCAAAGTTACTCATTCTGCAAAAAGTAGCTAGAAACGAAAAAAATATTAAATAGCAAGATCGCAAGAGGAGGTTAGAGTTTCCCTGTTCATTTTGACTAAGAACATCAAATCATTTAGACTAGCCATTGTAATTTCAAGAAAATACTTTGAGATCATCCAAGAGATGCAAGTATATAATTTTCATATCCTCCACCATAAAGCATATTTAATCATCCGGGAAAGGGTCCAAGAAAAACCTCCTCATAGACTTAGGTTTTCAAGGATTTTTTTTTCATCTAACAAGGTACAAAGAAAGCCAATTTAGATTTTCCTGTTCACTCATTCAAGGGCTTAAGAATTGCTAAGGGAACATAAGTGAGAAACAAGACAAATGATTCATTACAAGCAACAAAATAAGAGAGGTATCTGAATATTTTCCTAGTGTATTATAATGTAGCCAAAGTCAATAATTTCAAATGCCATGTCCACTACCGTTCAATCCTATTTACTCTATTCAAGTGACAATTGACGTGACCACGTCTTTCATGTCCTTTTCATCTTTTACAATCCGTTACTTTCAGCTTTTCCTGTACTCCTAGTCATAAATCCTAGGATTACTAATCATGAAAGTTGCAATTAAGATTACAACAGCAAATATGTATACAAAAAGATATATGCATAAATATACCATTACTCTGACATACCAGTCCGGGCATAATTTATATCAACATAACCGTAACACCCATGTAGATATTTAATTATAGGGAATCTTCGGTCAGGAAGGACTCCTCCAGTAAACATACCAAAGTCAAATAATTTTGGATTGTGATCCTGTAAATCAAAGTGATTTTGAGTTATTGTAGATTGTGAATAGAAACAACTCAGAAAAGCAAATAGGAGAACAAAATCTTATGCAGATACCGAAACTAACCTCATCAAGCATTATGTGAGCTGGAGTTATGTTGCGGACCAGATAGGGCAAATAAGCCGGATTACGCGCGTGTAGAAATTTCAGGAGGCGTGCAAATCCAAGAGCAACTTTAACTCTATTTACCCATGTAAAATTGTCTACAGACGCAAAATGAACCATTTTTAATTCTTATCAAACTGCCAGAACCTAAATATTTAAACAGTCACAATCAAGCATAGATACAAGCTTGAATATAAAGGCTGATCATTACAACAAATAAAGTAGCTAATACTTGTAAAAAATAAAATTAAAAGAAGTAGCTTATTTCGAGTGAATACCAGTATTTGAGTTTTCTTCAAACCATTCTTAAAAATTGTTACAATCTACTTCGGGTACCTTTTGCATTTGAATAGCACCTTCATTTTGGTACCTTTTAGTAGATTTCTACAAATTAAAACAAAAAAATCCTGGTTTATTCAGCTACAAGTTTTAACTTAAGTACAAAAACTTCCAGTGAATCCGTGCATTGTATGGACTATGGATAATCCATTAACAAACAAAATTTTGGAGAATGAGGTAAGCCTCTAAGAATAAACATGACAAAGCTTGCCTTGGAATCACGGGCGAATCCTGGATTTCTATATTGGGGGAGTGGGCCCAAAGAAAGAACAAAGAAATTTCATAAAGATAAATATTTTTTATTTAAATTGTGCAGAACCTTCTTTCACATAGCAAAAGGCATAAATTATCGAGTCTATGCTAAACTTTTCAGCGTCTTTCTTCTTAAAAAAAAATCTCAGCATTATCCTAAGTCTTCTGAAAACAATATGACATTATTAGTTTTTTTATCCAATACAAAATACTATCATAATAGAAGAATACAATACAAAATGAAATAAAAATATCAATTACGCTATATAATGTACAAATTAATCAAGTCAAACTCTAAAATAGAAAGTAAGACTTCCTATTTATAGAATTTAACAAATGATAAAATACTAGATATAACAAGATACAAAATTACAAAAAAAAAAAAAAAAAAGAGAGAGAGAAGAAGAAGTTTACCTCATAAAGTTTAGTAATATCGTCTTTTAAGTTGCTGTTGTCTCTAAATTTATGAGAGATTTTTCCATCAGTTTTAGGGTTTGTCCTTAGTGTTTTAATTTTTGTTGATGATACTTTGAAAGAAAACGAAGTATTTGTTAAACCAATTATTTATCTTTAGTCTTGTGAAGAAACGGAAGAAAAATAAAAATAGTTAAAATCCATAGAAGACTTACTTATCTTTCTTTCCATTTTTATTGAGTTTGATTTACATCAAAACAATCAAACACGGTGATGATTGGCTCACATAAAAAGAACGAGGACAACTGCACAACTACAACTAGGGGTGGCAGTGGGCGGTGTCGTGCTTTTAAAACCCTTGGCACGGCCCACGGCCTACTACATAGCTATTGGGTTGTGCCGTGCCATGGGCCTCATAGGTGTATATTGATTTTTTTTCTGCCTTTTTTGTTGAAAATAGTAAAAAAAATTATAAATATTGATTTGAATGCTTCTAATTGATTAGAAAAACAAACATATTATTGATGAAGCTAAATATTACAAATATCTTAGAAATTGAACAAAAACAACATAAACAAATAATTTAAAAATTATAACTTCCAAAAATCTTTCAAATAAATGACTTACAAATGAGTGAAATATAAAAAACAAATTTTAAAAATTAGAAAGACATAAAATATTATTAATAATTAAAAAAAATGATCTTCCAAATAAATGACTTACAAATGAGTGATATATAAAAAACTTACAAATTTTAAAAATTAAAAAGACATAACATATTATTAATAATTAAAAAAAATTATAACCGTTTTGACGTTTAAATAAAAAAAGCAAACTTATCGAATTCATAAACAAATGACTTTAGAAATTGAATGATGAGCTGCCTAACCAAACTGTGCAGCTAAGTTTCATTCGGTGAATTAAAAAGAAAAATATTATATAATTTCCTTCCTGTGTTTTAATTCAAAGTATCAAACGCTATTATGTTAAAATCAGTCAATTATAGTTTCAATATTTAAATTAAAAATTCACAAATGACATTTTTTTGTATTTAAATATTTGTTTAGGTTTGATTTAAATTATATTAATGTGCGATTTTAGGTAAATTTGTTTTATTTATGAATTAGTAGATCACGTGTCATTATGTTAAGAATGGGGTAATAATTTTTATTTTTTTCATCATCCTAAAATATCAAATTTATCACAATCTAATTTTTCTTGACTCATTATTCTAGTTACATAAAGTTGCATATAATTTTGGATTTATTAAATGTTATGGTCGTGCCTCGTGTTGTGTCAAGCCGTGCCATGCCTTGCCTTGTGTCGAGCCGTGCCACGAGCCGTGCTGGGCCTTATGCTATGCCGTGCGGCCTCGTGCCATGCCATGCCGTGCTTTTTATCACGTTGTGTCGTGGGCCTCAAAAACTAAACCCAACACAACACAAGGAATAGTATCGTGCCAAACACGACACAACCCGTGAAAGAGTGGGCCATGCCGACCACCCCTGACTACAACTCTACCCTCTACAACTATAAGATTGAAAATCCTTGCCTTCAATTAGTTGCCTATTTTAAAGCCTTACTGGGGGAGAACAGGGCAGCAAGGGTTAAAAGTAGTTCGCTCATCGAAAACTTTCTTCGTTTAGTGAGCAGTGGAGGCTGCAAGCCCCCCTTTGGCTTCGCACTGCCTAGTATTTTAATTTTGAATTAGCATCATTGTCATCTCACATGAAAAGCTCTTTCTTTGGGTGAATATGATCTTTGCCTAAATCCTATCAGACAAAGTTATTTTTTTTCCTTTATGGTGAATTTATTGCCATCAAACCCTAAAGCCTATTTAACATACTACAAAAAAAAAAACTATTGATAGCATGTACACACTGAAAAGGACCAAAGATGATAGAATATATACCTTTGAGTAGGAGATTACGTACAGTATCCAGTGGCTTAAGATCATAAACAATGCAAAGATGTTCCCCTTCAAAGCAGTAACCAATCAACTTGACCAAGTTTGGATGATGGACTAGTTTTGGATGCTGAAGCAAAACGAGTTCATCCTAGAAAATACATCCAATATCAGGCAAGAAATGATCTTGAAGCCTAAAACTGAAAACAAAGGGAAAACACAGAACTCTACAAACATACCCTCAACCTCCTCTCATTATCACCTTCAATAACTGGATATATTTCAAATTCAGAACATCTCCATATCTTAACCGTCACCTTTCGTTCTTCAATCTTCCCACGATAAACTTTGCCGAATTGAAACTTTCCAATGAAATTCTCTTCGCTAAATCCATCAGTGAACAGATTTAGATCATCATAAGAAAACACTTCTATCTTGTCATATTCTTTTCCTGGATATTTTCCCATCATTTTATAGGAAAGAAAATTATGTTAACGTGGAGTAAACATTAGTATAGCAAAGTAGAAAACACGAATCCACACAATATCTGAAACTTAATCCCAATTCAAGTATATCCATATATTCAAGCATGATTTTGCTTCATTGCATCTGCCAATACATAGAGGTAAATTTCTGCAGCGAAAGTACATGCAATGGCTTTATAAATTTCAAAAAAGAAATGTATATTCAACCACCATAACAGCTGAGTAAATCACTCCACATATTTCAGGCTTATAGTTCAAAAGCAAAATTAAAAGACAACCAGGATTTTAAAAGGTTTGAAGTTCATTACCATGCAAAATTTCACAAACTTGAACATCTAAACAATCAACAGATGTACACATTTGGGTATTACATTAATACATGCACTTATGGATTCTCCTAAACATACCCACTCCCCCTACCCACCCAGACAAATGTATGCATCATTATCACCAAACAAATCCAAAACAATGAAAAAAAAAATTATTGGTTGCCTCTTACCAGCTTGAATTAGGTTCGGGCTTCTTTGGCCTCTATAGATAATGCGTTCACATGGCAAGTGAAACTGTGAAGCCAATTGACATATCCAAGGCAAGAAAATTTCATTGGGATAGATCGATCCAATTCTTCCAGTTGAGTAGCAAGATCTGAGTTGAAAACCTGATCCCTTCGGCATCAACCTTGACAACCCTATTCATTAAAGTTAAATTTACATCAATAGTTAATTTAACAAAGATAAATGTTATTTAGTTATAAAGACGTAGCAAATTTTCCACATGTTATAATGCTATTGAAGATGAAATTGCATTACTTCAATACATAGGAGACTTCCCTGTGCCCAGACACCCCCCAACCCAAAAAAAAGAAAAAGACAAAAGAATTGATATTACCATACTTACATATCCTAAATAAGTACCAATTAACTTATATTGGTGATGTTTGGTTCACACTTTAAGCCAACTTAAAGCAAGTTGGCTTAAGTGGGTTCAAGGCAATTTTAGCCAACAATAGTGGACTTATTACCCTTATGAAACTGTCCACACCAACTTCCCAAGAATTCTGCTAATATAATTTGACATGGGTCAACACCAAGAAGGGATGAAAAACGACGCTTGAAACTTACCCAGGTACTAACTATGAAGTCAAAGATGATTGATGTTTTAGACTCTTGGTAAGCAGTTTTCCTTCCTATCTTCCTTCTTTGTCAGTACTTCCCTTGGATATTTTCCATGTAATTCCGTGGCACCCTATTTGGCATTTTAGCTATGTTACAATTAAAAAGCGCCTTTCCAACTAAATTTTCGTAAATAGTAGTGATACTGAAGATGAGCAACCGAATCAAGTGAATTTAGCTCAAAATGAACAGATAAAATTATCTATACACACCATTTACAGACTATAAGACAGTCTTTATTCAAAAAATTGGAATGGAGGGAAAAAAATATCTTATGTCCATCAACAATCTCCCTGGGGTTGTTAAAGTGTCCACCTCCCAAAGGAACAAGAACAATCAAATTATGATTCAACCCACATATACAAAAAGCAACAGCACAAAACAAAAAATACCTTCATCCCCTTCCTTGATTCAGTGTTCCAGGGGAGTATTCTAGGCACAATTCGCAAATTTTTCAAAACAAGGAAACAACAAGGAGAACATGCTTTGGAAAAACATTTTGAAAACTGATTCTACAAGATGGCTCATTTTAAGGAACCTCAAAATAAAAAATAATGTTCTCAGTTTTGGAATCTGTTTACAGTGAAATACAGCTCAAAACGCCCGATGTAGTATGAAGGACATGACAAATGAAAGACCAATCAAGGATTTTTACCAACAGTTTTATGGGCTAGCCATAAAGCTCAGAGAGTTTTTTTTTATAGTATTTTAAACTTTTATGCCCCTCAAAATTTTCTTTCACAAGATCACTCAAAAAAATCACCGCCCCAAGAGAATGGTCCTGGATCTGTCCCAATCCATTATCAACTACATCATTGCACCTTCTAAATAGATTAAAGCAATAAAAAGCAACTCCCATGGCTCGGACCTTCAAGGCATCACTACTTGAAAGACTACTGCTTCATGGATATACCACCTTTAAAAGGACACAGTATAGGCAAACAGAAGGAACAAAATCACAAATTCGAAAAAAGAAAAATGATAATGTTTTGGCTAGGATATATTTCTAGGAATTTGATAAGAAGTTAACAGGTATCATAGAGCCAAAGAATTTATTAGTAAGGAGTAATATAATCAGCAATGTTATAGAAGGGAAATATTATCAAGTGATGAAATGAAAAACCTGCCACCTCTAATTTAATAAAGAGTTACTCTGACTCTTAAATTTATATGAAGTATTCTTGTCATACTCGTACCTGAAACGTGTTCGAAATTATGGATATGCCTCTTCGACCCTTCAATCAATGCAAATCTTACAAAAAATTGACAAGTACTCAATTCAGACATGTATTCACATTTGACACTCGTACATGAGTCTGAGTAAAAATGCATGTTGCTATATAACGGTGCCAGCATATTAGTTAACTTTTCAATGTATGAATAAAACCCTATCTTGTAAATGAGATTCACCTTATAGATTTCATAGAAACACTATATTGTAGATAGTTGTTTTGTACATAGGTTGTGCTCCCTTTGGTGCCCTTTCATAGTATACTTTTTCTTATTAAAAAATGATATAACCAACCGTTTAAAAGCCTCAATTCCAAGCTGGGATGAACAATGTGTTTTACGCTATGCAAAGCATAACTAAGGATTGGTGAAAATAAAGCTGATTAACCAGTAAGTTGGGTCAAGAAAAATACCAAAATAAAAAAATCAACTAAGGCCTAAGCTTTCCCACAAGGGACTGGATTTTTAGTACTCAGTGTCCATGTGATATAGAATGGTAAGGATAAAAGAGAGAATAACAAGGCGACAACAGTAAAAACCCAAATGCAAAAACTATTATCCAAATTTAATTCTCAATCATCAAATCTACCCCAAAACCCTAATTGGGATGCTCTTATATAGGCACCACACACACTCCCAAGTCCCAAAAACCCCAAATCCTAAATATGCTTGATTTCTAAGAAACTTTTAAAACATCCTAAAATACCTAAATACCTAAAACAATATTAGAAAATTATTAAAATTACAGGTTTATTTTCACAATCTCCCATAATAGTAAAAACACCCCATTTGAGCTTCCTTGGCATCTCCATCACCTTGTGCACCAACCTCATTTACCTGCAGATGTGTGTAGAATACTGCATTTGTGTACACCTCAGCTAAGGCTAAAAACATCAAAAGCTACTTTCTCAAAAGTTCTTGTTTATTTGGATGGACTAATAGAACTTTCTGCCCGCATCAAGTTCAAAATGAAGCAATGAAAAACTCATCACAATTTCTCTAAAGACCATAATAGACAAGTGTTTTAATCCCATATACTAGCATTGAGTTCCATCGCAGTGCCGCAAACTGACATCCTTCAGTTTTTAGGAAGCAGGTATTCCAAGATATCATCCCTTGAAAAAATATACTCTGTATAAAAGAACCCGTACTTCAAAATAGACATGTAATTTTTCTTGGCGATTGCCCATCAGAAGAGCCTCTTTCAAATAACATCAAATTACAAAGAAGTGAAATTTCTTATTACAACTACCATTAGTATATCTGATATTACTATTAACAATCTATTACTATGCTTAATAAACTTATACTATAGGCATATGATTGTTCAAAAGCAAAATGTATATATATATATATATATATATATATATATATATTTCAAGGCTAAATCTTTATCCTATTTCTTTATCAACAATGTACACATCCAGAACTTTTTTTAATAATAGGATACAGAAAACTCCTAAACAACTAACCAAACTGTTTTTCTACTCCTCAGAAATTGCAATAGGATTCACATAGCAGTTGAAACAAGGCAATCTAACATTTCACAGCTTTCAGAATGAATATCTAGATGTATCGTTAAGACTTAAGAACACATACAATTTTTTTTGATAAATAACACACAAAATTTTCAACTTGTAATGGACACGATTTTTAGGTGTACTAGAAATTCTCTCCTAAACAAGTTGCAGATAGCACGTTAAAAATGATCCGTATAAGATAATTAAGAGAGAGGAGAAATTTTAATTAAAACAATCCACGAAAAAATGTGTATGCCACATCAAAAAGCAGGACAATATTTTCACAACACGGACTGTGTAAAACAGAATGCAGCAAAATGTCCTTGATTACAGCATTTCGTTAAATAAAAACATGTAATGAGTATTTACTTAAAAAGAAGAAAACAAAATTAAATATCTTTCCATTATATGATAAATTGGTAATACCAAGTACCTGAAAGATTATCCATGTGTGGATTAGCATGGTCTCCATTACGTATATAACCAGTGCTTGGAGCGTCAGTGTGATGCTGAACAGCAGGCAAAGTAAGCAAACACCTAACCACTTGCTTCATCGTTGGGCGCTTCCGAGGATCAAATTCCACACATTGCATTGCAAGCTTTGAAAGTTTAATGCCATCACTAGAATCAAAGAGACATCCTGCCTCTAGACTTTGGTGCACCAATGAAGACTTGGGCCTACCATGCCCCACGAATGATTTTTGTGGATTGTAAACATTCTTGGCCCATTCGTAAACAAAGGGTGCATGAGAATTACTATCTTCTTCTGTATATACTCTTTTGGTTATTAATCCCAAAAGTACAACTCCATAAGCAAAAACATCACATTTTTCTGACCAGTCACCTGATAAGGAAATTTAAGAGTAACCCATCTAAAAAGAAACGGCCAAAACATAGATTCATTTTCAAAAAATCAGATTATTGAAACAAAGGCGACAACTTTGAGAACATCCATTTCTTAGTAAGGACAACTTTCCCACCATTTTGATAAGAAGCTTGAGGATTGTTATAGAGAAATATAGACGTATATAGCTTACAGAAAATATTTTCAAAACCATTAGTTGCCGTTAAACCAAAAATGCAACATTAGGGACATCCCTTAGCAGTCACTAGCACAAGGCCCAACTGCAACACTTGTTGCAGATACATTGTTTTGCCTCATCCTATACTCTTTATTTTATTTGTTAACTTTTTTCTTCTTTTTGATAAGTATTTGTTAACTTTTTCCTGCCCTTGATTAACTCCAACTTCACTAAATTTTGAGTTGGCTTATTGCACCAGCCACTAAGTTAGCAGAAACAAACAGAAGCAACTCAGAAATCTAATCATGTACAAATGAAGAGTTACAAGCAAAATCTTATCTTAGTTCAGAGTTAAACATATAAGCTATATTGAAAAAAGAAAACCTTGTTTGCACAAAAAAGGTTTTGCATATTTACATGCAATTTCTGCAGAACGTATTCCTTTTAAAAATAGAAGCCATATAAATGGCTAAAAGTTTTAAAAAGTCATAGTTACTTATATCTAAGTGTGTATAAAAATAAATGTACAAATACTTGCATAGAAATCCACCAGCTTAGACAACTCAAAACCTTAATCTTTCCCTTCATTTTGCAATCTGTCAGAAAGCGCTCCCTCAAAATATTTAAGGAAAAAAAGTGATAGTTAAATAAATAACAAGTAAAAGGGGAGGAGAACAAGATCAGAATTTGAACATTGTAGCATGTTTTTAGATGGCAAGCTTAACATATCCGAATGTTTGAAAAAATGAGTCCTTGGTTGAAAAATAAGATAAGAGGTGTAAAAACCCAAAACTTCCTAGGGAAGTCCCAATTTGGCAAAATATAGATGATGTGTGCGCCGCCTGGGACCTACTATGCCAGAAAGAACCAGGAGTTTTAAATTCTATTGACGCTTCTGAGCTAGAGGATACCTTTGTTTATTGTCCATTATGTCCATTATCCCTTTATTATTGTCTCCTGTTACTTTCCCCCATCCCTTTCAATAGATTATCGGATTGTACTACAACTGTAATGAATGAAAAACTAGAAGCAGTTCGCAGCATAGTTCAATAATAAGCATATTACACTGAACTAGGTAACACTAAAATTAGATATGGAATTTGATTGACATACCTTGACACATATGGCTTGGATCAATATAACCATGACACCCATGTACATACTGGTTTGGAAGATTTCTTTTATCCGTAAGAAGTCCACCAGAAATCATACTAAAGTCATATAATATTGGGTTGTGATCCTACATATCAAAGTATCTCAATATGTTGAAGACTTCCTTTTTCTTATAAGTAAATATGTTGAAAAATTCTTATATGGTATTGGAGATGAAGACAAACTACTTAATAAAAGCAACATAAAGTTAAAAGGAAAGATGCAAACCTGATCAAGCATTATGTGAGCTGCATCTACATTGCGAAGCAGATATGGTAAATATGGAAAGTTACAAGTATGCATAAATTCAAGGACAGAAGCAAATCCAAGAGCAACCTTGATCCTCTGTAGCCAGGTAAAGCTATCTGGAAATCCAACCAACTTTTTCATTCATAAGCACAAAGAACTATTCTACTTTAAAAATATATTATAAAAAATATCCTTCAATTGGCTAAAAGACCAAGAATTTATAAATCACACAAATAAAATAAAAAACCAAGCTGCTCAAAATCAGCGCTTAAAATAATTTCTTATGAAGGGACAATGCCCCACTCGAAGGCCAAAAGGTAGTGGCTTCCCTCTTAGCCACAAATCAAGAAGCCTGGCTGGCTTGAATGAGAATCCATCCAATTTGCATTCATAAAGAAGTATAGCGGCAATCCAAGACCAGTTTTTTATAAGAGCAATCCAAGAACAGTTTATGTTTAACCACTAGTTACTTAAGCAATCACTGCACTATTTATAATACTTCACTAGTATTCTTGAAAATATTTATTTCCTTTTACTTTGTTTTTACTTAATGTAATTGAAAAGACTTTTGAATTTTTATTATCAATTGATCACAGTGGCAGCTAAATAATTTAAAAACCCCAAAAGAGATCCCTTTCTTACCCTCACAGTAGGTATCCACATAGAAAAAATAACATTTTCATCTAATCTCATTCCTAAATGCAGCAAACGAGAGCTATATATACAGAATGCAAACAAGAAACCAACCCAGCTAGTCTTACTTTTGTTTTAGAATAGCAAACATGAAGTAGTATTCACCTAATAGTCATTTGTGATAACATACTTAAAGCAGAAAAAAGAAAAAAATAAAACATGTTTGTCCCACATGTCCTTTTCCAACTTAGTTATGTTCCTTTAAGATATTAAAAAGGAATTATTTCTCATAGAAGTGCGAACACGAAACTGTATAATTCCATAAATTTAGAAAAGCAAGGCTTGTGTGGTATCATGGTCGTTTCCTGATTTCTGTTTCTTAATTCAATTGTTTTGCTTTTGGTTTCTTTTCAGAATTTTAAAAACATAAAATATGTGCGGCAAACAAAAACTCTTTCCAGTTTTCTATAATTGAAACAAAAAAAGGGGTTAAGAAAAAAATCTCTTTTATTAAAATTATTGAATATTGTAGAATCACATAATATTACAATTGGAAATAAAATTTAGAACTGAAATTAAAATGTGTGTATTCTATAATTTGGAATCCATATAAAATTATAAGTTTTATGGCTCTAATTGATGTGGAATCTCATTATTTAGACTGAATAAATATGAGTATATATTACATACAAGGAGTATTTAAAGGTGAAAACGGAACATCAATGAGGCTTTGGTTCAATGGTAAAAAAAAACCAAGGCTGAGGCAGGTTTTACTCCCACCATGTGTTAGTTGTCCGTTTATATAGAGGTTATTTGTCCAACTTTAGGTGGGCAATACGATACTACTATAGATGGGTTATGAGATAGTATTGTAGGTTTATATTGTTATCTAATCAATATATCATTGTACTTGTATAGCATCTATACAATAAAAAAAAAACGAAACCGAAACATTACTATAATTGATCTAGTTCCATTTGTATGTATAATAAAATATGAGAATTTTGTAGGTAAAAAATATATGTGAAGTTGCAATGTCTAATGAGGGCCTTAATGGTTTAATAACACAGCATGATTTAAAACTATTGATCATGCATCAGAGAAGGACAAAAAAACCAGGCCTGTAAGTTGTAATAAAGCAGGATGGAAGTCAAACATTGGTGGGCTTTGTGGTCCGAAAGTGCAGGTATATAACTGACCACGCAGTTGTTTCGCAAACAACAGTTTTCTTGTTTCCTACTATTTTAAAAACTTTTTTTCAGTTTCACTTGTTTTCAGTTTTCGGGGGAAAAAAGAAACCAAACATAATATTTGTGTTTATTTTCTCGCTTTAGAAACAAAAAAAACAAAAAAGAAATGGCAATGATACCAAACACCACCTACATAGGTAAGAATCCTACAAATAATTTGGTCTCTGTAAATAAACATACTCATTTACTGTCCAGAGGCTTGGGACTTCTGGGGTATTATACTATCTTTATTCCCAACTGAGTGATGCTAAGGTCAGGACCAACTTTGTTCGCATATGAAGCTAGAAGATAAGAAGGTTAAGGCATGGAAAGCCGCTGCTTTGTGTTAAATGTGCAGCATCTATAGCGAAAGAAGCATACGTGCTTTTTTTTGATAAGTGAAACTTAGGTGCATTTTACTCAGAAAAGAAAAAAAATATGTGTTTTTTTATTGGGGTTGATGCATCTTGACTAGAGCTCAAATCTAACTTCCTTAGGAATTGTTTGTTTCCTTGGACATGAATACTTATACCTACCTATCCCACTTCTTTTTTTTGTCGTTTTAGATTTTCTTTTTCTTTGTAATTAGCCAACTTATTAAATATATATATATATATATATATTACAGATTTACATGAGTTTCCAAGGTGCAATAAGAATTTTTTATTCTTTTTCAAGAGAGGGGCGATAAGCAACGATAGGAATAAACTAATATACCAAGTTTGGCAACAATGTGAGTTCTCCAAATTCAATTCAAGAATTTGAGATATGGTGTGGATCCTAAGAGTTAAGAAGTCAAGGTACAGTTTTTATGTGTTCAAACTTTTTTGGTAGTGAAAATAATCTCAATGGCGTATAAAAAAAAAAAGCATGGGTTCGAACATTGACAAATACTGACCAAATTTTTGAAGCTTCTAGTCAATACTCAAACAACTCAAAAGGAATAAAACACACTGTAAAGACCTGAAATATAAAGCAAAACAAAACAGGGGGTTGACACCTTCGTTTCCAAGTTGAAACTATATGTATTAATCTATTTTCCAGTCTATGTGGTACCTAAATTACATTATCTCTCATTTTGAGTACATATTTCCTTTTTTCTTTTTCTCACTTGAGGATAAAAAACATCCCCCAATCAGAAATCTGCATGACATCATATCTATTGCAAATTATAGACAAAATATTTTTTATAAGAATTATTGACTAAATATAAATAAGCAGAAAATAATACCTATCCCACTTCTTTTTTTGTCGTTTTAGATTTTCTTTTTCTTTGTAATTAGCCAACTTATTAAATATATATATATATATTACATATTTAAACGAGTTTTCAATGTACGATCAGAATTTTTTATTCTTTTTCAAGAGAGAGGGGCGAAAAGCAAAGAGAGAAATAAACTAATATATCAAGTTTGGCAACAATGTGAGTTCTCCAAATTCAATTCAAGAATTTGAGATATGGTGTGGATCCTAAGAGTTAAGAAGTCAAGCTACAGTTTTTATGCGTTCAAATTTTTTGGGTAGTGAAAATAAACTCAATGGTGTGTCAAAAAAAAAGCATGGGTTCAAACATTGACACGTACCGACCAAACTTTTGAAGCTTCTACTCAATACTCAAACAACTCAAAAGGAATAAAACACACTGTAAAGACCTGAAATATAAAGCAAAACAAAACAGGGGTTTCACCACTTCATTTCCAAGTTGAAACTATATGTATTAATCTATTTACCAGTCTTACATTATATCTCATTCTGAGTACATATTTCCTTTTTTCTTTTTCTCATTTGAGGATTAAAAAAATCCCCCAATCAGAAATCTGCATGACATCATATCTGTTGCAAATTATAGACTAAATATTTTTTTTATAAGAATTATTGACTAAATATAAATGAGTAGAAAATAATACCTTTTGGTATGAGGTTATGCACTGTATCCAGCGACTTCAATTTATACACAACACACAGATGTTCACCTTTCGGGCAGAATCCAATCAACTTGACCAAGTTTGGATGGTATTCATTAGAACTAAAATGGTCTAGTAAATCGACTTCTTCCTGAAAATGATATACACAAATAAGTAAACAATAACCTTACAACAAATTACTTACAATTACAGCACAACAATAAATACATGAATAAGGAAACAAATTATTAAGTTTTGAGGCATACTATCAATCTGCTAAAATTATCTCCAGGACGGACTTCATAGATTAAGGGATCTTCCCATATCTTCACAGTGACCACGTTCTTCTTATACACTCCACGATACACCTTGCCGAATTGAAATTTTCCAATAAAATTATCTTCACTAAAATCATTAGTGTATCGTTTAAGGTTTTCATAAGTAAATCCAGATGTGACCCTAACCATACCTACAATTTCCCAATGAAAGTGGATAAACAACATAAGCAACAAAGTGTAGAACAAAAATACACCACTTAAAACTGAAAAACACAGTTCGCTCTTCAAAAATAGAAAATCAAAGTGCTTTAAGCAAATATACATTATATAAATGCATCTACGTGAGTATGTACGCAATGGCTGACCTGGTTGAATAACCTAGGGCTCCAAATTGCAGGCTTTGACGATTTAGATGAATAAATTTGAGGGCTTTAGCGTAGAAGAAGCGAAAGGATCATTAAAAAAAGGGGAGGGGGGAGTTTTTATAGAGGGAACGTCGATAATTTAGGAGAAAGAAATTGCGTTTGAGACGAATTTCCGTCCAGCTAATTTAAAATGCAATGGGAGTGCTGGCGGGCTATTTCGCGATTGGATTCCGGGCTTCTTAGTCAACATTGGCCCAACGTTTGGTCTTATCAGCTGAGCTATGGGCTCTGTTTCATGGCCTAAACCTAACGCAGAATTTGGGCTTTAAACAGGTTTTCAATGGTTTTTATAGTTTGGATTTTTTTGTCAAATTGGTCTTCCAAAACTAAACTGTGAAAACAATAACTAGCAACAAATTTAAATAATTCGTTCAATAACTATGAACAACACGAAGTTAACAATGCACTCTTTAAAGACGTTATTGCATGGTCGGAGCTCACGATGAACCTAAACACATAAATATAAGTTTAAAAAGAAGTTTTGTCATTCATCTTTAATTTATGATATTTCCATTTGATCACCATACTTCAATAAAATACAATTTAATCATCGAACTTCGATTAATGCTTTAATTCAATCTATTTGTTTGGATTTCCATTAAAATCTCGAATGATATTAGTTGATCTGGCCAATTAGTATGATATCACATAAAATTTAGAGGGAAAAAAGGTCCCTTCACATGACTAGTGTTACATGTGTGACTTCTTATAAGTACTTAAGGTGGGTTTAGTTATGAAAAATATTTTTAATTTTTATCTCTATTTTCCCACGTATTTTTCAATAATTTACATATTCTTAATATATTTTAAAATATAACACTTAAATTTGTGTTTTATTTTTTTTAGGAGAGATGACATGTATTTAGATTTGCGAGGTGTAAAAATGATATATTGTTTGTATTTTGTATTGAACATTTATTATATTATTTTAAAAAATCGGGTTAACATAGAATTTCTAGTTTTTAATGAAAATTTTTTATTTTCGTTTATAAACGGAGATGGGGACGGAGATAAATATTGAGATTTTCAAAAATCTTTGATAAGGACGAAGACGAGGACGGAATGTATTATTTTTTTCTCAATAATAATAATAATAACAATTATTATTATTATCATTAAATTATTATTTCACTATTTTCATGTGAAACCCATAAATCAATAATAATTGTTAAACCATTATTTCAATTGGATTTTCCATGAGGCGCTAAAGAAATAGTGGCATTGGAGCCTCATATGTACTTGACCTATCTTTCTTTTCTCGTAGTATCAATAGGATCCTTTTTATATAGAAGATATTTTTTTTAATATTACTGGGAAAATAACAACAATATAGAAAACTATAACTATTCTTACTAGAACAAACAACAATCCAATAGGAAACTACTATTACTTTTACTAAAATAATAAACTCTAAAATAAAAAACTACTTTTCCCAAATCAATCATAAAATTCTCTTATGAAGATTTGATCCAAAATCCAAACACTCTATAATTATGAATTTATTATAACGTAGAAGTTCATGCATCTAGAAAGTTAATGTATGTAAATTTCAAAAAAAAAATGAAAGTTAATGTATCTAGGACGTTCATATACCTATCTTCTAGAAAGTTAATGTAAGTTCATACTTTCAAAAAAAAAAACAAATGAAAGTTAATATATCTAGGACGTTCATATACCTATAATTTGAGAAATTCTTGAGCATTCTTAAACATATATATAAAAAGGAAATGACCTAATAAATGTGACTAAGAACTACTCTTGTAAGATAAAATTTTTACATCTTTGACTTCCAAGTATAACTTTGATTAATTTTAACAGACGTATACATGTCATGATTGAAATTAATATATTTATTAAATACATATATTTATACAACACTTGTTGCAGATAAAAACTGTATATAATGGTCTATTTACATGTTAATTGTCTAACAATTAAAGTTACAACCATGTTTTAATTATTAAACCATTTTACAAAGGAAAAAAGTCTTTTAACAAAAAAAAAAAAAGGTGTATACAACTTTGGAGTAATACTCCTACAACTTTTGTATGTATATTCAGTTATCACATATTGGTTCAATAGTCCAAAATACTTACCAAATAATCATTTGCATCCTAAAAACCTAAAAGAATAATCCAAAGTCTTAATTTCACATGAAAGAGCCTCAAAAATCAAATACGGGTTCAGGATCCAGTCCATGAAAGGCTTAAGAACCAATAAAATGTCTTTAGGGATAGACTCGAGATGAGTCGAGCCCAAATGCTAAGGTATTTGAGCTCAATTTAGCTTAAAATGAACACACTTGAGCTTGAGCTTGAACTTGATAATATCTTATCGAACTATTCGAGAGCTTTTTTGAACTTGACTTGATAAGCTAATTGAGTTTAATTTTTATACTTGAGCTCGATTCAAACTCGATCTAACAAGTTTTGATCGAGTTCAAACTCAAATAGCTCGATAAAACTTCACATCAAACTTATGGGCATTGATCCAAAAGAAACAACTTACAAAAAGGACAAAACTGTTAAGTTGGGGATGGGCCCTGCAAAAGAAGCTTATACCGCCGACTTAGCACATGGATGGGCTTAGATGGTTTGCACACCTGAGAACCAGATGAAACTCTATGGCTGTGGGCCAATAAGAGCTTAATTAACATGAATAACATTATCTGATAATCAATTCTGGGACTAAAGTTCAAGTCTTAATGATAGGAGGTCCTTTTCAATCTTTTTTGCCTGTGAACATGGTGCTTTTGACCAATTAAAAGAAACGGTACCAGATCAGTCCCAACCCTACCAACAACTCCACAAAAAATCTCACTGACAGCATTAAAGTTGAATTTCCAATTTTCCACCAAGGATCGCAACCAAATCAAGTTGAAAAGGACTCTGAGGGATCTTCACCTGCCCTTTTTGTGGGGATTGACCAAGTTCAAATTCGTGCTATGCGTTAAATTTATAATTCTTACAACCGTTGTTTTCATAAAAAAATTATAAAGGATTTTTTCATGCATTTCATTGAGAGAAATTAAATAAAATATGCCAGCACTGCTGTCATGCAGCTTTGCAGTCTGGTGGCTGCAGGTTCCTGAAGGTCAGGCTTCCCAGCAGGCATTGTTAACCCACTCTCCTCTCAAAGAGTGTGGAAACCACTCTCTTCCTTTCTCTCTTGAACCACCTGACCGGAGCCCCCCATTCCAGATATCATCATGCTTCTTAAAGAGGCTTTCATCTCAAGAATGCTATCAATAACAAGTACTTCAAGTGCTTAAATACTAAGTGGACAATTATCTTAACATGTGACAAATAAAACTTTAGTCAATGATTTGGAAAGTGTTTCTACTTAATGCATGAGCCTTAACAAAACATGTTTGAAATTTTGGGATGCAACCCAATGTTTCGGATTTCTTTCCGAAGCAAAGATTTACAAGCTTATTATATTTAGTAGAGCGTGATTTATTTTTTTATCAAATTAAATAACATAAAAAAAATGTATAATTTAATTTTAAAAAAAAGCAACAGTAAATAAAGAGAATTGAGAAGAATCTTAATTGAAAAAGAAACACTAAAAAAATAAATTAAGTTTAACAAATTAATTATCGATAAATAACAGAGAAGAAATAAAAAGATGAAAAATATAAGTAAATGTGAATTAATAGATAGCGAATACTATACTTAAGTGATTATTGGTGACTGTGAGATTATTAGTTTTATATTTTCATAATTAATAACATAATAAATTTATATTTATATGATATTATTTTTAACATTTATAAAAGAAAAGTACATCAAAATGATATTCTGGTTTTACTAATATTAATGTTAAGTATAGATATGTCCACTTTGAAACCGAAAATAATGAAAAGGTCCTTTTGGTAATTACATTTATATTTTACAAAGGCCATTTTTAGTTTACATGAGATTGTTGCATGTGCCACCTACTTTTGTTGCACTAAACCAGAGAATTACCAACAAATGTGAGAGTGTAAGAACTACTCCAATAATTTTCATTTGATTCTTTAATTTTGTACTCACCAAAACCCATTAATTTAGTGATGATGAATTGGTGATAGACTGACATTTATTTTGGGACCACTCGACTCTCTTCCTACTCACTGCACAAAAAGCCAAACTCCCAAGAAGCTTCATGAACCCATTTGAAAGTCTGGCAACAACTCCTACATAGAAATAATTTATTTGGGTTCGTGTCCATACTAGCTAAGATTTCTAACTATTGATCTCTCACAATGCTTTCTTTTCCAATTTTTTCCTCTTATTTACATTATTAATTAGTAATATCTTATTTTCTGTGTTGATATGTAATACTGGTTTTTTGACGTTGTTGGATTGATTATTTGGAAATAAAGATATAATATTAGTAGAACCTTAACTGTGGCTGAAGGAGAAGCATCATACTCTTTTTTTTTTTTGTGCTGAAAGTGCATTAAACACCAAACCATTGTTCTTACAATTTGAGGGGTATTATTTACCCAATAATCAAATAAAAAAAAATAGCAGAACATTACTTGGAAAAGAGTCAATGAAACAAATTACAACCATTTTAATCAAAACATCGACCCTCAACTCAAAAGTTGTCAAATGTATTCATTATATTCAATCTTTCCTATCAAATTCAATATGCCAATAAGTAATAACCAACCCAACCCAGGAATATAACACTAACAAATATCGTGAAGGCTAGAATTAGTTGATCACAGATGCCCTTCCACTTTATGTTGTTAGTAAAGTACAGTAGGATATCCAAAAATCATTTTCAAAGATGTACACATTCACATGCAAAATCAGACAAAAGCATGCAGATTGTCAATAATATTCTTTACCCTTCGTGCATATTTAATTTTTGTTGCTTCTTGCTTTTTATTTGAAACTGATTATCAAGCATGCATATATCATTGCATTCCGTAGCTCCATCACTACCATTCTCCAGATAAATTTAACCTCAGCCTTCACTCTAGCTTTCACTCTGCCTCTCTCACACATAAACACTCTCATTTGCTTCTTGCTTTCTCTCCAAGTTTACCAGTAAGCTCTCTCTTGCAGATTTCTACATTCTAGATTGTAAACATTTTTGTCTTTCTTTGAATTTTTTGGTGTACTTTGCTTCTTCTATGAGTTCTCTTTTAAAAGTTCTTATTGTTTTTTTTTTTTGGCTTTTGAAAGCAACAATTTTTTTTTTTAAAACGCCAACTTTTTTATTTTGTTTAGGTTTCACTAAGTATATGGATTTCTAGTCATGAAATTAAACATGTTTTCTTCAATAGTAGACTGGATTTTTATACATTATAAAAAAAAAAGTCTTGATTTTTAGCTATCTATGTTTGTGTAACGTGCATGAGCAAGACCAAGCTAAAATCCTTCCTTCTTCCCCCTCTCCTCAAACAGAAAAAGCCATTTTTTTTCCCTTTTTGAAAAAAGATCAAACCACAAGGAGCACGTTCAAAATGCCTAATATATATATATATAAGAATTTTTTGAGTTTTTTTGGTTAATCTATCTGGGACTATTATCATCAAAAGAATTAGCCAAATGTTTTGAGGAGTTAATTTAATAAGACCAAAAATACCAAGCATTTCCAAGTGCAATGCTTTTTTCCTTAAAAAATTTAATGTATTATTCTTTTGTTTTTTTATGAGTTTTATTCTTCTGCTCTTGGAAGCAAAACCAAAAAAGAAATCCATATTTACAAGTATTACTTTTTTATTTTTCTTTTAATGTTGTTGATGTTCTTAAGCTGTAACATTTATTGATTTAGTGTGAGATAAATGCTTCCTTACAGTTCATTTGCACAAGACTAACCAATCATTTGTTTGCATGTATAAATTGTTAGAAAAATGACTTGTATAAACAAGGTTTCTTTGTTACTGGACTAGATATTTGTACATTATATAAATAAAAAAATATTTTTTTTTCATCTCTGTTTGTGCATGTAACATGCATAAGTCAGACCGAGCTAGAGCCCTTATTTCTTTTACCCATTCTCTCAAACTGAAAAAAAGCCATTCTTTTTCCTTTTAAGAAAAAAAAAATAGAAAAACCCACAAGAACTTCTCGTCCAGCACGTCCAAAATGCCTTAATTTTTTTTTTCTTGCTCAAAAGAAATTTTTTAAAGATCGTTTTCATCTTCTTTCTAATCCTTTTCTTTTTTAGAGTTTTTTTTGTTCTTTTTTGAAGAGCCTGTATTATATTCACTTAGCAAATAAATTTAGTCATTCTTATTAGTTTCATAGGTTGACTGGTTGAGTAAGATTAAAACCCAATTTCATTACAAGTTTTAGGTGTAAGTAGGCCTGAAATAGAGGCGATATTGGACCAAGTTAATCTGTCTCATAAGGATTAAGGCTATTATGATCAAAAGAATTAGCCAAATGTTTTGAAGAGTGCAATGCTTTTTTCCTTTTTTTATGGTTTTGCTCTTAAAAATGTATTATGCTTTGCTCCTTTTTTATGAGTATTATTCTTTTGCTTTTGGAAGCAACAAAAAAGAAATCCATATTTATGAGTATTATTTTTTTTCTTCTTTTAATTAATGTTGTTGATGTTCTTAAACTGTAATATTTGTTAATTTGGTGTGAGATAAATGTTTTTTTACAGTTCATTAGGAAAAGACTAATCAATTATTTGCTTGCATGCATTAATGGTTAGAAAATTGACATGTCTAAAATTCCATCTTACATCATAGAATATTCTTTTGAATAGACCAAGATCAAATTAATTATCAAAGCATTGCAAAATTTAAACTAGTCCTATAGTAAAAGAGTTTTGCCAACCTGGACATAAACAGTAGGATTATTAACAAAAACTAGGGAGTTAGTTTTTAACTTCATTTTTAAGACACAACACTACTTGATTAATCGGTTGAGATGAACTTGTTATTAGTTTTTTAAGATTTGAAATTGTAACCATTTATTAAGTGAAGAATGAAGTCTATTAAGGTAAAATTCAAAGGTACTTACAATTTTAATGCTGAAAAATGTTTTAACAGATTGATGGCCAGTAGTTCCAGAAGAAGGGACTCAGAGGGATCCACGGATGATCCAATAGAATTTACATATGATCAAATTATATCATTGGTGGATTTTACGGATGAGCCTATTGGCCGTGGAGGATATGGAAGTGTTTACAAAGGGGAAATGGACTGGAGAGAAATCGCAATCAAACGAACTGAAAATGGAAACATTATAAGCAGAAAACAATATACAGTAAGTTGTTTTTTTTTATATATATAATTACAAAACCAATAAAGCATGTGAAATTAGTAGAATTACAAATGAATATAAATCATTAATGTTTTAGTTGCTCATCTAATTGGACATCTTGATGCTAGTGTATTACTAATTAAGGAAAAACATATATATATATATATATATATATATATATATATATATATATATATATAAAACTTTTCTTAGTATTATGAAGTAGTAACTCCATTACCATGTTAATTAGAACATTTTTGTATATTCATTTTAATTTAATTTATGTTTAATAAATATCAAGTGTGTAGAACCCATCTTATATGTTAATTTTATAACAGGCCGAAAGAAAATATCTTCAAATATTCAAACATCAAAATATAGTGAAGCTCTTAGGATATGGAGAGGATGAAGAACATTCTTACCTGGTACTGGAGTATGTGCCACATACACTCTCCATGATATTTTTTGGTAATGATCCCTTGTTGTCATAATATTTGATTTATTTGTTTTTGTATACAAAATCCATTTTCTATTAAATCAAATTGATGAGAAACAAGCACATAAGTTGCACATTATTCTTGAGCTTCCATTTTTTGCTTCAAGTAAATTAATAACATTAAATCTTAAGATTGTTGAGCACCTTAATTCAAGAGGCTTTTTTTAACCGTAGAGATTCTGCCATAGAAATCAGATAGAATAAAAAATTTTTATGTACTTGTCCACCTACCTTGTAGGGTTTAGGACTGTGTATTATGCATTTCACTTAAAAACTTGTTCATATGCTATTGTTAGTATGCAATCAACAAACAGGGAACTAACATGTAAGTTATTTTACTTCTGTTCATTGCCTATAGATCTCTCTTGGAACCAAGTTCTGAAATTTCTGAGGCAGTCCACTGTAGCACTGAGCTACATCCATGAACATAAATATATCTTTGGGGACTTCAAAACAGCAAATATTTTGATAGATCAGGTTAGTAACAAATAAAATATCAAAAGTACGACAAATCTTTGATTTATAGGAAACTTTTTATTTTATTACAAAATGATACTTGATTCCTACTGGTTAGGCATATGATGTGAAATTATGCGACTTTGGAGGGATGATACAAGAAGGGGAGATTCCGACGGCAAATACTGCTCCATATACTGCTCCAGAGATTAAAAGATCTCGTAAGTAACCATTTCTTTCAAATTAATAGTCTATCACTTGTGTATAATAATTTTGCATGTGTGTAGGCCAAGTATTCTCATGGTTAATGCATTAACATTTCATTTGGAATTTCAATGTTATAAATTAGAACAAATCTTTGACTTTCAAGGTGAACTTTGATTAATTATAATAGATGTATAAATATCATGATTGAGTTTAGTATATATATCAAATACATATATTTATAAGATATTTTTTTAGGATAACAATTGCATATGGCGGTCTATTTACATATTAATTGTTTATCAATTAAAGTTGCAACTATTTTTTTTAATTATTATACAATTTTATAGAGAAAACTCTTATAACATCATCTTAATTGTTATATCGTTTTACAGAGAAAAATAATATAACAACAAAAGCAGATGTCTACAGCTTTGGAGTGGTGCTCCTACAATTGGTGATGAAGGTGGAGGAGAAAGATATTGGTGAAAGAAAAAATCGTAACTCAACACATATTGCTGATGTAGCAGCCAATGAATTTGAAAGAAGAAAGCATGTGGTTGATAAATCTTTGATGACTTCTGGATGTACAAAAGCTGTAGCACTTGAGATCACAAAGCTTGGAGTTAATTGTACAAATGTGAATCACCATCATCGTCCAGACATGAACTATGTGCTTCACACGCTTGAGAAGTTAGAATTTATAATCTAACAATAAATGATACATTGTTCAAAGCCATGGCCAATTGAATTCTATATCATAACTTGTTCATGTTTGTTGGATTCCCCAAAAAATCTCTGTTTAAATTAAATACCATGGAATATCGAAATTGAACACTGAAAGTTTTGTTTATTATTTAGCGATGATAATCCCAAAAGATTTCAAGTTCATTTCCTACACTCTTAAATTTCTGATGGAGCTGTTACTGAAATTTAGTTGTAAAAAGATTTCCATGTGCATCGGGAAGCTAAAAAAGCAGCAGATCTTCCGGCACGTACGGAAAGGGACATTGATTTTGGATTATGTAATCTGATGTATTGGATTCTGATCGAAGAGATATGTTCCTATTGACTTCTTAATTACCAAAAAGAAAAATAAGAGCAAATTAACCCAAGGAATACATCTCTGTAAACTCAAATGAAAGAGTCAGTTAGGTTATTCTGATGAAAAAGCCATGAAGAACAATTCATCAGAAAACTCAATTACAATCAAGGACGAGAGCCGCTTTTACAAACGCTGGAGGCTCACCCGTCCAAGTCTTATTGCTGCACAAAAGTAAAGCCAGCCTAGCCAACAAATGAGCCACCTGCTTAGCAGCTCAACTAACATAAACAAAAGCATCTTACACAGTAAGACCTTGAAATCCGGATGTGAATACATGTCTGAATTGAGTACTTGTCAATTTTTTGTAAGATTTGCATTGATTGAAGGATCGAAGAGGCATATCCATAATTTCGAACACGTTTCAGGTACGAGTATGACAAGAATACTTCATATAAATTTAAGAGTCAGAGTAACTCTTTATTAAATTAGAGGTGGCAGGTTTTTCATTTCATCACTTGATAATATTTCCCTTCTATAACATTGCTGATTATATTACTCCTTACTAATAAATTCTTTGGCTCTATGATACCTGTTAACTTCTTATCAAATTCCTAGAAATATATCCTAGCCAAAACATTATCATTTTTCTTTTTTCGAATTTGTGATTTTGTTCCTTCTATTTGCCTATACTGTGTCCTTTTAAAGGTGGTATATCCATGAAGCAGTAGTCTTTCAAGTAGTGATGCCTTGAAGGTCCGAGCCATGGGAGTTGCTTTTTATTGCTTTAATCTATTTAGAAGGTGCAATGATGTAGTTGATAATGGATTGGGACAGATCCAGGACCATTCTCTTGGGGCGGTAATTTTTTTGAGTGATCTTGTGAAAGAAAATTTTGGGGGGCATAAAAGTTTAAAATACTATAAAAAAAAACTCTCTGAGCTTTATGGCTAGCCCATAAAACTGTTGGTAAAAATCCTTGATTGGTCTTTCATTTGTCATGTCCTTCATACTACATCGGGCGTTTTGAGCTATATTTCACTGTAAACAGATTCCAAAACTGAGAACATTATTTTTTATTTTGAGGTTCCTTAAAATGAGCCATCTTGTAGAATCAGTTTTCAAAATGTTTTTCCAAAGCATGTTCTCCTTGTTGTTTCCTTGTTTTGAAAAATTTGCGAATTGTGCCTAGAATACTCCCCTGGAACACTGAATCAAGGAGGGGGATGAAGGTATTTTTTGTTTTGTGCTGTTGCTTTTTGTATATGTGGGTTGAATCATAATTTGATTGTTCTTGTTCCTTTGGGAGGTGGACACTTTAACAACCCCAGGGAGATTGTCGATGGACATAAGATATTTTTTTCCCTCCATTCCAATTTTTTGAATAAAGACTGTCTTATAGTCTGTAAATGGTGTGTATAGATAATTTTATCTGTTCATTTTGAGCTAAATTCACTTGATTCGGTTGCTCATCTTCAGTATCACTACTATTTACGAAAATTTAGTTGGAAAGGCGCTTTTTAATTGTAACATAGCTAAAATGCCAAATAGGGTGCCACGGAATTACATGGAAAATATCCAAGGGAAGTACTGACAAAGAACGAAGATAGGAAGGAAAACTGCTTACCAAGAGTCTAAAACATCAATCATCTTTGACTTCATAGTTAGTACCTGGGTAAGTTTCAAGCGTCGTTTTTCATCCCTTCTTGGTGTTGACCCATGTCAAATTATATTAGCAGAATTCTTGGGAAGTTGGTGTGGACAGTTTCATAAGGGTAATAAGTCCACTATTGTTGGCTAAAATTGCCTTGAACCCACTTAAGCCAACTTGCTTTAAGTTGGCTTAAAGTGAGAACCACCCTTTTTCAGAAACTATGTAGCCCAAGATTATTCCGGAAGATACTATAAAATGACACTTCTCCCAATTAAGCATGAGCCCTTTTTCTTCACACCTGCACAAAACATTTTTCAAATTAGATAAACATGAATCAAAAGAAGTTCCAAACACAGTTAAATCATCCATATACACTTTCACACATTTTTCAACCATGTCACTGAAAATACTCATCATGCATCTTTGAAAAGTTGCCGGTGCATTACATAAACCAAAGAGCATCCTTCGAAAAGCAAAAGTACCAAAAGGACAAGTAAAAGATGTTTTCTCTTGATCCTCTAGGGAAATTTCTATTTGGTAGTATCCCGAATACCCATCCAAAAACAGTAGAAAGGATGGCCAGCCACCCGTTCCAAAATTTGATCTATGAATGGAAGGGAAAAATGATCTTTCCGAGTAGCTGAATTAAGTTTCCTATAGTCTATGCACATTCGCCACCCGGTCACTACCTTAGTTGGTACTAGCACTCCCTTCTCATTTTCTACCATGGTCACCCCAGCTTTTTTAGGAACTACTTGGGTTGGACTAACCCACTTACTATCCGATATTGGATATATAATTCTCGTATCCAACAGCTTTAAGACTTCTTTCTTAACTACCTCTTTCATAGTTGGATTTAGCCTTCTTTGGGGTCTCTACGAGGGTTAGCTCATTCTTCTAATTAAATCCTATGGGAACAAATTAAGGGGCTAACACCCTTTATGTCAGCCATGGTCCAACCTAATGCAAATTTATGTTCTTTAACAAATTCAGCAATTGATCACATTGTACATCATTAAGTTCAGAGGAAATAATGACCGGAAAGGTATCACCTGGGCCTAAGAAAACATGTTTGAGTCCTTTGGAAAGCGGGGCTAAATTAGGCGTTGGTGTCTCCTCAAAAGAGGGTTTGGGTGCCTCTCTTTCTCTAGGCAACTCCTCAAAGCATGGTTGCCATGATTTCTTCATAAATCCCTGCGATTTACCAAAAATATCAACAATATTAATGGCATGGGGATATATAAAAGAATCATCAAAATCAAAATTATTAAGAAGGAATTCCAAAGAGTTAGAATTATCTTTAATGCATTCATCCTCCAAAATAAGCTCGTCAATCATGTAAGTGTCGAAACACTCATCTTCCTCATGTGACTGCCTTGACATTCGAAAAACATTCACCTCTAGAGTCATATTTCCAAATGATAATGTCATTAGGCCATTCCTACAATTAATGAGGGCATTGGCGGTGGCAATGAATGGTTTTCCAAGTATCAAAGGAATTTTGGACTCCGTATTCACAATAGAGATGGTATCTAAAACAAAAAAGTCAACAGGATAATAGAATTTGTCAATTTGCAATAAAAACATCTTTTACAATACCTCTTGGTTTTTTTACCGATCGATCCGCTAATTGAAGTACCATAAAGGTTGGTTTGATCTCACCTAGACCGAGTTGCAAGTAGATGGAGTATGGTATGAGGTTCACACTAGCCCCAAAATCTAGCAATGCTTGCCCACAAGATTTGTTTCCAATTTGGCAAGCCACAGTTGGACAGCCCGGATCTTTATATTTGGGCGGTGTCGTGCTATCAATTACCGCACTTTCTTGCTCTATTAAGAATGCGGTCTTCTTCACATGGTGCCTCATTTTTAGTGTGCATAGATCCTTGATGACTTTAGCATAGTTGGGAACCTGTTTTATGACATAGATAAGTGGGAGGTTAATTTTAACATGCTGAAGTTGTTCAAGGATCTCACCTTTTAATGCTGAATTCCTCTCCTTAGGCTTAAGGAGTGCTTGAGGGAAAGGCACCGGTGAAGAGTCAATATGAGCATCTTATTCCTTGGGAGCTTCATCCTTGTTGCTCACGAAGTTGAGACTCAAATTTGATGGTAGAGTGGGTCCAACTAGTTTCTTACCACTGCGAGTGATCATGGCATTAACCTCACTAAAATTCTAATTTTCCGGATCAGAGGTTTGTGCCATATGTTGTCCCCTTGGATTTTGTTGTGGCTGCGAAGGGAACCGACCTTGCTCTTGAATTGTCAAGAAACTAGTCAACTTGGTGAGTTGGCTTTTTATCTCCTTTTGCTCCTCTTTGATCCCCTTTTGCTCCTCTAGCAACCATTGATTTCTCTTGACATGTTCTTCCGCACTCTTGGCATGTACCTACAAAAATGACTTAAAAACATCTTCCAAAGGTAAAGATTGTTGTGGTGCACTAGATGAAGTTGCTTCTGATCTCCAATGGGTACTAGAGTGGGGATGTAGTTGTATATCAGATCTCAAATGGGTACTAGATTGGGCAGGAGGTTGCACATCAGATTTCTAACTGAAATTAGGGTGGTTCTTCCAACCGAGATTGTAGGTGTTAGAGTAGGGTGAGTATGGTTTCCTAAAGGGTATACCCAAGGCGTTACACTCTCCATTCATCTCCAAATAAGCTGGAAAATCCTTAGGTACATGATCTACCCCATTACACATAAAACAGGGTTCATGGGACTCTACCCTAGCAACAGGTTTAGGGGCTCTAATATACTTGGTTTTTAAGGCTTCAATTTCCTTAGTTAGGGCCTCTAAACGAGCTTTAAAGCTATCCTCTTCCTTAAGTTGATAGATTCCAGCGGGTTGATTTCTCCTAGTACTTTTCATGGAACTCGGTCTTGTCCAAGTGTGGGCTTTTTCTGATAGGTCATCTAGGAAATCTATGGCTTGATCGAGATCTTTTTGAAGAAAATCCCCATTACACATCATTTCTATGAATTTCCTCTCCCTACTTAGGAGTCCATCATAGAAATAGCTAACTACCAGCCAACTCTCATACCCATGGTGTGGACAAGAATTCAAAAGGTCCTTGAAACGTTCCCAAACTTAATATAAGGTTTCACTCTCCTTTTGTGCAAAGTTTGAGATTTGTCTCTTGAGGTTATTGGTCTTATGGGTTAGGAAATACTTTTGGAAAAAGGCTTGAGTCATCTCATCCCAACTACCTATAGACCTAGGCCTTAACGAGTAAAGCCAAACCTTGGCATTTTCCTTAAGTGAAAAAGGGAAAAACCGAAGTTTGACGTTGTCCACCATATCAGCCCTATTTTGAAAGGTTGCTACTACTTCCTTAAATTCCCTAATGTGAACATAGGGGTTTTCATTCTCAAACCCATGGAAGGTTGGTAGCAACTGTATCATGCCCGGCTTAAACTCAGGTTGTTGAACATTAGGGGGGAACATGATACAAGATGGTGTGGCTGTTCGGCTAGGGTGCAAGTAATCTTTAAGTGTCCTAGCAACATTTTCATTGTTATTTTCAGCAATGTTAACAAAATCCTCTAAATTGTCGGATGGGGGTGCACTATGGTTTGATCTACGCGAGGTTTCACTAACGGACGTGGAAGGAGAGAGTAACTCTATTTCGGGTCCTCTACTGAATCTTCCTTGCGAATCTCTCGGTCTAAGCATACACCAAATTAGTTAGAGGGGAAATAAATAAATAAAACAGAATAATAAAAGAAAATTAGAAAATCAAAACAAAGAGAAAAGAACAATATTACCGTCTTTGTCTCAAAGTTGACGATCTTCCTTAAGTTAAGCGTGTCTCCCCGGCAACGGCGCCAAAATTTAATTACGCTTAAGCTATAACACGGTTATTATGTATAAATGAGATGTTGATCCCACGAGGAAACGCGTACTACAAGAGAAAATGTAAACTTGAC
Source organism: Bretschneidera sinensis (assembly GCA_023935145.1). NCBI lineage: Eukaryota > Viridiplantae > Streptophyta > Magnoliopsida > Brassicales > Akaniaceae > Bretschneidera > Bretschneidera sinensis. Next base: position 138,791,639 of record CM043699.1, read on the forward strand.
ACGAACGATAAAGATCAAATGAAAGAATATGAATTTTGATAATGATGTATTGTGAGAAAAATTGTGTAAATATGATTGAGAATATAAATGAAACAACAAGGTTCCGAGAATCCTTCCTAGGTTCGTTGCCTTGTTTCACTCTCGATTCAATTGTTTTTATCTCGATTGCAAGTTTCACATCTCAAACAAGCAATCGGCAAATATTCAATCAAGCACATTTATAAACCCTAATTTAATTGCTACAAATCACTCTTTAGTTTCGATTCAAGCACACATGATCTATCTCATAGATTATCAAGAAATGACAATATGTCAATGACAATACCGCAGTAATGGACAATCTATAAGATAAATTTACCGAAATCAATCACTTCTAAACAACTTGACATAAGAAGAGCTTGATTAAACTTATGTGGAGGAGGAAGATACAATCACCGGATTGAGAGTAAAGTCTCTAATTCTTACTTAATTAAAGAGTAAATCATAAATAATATTCAACAATAAATCCTTACAACTAAATCCAGAATGGAAAATAAGAACAACAACACCTAGGAATTCATCCATTTGCCTTGCTTGGAGATTAGTTGGCCATGGGGCTCAAGGTTGATGAAGAATGTGGAGCTCTCCTCTTGATTTCCAGCCTTAAGAGACTTGGAAGAATGGTTAATTGAATTGTGGCTGCAAACCCTTAAGGTTATATTTATAGCCCATAAGGTTTAGGGGCATTTTGGGCTAGAAAATGTCTTCAAAAACGCCCTAATTAGGTCAAGGGACCGGGCTGGCGCCGCACCTCAGCCTTACCCGTGCCTAGGCGCTGCCTTTGTCTGAGATTGGTGCTGTTCTGGATGGTGCGACGCCCTTTTCTCCACACTGCGGCGCTACGCTTGGCAGAATGGCAGTTGTTCTGGACGGTGCGGCGCCCTCTTCTCCATGCCGCGGCGCTCACTCTTGGTTTTCTATCCAATGAAGCTTATGGAACTTGTGAGCAAGGCTTGAGGTCTTGACGCACACCGGGCCTTCCGAAACTACCCCTTTCACTCCGATATACATGAACTTTTGGCGCTTTAAACATAGATAGCTTTTCATCTCTTTTGAACTCAAAGCACCTGAAAATGCACCGAAATAAATCAATGATCCAAGTAGGATACTTCAGAATTGTTAAGGTAAAAACGAGTAATTGAGCCCTAGATCAACTCTAAAATGCTAACAAATAAGCACTATTAAAATGCATTTTACGACTCTCATCATCGAGCTTTTCCCAACCTTTTTAGTAGCCAACTCGTTCCTAAACTAACTGGGAAATTTTACAAATGTCACACAACGAGTGAATTATGTCACAACAGAATTCAAATTTGGCTATGTTTTTACAAATTAACTTGTAATTATAGCATTAAACCTTGACATCGAGACCTAAAGGAACTCAAAAGTATCTTGTGACCAACCTCTACCATATGTGATGCAGTTGGCTAAGAAAGTTTATGCACTCACAAACTGATCTAAATAAGATCCAGGGGGAACAAAAATCACATCTGGTGCAAATAATTGATATATGATGACGTCGTAAGGAGAGCAGTTCCATGCAGGTGGGAATGCATTGATGACAAGATCTACTGAGAACAGACAGAACATGGAACGCCAAGTTTCAAGGTGGCTTTGATTTCATAGACCATTAAATTATTTTCCGACTTCTAAAGATACTGCCGAGCCAGGAAGGAGATGAAGAATGCAATTCCTGCTAATCAAACATGAAATTACTAGGATAAAGCATATAGATGTTCCTTAACATCTCAATGAAGACTTTCCAGATCAAAATGACAAATTGCTGAAACCGCAAAAAGTTGATACATAAAACAAGAAAGATTCCCATAGTTCAAACTTTGAAGCAAAGAGCAAAAAGTAATTTCCTTATCCTTCTAAGAAAACTTCATCAGCAACCAACGAATGCAACAAGTTTCCATCTGATTGAAAATAAAGTTGATATGTAAATCTTAACTTCAATATGTAGACTCAAATAGGGTTCATTTCTGGATTTGAAATGGCTCACTATAGTTGTCGTCACTTGAGATCCCTTAAGGCCTCTCAAGTAATTCTCATATACGGAAATAAGGAGTGCTCCTCCTTCAGCATTCAGCAAAGATTCTGAAGCTGGAATATGTTAAATGGATTGCAGCCTAGCCAAGACCTATGATCCATGGTCATAGAGACCAGCACAGACTGCTGCATCACAGCAAGTGGAAGCTAAGTAGGCTGTAAAGCCGAGAGAATCCTACAAGATATCGGTGGATTTTCATTCAGACTCCAGACTACTATATTTTATTGTCACTAACTCAGAAGCTCGGTAAATGATGCACTCCTAACACTTTTTTAGTACTCCACTAAATTTTCCTTTTATTTCTATGTTTTAGAGAATCTCCCTCCACAAAAGGTCAGCTAAATGTTGGACTGTTCCACATGGTAAAATTTTGTTCAAATGATGAGATTAACTCAGAGAAACACTACAAAGCATCAAACTAAAATTGAAATAAATAAAAAGCTACTTTACGTATTTCAAGAACACAAATCTAATCACACCAGAGTGAGATTGAACATGTGACATCACTCTCCACCCCATTCTTACGAGGGAAGAGGTCCAGCGAAGGCCAAAAGGCCATTGGCAATAAGCTAGTATGACAATATATAATAATATTTCCAATCAATGATCAATTTAGAGAGTACAGATCAAGATAGTTTGGTCAAGTGTACAAAAGATGACTAAAGGGGCAAGATAACTATAGGGACAGTGAATAGGGAAATTTTTTTGGGGGGTGGTGGGGGATAGATCTTACCATTTTACCAATTAATGGAAGCTTTTGCTCTATACAGTGTAATCTGTAAACATTGAGACAAATGTTGGACACTGAGACAAATGTTGGACACTAGCGAAAATTTTGCATTTCACATATGCAGAAATAAATAGTTGCAATTTATTTTTGCTTTGCAACATCTAAAACAATTTTATAACTAAAATGATTATTTCACATCATAAATTTTAAATAATTAGCATTATGGTTCTCAAATTCATCATAAAAAAATATCTAATTCCTTCTTGGGATAAACAAATAACCGCATTGTTAGCAATTAAATAAAAATAATACTTCCTTTAACGATTATCTACTCCAGAATAATTTCTAGTAAAGAAAAAGCCTCTTAAAAACTTAAAAATCAGCCTTGGGCCTTACGAACTTGGATGAAGTGAGTAGATTCTTCACGCCAGATTGGTTGTGCTCCACTCTGGACTAGGGTAACGTGCTTTCCCTCCTTCAAAAGATTCTTATCCTAAAGCATAAAAAAGGAGAAAATATGTAACCATGTGAAGTAATGATCATCTTTTTTTCTCTTATAAGTGTTTGGGCGTGTAAGAGAGGGAAGATTTGTCAAGAAATAATACTCGTAATAACTTGAGTGCCCAGGAAATGGTCTTCTCAGAATCATCTGAGAAATTGATACAGAACAGGTAGACAAAGCATAACAGATGGTCCTATACTACTTAGAACGGTTGAATCGCTCCAAATATAAGGATACGGTTTACATTGTTTTACATGCCGACCCAGATCAGGCCCCGGAGATTCTAGTTTGATTGGAAACGGGCTTTTGAATAAAACTGACTATCAGAGTGGGCGAATTTTAGCCAAAAAACGACGCTTAGACCTCCAATTTAGCAGTTTTCAGTTTTTGAGAAATTTTCTATTTTGTACTTGCCTAATTTCAATTTCAATTTTCCTTTTTCTTTTTACTTTAATCTTATAAATAAGGAGGCCATGTAATAGTAAAGATTATTAATTTCTGAATAAAATATTGTATTTAGGGTTGAAGGCACAGTTCTTCTTCCTAGTTCTTCTTCTGCTAGCGTTTTACGTCAGAAATGCATGTATATGGGCATGACACCTTGATAAAGAACCAGTCTCTGCTTGATTCTTCTCCAGTTAAGCATTAAAAAGTGTCATGAAACTGAGAGTAGAGAACCTATGCAATCTCTCAAACTCGTACATCTATGTCATCCTCAACTTTCTAACTTTTCATTGAGTTTTACAACTTTTACTGCACTGTTCCTTTTCATTTCCTTTCAAGTTCTTGCTATGCCACTAAATTGCATTTAACATAAATATAAATCACATTCCCAAGTCAAGGAGCTTATTGCAAATCAAATTCAGATCATTTGGGGAAAAGGGGAGAGGAAAAAAAGCAAGTTATACTGGTATTGAACTCATTCGTGAAGGCAAAGATTTTTAAAGTATAGCCATAGATCCAGTTCTCGTGAAAACAATGATTGGCGTACTGAGGGTGTTAGCCATAGTAGTGGAATCGATAGCAAACATTTCGCCCATATGGCTCTGCAGAAAAAAAGCCATAATAGTAAGTAATCATATTATGAAATAGAATTAAAAAAAGCGAGTTTGATAAGCAGTGGACAGGAGAACAGCTGCAATGACCAAGAAAATACTTCATTTCAGCTCTTAATGAGCCCAGCATCATGAATCCACATCATTAGAAAAATTAAAGAAGTAAACACAAAAACCTTTAGTAATAACAAAAAAGGGTCAGGACTTCATATTTGATTAATGCATACCTTGTAAGCACTAGCATGAAATGGAGGCACAGTGCAGACTGGTAGACTTGCCTTGGTCCTCAATGCCACAGTACGCATAACTCTTAACAGCTTTTAAAGGATACCTTGTGTCATTGTCATCGTAACAAAATTAATTTATACACATTTCTGAAGTAGAAATTTTTTATAAAAAAAATTGAAACATATCAATGAATTTGTATGTGAATATCTGATATATGTGCACTCAGCACAACACTGTTAATGTCCATACAGAATTTGATGAGAAAATGAATCAGTTAGGCCAATGTTATTAGTCATGAGAAATTTGAGCACTTTAATACCAATTATATAAACCTGTATCAATTGTGATGCAACTATGATAGACTGCCACCTGATTAGATTTTAGCGATCTACACCTCAAACGCTGTTAATGTTTACATATCCACACAATCCATATAGTTCTAACTGAAGAATGGACACAAGGAACCACGATATGTAATATTGCACCATTTAATCGTATCATTAAATTCGAACATCTCCTTTAATATTTAATCATACGATTCCTTTCAATCTACTGAAAGTCCTATCCTCCCAGGAGCACAATTATTTCACTATAAAGTGATGCAGCCTCAAATTCAATAAGTCACTACCCACCAAAGAATTCTCCATTGGATTTGATCAAAAATTCAACATCTAGAAGATGTACACGCACATTTGTTTTAGTTGTTCGAAGAAGGCTTTGAACCACTAGCTTAATAAATATACTGAAAACATATGTAAATTCAGGCCACTGGATAAGATAACTTACTTTCCATGGGCAGTTTCACCAGAGAGCATGATTGCATCAGCACCTTCTCGTACTGCAATTGCAATGTCAGAAACCTCAGCCCTTGTAGGTGTAGGATGATTAATCATTCTTTCTAGCATGTTTGTTGCAACAATCACTGGTTTTTGCATACTGCGGCACCTTCTAATGATGTCTTCCTGTTTGATTCATAACAAGTCAATAATAATGAGGAAATAAAAAAATAATCTCAATTGTAGAGTCTAAACTTCACTGATCCAAATAGTAAAATATTCACATGTCAATACAGTGATCAGACTAGTTTTAACTACAAAAAGATGAAACATAGGGAATTTCATATAAGAAACTAAAACATAACTTGATCCAGACTATAACATCTCCCATCCATCATTTTTAAGCCCCTCAGTGACTTATAATTTAAATCATATCTAAATTATTTTTGGGTTGTAAGTGTTACTTTCCTACCATATTGACATTTTGTGTCATTGGTAACATCTAATTTTCAGGTTTTGCAGCAACATGGTGGTCTCTTTTCTTAATGGTTTGAAGTGCAAAGTAATTCATAGTATTTATTTACTATTCTTTTTCATGGGATAAGTTTCATTGGGTTAAATGAAAAGAATCTGCTTCAATTTGACACCGGAATGTATCATAGTATATATTTCTTTTGTAAGTAATTACTTCAAATGACTAAATGCATTATAATTTTGAAAATGTTCTTTTTTCTTAAATTATACTTTGAAATATCCTATTACAACCACAATAGTTATTCAAAGTTAAAAATTAGGCAATAAGTTTTTGCAGACTTGTGAATCATATGGCTAAAATGTGGCATACTTAGAATCAAGTTACCTGAAACAAGGGGACTTCCTCGATTGGAAGTTCAGCTCCAAGGTCTCCACGCGCAACCATTGCCTATAACGTCCACAAAACCAGTTAATATGTAATTGGATATCATGACCCTAAACAACAGGTGATGAACACTTAGAACTCATAATCGCACACACAAGCTCACTCACATGCACACACTAAGGGCATGCTTGGGTAATAATTTTCTGTTTTCAGTTTTCAAAAACCGTTTTCGAAAATGAAAACTGAAAAGAGTTTTCTAATGTTTTCTGAAGAAAACATGTTTGGATAACTATAACTCAAAAACTGTTTCCAAAACAGAAAACAGTGAAATGTTGTTTGGATAATCTTATTTTGAATTTTTTTTTGATACACTTAGTAATTATTTTTAGTTTTGAGTTTAAATTTAAAATCTATATTAATTTTATTTATCATATTTACTAAATACTTAAAAATAATTAATATTATTTTATTTTTAAATTTGAATATTTTTTTATATATCATGGAGGAAGAATGAAACAGAGAAATGAACACTGATTTTAAGGCTATTTTTCGAAAATTATGTCAGAAAATACCAATTTGGATTTTTTTAAAAACAGTTTTTGAAAACTGGTTTTTTGAAAACTGTTTTCAGTTTTCGAAAACTGAAAACAGTTTTATTCAGTTTTCGAAAACCCTATCCAAACATGCCATAAGTTTTATTCCTTGTTTCTGTCTAAAGCGCAAGTAGGGGGTATTAACAAATTGTAAATGATCCGTCAAGAATGTTGAAACTGACCCCATCAGATGCGGTAGTTATAGAATGAAGATTTTGTATAGAGTCAGCACTTTCAATTTTTACAATCACGTGAATATCCGCATTGCAGCCTACAAAACATTTGAAACAGTTCAATTAGATACAGAAGGGTAAGGAAAGAACGCTAACACATAATCATAACTTCATAAGTTGATTATAAATTGTGTAAGAACTTCACTTTTGAGATAATCTTTCAACTCGTGGACAACTTTAGCATCCTTCACAAAAGAGAGCATAAAAATCAACTTTGATATCTTCCCAATCTTCGTCTGAAAGTGACACAAAGCACATGGAATATTGAATAATATGTACTCTTAAATGAAAAAGAGTATGAAGAAAAGCTTCACATCAAAACCATGACACTAAGGCAGAGAATGACCTGTTATTGAACGCAGAGTTGCACTTTTTCCACGCACATTCAAATGTCGCCTCGATTTCAGCTCCCCATTATCGACAACTACACATTTCACTGAATCCATTGTCTTTGACTTCACAGCTAATGACATCATTCCACCTAGCACAAAAATAGAGAATGAACTGTTATTGAAGGCAGAGTTGCACTTTTTCCACGCACATTCAAATATCGCCTCAATTTCAGCTCCCCACCATCGACAACTACACATTTCACTGCATCCATTGTCTTTGACTTCACAGTTAATGACATCATTCTACATGGCACAAAAACAGAAAATAGCATATTGAGTTTCATGAACAAGCAAGAAACTAAAAACTTCAAATGAAAATTTATTTATTGATAAGTGAATGGTTTAACTCTCCATTGGAGAGAAATTGATTCATGATCTCTAAGAAGCATCAAAGGAACACAATTCGATCTGGAATTGAAAATAAGAGAGTTGTCAAGTTGTTGTCAATTACAATATCTGATAAATAACATACAAGACCTGTAAGCAGAAACCTGATGTATGAGTGGCTCCATCTACTGATTCAGTAAATGACAAGAGTTCATCTATTCCATAAAAGAATTCTACAAAAATACAGTTGAGCAACCTTTCGGTAATAAGATAAGAAAAAAAATAGCAATATAAGCTAATCCTCACCAACTCAACTCTATTAACTTACTAGGAATCAGTTCCCAACCATCTCAAAAGCAACATAACTCACAATATGGCCACTTACTAACATGAATAAACTAACCAGAGTGCATGCATCATGTGTGTGAAGATGCAGATACAAATAAAAGTTCATGTAGTTGTCCCCGGTTAGTTTAGGATAAAGGCTTAATTGGGTTGAATAATATATCAAGAACATACTTCTATCTGAGAGGACAGAGATCCAGACTACAGCAAAAAGTTTTTAACTCGGGCTAATCCAGAGGCAATGAATGGCATCTGGGGTCCAGCATTATGGCTATAACTTTGTCTTCAAATTGAGCATTGTATTCTTTAGCAAGATCAATAGTTTTCTGGTGTGAAGCATGGTCTCCATGTGACATATTCAAACGTGCCATATTCATTCCTGCTTCTGCTAGTTTCCATATCATTTCACGAGAATTTGTGGAAGGACCAATAGTACACACTATCTTTGTTTTTCTTCGGGCATCTGAGCTTGTCCTTGGTTCTGTCAGAAAGTAAGCACTATTTGGAAGCTCAACAAAAGAATTCACTTTGTCCTAAACTAATTGAATATTTCAAGGTTACAAACTATAGAAGAAAACAAAAGGGAATATTCTAAAAATGTTTGAAACAAAAACATGATATGTATACAAATATTGTTTAGTTTTTTACCAATCATTTTACGAGCTAAAATAACTATATGCAACTTAAATACTGATTAATTAACTAACTAACTGCTCCATATCGTGATAAGAGGGGAAAAAATTGTAAAAGAACTCCACTTTAAACAACTTGTTTCAATGGCTAAACACATAAAAGTATTGTTGTGGCGATTCTCCATATATGGGGGCCACCCTCAATTAAATAGCATGCTGACGTGGCCCTAGTACCACTAGTATACAAGAGAGCAATTCTCTTCCCTGGCAATATAGAGACGAGTTTTATTTTTTATTTGCAGCCGTTGAAATCAGTTTTGGGAGCAAATATTTTCTTGGGATTTACTTACGATTCTGATCCGATTTTGAGGTCGATTTCATCGTAGTTTGATCTCAAATTTTTGGTTGTTGATTCTACGTGGTGAAGGCTTCAAGTTGATGTATTTCGTTTATTTGCCTGCTTTTGTTACAGTTTATTTCGGTGAGATCAGTTTAATCTTTGTTTGGTAGATTATTGTTGAAATTCACTTTTTGGGTAACGATAAATTATCTGTTGACCATCTAGTTGATCTAAGGAAGATACTTTGTATTCCCATTATTTTATAGTGGAGATTTTTTCTTGGACTAGGTCCCGTGGTAAAAGAGTTTTCCACGTAAAAATCCGTTGTCTTGATTTTGGTGGTTTGATTATTATTTTTCTGTTGTGATTATTTGGTATTATTATTTTGTCTATTTTATTCACACAAAGGGGGGAAATAGTTCTTTGTTTCCCAATAAAGTGGTATCAGAGCTTTTGATTAAGTGGCATGTGAATTCTTGTGTGAATTAAAATAGAGGAAAATTCAGGTTTTGGTTCAAGTTCCATATTAAACTTGTTGCCACCAATTACTCAATTTGGAAGCCTAGAATGTTGGATTTGTTATACTGTAGGGATATACATGACCCTATTGAAGGTGATGGAACTAAACCGAATGGCAAAATTGATGAAAATTGGAAACTTTTGCAGAGGAAAGCCATCAGTGTGATTCGGCAATGGATTGATCAAAGTGTAGTTCATCATGTATCCACTGAGACTAATGCAACCGCACTCTGGAAGAAGCTGAAATCTATGTATGAAAGAAAGTTCGTTCAGAATAAGGCTTTTATCATCATGAAACTTGTAAATCTAAAATACAAAGAGAATCATTAAATTGCAGAGCACTTGAATGAGTTTTAGATTTTATTGAAACAGTTGACAATCTTGAAGCTGGTGTTTGATGATAAGTTACAAGCCTTGTTATTGTTGAGTTCATTGCCAGGTAGTTGGGATACATTGGTGGTATCAGTTAGTAATTCTACTGATGATCGAAAGTTGACATTGGCACGTGTCAAAGACAGTATGTTTAATGAAGAAACCAGAAGAAAGGAGCAAAGAATATCTTATGAGGCTCAGGCACTAGTTACAGAGAGTAAGAAGAGAAATAAAAGTAGAAAACCTCTTTATAATCGTGAAAAATCAGATGATAAGCCTAGATGGAGATCAAAGTTTAGAAAAGAAGTTATATATCATTATTGCAACAAGTCAGGTCATATTAGTTCCGAGTCTAGTTGCATGTGATGCTGATGTTATTATTGTCTGTGATGATGCTTATGTTACTCTCACATATTATGACCCCACTTAGGTAGCTGACATAAGTGCTACATCTCATAGAGATTTATTTTCAACCTATGTTGTTGGTGATTTTGACTCTGTAAAGACAGCCAATGGTGCTTTGTGTAAAGTTATCGGTATGAGAGTTATTTGGTTGGAAACCAACACTGGATGCAAATTACTTTTGAAAGATGCTAAACATGCTCCTCATATTCGTCTTAATCTAATCTCCACTACAAAACTTGATGATGAGGGTTATAAAAGTAACTTCAAAGATGGAGTGTGGAAGCTCTCTGGAGACTCATTAATTCTTGCAAGAGGAAAGAAGATTGATCGCCTTTACAAATTGCAAACGAAGCCATGTCAAAACCAGGTGAATGCAGTTGAAGATGAGTCCATTGAGTTGTGGCATAAGCGTCTCGGTCACACGAATGAGAAGGGGCTCCAGATTCTATCCAAAAAGCAAACATTACCTCACATGAAAGGTATATCTCTGAAAACTTGTGTTCATTGTTTGGCTGGAAAACAAAAAGAATTTTTTTTTCTTAGAACTCATTCTAAACGTAATGTTGTTTTGGATTTGGTTCATACTGATGTCTGTAATATGAAAGATAGATCTCTTAGTGGTGCCCTCTATTTTGTGACTTTTATTGACGATTTCTCTAGAAAAGTGTGGGTTGTTTCTTTACGTTCTAAGGATCAGGTCTTTGATGCATTCAAAGAATTTCATGTGAAAGTTGAAAGAGAAACTGGTCAGAAGCTTAAATGTGTTAGAGCAATTAATGGTGGTGAATTCATGGGTCCTTTTGAGAAGTGTTGCATGGATTTTGGTATCAGGCTTGAGAAAACCATTCCTAAAACACCACAAGAGAATGGTGTAGCAAAGAGAATGAACAGAACTATAGAAGAAAGAATTAAGTGTATACTCTCTCATGCAAAGCTAACTAAAACCTTTTGAGGAAAGGCAATGAGGACTGCAGTTGACTTGATTAACCTTTCTCCTTCAGGTGATGTACCAGAAAAGGTTTGGATTAGGAAAGATGTGTCCTACAAACATTTGAGAGTGTTTTGGTGCAGAGCTTTTGTTCACATTCCTAAAGATGAGAGATCCAAGCTTGATAGTGTTGATCAAATGTCTATTGACCCTGAATGATTTTGATAGTAACAAAAATCTTAATTAAGCACTAATGAATATTATTTAAGTAATATAGATTGCTAATAGTGCTTATACATCAAAGGAGATTAAGATAGTAGAAATTGGTGAATCAAAGTTGATCTCAAAATTCAATAAGCTCTCCAAAAGATCAATGTTCAAGGAGACTAATTTAAATGCAACTTCAAAGACAAAAAGGATAAATTATAGGTTTGAATCCTAAGATACACTTTGTAAGCATTTCAATTTTTAGGAGCTAATTAAATTTACATTGCATTTTATTATATAGCCTTAGTTAATTGAAGATATAAAATCTCCACATGATTTTATTAAATGCAAATAAATTCTTTGGGCTCAATACTTAACATGCTCTAATTGAACTTAAGAAGAATTTATGTTGACATAGAAAATTATTTGAGTATTTGTAATATATCTTTCTTCATATATCTTGCACACATATCAAGCTTAAATTTGTAACATGTTTTGTCATCATCAAAATGCCTCAATCAAGAAATTGATTAAATTAATTTTGATGATAACAAAACACTTTTGAAGTGTTTAACTTGTGTGTTTAATGTGCAAGAAAGTTTGATTTAATTAGAGATTTTTTGCAACTCAAAAATCCAAAAAGAATAAAGAAATATGAAGAAAATTGATGCTGAAAACATTGTACATCCTAAAAACATTGTAGCAGCGCACAAAAACTGACCCAGTCGACTGGGTGAATAGTATCAATCGATTGGGTGCTCGAAAAGTCACTTTTCGCATCAATTATAAAGAACAGTTGACTGCCATAAATGGATAGTCGACTGGGCGAGTTACAATAGCTATATTTTTTAATTTAAAAAACTATAAACTTATCTCTAACGGCTCTATTTTGTCTCCAACGGCTAGAAGACTTCAAGACACTATAAATAGAGCCTCAAAGTTCATTTGGAAGAGAAGAGAAACATTCTATAACAAGGGATTAAAGCAAAATCTTTATTCTCTTCTTCTTGAGCCAAAAACTCCATTATCAAACTATAAGCTTTGGAGAGAGAAAATATTAAGTTGTAATCTTCATTGAGAAATCTCTTTGTTGTTTGTTTATTTCAAACTTTCCTTTCATTATCTTGTTAAAAGAGTTGGTGTAACTCTTATGAGAGTTTGTAAGTGAGTTAGTGAGTGTTGTGCATATACACTTGGATAGCAAACTTAGGATTCTTGTGAAAAAGGTTGAAGCAACACCCTTAAAGTTGCTTGTTTGTATTCGGTTTGAGTAACACCCGTAAAGTTGCTTGTTTGTATTCGGTTTGAGCAACACCCATGAAGTTGCTTGTTTTAGTGAAAGGCTTCAAGGAGGATTCTTGAAGAGAGTGGACATAGGGTCGGAAGGATTCCGATATTGCCAAACCACTATAAGTCGAGTTTGCATCTCTCTAACTCGTATCTCCTTAATTACTTTCATAATTACTTGCTTATAATTATTTATTATTCAAGTAAATGAGATTGATTGTTTAATTATTTTATAATTCAATTATCATTTCTATATTAAACAATAAACTCTCTCATCTTTGTGCTAGTAATTTAGAAAGATTAATTTGATTTAATTCCGCATATATTTTGATATTTGAGATTGCAAAAAGTATTTAAATTTTTTAATACCCAATTTACCCCCCTCTTGGGTATTGCCATAGTATATTTTGGACCAACAATTGGTATCAAAGCCTCATTCTCAATATCAGGCTTAAAATCCTTGAGTTGATCATATCGCAACTATATTTTTAGAAGGAAGAGATCTTACTAGTTCTCCTCTTCTCCATGGAACAAATTTCACCCACTGGAAAGCTCAAATGAAGATTTTTATTCAAGCTCATGATTATTATGCTTGGTATTTCATTCTTGAAATTGAAAAATGATTTTAATGCAAATAATTGTAAATTCATTCAACTAAATGCTAAAGTTATGAACCTGTTTTATAGTTCTCTTGATCACAACGAAGTTGATCAAATTTCCTCATATAAGACTGCAAAAGAAATTTGAGATTTATTGGAGGTCATACATGGAGGAAATGAGCAAGAAAAAAATTTTAAATTGAAAAACTGTGTTCATGACTTAGAGCATTTTAAAATGAATCAATTTTTGATTCGCAAACTCGTTTTACCATACTTGTTAAAATTTTATCTTTCATGGGTAAAATTTATTCTAACCTTGAATTTGTGAGAATATTTCTTAGGTCTTTGTCAAATCAATGGAAAATTATTTTGACAAAGCATTCTACAAGTGAAAGCTTAAAGAGTTTATGAAATCCCTCAAGAAGCATGAAAGCTACTTGGATTACAAAATTGATGGTTCCACCACATCCTTACCTCTTATGGAAATTAAAGATGTTAATAATGATGGTGATGACGAAGAAAAAGACTCCTCAGATGAAGAGATCAGATACGAGGAAATTGCCAACCTATGTCTTATAACAATCGAGTTATTGACTTCTTACTCTTCAAAATGAGGTATTGACTTCTTACTCTTCAAAAAAATAACATTGTTAGTAGTAGTGAAGAATTGATAGAAGTCATAAATGAAATGTATGAAGAATTGAAGAAATTCGATTCTAGGAACACCGTTCTTAAAAAGGAGGTGTCATTTCTTTCTAAATAGATAGTAGATCTAAAAGAAGAAAAAGATAAACTATCTTCATTGTTTTATGATTCTTCTCAAGATTTTCTTAAAGATGAAAATGAAAACTTAAAGAAGAAAATAATAGAATTGAATGGCACGATATCTAGACTTATACTTGGAAAAGAAAAGCTAGATGAAGTGCTATCTTGCCAAAGATTAAATGGAGGAAAATCCGGGTTAGGTTATTCTCCATTAGGCAAGCAAAAATCAAAAGAAAGCTTATTCATGAAAGCATCATTTGTGAATGAAGTCTCTACTTCAAAGACCACTAGCATGGTCAAAAGCATTCCCTCAATGAATGCTAGTAGGTCTAGAAATACTAATTCTAATGTATATACAAGAATGAAGCATCCTAGAAATACTCATGCTTATATGTATGCTCATTCAAGAAATGCTTATACACATCCTAAGAATAACCATCATGTGCAATCAAAACTTGTACATTGCACATGCATATCCTAGGAATTATCATCACGGTTATCCTATAAATAATATGCATATTCATAATAATGTGAGCATGTATCCTAGAAATCATCATCATTATACATTTTCTAGAAATGACATGCATATTCATATTCCTCACAATAGAAACATGTATCCTAGGAATTTTTATCCAAAGAATTATAGACATGCACAACTAAGTCATCCTAGAAATTTCAATAACTACTACCCTAGGATTGTGCATCATAAAATGTCTACAAATATATAACTCCTTATGTTGTTAAGAAAGTATGGGTCCCAAAAGGAACTGTATTTTCTAGGACTAACCCCAAAGGACCCAAGAAATTTTGGGTACCTAAAAATGCAATCGTGTATCCTTGTGTGATGTAGATATGTCTCCACACCAAAGAGAAAGGTAAATATTGCTACCTTGATAGTGGATGCTCAAAGCACATGACCGATGAAGAGATATTCTTAGGATATTCAACCTTTAGTAAAGCTTATAGAGTCTTTAACAAGAGAACTCTAGTGGTAGAAGAATCTGTACATGTAACTCTTGATGAGTCTAACCCAATTAGTAGTAGAGAAGTTTCTTTCAATGATGATGCAAATTTCATTCCAAGAACGGAGACACCTACTCCCATTATTGACCCAAAGGAGAGCCCACCTCAAACAAATCAAGAAATGGAAACTCTCAAATTAAACCAATCATTTACAAGTCAACAAGAAGATAGTCTTCCCAAAGATTGGAGGTATGTAAATTATCACCCAATCGATCAAGTGATTGGCAATCCTTCATAATGGCTAAGAACTCGTTCCTTTATTAGAAACATTTGCAAGTATGTAGCCTATTTGTCTTAAATAGAACCTAAAACATTTGTAGAAGCCGAAAATGATAATGATTAGATAATTGCAATGCAAGAAGAAATAAATCAATTTAAAAGAAACAATGTATGGAATCTAGTTCCTAGTTCTAAGAATCATACAATAATAGGAACTAAATGGGTATTTAGAAATAAGATGGATGAAAATGGAATAGTAACTAGGAGCAAGGCTAGACTAGTTGCTAAGGGATATAATCAAGAAGAAGGAATAGACTTTGATGAGACCTATGCTCTCGTAGCTAGATTAGAAGCTATTCGAATATTATTAGCTTTTGCATGTTTTAATAAATTTAAGATATTTCAAATGGATGTAAAAAGTGCCTTTTTAAATGACTTTATAGAAGAAGAGGTATACATTGGGCAACCTCTTGGATTTGAGAATCTTAGTTTTTCAAATCATGTCTACAAGCTTTCTAAAGCTCTATATGGGTTGAAGCAAACTCCAAGAGCATGGTATGAAAGACTAAGTAAATTTTTAATTGACAATAATTTTATAAGAGGAAAAGTAGACACAACCCTCTTCACAAAAACTCACATAAATGACACTCTACTAGTCCAAATATATGTTGATGATATTATATTTGGTGCTACTAATGAATCTATGTGTAAAGAGTTTGCCAAGTGCATGCAAGGTGAATTTGAAATGAGCATGATAGGAGAGCTTACCTACTTCCTTGGGCTTCAAATCAAACAAATCAAAAGAGACATCTTCATCAATCAATCAAAATACACTAAGGACCTACTAAAGAGGTTCGAGATGGAAAGCTCAAAGCCACTTAATACTCCTATGAGCACATCTACAAAACTTGACCTTGATGAAGGAGGTAAGTGTGTAGACACCAAATATTATCGAAGCATGATAGGAGTTTTACTTTATTTAACTGGAAGTAGACCTGATATAATGTTCAGTGTATGCATGTGTGCTAGATTTCAAGCTAATCCTAAGGAATCACATGTAATTGCAGTGAAAAGAATTCTTAGATATCTACAAGGAACTTAAACCCTTGGATTTTGGTACTCTAGAGATTCATCTTTTGAGATTGTAGGATGTTTAGATGCTGACTTTGCAGGGTGTACGTTAGGTAGAAAAGCACAAGTGGAACATGCCAATTCTTAGGTGCAATGTTAACCTCTTGGTTTTCGAAGAAACAAAACTCCGTTGCACTATCAACCGCTGAGGCGGAATACATAGCAGCTAGAAGTTGTTGTGCCTAAGTATTGTGGATGAAACAACAACTAAAAGACTATAGCATGAACTTTAAAAATATCTCAATACATTGCAATAATACCAGTGCTATCAACTTAACCAAAAACCTTATTCAGCACTCTAGAACTAAACACATAGAAATTAGACATCATTTCTTAAGAGGCCATGCTTAAAAAGGTGATATAAGACTAGAATTCATACCTTCAGAAGATCAAATATCTGACATTCTTACTAAGCCCTTGAACGAAGATAGCTTTAACAAGATTAGACTATTAATGAGATTAACATATTATGAAATTATGTATGTTTGATTGCATCTACATTTCATCATATGCATATTTGACATCTAGTGAATGAGTATTAACTCCCATTTGATATATCTCTCACTCATGATGGCATATATAAATCATTTATTGCTAAAATTCCAAGTTGGAACTCAAAATTTTGTGTTTTGAAAGACCCAGTCGACTAGTATATTGGTCCAGTTGACTGGTATCTCTCTGTCCAGTTAACCAGTTGACTAGTTGAGTCAATCTAGTTGATTGGTAACTCAATGCCCGTTTAATACTCAAATATTAATTGATTTTTGATGAAAAATAGAAAGGAGAAGATTAATAAGACATTTATGCTCATAACATATATTAAAGGAGAAAGTATGGTACAAATCTCTATCTCATACTCCGTTATTTTTTAAATATAACTTTGATAAATTCTCTTTGATGTGGCATTGGATAAATCAAGTGATGAGCTTGAATTTAGATTTAAGAATTACTTTTGAGTTATTTATTTATCAAGCATGAGCTACATATGAAACTTTCTATTATATATGCTTGAGTTTGAAAATAATGATTATCTTTGCATTAAATTGATAATCATCTATTTATTGAATCAAACATACCTTGAAAATGATATTTGATTGATGATTGAAAATTATATTTCGGTGCATATATTCAGGGGAAGTAACCTTTTTTTAAGTACTTATAGATCTTTCCAATTTGAACATCTTTTTGAGTAGTTGATGAGCTCTCTGTCTTGATTATTCAATCAATCAACTACCAATAAGGCTTGTTAAGTTTTATCAATTTTTCTTTAATTTAAAAGTTAAAAATAAATACTTTGGACTTTTTGAAAGGGGGAGAAAATTTGATTTATTGGTAAAAGAGAAAACCTTTGGTAAAATTATTTTACTCACATGATTTTAAATACTTGATAAACTCTTTTTAATATGTTTTAAATTTGGATATTATATCTTGAGAATTTATCTATTTTCAACCTATTGATAAATCAAGCAATGAGTTCAAACTCGTCCGTTATAGATTAAGTGTAAGATACTCTAAGCATTGAGGTTATTTTGAATATTGAAGATTTATAATGCTTGAGAATTATTTTAGATTATGTGGGGCTTGAATTCATTCTTTTGTGGGAAGTTGCCTACACTTATTTTATCTCTATGTGCAAAAGGAAAAATAAAGGAAACCTAGTCCTATTTTCTATAAAATTTTAGCACTTAAGTCTCTTTGAACCCAACTCTTTCAAAAGCTTTATATTTCTTGATATCTTGTAAAACGATTCTTTTCTCATTATGTTTCAGCAAAATATTTTCAGTAGAATATTTTGAGGGGGAGCTCTTCTTTGAAATCCACGATTTTTGATGATGACAAAAAGGGGAAGAAAAATAAGAAAATTAGAGATCTTGTTAGACCTTATTCTTAGCTTATCATATCTTGAACTCATATGGAAAATGCATAAATATATTTTATTGAAGGATGATTGAAATTGAGATAAATTGCTTTGGAAAGTATTTCTATTGTGGTTGATTTTCTACAGGAGGTCAATAAACAAAAATACAAGGAGACTATGTCAGATTTTTTTTTGCAAAATTATAATCCCTTCGTTTCTTTTCAATTTATCTTCTTTAATGTCTAATTAAGATTTTTGGGGGAGATTATTGATGAAGTGTCTATTGACCCTGAAGATTGTTAATTTTTGATGAAGCACTAATGAATATTACTTAAGTGATACAAATTGTTAATAGTGTTTATACATCAAAGGATATCAAGATTGTAGAAATTAGTGAATCAAAGTTGATGATATCAAAAGTCAATAAGCTCTCCAAAAGATCAAATTCAAGGAGAATAATTTAAATGCAACTTCAAAGACAAAATGGTTAAATTATAGGTTTGAATCCTAAGATACACTTTGTAAGCATTTCAATTTTTAGGAGCTAATTAAATTTGCATTGTATTTTATTATATAACCTTAATTAATTGAAGATATAAAATATCCACGTGATTTTATTCACGTAATTTTATTAAATGCAAATAAATTTTTTGGGCTCAATACTTACTATGCTCTAATTGAACTTAAGAAGAATTTATGTTGACATAGAAAATTATTTGAGCATTTGTAATATATTTTTCTTCATATATCTTGCACACACATCAAGCTTAAATTTGTAATATGTTTTGTCATTATCAAAATGTCTCAATCAAGAAATTCATGAAATTAATTTTGATGATAACAAAACACTTTTGAAGTGTTTAACTCGTGTGTTTAATGTACAAGAAAGTTTGATTCAATTAGGAGATTTTTTGAAACTCAAAAATCCAAAAAGAATAAAGAAATATGAAGAAAATTGATGCTGAAAACACAATTCATCCTGAAAACACAATTCATCCTGAAAACACTGTAGCAGCACACAAAAACTGACCCAATCGACTGTGGGTGAATAGTATCAGTCGACTGGGTGCTCGAAAAGTCACTTTTCGCATTAGTTATAAAGGACAGTCGACTGCTATAAATGGACAGTCGACTAGGCGAGTTACAACAACTATATTTTTGAATTAAAAAGCTATAAACTTATCTCTAACAGCTCTATTTTGTCTCCGACGGTTAGAAGACTTCAAGATACTATAAATAGAGCCTCAAAGGTCATTTGGAAGAGAAGAGAAACATTCTACAACAAAGGATTAAAGCAAAATCTTTATTCTCTTCTTCTTGAGCCAAAAACTCCATTATCAAGCTATAAGCTTTTGAGAGAGAAAATATTAAGTTGTAATCTTCATTGAGAAATCTCTCTCTTGTTTGTTTGTTTCAAATTTTCCTTTCATTATCATGTTAAAAGAGTTGGTGTAACTCTTATGAGAGTTTGTAAATGAGCTAGTGAGTGTTGGGCATATACACTTGGGTAGCAAACTTAGGATTCTTGTGAAAAAGGTTGAAGAAACACCCTTAAAGTTGCTTGTTTGTATTTGGTTTGAGTAACACCCGTGAAGTTGCTTGTTTGTATTCGGTTTGAGCAACACCTGTGAAGTTGCTTGTTTTAGTGAAAGGCTTCAAGGAGGATCCTTGAAAAGAATGGACATAGGGTCAGAAGGATTCCGATATTGCCAAACTACTATAAATCGAGTTTGCATCTCTCTAACTCTATCTTCTTAATTACTTTCATAATTAATTGCTTATAATTATTTATTATTCAAGTAAATGAGATTGATTGCTTAATTATTTTATAATTCAATTATCATTTCTATATTAAGCAATAAACTCTCTCATCTTTGTGCTAGTAATTTAGAAAGATTAATTTGATTTAATTCTGCATATATTTTGACTTTTGAGATTGCAAAAAGTATTTAAATTTTTTTAATACCCTATTCAACCCCCCCTCTTGGGTATTGTCATAGTATATTTTGGACAAACAAACAGTAAGACTAAAGATTGTATCTTCCTGGGTTATTCACGTGAAGAAATTGATTAGAGATTGTTGGATCTGAAAGATAAGAAAATTATCAGAAGCAGAGATGTTGTGTTCTTTGAGGATCAAACAATTGAAGACTCACAGAAGATTGTGAAACCTAAGCCCTTCAATGAAGAACCTGTTAACCTGGATCCAATTTCTTCTCCAGTTGCAGCTCACAATGATCACATAGGAAAAATTCAAGGTGAAATGAAGATGTAAATGATAATGATAGTGATATTCTTCTGCATGCTGATGATCTTGATTTGCCTCATAATGATCATATAGAACAAGAAGTTTAGGAGACCCCTAAAGAACCTTAGTTGAGAAGATCCACCAGAGAGTGTAGCTTACTAGGCGGTATTTTCCTCATGAGTATGTAATGCTTACAGATAAGGGAGAACCAGAATGTTATGATGAAGCTATGATATATGATCACAAAGAAGAGTGGTTGAAAGCCATGCAAGATGAGTTAAAATCCTTGCATGAAAACCACAAGTATGACTTAGTGAAACTGCCTAAGAGTAAATGATTACTAAAAAACAAATGGGTCTACAGGTAAAAGACGGAAGATAAGAGCTCACAGCCTAGGTACAAGGCAAGACTAGTTGTGAAAGGATTCAGTCAAAAGAAAAGAATTGATTTTAAAGAAATTTTCTCACCTGTAATCAATATGTCTTCTATCCGAGTTGTTCTTGGCTTGGTTGCTCGTTTGAACTTAAAGATAGAATAACTTGATGTGAAAACTACCTTCCTCTATGGTGACCTAGAGGAAAAGATTTATATGGAACAGTCTGAGAGGTTCAAATTCAAAGGTAAAGAACAATTGGTATGCAGGTTGAGAAGAGTTTATATGAGCTCAAGCAGGCACTCAAACAGTGGTATAAGAAATTTAATTTTCATGGAGAATCATGGTTAGAGTCGGACTACTTCGGACCATTGTGTGTTTGTTAAGAAGTTTTCTAATTGTAACTTTATTTTTCTTACTTTGTTTGGATGACATGTTGATTGTTGGTCATGATGGTCATGATATTAGCACGATCGACAAATTAAAGAAGAACCTCAATAAATCATTTGCTATGAAGGATTTGGGACTGGCAAAACAGATTCTTGGTATGAAGATCTCCGGTGATAAAAAGAATGGAAAGTTGTTGTTGTCTCAAGAAGGTTACACTGGGAAGATTCTTG
Source organism: Bretschneidera sinensis (assembly GCA_023935145.1). Classification (NCBI taxonomy): domain Eukaryota; kingdom Viridiplantae; phylum Streptophyta; class Magnoliopsida; order Brassicales; family Akaniaceae; genus Bretschneidera; species Bretschneidera sinensis. The sequence continues at coordinate 138,813,297 of CM043699.1, forward strand.
AGAGATTTCATATGAGTAGTGCGAAACTATTATTACTCTACTTGCAGGTTACTTTAAGCTTAGTTCTAAGCAGTGTCCTACTAGTGAAAAAGAGAAAGAAGAAATGAAGAAAGTTCAAATTGCTTCTGCAGTTAACAGTTTGATGTATGTCATAGATATCGCTATGCAGTTGGTGTTGTCAGCTAGTTTCTCTTTGATCCAAGTTAGTTGTTAACTGGATTCTTGGATACCTCGTTGGTGCCTCTAAGGTGTGTCTGTGTTTCGGTGATGGTAAACCTATGCTAGATGGCTTGGCAAATGCCGACATGGCTCGTGATATTGACTCTCAAAAGTCTACTTCAAGATACTTGATGACTTTTGCAGGGGACCTATGTCTTGGCAATCTAAACTTCAAAAATGTATTGCTTTGTCTTCTACTGAGGCTGAATATATTGTCTTGACTGAAACTTGTAAGGAGTAACTATGGTTGAAAAATTTCTTACAATAATTGGGCACGAAGCAAGAAAAGTATGTGTTGTACTATGACAATCATAGTGCTATCCGTCTCAGCAAAGATCTGACATTTCATTATCGATCTAAGCATATTGATCTGTGTTACCATTGGATTCATGATATTCTAGATATGAAGTTATTGCAACTTGGGAAAATCTATACCGATGATAATGGATCGGATATGATGACTAAATCCTTGCCTTCGCTGAAGTTTGAATTATGCCAAAAGATTACACGTATTGTTGTGTCATCCACATGAGTCGAAAGGGGGAGATTGTTGGGTGATTCTCCATATATGGGGGCCACCCTCAATTAAATAGCATGTTGACGTGGCCCTAGTACCACTAAGTATATAAGAAAGCAATTCTCTTCCCTGGAGAGTTTTATTTTTTATTTGCAACCGTCAAAATCAATTTTAGGAGCAAATATTTTCTTGGGTTTTACTCACAGTTAAGATCCGATTTGGAGGTCGATTTCATCACAGTTTGAGCTCAAAATTTTGGGTGTTGATTCTATGTGGTGAAGGCTTCAAGTTGATATATTTCGTTTATTCGCCTACTTCTGTTACAGCTTGTTTCGATGAGATTAGTTTAATCTTTGTTTGTTAGATTATTGTTGAAATCCACTTTTTGGGTAACAATAAATTATCTGTTGATCTTGGGAAGATATTTTGTATTCTCATTATTTTATATGGTTTTCCAAGTAAAAATTTGGTACCTTGATTTTGGTGGTTTGATTATTATTTCTCAACTGTGGTTATTTGGTATTATTATTGTGCCTATTTTATTCATACAAACTAGAGATTCACATTATTCCACCTGTTTGGTTGCCAATAATAAAACTAGAGACTATAAAATTTGAAATATAAAAAAGTTTGTAACTATATTTTTGTGTTCAATAACTGAAAACGAGAACTGAAATTATTTACACCAAATGAAAATGGTTAAAGAACAGACAAAATCAAGCCAAAAGTCCCGTTTGCCACAGCTAATTGAACAGGGAAAAGAAAACCCCACTTTCAAAATCAATTCCTTTCTTTTATTTCCTCGATTTCTCGGCAACCAAACCGAAAATAACAAGGGCAACAGTAATAGTAAAAATAAACAACATAAAGAGACCAATGAGCATAAATACACAAAAATAGAATATTTTTTTTTAAAAAAAAGGGCACAAAAAGTACTAATGAAACAAACTTCATTTTGCTCTTTTCAGGTAAATAGCGATATATAACGTAGAAAAGAAAGAAAAAATAGAAGAAAAAGGAATCTCACAACATGTAAAGAACCGTTTTGAGTAGCGAGTTTGCATCGTTGATGGTCCTCGGCGATCCTCGTCGATCTAACAGAAAAAGTTCGCTTTTGCAAAACGCCACATCGTCTTGTCCTACTGGTTTTGGATTGGAACAGAGAGAGCTCGCTCAAGTTCCTCGAAGACGATAAAACGCGATCGGTAGGCATTCCCGTGGAGATATTACTCATCGCCGCCAATTTTAGAGACAAACTCCTAGAGAGAGCGTGTTGTGCGTGTGTTGTTAGTTTTGAAGATAGTTTAAGAGAGAGAAAGGGGACCAAAAACAGAACTCCTGAGAAGAACCGTGATTGAGAAGGGGAATATTTGGTTTTATATTTTTTTTGAAGTTTTATTGATAATTTAATTTTTTTTATTAATAATATTAATATAAATTTAAATTTAAATTTAAAAGTAATATTATCGGAGAAAATTTTTGAAATTATTAATAAAATATGAAAATTTTTATACTTAATCTGATGAATAAACCCTCACGAGAGAAAGTTTCGTTGTGAGAGTTTTTGTAGTGTTTGGACTTTTGCACAGTTGGAGTTCTTCACTAGCAGAGGGACATATTTTCTCCCACTCGCAGCTGGTACAACAGTTTCCATGCACCTCCTCCAAAATTGAAAAAAAAAAATACAGGTGATGATGATCACTCAAGGCCCTTTTATTATTCAATTTTCTCATTATTATTGGTAAAGTTTTCGAAGTTCGTGGTAATTCTTGTAGAATCGGATCCGTGATCATCACTTTAAAGCCACCAAAAGCTTTAGCACGATTATTGAGGCTCGTTATCCTCTTCAAAAAATTAAGTAATGATTGCATCAAATTTATTTTAAAATAAAATATTAAAGTTATTATTCAATTTTCTTATTATTACTAGTAAAGTTTTCAAAGTTCATGGTAACTCTCGTGGAACCGGATCAGTGGATCATCACTTTAAAGCCACCAAAAGCTTTAACATGATCGTTGAGGCTTGTTATCCTCGTCAAAAGTGTTTGGATTTGAATCATCTCGTTGTAATAGGTGAGATAAGTTTTATCTCGTGATCTAACATAAACCAACACTGTTGTCGGTCCCGTGTGAGTCACACAGTGTTGATAAGGACTCAACTTACTCCCTTGCAACTTTTTTTTTTACAAAAAATTGAAATAAAACTAGTCATATAATCTGTGAAATAAATCAGCATTGTTTTGAAACAAAATGTTTAAAAAAAAAACCTATTATTAGTGTTAACGCCAAAAAGAGGATGTAGGATAGTCTTGTCTTCTTCTTGACTCTAACAGAGTGAAAATGGTGCTATCGGTTTTGGATTCGGGGAAGATGGAACTTGACTCTGGTTTTGTTCCTATCATCACGTCTATTTGGTACATGAGCCTCTGCAAGAAAAGTCACCTGGAGCTTGATACTCCGGAAGGGACCCTCCAATAGTTAAGTAAGTAGATATACCGAAGTGATTGTAGGAGGAAATGTTTAGAGTCAAGATACCGAAATGGTATGACCATTGTGTTTTTCTTTGGCTACCTCTCTCTTGTTTTAGACCTTAAGCTTCTTTATATAGGCGTTAGAGGCGCTTTGTCCTAAGTTCTAGGGTGGACCTCAGCATGAATGTGACTTCCCGAGCCTTGAGCCTTGTGAGATGCAACCTCTGCCAATAAACTCTCCCATCAAGGATGGAATCTTCAGGCTCTTAGGGTAGTGATCTCATCATTACGTTTGGGGAGGTTTGACTTCTACGTGGTGTAGTTGTTTAGGGTGGCTGGTTATTATTACGCAACATGTATACAGTTCTTACTGGACCAATTGATTTTGTCCATATCAATTAGAATTTTGAAAAAAAAAATTAAGAGTTAATTTTATAAGTATACAAATTATTTAATTTTAGAAAACTAAAAATAGTTCTTTGTTGTAGCTCATGAGAACAAATATATATACATATATATATATATATATATATATATATATAAAGTCGAATTATTATTGCAAAACAATATGATTCAAATAAGACATAAAACGATTTAAAACTTATATGTGATTGTTAATATTTAGATATATCCTAAAATTTTGTACTGTTGAAATTTAATCTGTTATCAGATAAACAATTAAATTTGTGATATAAACACTTTTTTTTTCTATATATTTAGAATACAATTTCAGTTTGTTCAAGATCTTGTTCGGCTTATAATACTGATAAAATTGATAATATATTTTATATTTATTTTTCTAATGTTTATAAGTTATGTTTTATAATAAAAATAATGATACTACCAAATCTATCAAATGGGATAGAAAATAAAGCTTTTTATTTTATTTTATTTTATTTTTATATTGATCTTTAAAATATGATATCATAAATTCAGTTTGTTGGAGATTTAGTTGAAGTTCGTACACTAATTATACTTTTCTTACTTTGGATATTTTACATATTTTTTTTATTATTTTAAGCCTTTATAGGGTACTAATTAGGAGTGTGCAAACGGTCGAAACAGTTAGTTGGGTTGATTAAAAATTTTAACTGACTTTTTTCAATCAAAATTTTTGTTAACCATTTCGACTGAATTAAGCTAAACATTTTAACATTAACCAGCTAAATTGATTTCGATTGGTTAACCAACACTATTTATATAATTAAGTTTTTTTTAATTTATTATATATTATATATTTAATTTATACTTAATATTTTTTAGTTTATTATATTTTACATATATTGTATTTGTATTAACATATTCATAATATTAAATATCAATTGGTTAAACGGTTAAAAAAAATGTAACTGTCATCCGACCAATTAACTGATATATATTATTTTATTAACCAATTTAGTACCGATTTAACTAATTAATGCATACCTCTAGTACTAGCTATCATGGAACATGCATTGGACGTGATAAATATTATGAGTGATGTTGGAAATCACCTTGACAAGATGCCCAGGTGGTGATCTTCCAAACACCCAAGTCTTGAATGACTTGTAGAAAGAATTTCAGCAATCGAACACAAGAACAGAAAATCAAAGAAAGAAAGAAGACAAGTGATTTGTTGTCGAGGTTCGGCAATGTGCCTACGTCCCCGTGAGTTCCTCCGAACTCTCTGCACTATCTCAATGGTTCTTACAAAGTTACAGCAATCCCCTTCAAGAATCCAAGTTCTTGAAGAACCAAGAAGAGAACGAGAAAGTGATAGACCTATTACAATGCTTTCTATCAATTCTCTACTAACCTCTCTTCTTTACAACCAGCCTCACTACAAGAGTCCCTCTTGTGTTTATGTCTCTCAAAAAATTCTTTCTTGTGTTTACAATGATCTCACAATGTCACAACTTGTGTGGTTCTCTCACACACCTTTTTCACCACTTGAAATGAGGCTAAGAAACCCTTTTTATAGCCTCTTAATTCTTGGACATTCTTGTGAGTCATTATCCTCCCTTTGATCATGTTCTTCCTTTAATCTCAGCCCTACATCACTCTCCAAGTGATGCTGTGTGTTTTGGTGTGGTGCTGTGTGCTGCGGCGTGACCTGATGCTGCAGCCTCCTGATGCTGTGCGCACACCTCCTGCCTGTGGGCAGAAACTTCCACAGCAGTGTGCCTGACCTTCCCATGCTCAAAATTGAAGCACACACATGTGTGCAACCTTATAACTTGCTGAACTTTGATATCCCACAATTGGTTTGGACATTAACCAACCTTAGACCATGTTTGGACATGTTTAAAACTTAGGCAAATAACAACAAGTGATTAATTTTTAATACTTTTTTAGATGTAAATTAAAGTATAATATAGTAAACTACTTCCTTCTAGATAAAAGAATCACCATTGTGAATATAATGAGAGAATATGTAGAAGTAGATTATATCATTATTGTACTAATTACAAAATGATTATAATAAAAGTTTTAACTCCCTTGACTCTAATATTAGCTATATTAGGTCCCACAAAAAAGATTCAAACTTGTCTCTAAATAATAACTCAACATTTAGTAAGCATGTCATATTTTAATGGTCAATAATGCAAATTTTTATTAAATAAAATATTAAATTATAGTTAAGTGCTTTAAGAATACTTGTTTACTATGATATTTTTTCTTAAGAAAAAACATATTAGATACACGTTGCTTAGTTTTAATTCTTATAAGTGTTTTGTCTTTTAATTTTTCTCGTGATGGAACTTTCAAACTGGAAGAGCATATTTTTCTTCATCAAAATGGGGGAGTATAATTTGATTTGAATAGGTAAGAAATATCCTAAGTTCAAGCTTATCGATCTTTATTTTTTAATAATTTAATGAATTTAATTATAAATTAATTAATTTTTTTTTGGGAAAAATTTGCTCATATAGAGTAATATATTTTTTTTCGTGTGTAACTAACTTGTTTGTATAGGGTAAAACTAAATCTTAATTATGGATTATTATCATCAAACATCTTTACGTTTTGCTCTGTATCTTGATGTCCATGAAGATTTTAAATTTGATTAATTTACATTTTGTGTTTTAGGGAGGTATCCAATATAACATTCTAATGTAATTTTCGCCTTTTCGATTAGATGGACAAGGGCACACACAAGCACGACACATGTGCGCCTTAATTACATGTTAAAATACCATCATGCCTCTCTCTTATTTTTTCTCAAATATCAAACATTCAAATCAAATTCTAACATCTAATATCATAACGAAGAGTCTAGGGGATAAAAACCTTCTTGTGGTAGTAAATATTCGCTATGACGTCCAAATGTGCAAAGGCTTTGGTTAGATCATGCTTTACCTGAAAATGCTCCATGTTGCAGCCTTGAAGGCAGTTAGTGCGAGGAGAAGTCCTCCAATAATTCACTTTGACAGCTGCGACAGAAGAAACTGGTGAGGGAAGTTAGAAGGTGATGAAACCACCAGGATTTCAGGGCCCTTGTAGAGAGCAACAATAAATGCTCCTGCTACTGAAACAATGACACTTACGGATTCGGCTTGACTGCTTGAAGATGAAGAGAGGGTCGTGATGGGTTTTTCGCATGCAGTTAAGGTGCACACGTGTCGTTCGCATGTGTGCTGGTGTTTGACTTTTTCAGAAAGTACATTAAAAAGTTTTATTGGATATTTTTCTTAAATACATGATGCAAATTGATCAAATTTAAAATGCAAGGAAGACATTGAGACACAAGATAAACGAAAAGATATTTGGCGATAAAAACCCTTTAATTATTTGAGGAAACCAAAAAAATTAATTGTATTTATTTTTTTTTTTTTGTAAAAAATTGTTTATTTAAAGTTTTGAATTTTTTGTCAAACAATTACTTATAAAGAATCCTAATTTTTAAGGAGAAAAATAATAAATATAAAGAACATATATTTTGTTTATTAAATATTTTACACCCTTATTCGTATTTTTATATAATATATTATAAATATCTTAGTTATTTTTTTGTGTGTATATATATATATAAAGTTACTTTAAAAAATGAAAATTTAAACAAACCATTGTAATCGTATTATTTATAAAAAAAAATTATAATATTATGTAATTAATATTTCTAGATAAAGATATTACAAGTGAAAAAAAAAAAAGAAGCTAAATGGTAAAACAATAACAACACCCATGAGAGAAATTTTGACAGAGAGGTTAGTGGGTATTGCCCTTTGAAAGCCATTTACAACGATCTCCATTTTACTAGGTTGGAATTTGATCTCAGCAGTAGTGAGCGACGGAAGGTGAGGTGCAATTAGTTTCCTGGCAAGCGTCGAGTGTGGGCTAGGTAAAATTATATTCCGATTGAGGTTCTAGGGGAAATCCAGGCAGAGCAAGGGAAAGTGGTTTGATCCGTTCTTCGACAGGTAAGGCTAGTGGTTTCAAAGCTAGTTCTAATACCGTTGCAGAATTACAAGCTAACTTAGTTGTCATTGGAGGAAGAGTTTAGGCAGGTGGAATGTGAGTTGGATGCCGTCGTGGTGCTTCATCTCCAAATTGCTAGTACGAAGTGGATCCAAATGGAACTTTAATTGTAGATTGTCGTGCCTTAAGCAATGAGGCATTGGCAGTGTACTTTCAAGCATAGACTCCAAGAAGGGAATATGCCGATTTCCTTGCAAAATCTCCTATGGATGAGTCTCAAGATCTTATTGTTATTGGCGCCCCTCCTCCGAGCATGCGTCAGATTCTCCAAGCTGATGCTATAGACATCGCATTTCCCAAACCATCCTGAGGGCTGTTGATTTTTATTTTTGTTTGTGTCTTATTGTGTAGTACAAAAAAAAACAAAACAAAAACAATAAAAGGCATTTTTATTTAAATTCTAAACACAAGAGTATGAATTTTATATTTTGGTGTGATAATAAATGTCAATTGATGTGAAATAAAAAATTGGTTGAGGGTTGAAGTGTGTATGAAAACAAATTAATTACTGAATGAAAAATTTTGGTTCGGTTATCTCGGTAATCGATTGTATTTTTTTTAAAATTTCAGTAATTTGATTTAATATCAGCTCCATTTCTTTTTTATGAAGGCATGTATTATTTTCAATCAGTGTGCTCTGTGATATTCTCTTGTAGCCATGTGGGCTTTTTGATGTAATTTGCTTTATTATACAGGGTTTGGTTTTATATTCCCTGTTTTCTTTGTATGCTTTTTATTCAACTATCTGTAAACTTGTGTAAATGCCCAGTAATTTCATAAAGACAAAACATAAAATTTATTATATTTTGTTATGGTAAAATTTTTTAAATTATAATAAAAAATTATTTTCAAGATAAAGATATAACTTTCAAATTTGTAATCCCTATATTCATTTTGAATCTATATATGATTCTCTACCTCTCTTAAATTAGTGTACCATATCATTCTTGTTGACACCTGTTGCAATGCACATATACCGACGTGATCGATGATTCAAGATCTACCATCCATGATACTAACAATTTTATTGAAGACAACAATATTCAAAACACATTTAGTTCTAATTAAAATACTACGCATTTAGTTTTAATTTTTCTTTTGCTAATATATAAAAATAAAATTAGTTAAGTTTAAGATATTTAAAATTTAAGTAATATAATTTGGAACATATTTTTTTATATAATATTTTAGATTATTTTGTTTTAGTTTAATATTTAAAATTTAAATGGCCAAAATTTTTATTAGAGTTTTAAGATATAATTCCAAAAAATTATAGTTAGAGAGGCTTTTAAGAGATAATTACCAAAAGTGAGATCATTCTGGACATATATTTATAAAGTAATTTTTTTTTATAATTATCAATGTTAATTAAAAATAAATAAACTAAAGAGAAATAATATATAAATTCTACAAAGAGATAACAAAAGAAAGAGGTAGTTGAGAAAGTTCACAATGCCATACTAAGTTATAATTGTTGTCCTTTAAAAAATGATAACTATTGTATGCAGTTTGGAAAATATAGATGTAGAAAAATAATTTGGCAGTAGAAAAGAAAAAAAAAAAGAAATGATAAAATTTTAAATTTCTTATTATATTCAAAGTATCCAAATAATAACTTTATTACTATTCATAATTGTTGTAATTGTTAATATCGATAAGCAATGATTACTCACAATTTGTTTTTGCAAAAACTTCAACTCGTGCCTTTGAGTACAGTAAAAATTCTATCACTAAATTTTATCAATTAAACTATTGATCTCAAAAGAGGTGACAAAATGTATAAATACAAATAATACATAGCCAACTTCCATTAATATTAATTAATAAGGAAATAGATACAAAAAAAGAAGAAGAAAAATAGTATAACTCTAGTGGAGGATAGGCTTGATCATTGTGTAATACTCGTATTCGTAAAGGGTAAAGAAGTAATTTGATAAATATGGCATGAAATTAAAATAATATATTTATGTGAAGGACTAAATATTGACTAAAATAATTCTTTTGAAAAAAAAAATTGGGATGTGGATATCATTAAAATAAAAGAAAAAAATTGGACCTGAACTTCCAATAGAAAGGAAAAGTAAAAAGAAAAAAAAAGTTTTGAAAAAAATTATTTAAAAAAAAGTCAAAGAAATGTGGCAGCAGGTGGCGGCACCTGCTGCCAAGTAAATTGTGGGAGGCTATATGTCTCCCACAACAATTTCGTGGCAGCCACCTATTGCCAAGGGAAACAAAGTTTCAAATGAAACTCTGCATGCCCTCCACGTCTCCAAAACGTGGAGCAAAATTGGGAGCTTGAGATTTTGCAAGGGTGACTGCTGAAGCAAAGAAATATATATATATATATATATATATATAGAAAGGTCGAGAGAGCAAAATCATGAAAAAGCTATTAGAAAAACATAAGGTAATAACATAGTGTTTATTTTTTGAATTTTTAGCATTCATGAAATTTCCTAAAAAGTCAAAGTGAGAATTTTCAAAGGGTGTGGTTTATAATGAATTGAAGAATAAATTATAAAATAATATAAATATGATGTCAAGTGTTGACAATCTACAACCGGGGGAAATTTCTAAGAGGAACGGGAAAGGCAAGGAGGTGATCCATGGGTAGCTTTAAGTGCTACATGGTGAGTTGGATTTACTTTAAGTAATCTAAATAAAAAAATGAAAAATCTAGTGATAATATTAAAATAAATTATTGGCTTATGTTTTGGTGATAGATAAAGATTTGGTTGATAGGTATGATATGAATTTTGGACATGTAGAAAATTATTAGGGGAGAAATAATATTTTTGGGAATAATAAGTTAATTTAATAATAAAAGCGATAAGTGAAATTCTTGATGAGTTATGGTTGATGTTTTGATATGAATTATGATAAGATGAATTTTAGTGGATTTTGACAAGCTTTGATGGATGATTTGATGTGATTTGAGATAAATTTTGGTGGATCTTGACAAGCTTTAATGGATGATTTGATGTGATTTGGGATGAGAGGATTTTAGTGGAATTTTTATATAATTTGAGAAAAATTAGGATAGTCAATTTAGATATTTGAATTCATGTTGGTTTTATATTACTGTTCATATACATATTTCATATCATTGTTCATATGCATATGCATTAAATGAGAAAGAAAAGAACCGGAAAAGGCAGTCGGTATAATTGAAAAACCATGACAGCTAGTATGTGCTGGAAATAAAAGGGACACCGTGCCAACCGGTATATGCTGGAAATGAATTCCGTGGCAGCCTAGACAAGCTGTAAAGAAAAGAACCGGGAAGGCAGCCGGTCTAAATAAGAAAGAAAAGAACCAGGAAGGGGTCGATCTAAATAAGAAAGAAAAGAACCGGGAAGGGGCCTGTCTAAGATAATAACAACTTGTCGACAGGTGGGAAGACGTTGCCATCATAATAATTCATGCGTTGCATCTGTTTTAACTATTGTTTGCATTAATGAAATGCTGATGTGTGATGTGTTACTGTGAATTTATTTATAGATGGATGAGTCTCACAGAGAGAGACAGTTATGGTGATAAGTACCATTTAAATGGTAGATTTTATGATGTGAACCTCATTAAGAGGAAATTTTGAGATAATTGATGGGCTTAAGGTGAACTAATAAATAAGAAGAAGAGTTGATAGAGGATGGGATTTATGATATGTGTAGTGATAGTGGAATGCTAGTATCACGTGGTATGAAATATAATTGATTTAATATTGAAAGACTTTTATACAAATGAGTACTTCTAGTAAATTTAATTCACTGAGCTTGTGAAGCCACCCCTCATTGTACAATGATTTCAGGTAGCAAGCATGACAATTAGTTTGGAGTTGAGGTTCAGAAGAAATCATTTTCTGTAAGCCTCGTACGTGTCAACATCCTCAGACTAATGAGAAAAGAAATAAAATAAAAATTTATTTGTAAATATTCATGCATTTTACTTTGTATCTATTGTTTAAAGATCATATTGATGTAACTCCCCTGTTGAGGATTGAGTAATTGTGTAAAAATTTCTTTTGGTGTTATTCATTTTTATTGTTGCATATATGTGTCGTGCTGAGATTTTCAAAATGTGATGACACCAACTCGGGGGTGACCAACCCGGGATGGGTCGTTACACATTGCTTGTCAAAAGGTGTATGTTGAGATAAAGAACAATTAATCTAGCCATTGCGATAACATAAAAAAGTGTGAACTCATAACAATGCAACGATTGCTTCGTTTCTCGAGCCCGCAAATTGACAACAACTCCTACACACATTGAACAAAAAGAATAAAGGCATATGTAATATGAATTGTAAATAAAATTCAAGTAAATATATATAATAAAATTAACTTGTACACAGAAAAGATAGCTACAATACAATTCAATAATAAATTATCGATAGAACACTGAAGTAAAGTTAGTGTAATTGTGACATTAAATTGATCTCTTAAAAATGCAATAATTAAAAAAATGATAACTAGAAGACTTATGTGATAATTTGTTAGTAGAGGAGTTTAAAGTTGCATAAGTTCTATTTATAATGGTGTTGAAATGAGGATGATTTGAGATACGAATAAAATTCAATATTTTCGTTATGATGACTATAAGACTGATGTGATAATTTATTAATATATGTGTATATATATATATGTGTGTGTGTGTGTGTGTTAATAAATCTGGTAGGGATCTATGACAAACCCCTTTGCATCACAAGGAGGCTTTTGCATAAAATAAAAAAAGAGATTTCTTTTGTATTTCGGTAACACCGATGACTACTATTTTTTATTTTAATGAATTTGAAATGTAATATTTCAGCAATACCAAATTATCAATTTTTATTTTGATAATATCGAACGACCAAAAATTTTGGAAAAAAATATCTAATAAATTTTTTTTATAAATTACTTTTTTTTTATGTGATTTGATTATCGACTAATTTGCACCCTTAAGTAATTACAAGAAAACAGAGCATTTGCGACAGCAAATCCCCTCGCATAAGCATACAATCCCGTCATTTAAAGTCATCTGCGATGGGATCCTGTTGCAGATCAAATCATTGTAATTTTGCTTGTCATATATGCTTAAATTCAATGACAAGACTAAATCTCATTGCTGATTTTAGTATCTACGATGGGTTTGTCATTTTCAACAATGGGAATACCCCATGGCTAATGTTTACCCAAAAAAGGCGACCAAAAAACTTAATATAATAATCGTATTAGCGAGGAGGAACCCATCGCTAATGTCGTCGTAGATAAGGTGATATTGTTCTATTTTTAGTGACAAGTTATGCGAGGGGATACCCATCGCAGTTGAGTTGGTAAGGTATCAACAATGGCTAATCTTGTCGCTGATATTTATAGTGCAAAATTATTAGCGACCAACTTTCCCATCGCTAATGTTGTTAATAGTTTTTTTTTATTTATTTTCAAGAATTTTTAATGCAATATAAAAAAAATTGATAATTATCTGCTCAAAATGTATTACATTTACGTTCAAAATTGGATTTAATTACATCAATACCAAGAAGTGAATAAAACAAAATGGAATTGAACAAATTCTAATTATAGTAAAAATAATAAGAACAAAATTTTACTGACCTATCCTGAGTGGGCTCTACTCGAGATGGTATCCTTACTTTTCAAAACTGAGCACCTGGACAATTATAATATGAATAGAATCTATCATAAACGTAGGATAATATATGAATATCACTGTAAGCAAGTACAATTTCGATCCATAACACAATCCTTTAACTTTACAAAGGGGCGTCTCATAACATGTAAACTTCAAAATATACAACTTAATACAAAATACTTAACCTCTATTATAAAAAGGATTGGGCGAGGATGCTAGCACCTAGAGACTTCTTCTTCCTTGCTTCTTCACTTACGGTTCAAAGTCCTCGAATAATCTTCCTGAAATAATAAGAGGGAGGGGGTGAGCTAAAAAACTCAGTGAGTAGTCATATTACGCATAGTAATGAAAGAAATCCGTTTATATGGTCCCTTGTGTGTAATTTAGTACATAATAAAATTCTACATAATTATCTCTTAATGAAATAGATAAGTATCACAAGGCTCGTGGATTCTGAATATACACCTCAAGCATGATGCATGATACAACGAAATGCATTCCTTCAATCATTTCAATTATTTACCCTTTCAATTAGGCAACTTACTAACATCAGGACATCTCCCATTAAATAAAATTGGACCCTCCCTCTACCCCTTACCGAGCCAGGGCTACTTCTTAACAATAAAGGTCTCCTCCCTACCCCTTATCTGGTGGAGCTTTACTATTTAAAATATTAGGACTTCCTCCCTACACTTTACCGGGTGGAATTTATATAATCATTGAATAGATCCAATCATTCACATTTATACATCAATCACAACAAAAGTAATATGACAATTAACAAGCATTCTTGGTAATAAAATCTTTCAATACATATTTTATGAACTAATCACATTAAATATTCCCCAAGCATATCGCTTCCATATATACAAGCACTTATAAACATCTTATATTCCTTCCATCTTTGATCTATAATACGTAGAATACTTAGAACCTTATAGTTGTGTATAATCTAATTTTTTAATTTCTTTTAAGACTCTCACACTTACTAAGAGTAAAGTGATACTCACCTCGGAGACTAAACTTTTACTCTCGAATCACCTCCTTACCCTTAGAATGTTCTTCAAACGCACCTAAATAATTTATCGATTACAATCAGCCTCCGAGGTATACACAATTGCACACTAATTACCCGAGTCAAGAAATCAAGATCAACTATTTAATTTGTCTAGTTATTCTTAAGGATTTGTGATTTGAAATAAAAGGAAGAATTTCGTTTAAAATTCTGAAAACAAGCTTGCATAGTTGGTTGTCTTATTTGCATAGTTGACTGTGAGGAGTTTCACAATCGACTGTTTGACTCCACAGTTGATAGTGGGACCTCGAGAGAGTTTCACAGTCGACTGTGGGTTCTTGGAAAGAAAAGCACAGTCGATTTTCTAATTTTTACAGTCGATTGTGTTAAGGACTTGAACTCTCTACCCTTTTCACAGTTGACTGTGCAATCGCGACAATCGATTGTCTTGAGGTCTAAAGCTCATAAATAGGCAAAAATATTACTTTTTCCTTTTGAAAACCAAATCAATCCTTCATAAAACTTCTAACCCTTTTGAGACACAAGTTTTCCAAGAATTTAAATCAATTGTCTAAATTAGCCATAACAAACCTTTCAAGTTGGAGTCTTCAAATCCACAACCATGCACAAAACTCTTTTCTTCAAACTAAAAACCTAGCCGTTCTTAAACTCTTTCTTGAATACAAATTAAAATTCAAAATCTTGAAACAAAACCTAAAGGATCTTGACTAAAGTAGTAGAGAATGCAAAAAAGGCAACTTACTTAAGATTTTTGCACTTGAAACTCACCAAAAGTCAAAGGGAAAAGTGAAATGAAGGAAAAGCTAAAGTGCTTTCTTGGAAGGAAACGGAAGGGCTGAAAATGAGGAATCCTCTCATCCTTATCTATTTATACCACTTACCAATGCAAAAAGGCTAGATACTTTACCCCTTGAAGTCTCTAATTATTCTAATTAAACCCTAAGTCAAAATCTTTTCTCATAAGTCCCCAACTAATTAACTCATCAATAATTATTAAGGTCTCAAAAATACCCACACAAACATTTAAATTTACTAGGCTATTAAAAATTAAGTTAAAAAGGAGAGATGGGAGCTACAAAATTACTATATCAAAATATGTAATAATAAACATGAAATATGATAATATTTAAATAAAAAAAATCATCAAAATCTTCTAATACAATCCCCAAAAAGTGGTCTTAAGGGTCCTTGAGATCACCTTCGTGCATGAGATCCTCAGCGTCCTCAACCTCCCCATCATCGTCATTGTTATCGTCCTCCCCAACATAATCACTACGATTGTCCTCCCCAGCATCATCATGAGATGGTTGAAACAAAAAAAATAAGCATTATTGAAGGAAAAAGCTAAATAAGTTAATTAGAAACCATTTTGGTAAAAAAAAACTAAGTTATGTACGTTTTTTGACCGAACCCCCTTTTTTAACTGATGATCCAAAATGGATTCCATTTTTCCCACTAGTCACATTCTACCAAACGGACGTGACAATAACCCCGCCTTATCTATTAGATAACTATTTTACTCTTATGACCTTAAAACCACTAAGTTATCTACATTATTTTACCGAAACCACGCTCGATTTTTAACCAGTGATCCAAAATGAATTCTGTTTGTTCCCACTAGTCACATTATCCAAAATGGACATGATAATAATTTCGTCTCGTCCGTTAACTATTTTAATTTTTGACCTTAAAACTGCGAAGTTATATACGTTTTTTGACTGATCCCCCATTAATTTTTAATCGGTGATCCAAAATAGATTTTGCTTGTTCCCATTACTCACATTATACCAAACGAAAGTGATGGTAACCCACCTTGCCCGTTTGAAAACTATTTTACTTTTTTAACCTTAAAACCTTCAAGTTTTTTATGTGTTTTTACTGACACCCCTCTGGTTTTTAACCTGTGATCCAAAATAGATTCCATTTGTTCTCACTAGTTACATTCTACTAAACGAACGTGAAGTTAACCCTACCTTGTCTGTTTCACAATTATTTTACTCTTTTGACCTTAAAACCACTAACCTTGAACTACACTTAGTCTCCTCGCTACTACTACCACTACTTGACCTATTTGAATGGGGAGACATACTAGAAAGTAAAGAGGAGGAAAATAAACTCTTATCGAAGTAAAAGAGTGACCGAGGAGAGAAAAATTCCTAACTTAGAGAAGGAAACATCGAGTTACCTTGACTAAGAATAAAGAGGGATTTGAGAAAATGTGGTGAGAAACCTCTTTGAACCTCCCCCTTATAAAGAAAAAGTAATGACCAAAATCAAAGCAAATTAAGGGCTCAGATCTAAAGACTCTTACGTTTCCCAAGAAGAAAAGAGTATTTTAGTAGGCAGAGAACCTTTTAGAACCCTAAAATTTCTTAAAATGACTCCAAAAGTTTTCACTAAGTCATTTCTCAAAGATGAGAACATTCTAAGTATTCTTACCTTAGCATCGAAATAACTCGACACCTTACACTCGGTAGGTTTTTCAATCAAGCAATGAGGTAAAAGTTCCGAGCGAACCTTACCCTCGGTAGGTTTTTTAACTAAGCACCAAGGTAAAAGCTTCGAGAAAACCTTACCCTCGATAGGTTTTTCAATCAAACATTGAGTTAAGGGCTCCGAGAAAAACTAAGGTAAGAGCTCTGAGCGAACTTTACCCTAGGTTTTTCAACCAAACACCAAGGCAAGGGCTTTGAGTAAACGTGACCCTCGGTAGGTTTTTCAACCAAGCACCTAGGTAAGAGTTTCGAACTAATCTTACCCTCGATAGGTTTTTCAATCAAGCACCAAGGTAAGATCTTCGTGCAAACATTACACTCAATAGATTTTTCGATCAGCTAAAATCAGGTTAAATTTTTTCCCAAAGGGCTGAGCATCCACTTTGTGAACTAAAGATCAATTTTTTTTCCCTTCAAACCATTTGAAAAATATTTCAAATCAGAGGCAGATCTTTGGGTCAAATTAAAATGTAAGATGCGTCAAAACAACAAAGGGAACAAATTCTTTCCCTCAATACCTTTTCACCCATAGGGTCGAGCATCGCTGGCCGAGGAATTCCTTCCCTCAGTACCTTTCAACAAACAGTACCAAGGACTTTAGCCCAAGGAATCCCTCTCCTCGGTACCTTTTTTAAACATCCCAAGCATAGGAACTCAAAAAGGTTGAGCTTAGCCTAAAAATTGCACCTTAAACCAACAAAAATTTCTTATGTACCCTAAGACTACTTCCTTAGAACGAAAAGACTCATTCAAACGAAGATGGGGCATATGGTGTGGGACAATTTTCTCTCACCAATCAGATGACGACATATGGCACTCCTAATGAGTAAAAAAAGTAAACCCACAACTCAAGATCAGTATTCAATTAAAAGGTGACAAGTGAACAAGGGAAAAACAGTAAATTCACCCTTAAATCCTAATCAAATAGAAAATCTAATTCTTGGAGAACATTTCTCGTAGGATCTTAATCCTGATTGGACTTTACTACAAGGCAATATATAAAAGGGCTCCAATTACTTCAAAGGTACGTCACAAAATCTCCAGCTTTACTAATACTCTCTTTCTTTCATAGTACTGACTTGAGAGTCAGAGAGTCCCCTAGGAGACCTAAAACCTCTAGAAGACTTTTAGTTTACGTGTTCTAGTGTGTGCAGGTGTTTGCATCGCTCGTAGTAGTTTATTCCAGCAAAGATAAATTTGATCTAACATGATAAAAAAAAAAATCCTAACGAAAAAAAATCTTATTTTTTTACTATTAAAGATTGAAAAATCGCAAAAGTGGGACAAGAGTAGAAAATTATTAAATTTGTTGGATGATTTCCAAATGATTTATAGAATTTAGTGGGTATTAAAATGGGTCAATCTTGTGTCCAAATAGGTATAAATAAATGGTGGAGAAAAGTTAACAAAAACCTACCCTATACTAATAGTGGAAAGCAAGAGGTTTGTTATGTACCAAACAAAAACTCAGGATGATATGTCATGAAAATGGGCCAAATCACAAGGTGATGAATGTATTTTTGCGAAATGTTTTTAATTAGTACTCCTCAACTTGTGAATTTTTTTTGAACCATCAACTTATAAGGGTTAATTACTATAAAATGTCCATATCAATCTAAGGTTATAGAGCAAACACTGCATAATTTGTTGTTAAACTATCTTTGTACTTACGATAATAATTGGATTATTGACTGTGATGATGGAGTTGATGTTAAAGGCTGCTTTGCATGGTCATTGATGAATAACTTTGAAGGGAACCTTAGTTGTGCCGTCAAATTTGGACTTTACTATGTAGATTTCAAGAACGACTTAATGCAATATCCAAAGGAGTTAGCTGAATGGTTCAAGAAGTTTTTGAAGAAAGAGACCAAAGGCTCTAATATCATTCTTTGGCTTACCTCAATTCTATCAAGGATAACAAAGAGTTGGTCACTATTGATATACTATAGTTGGATAATGTCTTATGGTTTTCGATCATATCCCAAGGATATATATTACTGATTATTTTGTAATTTTATTTATTAGGCTTTTTCAGTTGCTTTTTAAGGGTTTGATTAGGTGAGGTTATTGTCACCCAAAATGACTGTGGCGCAAATCCTTTTTGGATTAAATTATTCTTATAAAACAACTTCTTCTGTTTTTATTTTTGGAAAAATATAATATTTTAGCCAAAGAACAAGAATATAAAGAAGGGAAACTACTATAGAGCACACAAATCTCAATTCAAAGCTAACTCTCTGTCTACATAATTTGCATCCAAATTTAAACTAAAAAAAAATGCTATCTCTAACATCAAAGGTAATAGAGATAAAAACAGAATCTTGAATATGAAAACCCTTTTTATGTAATCTATAGTTCCTCTCTTAACTGAGTACATATGGTAATTTCTTCTGGGCGTTCACTGTTAGTTCTAACAAGAACAATCAAATAGACTCAGTTCATCCTATAATTCAGGGAGATGGTTCTTTGTTTCATCGATAAGAATTATTAAAGGTAAAATAACTTAACAAGATACTTTGTCATTGACATAGTTTGACAATATGCATGAAGACTAAGCAAAATTATCCCTTCTATTTAAGGCTTGTAGCAACAATTTAGATAAGTGGCCAGAACAAGTCATTCATGAGATAGAATGATAAAGTTTGAATTTCTAATCTCTTTTTGGGTAATAAAAAATTGTTTATTCATTAAAAAGAAGTTTATGATAGACATGAGTGTATTGAGGAAGTAGTTGAAGTGTTTGAATTGTCTTAAGTATGTTTGAACAAATGATTTTTATAAATTTTATAGAATTCATTAGCAATTCTATATACTATCACGTCCGGAAAATAATAAGTTAAGGAATTCGTTTGTAAATAAATTTGCTATAGAATCGAATTAGTTTATTATAAATCTTATCAAAATTGATAAAATTTTTAAATTTGAATTCTACAAGTTGACCAAAGTATTCTCTCGTGTCAAAATCTCATCATAACAATAATGTATTGTGTGGGACTGTGGGTACAAGAAAAGCGAGGCCATTTTTTATTTCCCAAATGTGAAATTCTTTAGTCTGGCCCACTAGGAACAGCCGGCCACGGTTATATATTAATTCATGGACAATTAAAAGAAAAGGGGACTCAATATGGTAACAAACTCGGTAACTGATCACCCTTGCATTTTATAATTATTAGCGCAGTGTAAATCTCACATTCTTTCTCTCATCTCTCCAGTTTCTCCAATAAAAAAGTAAGAATATTTTGCTCATGTATATTTGTTTTTGGTCATATGTAATATTCGGAAGTCTCTTGATTTTTGGGAAAAAAGAAATATTAAATTCAATTCCTAATTATTTCAAATATTGAGAATTCAATTGAATTTTACAATTTAATATAATAAAATCAAACATGAAATTCATTTTAATTCATTTTTAAATCATTTTTTCAAATTTATTTAAAAATAAAATGAATCTCGTTTGCATTTGATTTCAGAAGGAGCAAAAATTGGAATTGATCTCTTAAGTTGGCTAAGTTTTGTTCACTCATTGACTCATTCATAAGGGGATAAAATGTTATGCCTCTTCTGCCCCCCTTAAGTTTTCTCAATGGTTTATGAATAAAAGTACTTTAAAAAAAAAAAAAGATATAGTGTTATGCCAAACTTTGTAATAATATTGATCGAATTATGGAAAATTAGTGCTTAATTTATATTATTAAGAATAATTGAGTTACCAATTATCTCAAAAAGCTTAACAAATATTTAAGTTGCAAATTATCTCAAAAGTTTAAGCTGACGAGAATTGACTTAATTATTTTTTTATACTTTAACACGCTCTTTCACGTGCAAATTGACTAAAGGATTAAAGATTTTGCACGTAATATCTTAAAGGGTACAAAATTAGGTGAAATATTAATTGAAAAATGGTATCATAGGACATGAAACCATGACTCAGAGCTTTGATACCATATTATGAGATACTTGAGTTACCATTAATTATCTCAACTATTTCGTAACATGGTATCACAACTTTAGGTTGTGGTTTTGTGTCCTATATTATGATGAGCGCCTGGATATATTATGATGAGAGTCTTATAATAAAAATCTTTCTTGAATAAAAGCACCTTCAGATTAGGGATTTTAGGAACAAAAAAAAAAAAGAAATAAAAAGAAACTATTTAAAAATAAGGTGATTGCAAGTGTCATCTGTACTTTGATACTTTCATTTGTCATGATCCAAAAGGCATACTCTTGAAAGAGTCTTCATACCTGGAAAATACTCCCTCTAAACCACCTAACTTAGCGAAAAGAGGAAGAAAAGGCTTATAGACGAATACACCTTGATGGAATTCATCAAATTAATAGTAGAGAAAACTCTTAAAAGAGAATTGTATTTATTTGACTGGAAAAGAATTGATGATATCATTTTTCATATACAAACCTATTTATAGTTACATAAAACTAGGTAAGCAAGGAATAATTATTCTAAAATGATCTTAACATATACAATTTCTTATATAAGAAGACAATAAGTTAGCTATATATCGTAGCCTAATTAATTAAACAGATCCTAATAAATAAAAAAATAATGGAATTACAAAAGAATCAATAAAATACATCTTCCGGTTGTGCTTGAAAACCATGACAAACTTCAATATGTCAATAGTGACCAGCTCTTTGTTATACGTGATAAAATTGAGGAAACCCAAAGAACAACATTAGATCGCTTGCTTTGTTTCTTTAGAAACTTCATGAACCACTTGGCTGATTCCTTAGGATATCGTTTCAAGTCATTCTTGAAATCTACGTAGTATAGTCCGAATCGAACAGTGTAACCAAGGTTCCATTCAAAATTATCCATCAATGACCATGCAAAGTAACCTTTCACATCAACTCCGTAGTCACTGTCAATAATCCGATCATCACCATTAGTATAAAGATTTAACAAAATGTTTGATCGATAAGCTTGTTTTGAGATGGGAAGAGTTAAAACTTCAGAAGTTGAGCACTAAAAATGATCATAAATAGTGCAAAAGAATAATTTTAATTATATCAATATCAATCGTGTCATAGAACACAAATATTCTTGTAAGCTTTAAAATAATTTTTGCAAACCAAAAAAATTAGAGATAATAAATTTATCTTAAGTTAAATACAAAACTCACTCGATGGCTTCTAAAAGATTTTGAAGATGCTTTTCATGATATTCTTTTCTCTCAGTATCCTTAAGAGCTTCCTCCAATGGTAATGTTTCATTGTTGTAATCATCGTATCCTACGTGAGTTTTGTTTCAAAGAAATCAAAACTAATTAGTTGGATTATCCAATATTTAATCAATTATCACTTATATGACATATGTTCTAACAACAAGCTTACCATTCTCAGTAATGTAAATGGTTGGATTATTGTAATGATTCTTGACGTACTTTAGAATATATTTGATACCTTCAGGATACACTAGGATCAAGTCTGAAGCCGCCTGAATTAAAAAAAAATGTTATATATATTATTAGTAATTTTCTATAGTGTACATATACAAAATATATCTATATATATATATATATATATATATATATCTAAGAATATACATATTTTACAAACATACCTGTGGACCAATAAGAACTCCATCTCGATCTTCTATGAAATAAGAAGAAAAAAAATTCAAAGTCCATATGTTAGTCACCATTACCTATGTTGGCAATATGAAAAATAGAAAGAAAAAAACTTGTATATTTTTTTTTGGAAGCTTTGGTTTTAATGTGAACTTACTTTTCCATAAAACATGTTGATCAGTTGTGTAACTAGGTTTTTCAGGATCAACATGATTAAGATCAGTTACATAAAGAGCACCATAGTAATTTATTCCCACAAAATCAAATGATTTTTTAAGCATTTCAGATTGTTCTTTAGTGAAGGAAGGTAATCGATCCCCAACGTAAGTCTTCATACTTTGTGGATAATCCCCAAATGTTATAGGGTCCAAATGCCTGCGTAGAGATGTAAAAGATTATTTTTGTTCTTTTCTTAAAAGGAAAATAGCAAACTTATTATATCATAAACAGAATGTTTTTTTCTTGAACAAAAAATATATTTTTATATTCATAAATAGAATAAAAATAAGAAAAATAATGAGAAAATAAATTGCTTAATTTTATATGAAACAATTACCAGCCTAGCATGAAATCAAGGGCTCGTTTGGCTGCTTCTCTATCAGCTAGGGAATTAGACTGAGGCTCAAACCATGAGGGCGAGAGTACTATCCCAATCTGACCATTTTGATCTTCACACTATACAATTTATAAATAAAAAAAAACAAATGAATTAAATAATTATAAGGCACCGTTTGGAAAAGGAATATGCTTTGGGTTTAATATGAACTTTCCCTTTTCAATTTTATTGGAAAGGATCTCGAAAGTTGCAAAACAAATAAAAAAAAGGATTTATATCTTATAGTAGTTTAAAAAATTAATTTTGGTAATAATATGCATATCAAGCTAGCAATTAATGCATTGGATCATAATTTTAAAACTGTCATACATACCTTTTTACATTTTCTGAACTCTTCTACCGCTGCCACATGAGCAAGCAGCAAATGATGTGAAACAATATAAGGCTCAATGCTGGAGTTCCCTGCTTGACAGGCATTGTTGACCCATTTTGAACATCGTCCTTGTGCTTTTTTTCCATTGTCATAACCAGCAACACTGTAAACCCACGGCTCATTGAAAGTTGTCCAAAGTTTTACTTTATCACCAAATTCTTTAAAGCATATGCTCGCAAAGTCTCGAAAATCATCCCTGTATATGCATAATAGGATACTTTTTCAATCAAATATATAGGACAACTCCATAATTCTTGACTTTATGTTTTGTTGGAATTAATATAATTCATGTAATCCAATAACTTGATCTTTTAATAAGATTTGATATAAAAGAAACATTTACTTACACTATGTGATGGCTTAAAAAGCCACCATATTCATCTTCTAAAGCTTGAGGAAGATCCCAATGAAAGATAGTCACAAAAGGTTGTATGTCTGCACATGCATTACACATCATTTGAGAGAGATAATTAAGTTCGGTTCAAATGAGTCACAAGAAGTAATTCTAGATTTATTATTAATGGACCAATTATAAAGTAAATCTTCAACAAGCTAATGGATTTCTTGAAAAACTTTAAATTTCGTCCAAGCATTTTGATTTCCTATCCCTTTATTTTATTTTATCTTATTTTTTCATTTCAAAAGAACTTGATTATATTTCAATGTGAATACTAACTTGGTTGATATATTAAAATATTTGAATTATATATATATATATATATATATATATATATATATATATATATATAATCATCACTATTGGCCCAAAAGATTTTAAATCTGTATAGGGGAGAGAACTATGACCGTTTGCTAGGAGCTCATTGATGAGATTTTTGTAGAATTGGATCCCTTTCTCGTTCACTCCTTCACTTAACTTTCCACCTGATTTAAAAAAATGAATTAATAATTTAAGAAGGTGAAAAAGAAAAAAAAAAGTAAAGAAAAAGAAAAAGAAAAAAGAGTCAAGCATATCATGTCATTAATCTACACACTCACGAGGTAATATTCTGGACCATGAAATCGAGAATCGGAAAGAATCCATATTCATTTCTTTCATTAATTTGATATCATCCTGTCAAATTTTCATAAAATGTTTAATATAAATTTTGTGCATCATTATATATATATAAACTAGTATAGCTTTTACCAACATACATCAATCGGTTGTAACTATGTTAAATGACATCAAAGCCCATGTTAAATGATAAGAAAATTTCATACCTTATAACGATGATAGAAATTAACTGCTATATCTCCATTAGCCATATTGTTTCTTTCTACAAAGTTTTATGAAACATTAATATAATTAGTTTATCACATTACCATTCATTGAAATGATTCAGATGTATATGATAATCTATAGAATTTCATGTCTCCATTTCATTTATACAATGAAATGAAGCACAACCTAAGTTGTTATCATCATAACTTATGCACTACCCCGCATGTACACATGCATACTTAAAAAAAAACGCATAGATGAATGAAGGAGGGAAACCTGGATACGCGTGAGTAAAGTTGTCCCAAATACTTTCACCTCTACCGTCTGCGTTTGTTGCACCTTCAAACTAAATATCATAGATGCATCCACATATAGATGGAGTTAGATTATTATGAAGTACTAGTTTTAAAATTTTGTATATTAATTAATAGAAAATTAGTGGCCTATATATATAAATACATATTAATTTACCTGATAAGCTGATGAGGCTGTACCAAAAACGAAACCATCAGGAAAACTATTACGATTGAAATTAGAAGTTGAGACGAGATGACGTTTTGGTTCAATGGAAGGCAATAAGCTTAGTAGGACTAGCAGCCCCAACAGAAGAAGGGAATCTTGAAGATGAATGGCCATAGTTAAGTGCTTATAGCTAAATATTAAGAGTAGTTTTAATTGCGGAAGTGTAAGCGTTTGTGGTTTCATGTGTCATGGTACAAGGCCTTTATATAGAGGAGTGAGGAGAGGCTGGAAACCTAAAAAAACGTGCGAAAATACACGTGTAAACATTGAATTCGATTTGTTGGTGTTGATGAAGACCAATGTAAACATGAAACTTTAAAACTAGGTGTTACGTACGGATCAACGCTGCCAAGCCAGCAGATTAGAATGGACCCAGCCAACTTTTTTATTTATTTTTGAGAAAATGGACCCAGCACCGTGTAAACATTGAATTCAGATTTTTTACTTTTTTTATTTATTTTTGAGAGAAAGTCTCAGGTCAAGTACTTTGTATGTCTCAAAAACATCCTAAGTATATAATATTTATGTCAATTCAAATGATCTCGGGTCAAGTCAAGACAAACTTTAAAAAAAAAAAAAAAGAAAAAACCGTGTTTCTTTCATTTCCACCCCCCCTCTTTTCATGTAATTTCTCCGTTACTAGTACTATATATAAAAAATTTATTCCGTAGTGATGAAGCCTGGGTCTTTCATGCAAACTACCCATGATGAAGCAGTAGTCATTTGTTTACCAGAGGGCTATTTAATTTTGACATTAAACACGTACATAATGATCTTTCAATTTAGAAGACATCGAACGCTATAATTTCTTAATTAATTTAAAAGTTATGTTTCACGTTATTTTGAAGGAGACAACAATAACAACATGCATATGTTGAGTTATTAATCAGCTGTTGAGTGATTATGCGTATATATAATATCTAAGTGATGCAACGGTTTGGAGGAGATCATAATTATCAATTTATGTTGCTCATCTTTTAAGCTTGCTGATCAGTAGTTCAATTAATCATTAACTTCTCATGATTTTCTATTTTTGATTCTTGATGTGGGATAATTTTACCGTCCAAACAAACAGTAACACATGACATCCCAAAGTAAGTCCACAGACCCAAAAAATACCACCAGTGAAATCATTACATGTGTCCAAGGGTATGAAGGTAATTTTATTCATAAACCCAAAAACACAGAAATCCTAATTTCACAAGGACACTCATATCTCGTATCTAAGAAACTCAAAGCTCACCACAACACTTATCTATGAGTCACTTTCTTAATAAGACTATACTCCAGAGCACGGTATGTAGAGGGCTTTCATTATCACACATGTACGTCACAAACAGTTTTAACAGCACCTGCATTTTCATTTTCTATAAACATAATACTGATTTAGGCATCAGAGAGTCCCCTCGAAGGCCCACCTCTGATCCTCCGACAACTCCTTAGGTCTTTTTTTGTTCTCATGTGCGTAGGTACTTCACAACGCCTATAAGAGCAACAGTCAGATTTTTCGGCATCAACAAATCTGTGTTATCCATGGGAAAACTTTGAAGAAGAATTCATCTGTTAATGATGCCAGCCTGAAATATGACCAAGAACGTTGTTGCTACTGCTGTTATCGCTGCTGCTACCATTGCCACAACCCATACCTTGACTAGACATGACATGATACTCAGTCCAGGCCTCCTTGCAATTCCCAAAAATACTGCTACCAGTGACGATCCTATCGGGCATTATAAAAGACAGCCGAAGTATATCTTGCAACCTCAACCGGGCTATCCCACCCGTCACCAAAGCCAGACTGATTTGAACGCATGACTAGGGGTCCTCAACGGCATTAGATGCTGCCACAAAGTCCTCGATCAGCGAGGCACTCGGATCACGAAAGGGGACTTAACCTCACTAACTACCCATCCTTCGTTAGATTCTACCCCCTCCGTCATAAGGTAAGATCACAAAGCCACTCCACAATCACAAACGCCTTTAATACAATCTTCAGGAGCCCAGTCACAGGAGAATGATCACTCCAGATGAAGAGAACCTATAGTAGGTTAATAGCACCTGCCAATAGACAAAACAAAAAGGCATTGCCCACCCCATGATGACGCCATGGTCATCACTTTACTCATCGGGAACTACAACATGAAAAGGATCCTAGTTGACAGCCAACATCTTGTATCATAAAACGTTCAAGAAAATGGGGCTTAGTGATGAACAGCTCACACCGGTCGCTTCCCCTCTCTATGAGTTTTCAAGAGAGCCAACGTTCTCCTCTCTACTATATTTCACATCACATTCATAACATTTCTACTCATTTTTCATTCTCTTATGTTCTTCCTATACACACAACCTATGTCATTACAACTACTTAGGCCATGTTTGGACACAAGGGTTTAAGCAAGGTTGGCTTAAATCCTTATTTTAGAATTTGGTGGATGTTAGTGGGGCCTCAATTCCAAGACAATGATTTAAACCAACATTGCTTAAATCCTTGTCTCCAAACATGGCCTTAATTTCTAAATAGTTTCCTAGAGAGTTCTTCGGAAGCTATTCATAATTGCTATCTACACAACTTTGCAAGGCTTTGTTGTATCCTTGAGGTGAATTTGCTAGGAAGCTATTAGCAAACTCTTTGGAGTGAGGGCAACTATCACCTTAACGAAAGTGATTTGTGCCCTAAATCTTTAAAATATTATGTTCTTTTCAATTGTTTTCGTTGTTGCAATTCCATATTTTCTAATGCATATACTTTGACCCACTTTTTTTTTGTTATTTAACCCAAAATCCTTAACAATTTTAAGGTGATAGTAGAAGTGACCACATAATCAATATTGATTTCAAAGTCACAAGCCAAGACTTCATCAAAGAAGATCGTTTTTATGGAACCAACTTTGCTCACTAGAAGGAAACTAAAAAACTATAAAAGGTTGAAAGAAATAAGAGGATATATGATGGATTTGTTTGTCGATGCCAAATTCATACTGAGAGCATATGTATGATTTCTAAGTTTTTATAAAGTCTATGCCAGATATCCAGGAAGCATTTGAAGAGAAACATAATACTTAAAAAAAAAGGTAGGCAGAACTTATTGATTATTAAATATTTTTAATTTATAGTTATAAATTAAAAAATATATATTTTGAATTTATATTTTTGAGTAACATCATAAAAAAAATAATGTATTTTCACTCTATGACCAATTTACAAGGAATATCTAAAACTAAGAAGTATCTAATTACTACATGTAAGATAGATGATCTTAAAGAATTAGATGCTATCTTACACATGGAAATGAGTGGGGCATATGTTTTATATCAATCTCATTACTTGAGAAACTATTAGTAAGTTCCAAAATCTTGGAATAAAGTAACACTACAAGATAAATGGTTATCGCCGGCGCTTTTTTTTTGCATATTTAAGCGCCGAAATATGAATTTCCGGCACTTTTCGCAAGCTCCGGATCAACCGCTGGTATGTGTGATGTCGAAGCGCAAATACCGGCGCTTTGAGAAAGTACCGCAATATGCATATACCGACGCTGTATTTGCGCTTTGAGAAAGCACCGCAATATGCATATACCGGCGCTTGTATGCGCCGGTATATAAGCGCCGCTATATACCAGACATTTTATGCATATTGCTTTGCTTCTAAGCGCCGCGAAAGTACGGTTTCTAAGCACCGATGTATACCGAACATTTTATGCATATTACAGCCCTTTGAAGCGCCGCTAAAAGTACGGTTTTAATTTTGTTTTTACATTATTTTGACTTAAATATCAACATTCACCCTTCAATAAATAAAATATGCCATAAAATACAAAAAATTTCAAATATTCTTCGATATATAAAATGCATCAAACATCTATAAAAATTCCTTCAGTCAACACAAACATCTTATTTACACACAAAAAAAACAATCATAGTTCACATATAAAATTCATACAAAAACAAAAAAATGGAAATATAGTATGAAAAATTATTTTAGCATCACAAAATCAATCATGAGGTCCTCTATTAGCCAAATGTTGTAGTAAAGACTTCAGCTCATCCATTTGGGATTACATATTATTTATTTGATCATCGTGCCTCGTAGTTATTTGTTGAATTTGTTGCGCATGTTGTTGATTGTTTTCTTCTATTTGTGCTCTCATACTATTTATCTCTTCAGCATAGGCCCCATGGTATCCCATATCATTCCTCATTTGAGCTGAAAGTCCAAACACAGCAGAGGGTGTAACTCCAAAACCTTGACCTCAGACACGACCGGAACTCTCTTCATCCATAAGCTCGGTGAAGACTTCATTTTGTATTGCTAAATTATTGCTAGCATCAGAGGATCCTGAAGCTGCAACAAGTTCAACAACACAAGCTTCAACTGTCACCTACAATTAGGAAATAATAAACATTAAACCCCTCCGAATATTTAGTAGCTAATTACAGCAAAATATACATAAAACAAAAGGTGCTTATCATATTTTGTAGAAAAAGGGGCATAATTTCCCCTATTTTTCCATAAAACATCCTGCAAAAGAAAAACAAATATACAATCCAAACAATGTAGCCAATTCACAACTTAACAAGGAAACAAGAAAAAAAAAACAGAGGATAAAACAAATTCATCTAAGAGAAAAGACTATCTCTAACTTTCACAAAGATCTCTGTGACCATAGCCAGAATATCAATTCAAAAAAATACTATCTCACTGCTACCTTATATCTCATTGTAACCTTGCTTTACCACAATCAATTTATATCTATACATTAAATAAAATT
This sequence comes from Bretschneidera sinensis, assembly GCA_023935145.1. Lineage (NCBI taxonomy): Eukaryota > Viridiplantae > Streptophyta > Magnoliopsida > Brassicales > Akaniaceae > Bretschneidera > Bretschneidera sinensis. The sequence goes on from CM043699.1 coordinate 138,843,209, forward strand.
GATGCAAAATCTATAGAGTAATAAAACTAGTTTAGACAAAATGAGCGAAGAAAACATATCCATAACAGTGAATCTACCATGCCATCACCAAGTTCAATAAATTATATCTGTACAGAATTAAATTTATTAAGATTTAAGCACTAGTTTAAACATCACTACAACAGAAAGCCATCAAAACATAAGATGTAAGGCCAAAGTCCAATGACCAGTTGGTAGCATTGGCCACAATGTTGGCAGTCTTGTATGGGCCTGCACGAGAAATTACAAGGCTATTAGTAGGCTGCCTGCATCGGCAGCAACACTGACAACATCTTTGCTTCCTATGCAAGCCACGATGAGGCTTACCAGTATCATCTATACTCGTCGGTGGTCACTACCATACAAAATCATTCCACTTTTATCAGCACAACTACAAAAGTGTAACTAGGATATCATTTTTACCTTCATTGAAGGCTCTCTTATTTCTTTCATTCCACATCAATTGAAAATAGAAAGAAATAAAAAAAATTACAATATCTTTGCAGAGAGAGCAACTCTGGAAATCCCAATTCCCATGGCCCCAATGCTACCCTTTCACACTCTAAGCCAAGGCCTCGAGGCATTCGAGCAAAGAGCTCAGCCTAACTCAGCCTTATACACATGGGAATCATTTCATAAAACTGGAGACATTGCTCTAATTATTGAACATTTTCCTTGGAGAAGTATCATTGTAGTGCATTTTACACAACCAATTTTTTATCCAAAAAGACAACATTCAAAATACTATTTTAGGTATAAGGAACTAGAAATCACTAAATCTTGTACGCAGGAAAAACTTAAAGAATAGGATACAACATGAAAAATGAACTCCAAATACTCATAGCAAGTTAATCTAAAAAGACTTATCTTTGAAGTGAGCAAAATACACGCGGATGAATGGCTTTTGCAGGACACAGGAAGCATAGTTGTACAAGTCATACACATCATATTACAGATTTTGAAGATGAGCATCAAACGTTAATATAACTAGAGTCTATCTTCATCAAGAAACCAGAACCAGAAACCAGGAGTAAATTAACTTAAACCAGTAGTATAACTAGAGTAATACTCATGTCAAACCCATATTCCAACAAATGAAATTACTGAAATCAAACAAAGATAATGAAAAATAGACAATAATCAAGGTTCAAAACCTTAATTCCCATCCTCAGAATCAGTTGATAGCAAAGTCAGATTAAATTCAATGTAATATAACTAACCAAGAATCTCCTGTAGGACCAGCCATGAGACTTAATTGAATAAATGGCTATAGATCACTAAAAAGATATCTATTTTTTTGTAAAAATAAAGGTTCGTCAGTATGTGTATAGAAAGGGAAAAACAAAGGGAACAAATCAACAAGACTTGTGCATTTTAGTAAAGGCAAGATCAGTGATGACTAATAAAAGGTTTAGATTAAATGTACAGTGAACTTACAGTTCTAACAAGTTAGAAACACACAAATCATATCCAAATCATCAAATGTACAATGAACTTACCATAAATTGTCGTGATGCATCATCAATAAAAGTCTTATCCTTGCGTTTATGAGTTTTAGCAAAAAACTCTACGCGCCCGGGCTCATTTCCATGTGTCATCTCCTACCATGTATGAAAAGAGTTCAAATTGTGACTCAATGCACTACATCTCAAATGAAAGATTGGATGAATGAAGCAAATTAACTCACATATTCATCCCGTCTTCTAGCAAAACTCTTTGAACCAGATGTGTGAGGACATTGTTGTCTTTCACGTGCTGCTGTCCCTATAGTCGAATATTTCTACACCAATAATAAACTAATTGAATAATCAGTCATTATTAGAAAATTAGAAACAATGAGAATCCAAATGGACATTATTATCTTAAAACAACCTCACTCTGGTCAGAGAACCAGTAGTTCACCAGTTGCTTCCACTGGTCTTGATCTACGCCTTTTGGAACATCATTGCTCAAAACTTGTTGTTTTGTTTTGTTCCTCACGTAGTCCCTTTTCAGCACATATCGGTAATCCCTCCATTTTTTTCTCTATCATCCTCAATAAAATGTTGTCTATCGCCTCAATCGTAGGGTAATGAAACTTCCTCTACCACAAAGAAAGGAAATCGATGTTAAATAAGCATTATTGGTGTTAGGGATTATGCATGTACAACACCACGAGTACAAAAAAACAAAAAAATTGGAGGCAATCAATGGTTATTAAGTTGTTACTTACCCGAATCAATATAACAAGGTCCTTTTTGTAGCTAGAAGGGACTTTTTTCCAATCCGTGTAATTAAGCGGACAAAGGTTCCCTCTCTTCGCTGCCTTGCCCAACCAGCTACTTAACATTTGGCCACCTTTCTTAATAGGTTGATGACGTACATTGAAGTGGACCACAATTTTTTCCCCACGTTCAAGGGACCACACTTGTGAGGTTCTCAGGACACGTGTTTGCTTCCTCATCCTCCCTTCAGAATCTATACATTGAAAACATAAATTTTATAATTAGCATAACAATGTGGTATCAAACTAGTTATAGAGAGAATGTATTCTAATACAAAAATTACCAATTATCTCGTATTGTTCACTATCATTGTGATCACTTCCCGATGTTATTGGATCGGTCTCAGAATCATTTTTCGAGTCATGATCATCATCAAGGTGATACTCATGCTCATGTTGAATATCTTCTTGATGGTGTGAAGACTCAGCTGCATACTGGTTTGACATGTTATCTTTAACTGATGGAGGGATGTTTTTTGATCTATACATCTTGCAATCTGTATACATAAGAACATTAAAATGATTATATCTCACACTATCAAAAATGCATTAAGAGTTAACAAGAATTAGAAGAACAACACCTGAAAGATAGTAATGGTCAAGGGGTCGTAGTAAATGCAGCAATCAATAACTTTAGAGTACCTGAGAACAAATGAACAAATAAGTGATTCAAATAGGATTTAAAGAACAAGCAATAATCAACGATACAACCAAAACAAAAATTTATGACATTCTAAAGTAGTATTCCACAAACTGTACGCAAAAAAGTTCAGGACTCTAGTTATGTGTGATACAAAGCAACAGTAACCCGATAGATTACAATAAAACCTTACAAAACTCGTTGACACACATGTCCATCACATAAATACACATCCAAATATAATTACACAGAAATGCACATAAACCTAGTTGGTATCTTCGTCAATGTCCATCCTAGCCCAAGTTGATCGTCTACCACTACATTAGAAGGCATGCACTGATTGTAAGTGTCATCATCCAGATTCCCCACAACATGGACAAGCAACCCGCCCCTTGGTGCTCCAACCAGATAAGTTTGCATAGGCTAAAAAATCATTAATGGTCCAAAGAAGAGAAGCGCGAAGCTTAAAGCTTTGATTAGTTGACGCATCAAACGCATCAACACCATCCCATAATTGTTTCAACTCTTCAATTAGAGGCTGCAAAAAGATATCAATATCATTACCAAGGCTTCTCTCACCAAGAATCACCATTGAAAGGATGAGGGATGTTTGCTTCATGCAAAGCCACGGTGGCAAGTTGTATGGGACCAAAAGAACGAGCTATGTGCTATAAGTTGAACTCATTGTTTGAAAGGGATTGAACCCGTCACTAGCTAGGCCAAGCCTAACACTCCGAGGATCAGCTGCAAAATTGGGATACAATCTATCCAATTCATTCAACGGATCCTCATCATCAACTGTATTTTTGACCCACCGTGCCACTCCACACGCATGACAAAATTCATCATTCAAATTCTCACCCCAATACAGTGTGCAGTCATTAGGACAAACATGAATCTTCTCATACCCAAGACCCAATCCTTTGATAATCTTCATGGCTTCATAATAATTTGATGGCAATGGAGCACACATCGGAAATTCCATATTGATAAACTCAAGCAACATAGTCAGAGATTTGTCAGACCACCCATTCAAACATTTGAGGTGTAGTAGATATAATATGAAACTTAACTTTGTGAAATTCTGACAACCCGGATAAAGTTTAGTATCATAATCTTTCATCAAATTGTGATACTGAGTCGTCTCATCAATAGCAGAATGAACTGGATGTTCGATGTCTGAAGGATCACCACAATTATTGAACTCAAACCCACCATGAGCCTGTTGCTCTTCACCATGCTCATTTGAAGATCCCACTTCGATTCCTAAACTTAACAGTTCATTGTTTGAGTTTTCACAAGTAACCTGGAAGGCACCTCGAAGCAAACCCAACACGTCATCTCAACTCATGAAGCCACCTGGAACACTAGTGGGTTATGAACTAGTGTGAGTGTGGTCTATACGAGAGACTTTCTCCCCATGAAAAACCCACTCGGTGTAACCTGGACTAAACCCATTATACAATAGACGCTCCTGAACAATTTCTGGTTCGAATGAATAACAATTACCACATCTCCTACATTGACAAACAATACTACCACGACCACAAGCTTTCTGACACGCAAATCTAATGAAGTTTGCAACACCATCCATATAGGCTTTACTCAACCTTGGTTTATCTATCCAAATTTTATCCATTTTTAGATAACACCAATAGACTTTCCTAAAACAATGTTACTAAAGTCAGTATTGTAATATTTTTGGCAAAATAAGGCATAATCACAAACTTCGATTTGATTGGTAAGTGGATGAACTGAAATTGATAACAACAAATTGATACAAACTCATGTTGGCAATTTGTCTCAGCAAATAATTAATATTAATAATTATTACAGTCTTAATATAAATTAGTAACATAAAAATTATTGAAATAATAATAGTAATACTATAATAATAATAATAATAATAATAATAATAATAATAATAATAATAATAATAATAATAAATATATATATATAAGTATTTATAATAATTGTATGATTTTATAGTAATTTATTATAAATAATTGTTATTATTACTATTATTAAAATATGATTATTACTAAATTCATATTATTATAATAATTCATGAAAACAATAATATATTATTTTTATATAAATAATACTAAATATTATTGCTAAATATGAAATTATAAAATTATTATTGTTAATAATTATTATATTATAATAAAAACCTTATTAATTATAATAATAATTAAAAACTAATATAATAAGTAGAAATAAAATAATAATATACATTATAATATATATGATCATAATAATACTATTACGATATAATAAGACATTTTAATATTAATATTCATAATAATTGTATTACTATAAAAATAATTGTTAATTCTAAAAATTATTTAAATTAGCATAATAATTATTATTATATACTGCCATTTCCTTTTAATCTTAATTGTTTGGAGCCAGAAGACTAATCCAGAAGAAAAAAAAAATCAAAACAACACTAAACCGTGGACAACAATAACATGATATTATTATGACATTGCAGCCAAAAGCATATGCACATTATCATACTGTCTTTCATGCAAGCTCTACATGACAGGGTATCAGGCCAGAGAGAGCAAATTCAGCCAAGAAAAAAGAATTTCTACACTGTGCTTTAGTTAGAAGTTAGGCTAAAACTAAAATTATAGAACAATCAATTATTTTCTCTATATTCACTACTACTAAAATGGATAACCCTCTGTTTTATAAACTAGCTTTTTTTATAGGTAAATAGAATATATTTGTTCTTAAATGAAGATCTAATAATACTAACTAGAAAGGGAAAATAAGTTCTTCTAAAAAAAGTTCCTGACCAAAAGAAAAAAAAAAAAAAAACAGAGAATGTAATGAGAACAGGAAACAGAAAGCAATAATCCCCACACAATTAGTCTGCTTCAAAATAGCTCCAATTTGTTAAGATGGACAAATACGGAGAGGAGAATTGCAAAATGCATCAAGGAAACCTACCACAGTAAATGTGAGATTTCCCTTGACAGATACATAAACCAGGCTTTTCAAAAATGAATCAATCTCTTATTCTAACATTCTTTTGTTTCTTCACTAATTGATAATACAAGAAGCAATGGCTGGACAAGAGCTAAGAAAAATACACACTGAACAGACAAAGGGAGAGGGTAATATTTAGAGAAAAACATATCATCAACAGCAGTTAAACTAAACCAAATCAGCAAATCATGCCTAAAATTTTGTTAGTTGAACTTACAAACTGCAAAAGTAACTATTCTATAATAGTCCACACTGTTTATTATACAGTATACCCCTTCCATTCCTTGTGGTCCATAGTTAAAGATCAATCATTATTAATAGCTCAAAACTACCCACCTGGATCATTCCAGACAATATTTTGCACATTAAACAAAGTTAACCTCTCGAGAGTGGCTATGCTCAAGTCGTCAATTAGATTGATATGCAACCCTTTTTATCCAACCAAAGATATAAAGATAAGTCTCTTTCAAAAATGACCAACCAAAACCATTACAACCACCAGCAGTCGGCAGAAACAAAATTGAATATAATAACATAATTTACAACTGATCACCTTACTTTGCATAATTTTTCATACACTTATGAGTTTGAGAGGGGAGCAAATAACATCTAATTATAGTTAACAAGCAAAATATGTTTGCAAATTACCTGTTAAGAATCGATGCAGATTTAGCCCAGAGAAAGATAATGGCAATTAAGAGTAGCAGAACTCTAGAGACGATCGACAAGAGAGTATAACCAGATCTATCAAACACAACCTACGTAGCTAAAGTTACTAACAATATCCACGCAGTCGAATTCTTTTGCCTCCACAATATCACATCTGCAGCTGTTTAGACAAAAATAAACAATGATTTCTCAGTTCCATGAACTCCAAAGCAAATGATATCTAGATGAAAGACCATAATTGCATCATATACAAGTAAAAATCTCACATTCACAATCTACCAACATTACCCACAAAAGACCATTAGTTGTAAACCCCAAAACCCTCTCTTCTCTCTGTCTTCCCTCCTTCCACCCCTCCCCAATCTCCATTCAAAGCAACAAAAACCACGATAAAAGATACATTCACATAGAAAGAGATTAAAGAGAGAAACAAAGATGTAATCATGCATGATTTGAAGAAACAAAGTGTGAGGAGTGTGAGGACAAAGAAGATGAACCTAAACGAATTATCACCAGCAAAATCAAAATTACCTAAAAATTAGATCAAACACCCACAAAAATCCATAATAATTTACCCATAAAATCCATAACAATTAAGCCCAAAATTAATCAAAGACAAGGCTGTGTTAACAACTATTTTGGATTCAAGCATTGAGTTAAAGTCCAAAGAAATCAACCTAAATCCATAATCTAAAACAAATTTATAGCATCCAATCTACAAAAAAAATTCACCTCATGTTTATATTTCATATCAGTAACTTCAAACAGAAAACCAATATTTTCTCATCCTAAAAAAAACTGCAAATTGAAATACCTTAAATTCAGAAAAAAAAAAAAAGGTAAAAAAAATGACAGAGGAGAGATGAATCTCACCTACGCATATACGAATGGTGTTGTCCTAACAAAGTTCTGTTTGAATATCCACTGTAATCATTTACTGCCAAATGATAAGATGATTTTACCCAAAAATGACCATTAGTTGTAAACCCCAAATTCAGAGAAAAACAAAGGAAAAAAAGAACACAAGAGAGATGAAACTCACCGGGGCAAATCCTAGAATTTGTTCAGCAGTATAAAACACAAGAGAGATGAAACTCACCGGGGGAGCTCGCAAGAGGGACAAAAATTTTGGGGGAAATGGCATGGTGGAGCTAAGGGCGGAGTAGGGAAAATTTTTTGGGAGAACGATGCGGTGGAGGGAAGGGCAGCAGAAAAATTTTGGGGGAAAATTCTAGCGCTATATTATTTATATTGGAAATTACCAATGCTTTAAAGCGCCGGAATAAGCCCATTCCCATATTTCGGCGCTTTTAAGCGCCGGTATATGCAGATTACCATATCCTGGCGCTTTAAAGCACCGGGATATACAAAGAGCATATTCCGGCGCTTTAAAGCATCGGTAAATACGGAGAGCTTACACCGGCGCTTAAACGCACCGGAATATGTAATGGGTTTCGATCATATACCGGCACTTCTTCAAGCGCCAGTATATGCTCGAAACCCGTTACATATTTCAGCGCTTAAAAGCACCGATATATTGCGACGCTTCTAAGCGCCACTATTTGTATTAAAATTCATGTATACCGGAGCTTTGAAGCGCCATTATAAGTTTTTTGTATATTACGAAGCGCCACAAAAGAAGCACTGGTGGTTGTTATATTACGGCGTTTTTATGACGCGCCGGCATATATCAATTATGTTGTAGTGTAAGCAAGTTTAACTGAGCTAGATATTATATTTGAATATATATGTTAGTGCTATTGAAAGTTTAACCGAGCTAGATATTATATTTGTAGAGTGCAAACTTTCAAGATACACTAGTAAGCCTAGTACAAACCAATAAATAGTTATTAGAATCTTAAGAAAACTATTAAACTATCTGTTTTATTTTAATTATCTGGTTGTACTAGAAGGATTCATTGTAGTTGGATCACAAGTACGTTAAGTGATGATAAGTCAATGTTCAGATGAATTTTTAGGCTTGATAGTGAAACAATACGTTGAGCCTCTAAGAAGTAGATATGCATATCACATTTAACCATGAAATTCGAATTTATGGCATTTGCAATTGTAGGCAAGGAAGAAGAACAGTTGAGAAAATTAAAGTTAAAGTTTTGGTCACAAAAGGGTGTCATCTATTTTCTTGCACTAAAACTAAGTAAATAGAAAAGTTTATAAAGATAAGTCTAGACTTGTAAGTTGAAGACATAATTACGTTAGAAATTATACTGTAGATGTAATTTTAACCATCGTTTATAACCAAACAATAATTATGAAAATCCACTAAATAAAGAATTTTCAAAAAATTAGTAAAAATTAAATATCCCAAAATGGAGCTAAGGGTAGTTTTTTTTGTGGGAATTGAGTCAAAATCTTAAGGGTAGTTTTTTATTCTTCCGCTTCGTGATCAGATGCAAACACACTTGATTTCATGCAAACAACTGAAGCTTGCAATTAATTTTGTTGGTATGATCCTCTAATGTGTCCACAAGCTAAAGAAGTTATAAGTGGATTGTTGAGAAAAATTGTAAGAATGAAGAATCAAGCTAGAAGAGACAGAGATAGGAGCTGATGTGATTAATAAATTCATTTTATATAATTTTAAATGCAATCAAAACATAAATTGAGAACAACATTAAACTTGAATTTCAATAAAGACGTAAATCAGGAATAGTTATAAACTTGTCGTAAATTAGAACAATATTAAACTTAAAAAAAATAAATAAACCATTGAAACCTAAAAGACAATTGATAATGGTAATAGATAAGTTTACATTAGTAATTAAGTTGACTATTCCTTACTTGGATAACACTCTCCCTAGACCGGCATTGTTTGGTTTTTTCTATTTCTTAGAAAAAAAGGCATATTTTGCACTTTTGGTTCATTAAATCTATTAAACTAGGTCCTAGTCTCGAAAAGTTATCTTGATATACCATAGTAATGGATAAAATATTTGGAAATAAAATAAAAGAAACACCCTTTTTTTTTTTCTCTAGTTTATCCGGTTGAGATAAATTTGGTTGACGAAAATCCAATAGAATTTACGATGTGATTGACGAATTCTTAGTTTAGTCATGATGGCTGGGTCCATTCTACTCGGTTGGCAACGTCAACGCAACAAAATTTTAACAATCCATATTTACACTTTCGTTTCATATCTGATAATTTTAAACCCGTTTGAAATTTTTTTGATAATTTTATTGATAATATCAATATAAGTGGGAGATTAAAAAAATAATGATACAAGTGAAATTTCAAAAATTAACAGTGAAATTTTGAACGGATTTAACACCAATCTTAACCAAAATTTGCTCCTTATATATTGGATCCTCTCAATTTTGAGCTTTGAATTGCAGGTCAGTTGATTGTTAAATTTTGTGCCACCTCAATAATGTAAAATCAAGGGTCATGAACACACCACGTCACCGAAGTAAGGGAAAAGAGCTTTTTCCCCTAAACAGGCAAACAACCAACTGCATGCCCTAGTGTAATGACCCATATCGAGCGAGCCCTACTTGAAATGACATCATCATTACTTTTAAACACTGAGCATCTAGACCTGTACCGCAACATGTAAATCCTACTCTTTCCATCATACTATACATTCCTGCTATATGCATGCATGCTTCCACATTATACATCCACTCGGTTCCATCTCGCTTTCCACTTTCACTCGATTCTACCTCACTGTAAGGACTCATCCCGGGTTGGTCACTCTCGAAACGGTGTCGTCACATTTTGAAACCCCAACACGACATATATATGAACAATATAAAAGAAAACGTACATCAACTGAATGTGTGTGTGTATATATATACACACACACACACATCAATCCTTAACCCTCAATAGGGAAGTTATATTATTAAAATTTCAACTGATAGAATATATACAACATAAGATGCATAGATATTTACAATTTTTTTTTCTATTAGCCTGAGGATGTGGACCACGTGGATTACAGAAAATGATTCAGTCTGAATCTCACCTCACAATTTTATCTGTCCTGCCCACTACCTGAAATTATTTAACAATGAGAAGTGAGCGTTACAAGCTCAGTGAATTAAATTTACTAGAGGTACTCGATTATATACTTCCAGTCACATCTTATAATCCAGTCGTTTCTAATTCACCAATATTAATAATCTATTTCCTTCACATATAATAATTCATTCTTTCAAATCATCTTCCAATATTCATTCATCTATTATCTCATAAAATTCAATAATAGCATTTTATTATCACTAGTCATATTATAATTCCAACCATTTATCAATCTTTTCTTAAATTAATCATCAAACATATCAATTTTTCGTCTCATATATTTAATCATATGAGATTATCAATTCAACATAATTAATCAATCAAATAATTTTTATCATGTCATACTTTCATATTTCTTTCCTATCACATCTGTCTCTCTGTGAGACTCATTTGTCTATCAATAATTTCATAATCAAGGCTGCTACTCTAGCATTTCAATCAATAATAATCAATATTTAAAACAAATGCAATGCATGAATTTAAATTATCTTTCTTTCTTTCTCATAAAATCGTTTTATATTATCATTTGAGAACGTCTTCCCACATTTTGACATGTTCCAGCTAGACTGATTGCCTTCCTGGTCTTTTATTTTGAGCTAGGCTGCCTTCCTTCCCGGTTTTTTTATTTTCAGCTAGATCGGTTGCCTTCCCGGTTCTTTATTTTCAGCTAGACCGATTGCTTTCCTGGTCTTTTATTTTTACCTAGACCGATTGCCTTCCCGATTCTTTTATTTTCAGCTAGACCAACTGCCTTCCCGGTTCTTTATTTTCAGCTAGACCGGTTGTTTTTTTTGTTCTTTTATTTTCAACTAGACCGGTTGCCTTCCCGGTCTTTTATTTTATGCATATGAACAATAATATGAAAACAAACATACATTCAAGCATTCAATTTAGCTATCTAACTCTTTCTCAAAATTATTATTTTTATTATATTCATTAAATTATCTCTTCATATATCATATCAAATTACCAATCATAGCTTGTCAAGAATTTCATTTATCCTTTCATTATATATTTCATCAACTCATTATTTTAATAATATTACATACAATAAATTTTTAACGTATCAACTATTCATATAATATCAATCAACTCATATATCATCAAATCATTGTAGTGCAATAATTAATTCAAATATCATCACTTTATATTTTATATTTATCTCGATTACTAAAAGTAAATCTAACTCACCATGTAGCACTTAAAGCTACACATGGATCACTTTATTGTATTTCCTGCTCCTTTCAGTAATTTCTTGAGGTTGCTGATCACCAACACTTCAAATGTGATGACATCTTGCTATTGTAATTTAGATGACTGTATTATCTCTAATATTGGAGAAATTTTCTTTATAACCTTTTGCTAAGAAATTTGAATTGAAGAAAGAAACAAACCAAGAAGGATTGAAGGATTAACAAAACCTAAACAAAACTTAACGGTTTATACCAAAACCGTTTAACGCCGCCACCACTTGTTTCTAAATTGTTAGGTGTCTGACATGCAATCCTTGCATGTTTAGTAACATACACCTGGACTAAGTGTCCAAGTGTATCACCACCTTTTTATTTTCTTCCTTCTTTGTGAAACCAACGTCTAGGTGTCTTTTTCTTTTTTTAAAAGAATTATTTTATTCAATAATAAATTTTTCATGTATATATTATTTTAATTCCACGTAATATCTATCAAATTACTTCTTTACCCTTCCTTTACGAACATGAGTATTACACTCACTTTCTACTTCCACTCGGTTCCACCTCACTTTCAACTTCCACTCAATTCCATAATATCATCAAGGATTCAAATCTCATAAAATATAATTCATAACACAAGCAATTTCTCAAATATAATTTCATCAATTCATTCACATTACACTTTACTTCCAAACACACATAAAGACATATTATTATTTGTTTCTTAGGTATCAAACACACATTTATTCACACCCTTACATGGTTTGCACTCCGCATCTATTATACTTACATATTTTCGTTTTTATCATATAATTCACCACGCTTACTAACAGTAAGGTGAAACTCACATTTGATATACCAAAAGCTAGTCTTGAACTACTTCCTTGCCCTTAGCACGTTCTCCAACCACACCTAAAAATTATATCATTTAATATGACAATCCAAGAAGATACAAAATCAATATCCATCTTCATTAAGCAACTACAAGAAATAGTCTAGACATAGTTACAAGTTTTCTCTTCTTTGTCTACTTTTCCTTATTCTCTTTTTTCCTTTCCAATCAAATTTTAAGTTCATGTCTCATGACAATGATTTTTAATTTACTCAAGTAAATTTCAAGAATAAATTACAAGAAAGCTTAAGCTTCTTAAGTTTTAAGACTAATTAAAATGATTTGTTTCATTTACTTACAAAATTTCTTCTTTTCTAATTTTTTACTTAAAAAGCTTCTACCAACTAAGTTTACTCAATAACTCCTCCAATTTAATAATCTTTATACCACCAAAATTCTAAACTTACATATTTAACATTACCCAAACACTAACTTAAATTAATTTACTCTAATATTTAAGATTTGTTCACATAAACTTCATAAAAACCATCTAATAGAATTCTTCCAAAAAATTTAGCTTTATCACTAAAAAATTTCCTAACTCAAGAAATTCCTTTAACTCCAACAAGTATTTATACTTCAAAACCTAAAACTTTCATATTTAAAACTACTCAGTCACAAGTTTAAGTTATTTCAAGCTATAATGCAAGATTAATTCAAAGTTCCACTACAATTCATATTCCAACTTCAATAAATCATAAATCCACCCATTTAAAGTCAAATAAACTCAAACAAAACCAAAGAATCAACTTCATTAAGTTTACTTTAACTTATAATAGGTTGGAAAATGATTATACCTCAAATTTGTATAAAAAAGAGCTAAGAAACAAAAGGAGGAAGAACCCGTAGTCCACGCGTCGCCGTAGCCTGCTCATGGCACCTCACCTCTTGGCCTAGACTCCTCCCCCGGTGAATTTTATGAGATTCTCACTAAACTTACTACTTCAAGATCCCAACGACCTGTGGCAAGATGGATTCCTCCTCCAGCTAGCTTTTCCAAGCTGAGATGTTGCTCTTTTCACTAAGACAAACAAATGGGTATTGGTGTTGTCATTCGGGATGCAGCGGGTCAGATACGTGGTTGATAATCTCATATGAATAGTAAATCTCCCCAACCAAATGAGGGATAACTATTCATATAGGATTAAAACAGTCACATCCCACCTTAATCCCACTAACCAAATGGGCTATTAAGGTTTAGACTAAGAGTTCAAGAGGGAGAAAAGAGACAGGGTGTAGAGAGAGATTGGAGGCAATGTTGTTAGAGGACACAAAAGTATACTAACCTTAAGGTTAGTAGTAGTTTATATAGAGAACATAATATTTAAAAATTACTTCAATACCCTTAACCATAATATTCTAACACCCCTCGTCAATCCTATTATTTTTTGGCTTACGTTACAGTGAAGTTTCAATGAGTCATGTTAGTTAAAGTTCAATATATTACCTTTTTTGTTATCAATTAGTTTAATTGGTAAAGTCATTTATTCTAGCACAGGACACCTAGAACCAAATCTCGCTCACACCAAAAACTGGAGGATAAAAGATGAGAGATAGCTTTCATTGTATAGCCATTGTTCTTTGGTTATTATGGCAAAATCAAAATGCCATCATTCATGGGGTCTGTGGATGAATGCGTGGTGGGTGTCGAATCCAACAAATAATAAAATTCTCACTCTCGAAAAACGCAAATTGTAATAGTGATGAGTAAGGTCGTATCCACAGGGATTGGGTAGATTTATTTTAATAAAAATTAAAGCAAAGCAAAAAGGGGTTTGAAATTTCGGAGTGAAATAAAAGAGAAAGCAATTATAATCAACTAAAAACTAAAGAGAAATCAATATCAAGCAAATATCCAACCAAAGGTATAATTTCAGAATTGGTTCAGAGAATTGATCACAGATACAAGGATAAAATCTTCTATTCTTCACTAAATTGGTTATGGTTGTTAACAAGCTCTAACAACCTATCTCTCTTTACTTTCTCGATAACCAAAACAAGCTCTTTGATTACCTCCCTTGTTAATAAACAACCCTAAACAAGCTCTTAGGATTTAATCTATCGACAGCATTAATAATTAGAGAGACTACCAATTCTAGCCAACAAATACACAAGCTCGATTCATTTAGACTAGGTTATATATCTCCATAACATAAATCGAAAATCTCTCTATAATCAACTTTGTTATTTTACCACTAATATTAGAAAAATTAAACAATTACGGATTTAAAGTTCTAAATGGCAATTTATTGACCTGATAATTGAACAACGGGCCCTTTGCATCAATCAACCAAGACAATAATTTTTAATAAACACAGAAGATATATAAATAGAGAAGAAATAAAAGAGTAATGAAAATTATTTAGATCTCATAATTCTTGAAGAACCAAAACTTCAATTATCCTTCAGCCGGAAGAAAAGTATTTAGCTACTCATAATTAAAAGAAAACCTAAAGAAAAGAGGAGAAATTTTCTGTTCAACCTTCACAAATCTCTTGATTTTGAATTCAATTTGATTTAACTCCTCAATATACTCTACAAAATACGAAACATAATCAAAATCCAAGATTCAAGCAATTATAACTATTAAAACATGAGGAAATATAACAAACATATAGATATTATGAGTTCTTATCAAATTCCCCCACACTTAAACAATGCTTTTCCTCAAGCATACAATATCTCAAGTTCGTCACCTTTTCTCATCATAGTTCCTTCTTCTACCTTTACTCATCCTCTATAATCCAAATTATCATGCCTTAAAGATTTAAATCTAAAGACAAATAAGAAACGAACAATTTCATAGTGTAAACTCTTATAAACCACACCATGAACAATCACCTCAATGATCTTCTCGAAATCAAAATGCAATAGGATCTAACACCCTCTCATTGGATTCACTCAATACACTCAAAGTGTTTAGGGTATCAATGAACTCTCAAGTCAAAACATAGAAGATCTTTACCATAAGCTTGCTAATATATCACATCAATGGATTGAATTGAATGCAAAGAATCTAAGGGTCTTAAACGGGTTGTAACGGGGCTTAGATAAGGTGTGGTGAGAAAGATTTTTTAGGTACTTTTA
Source organism: Bretschneidera sinensis (assembly GCA_023935145.1). Taxonomy (NCBI): domain Eukaryota; kingdom Viridiplantae; phylum Streptophyta; class Magnoliopsida; order Brassicales; family Akaniaceae; genus Bretschneidera; species Bretschneidera sinensis. The sequence continues at coordinate 138,859,013 of CM043699.1, forward strand.
TCAGAGGAATTATACCAACTTCTCCACACAAAGCACAACTCAATAACGTCAAATGTTTTCTTCAATCAATTCACTTCCAAACAATTGAAATTGCACAACTTTTCTCTCTTTTTGGCCGGCTATTTCTATTTCTTCTCTATTTAATTTTTTTTCTTTCTTTTTCTCCTTTTTTTTCTTTCTTTTTGTAATTCAAGGCACTTGTAACTTGAATCACTTTATTCACAGCATCTTTCAATCCTTTCAGAGATAATTTGAAGCTTTATGTGAACAAGCTAGTACGATCCTTCAATTAGAGGTTCAAAAGAGGGAAAACGACAAAAGAATGGGTTGACATTGCTTATACCATGGTTAACTTCCAACAAAAGAGCCAAGGTTCAAAATTGGCTTTCTACAGTAAAAATCGAGGTAGGCTTTTTAAGAAAGCTAAATGGCTTCACCTAAATGCCCTTATTAATTCAATGCATCCAATTCAACAATGTAGTTTCTTGATATGCATAACAAAGCAAGTTCTAGAAAAATTAACTATGTATGACAATCACTCAATTAAGAAAATGGAGCATAATATAATATGAATGCCCATTGCCTCAAAAGTGCACAAAAAAGGTCATGTGCATTAGATCCCACACACTTTTCATTCAATCAATCATCAAGAGCAATTAATCACTATGTAGTAAATAAGAATTCAACCATTCATTCTAATCCCTTATTATGCCTCAATTTATCTCGATAATTCACAATAATCCAAATCATTTAAGACAAGCATCGACAGAATCTAGAATTCAGAAGAGAATGATCACAAATAAGAACTAAAGTATCACTTTGATTTTTGAAAATTTGCTTGAAAAATGACGCAAAAATTTGATCAAAATGGAGCTAAAAGTGAAGTTCAAAGTAAAATCAAATTCATATGTCAACGACCCTCCCCCACACTTAATCCATACATTGTCCTCAATGTATCAAAAATAGATGCTCAAAAACTATAAAAGAACAAGAGTAAGTAGAAAACTCCCCTAAAAATGTTGAGCATCAGCCAAGATATAAGTCACGTGCTTGGGGGTGAAGGTGGTGTGAATCCCATGTAAGCAAGGAAAGCTGTCATGTTCCTGTCCAATCTGGCAAGTGATTTAACAATTTCTTCTGGTTTGTTGCCCAATTCCATGATTCAAGATTTTCTGTAAGGCGTGCCCACGGGTTACAAAAATCATCTTCTGCCAAAACAATTGGAAAGAAAATAAAATATACTTTGAAAATTGATAAAAATAAATAAAAAATAAATAAAAGAAAAGAAAAATAATCTCAGTAAAAGAAAAAGGAATAAAATAAAGAAAACAAGGAAAGTAAGACAAAAAGTTGGGTTGCCTCCCAAAAGCGTTAAGTTTTACGTCTTCAGCCAAACACTCTTATTCTCTCCTAGACAAACATAGGTTGAATGCACCAGCCACTGCTTCATTGCCAAATTCGGTGCTTGTATGCTTTGGAGAGGCCTCAAGGATGTCATCAGTAACATCCGCAAATTCTGGCTTGATATATGCTCTTGTGAAGCCATGGGTAATGTATATTTCAGATGATCTGGTAAGGGTTTCAATTCCAATTTCGGTGCCTGCACAATAGAAGGAAGAAGTTTTATGTGAGAAAGAGGCAACTCAATGTAAGACACATCATACCTTACAGGTTTAAGTGATTCTAATTCGTAGATTGCATCTTGCAGGTCGGACTCCAACACAAACTTCTTCATGATCTTCTGTAGCCCTTCAAGAGTGAAATGCCTGCTAAGTATAACTTTTAGCTTATCATCATCAATTAGATCAAAGATTTCCTGCGCCAACGGGTCAATAACATCTATAACAAAAACAGAAGACACATCATTAGGGTACCTCATGGCGTTATAAATATTGAATTTAATAATTTCACCATCAAATTCCATTGTGAGTGTACCATCATGCACATCAATTTTTGTCCTAGATGTTTTTAGAAATGGCCTTCCAAATAACATTAGTGTTGAATTAGAAGAGTCATCTTCTTCCATGTCAAGAACATAAAAATCAACAGGAAATACCAACCCATTAACTTGTACTAAGACATCCTCCAAGACTCTTTCAGGATATACATTAGATCTATCAGCAAGTTAAATAATCACAACTGTTTCTTTTAATGGACCAAGATTCAAAGATGAATAAATAGAGAGAGGCATGACATTTATTGAAGCTCCTAGATCTAACATTGCTTTCTCAATCCTAACATCACCTAGTTTGCAAGGGATAGTAAACATACCTGGGTCCTTGCATTTTGGAGGTAATTTTTTCTGGAGGACAGCTGAAACATTTTCCCCCATAATTATCTTTTCATTACCTTTCAACTTCCTCTTGTTGGTGCACAACTCCTTGAGAAATTTAGCATATCGAGGCACTTGTTTAATTGCATCAAGTAAGAGAATATTTACCTCAACCTTGCGAAAAGTTTCCAGAATTCCCTTCTCTTCCTCTTCTTTCTTTGATTTAGTCAGTCTAGTAGGAAAGGGAGGATTTGTCACCAATGCCTTTGGTTGTTCACTATCGAGTCCTCTAGGCTGGTCAGTTTGAGGTTGAGGAGCAACTACTTCTTTTTCAATTTCTTCTCCATGTGCTGCCTTACTAGGTTCCTTCAACTCTTTCTCGCTTCTCAAGGTAACTGCACTAGCATTTTGTTTTGGGTTAACAACAGTTTGAGAAGGCAATTTACCTTAAGATTCCAATCTATTCATAGAAAATGCCAGTTGACTTATTTGATTCTCCAGTTGTTGAATGCTTGTTCTTGTCTCCTATTGAAATTGTTGCGTGTTAGTTGCAAGTGATTTAACAATTTATTCTAGAGACATACTTGAACTTGTGGAGGTTTGTTGTGGTGGTGGAGCAGGTGGTCTATGCTGAAAGTGTTGGAATGGTGGTCTAGCTCCATAGCTGAAATTGGGATGATCCCTCCATCCTGGGTTGTAGGTATTTGAGTAGGGATCGTATCTCCGTTGTGGAGGGCCTGGAAATCCTTCAGCTGCATTGGCATGCTCATAGGAATCATCTCGAAGTGTAGGGCACATGTCAGTTGGATGATCGATGGTAGCACAAATCCCATAAGCTTTCACTTATTGCATATTTCCTACAACTAACTGTTGAACAATAGAAGTTAGATTGGATATTTGATTTGCAATGGAAGATATACTTACCTCATTCACCCTTATTGGAGATGTGTCCTGCCTGAATCCAAATTGTTGTGAGTTAGCGGCCATGATAGAGATCAAATCTCTAGTGTCACGAAGCATTAAATAAATCTAATTAACACCAATCCTCGGCAACGGCGCCAAAAAATTGGTGGGTGTCGAATTCAACAAATAATAAAATTCTCACTCTCAAAAAATACAAATTGTAACGATGATGAGTAAGGTCGTATCCACAGGGATTGTGTAGATTTATTTTAATGAAAATTAAAGCAAAGAAAAAGGGGGTTTGAAATTTCGAAGTGAAATAAAAAAGAAAGCAATTATAATCAACTAAAAACTAAGGAGAAATCAATATCAGGCAAATATCCAACCAAAGGTATAATTTCAGAATTGGTTCAGAGAATTGATCACAGATACAAGGATAAAATCTTCTATTCTTCATTAAATTGGTTATGGTTGTTAACAAGCTCTAACAATCTATCTCTTCTTACTTTCTCGATAACCAAAACAAGCTCTTTGATTACCTCCCTTGTTAATAAACAACCCTAAACAAGTTCTTAGGATTTAATCTATCGACAGCATTAATAATTAGAGAGACTACCAATTCTAGCCAACAAATACACAAGCTCGATTCATTTAGACTAGGTTATATATCTCCATAGCATAAATCGAAAATCTCTCTATAATCAACTTTGTTATTTTACCACTAATATTAGAACAATTAAACAATTACGGATTTAAAGTTCTAAATATCAATTTATTGACCTGATAATTGAACAACAGGCCTTTTGCATCAATCAACCAAGACAATAGTTTTTAATAAACACAGAAGATATATAAATAGAGAAGAAATAAAAGAGCAATGAAAATTATTTAGATCTCACAATTCTTGAAGAACCAAAACTTCAATTATCCTTCAGCCGGAAGAAAAGTATTTAGCTACTCATAATTAAAAGAAAACCTAAAGAAAAGAGAAGAGAAATTTTCTGTTCAACCTTCACAAATCTATTGATTTTGAATTCAATTTGATTTAACTCCTCATTATATTCTACAAAATACTAAACATAATCAAAATCCAAGATTTAAGCAATTATAACTATTAAAACATAAGGAAATATAACAAACATATAGATATTATGAGTTCTTATCAGTGCAGAGCAATTGATGGACAGGGTTTTGGTGTATGCAACTGAGTTTTATGAGATTCTCAGTAAATTGACTACTTCAAGATCCCAGCGGCCTGTGGTTAGATGGATTCCTCCTCGAACTAGCTTTTCCAAGCTGAATGTTGATGTTGTTCTTTTCACTAAGACAAACAAATGGGTATAAGTGTTGTCATTCGGGATGCAGTGGGTCAAATATGTGGTTGCTTCCATGTCTTGTATGCGGGAGCATTTTCTTGAGATCGCGATGATTGAGGCTATGGCCATCTTAGAGGGTTTGTGTTTAGCCCGTGATGTTGGCATTAACCAAATTTTCGTTGAGTTTGATTCGGGTTTAGTGGTCTGTCTTAAATTCAAACGCTGTTTGTTTGTTGAGTTTTGGGTCTCTTATTGAAGAGGCCAAATCTATTTTGTTGTCTTTTGCATGTTTTAGATGTCATACTCGTACAAATACTTCATGTAAAAGCCATTGGGTCCAGTTGTCCTGTGGTTTAAATAAGGACGGGGAACTTTTCTACCTCCTTTTAATTTCTATCTGTGGATGTCCACATTTGGTCTGTTATATATCAGCACTCGTACTCGAATCTTTTTCCTACTTCCAATCTATACCCCAAATGTTCGCTTAAGTCATTTATGTGATCTCAACAAAGTGAATAATGACAATGATCAAGCCCATATGCACGGGAAGGAACCATAGCCATAAACACTTCCAAATTCGTTACAAGGAACAACTACGTACGTGAACACAGGGAAGATTCATACTGACAACTTTGCACATGACCATAAAAGGGAACACGTCCATTAGATTCTGTAATTGCCATTAAAAGATTTGATAAAAAATGATGTTGCGGTAATTTTTCCAGAGCATGTTTAATTGATGTCAGAGCAACAATGGCACAAAATAACAAAATTAACTCATTCTTACATTATTTTTTTTGTTTGCTATCACATTAACAGATCATTTTGCAAGAGCGTAATATGTTGATGCCAATGCAACAATATTAAAATTAACATAATTATCTTTGCATTATATATTTTTTCTTTTCTTTTTATTTGAAATAATTTTATCAATTCAATTATTCTCTGACATTAATAAAAGAAAAATGAAGGTTAATCAATGTAACAACCTTTACGTCCACATACATCGCTAAATATAGCGGCTATGTATGTGGGCATAATAGAGTTCCAACATTTCATATTTACTTTCATGGGTTATGAGTCTCTCTCTCTTTATATAAATGGTTAACCATTGGAACCACAAGCACCTGCACTCGCATAAAGAAAAATGGCCATTGAAGGTTCTCTTGTAACGGGGCTGCTACTCCTTGCAAGCTTCTGGGATCTTGTTGAACCAAAGCGTCATCTTGTCTCAACTTCTAATTTCAATCGTAGTAGCTTTCCTAATGATTTCATTTTTGGGACAGCCTCATCAGCTTATCAAGTAAGACATTGTCAATCACCTTCACAAATTTATGCGAGCGAGCGTGATGATTTCAACTGTTTTTCTTCTTTTTCTTTGACTTTTGGTCTCCTTTGTTTCTTCAAACCGTGAAATTATCATTGTTTTATTGCATAAACAATAGCTTCAATTCCAGTTTACATCATGTGGAATATATTGGCTTCCATTTAAAATTAATTAAAGCAATTCCCACGTTTTGTTTTAGGTCATGTAAGATTATATATAATATAAAGAGGCCAAAATCCAAAATGTTTGACCAAATTTCATAGTTTTGACGAAACTGAATAGCTCATGAAGATTTACATTCTAAATATCATGCTATAAAAAATTAGTACCCAACTAATTGTTTTGTGTGTCCTGTGATACAATGTGGAGACTTGTAGCCTTTTGTAACTATCTTCCATTGGAATCTTTTCCCAAGCTCTAGACTTTGGTGCAGCAATGAAGACTTGGGCCTACCATGCCCCACGAATGATTTTTGTGGATTGTAAACATTCTTGGCCCATTCGTAAACAAAGGGTGCATGAGAATTACTATCTTCTTCTGTATATACTCTTTTGGTTATTAATCCCAAAAGTACAACTCCATAAGCAAAAACATCACATTTTTCTGACCAGTCACCTGATAAGGAAATTTAAGAGTAACCCATCTAAAAAGAAACAGCCAAAACATAGATTCATTTTCAAAAAATCAGATCATTGAAACAAAGGCGACAACTTTGAGAACATCCATTTCTTAGTAAGGACAACTTTCCCACCATTTTGATAAGAAGCTTGAGGATTGTTATAGAGAAATATAGACTTCTATAGCTTACAGAAAATATTTTCAAAACCATTAGTTGCCGTTAAACCAAAAATGCAACATTAGGGACATCCCTTAGCAGTCACTAGCACAAGGCCCAACTGCAACACTTGTTGCAGATACATTGTTTTGCCTCATCCTATACTCTTTATTTTATTTGTTAACTTTTTTCTTCTTTTTGATAAGTATTTGTTAACTTTTTCCTGCCCTTGATTAACTCCAACTTCACTAAATTTTGAGTTGGCTTATTGCACCAGCCACCAAGTTAGCAGAAACAAACAGAAGCAACTCAGAAATCTAATCATGTACAAATGAAGAGTTACAAGCAAAATCTTATCTTAGTTCAGAGTTAAACATATAAGCTCTATTGAAAAAAGAAAACCTTGTTTGCACAAAAAAGGTTTTGCATATTTACATGCAATTTCTGCAGAACGTATTCCTTTTAAAAATAGAAGCCATATAAATGGCTAAAAGTTTTAAAAAGTCATAGTTACTTATATCTAAGTGTGTATAAAAATAAATGTACAAATACTTGCATAGAAATCCACCAGCTTAGACAACTCAAAACCTTAATCTTTCCCTTCATTTTGCAATCTGTCAGAAAGCGCTCTCTCAAAATATTTAAGGAAAAAAAGTGATAGTTAAATAAATAACAAGTAAAAGGGGAGGAGAACAAGATCAGAATTTGAACATTGTAGCATGTTATTAGATGGCAAGCTTAACATATCCGAATGTTTGAAAAAATGAGTCCTTGGTTGAAAAATAAGATAAGAGGTGTAAAAACCTAAAACTTCCTAGGGAAGTCCCAATTTGGCAAAATATAGATGATGTGTGCGCCGCCTGGGACCTACTATGCCAGAAAGAACCAGGAGTTTTAAATTCTATTGACGCTTCGGAGCTAGAGGATACCTTTGTTTATTGTCCATTATGTCCATTATCCCGTTATTATTGTCTCCTGTTACTTTCCCCCATCCCTTTCAATAGATTATCGGATTGTACTACAACTGTAATGAATGAAAAACTAGAAGCAGTTCACAGCATAGTTCAATAATACGCATATTACACTGAACTAGGTAACACTAAAATTAGATATGGAATTTGATTGACATACCTTGACACATATGGCTTGTATCAATATAACCATGACACCCATGTACATACTGGTTTGGAAGATTTCTTTTATCCGTAAGAAGTCCACCAGAAATCATACTAAAGTCATATAATATTGGGTTGTGATCCTACTTATCTAAGCATCTCAATATGTTGAAGACTTCCTTTTTCTTATAAGTAAATATGTTGAAAAATTCTTATATGGTATTGGAGATGAAGACAAACTACTTAATAAAAGCAACATAAAGTTAAAAAGAAAGATGCAAACCTGATCAAGCATTATGTGAGCTGCATCTACATTGCGAAGCAGATATGGTAAATATGGAAAGTTACAAGTATGCATAAATTCAAGGACAGAAGCAAATCCAAGAGCAACCTTGATCCTCTGTAGCCAGGTAAAGCTATCTGGAAATCCAAGCAACTTTTTCATTCATAAGCACAAAGAACTATTCTACTTTAAAAATATATTATAAAAAATATCCTTCAATTGGCTAAAAGACCAAGAATTTATAAAAAACACACAAATAAAATAAAAAACCAAGCTGCTCAAAATCAGCGCTTAAAATAATTTCTTATGAAGGGACAATGCCCCACTCGAAGGCCAAAAGGTAGTGGCTTCCCTCTTAGCCACAAATCAAGAAGCCTGGCTGGCTTGAATGAGAATCCATCCAATTTGCATTCATAAAGAAGTATAGCGGCAATCCAAGACCAGTTTTTTATAAGAGCAATCCAAGAACAGTTTATGTGTAACCACTAGTTACTTAAGCAATCACTGCACTATTTATAATACTTCACTAGTATTCTTGAAAATATTTATTTCCTTTTACTTTGTTTTTACTTAATGTAAAAAGTATAAAGCACTCTAATTGAAAAGACTTTTGAATTTTTATTATCAATTGATCACAGTGGCAGCTTAATAATTTAAAAAGCCCAAAAGAGATCCCTTTCTTACCCTCACAGTAGGTATCCACATAGAAAAAATAACATTTTCATCTAATCTCATTCCTAAATGCAGCAAACGAGAGCTACATATACAGAATGCAAACAAGAAACCAACCCAGCTAGTCTTACTTTTGTTTTAGAATAGCAGACATGAAGTAGTATTCACCTAATAGTCATTTGTGATAACATACTTAAAGCAGAAAAAAGAAAAAAATAAAACATGTTTGTCCCACATGTCCTTTTCCAACTTAGTTATGTTCCTTTAAGATATTAAAAAGGAATTATTTCTCATAGAAGCGCGAACACGAAACTGTATAATTCCATAAATTTAGAAAAGCAAGGCTTGTGTGGTATCATGGTCGTTTCCTGATTTCTGTTTCTTAATTTCAATTGTTTTGCTTTTGGTTTCTTTTCAGAATTTTAAAAACATAAAATATGTGCGGCAAACAAAAACTCTTTCCAGTTTTCTATAATTGAAACAAAAAAAAAGGTTAAGAAAAAAATCCCTTTTATTAAAATTATCGAATATTGTAGAATCACATAATATTACAATTGGAAATAAAATTTAGAACTGAAATTAAAATGTGTGCATTCTATAATTTGGAATCCATATAAAATTATAAGTTTTATGGCTCTAATTGATGTGGAATCTCATTATTTAGACTGAATAAATATGAGTATATATTACATTCGAGGAGTATTTAAAGGTGAAAACGGAATATCAATGAGGCTTTGGTTCAATGGTAAAAAAAAACCAAGGCTAAGGCAGGTTTTACTCCCACCATGTGTTAGTTGTCCGTTTATATAGAGGTTATTTGTCCAACTTTAGGTGGGCAATACGATACTACTATAGATGGGTTATGAGATAGTATTGTAGGCTTATATTGTTATCTAATCAATATATCATTGTACTTGTATAGCATCTATACAATAAAAAAAAATGAAACCGAAACATTACTATAATTGATCTAGTTCCATTTGTATGTATAATAAAATATGAGAAGTTTGTAGGTAAAAAATATATGTGAAGTTGCAATGTCTAATGAGGGCCTTAATGGTTTAATAACGCAGCATGATTTAAAACTATTGATCATACATCAGAGAAGGACAAAAAAACCAGGCCTGTAAGTTGTAATAAAGCAGGATGGAAGTCAAACATTGGTGGGCTTTGTGGTCCGAAAGTGCAGGTATATTTTTGTTTATTTTCTCACTTTAGAAACAAAAAAAACAAAAAAGAAATGGCAATGATACCAAACACCACCTACATAGGTAAGAATCCTACAAATAATTTGGCCTCTGTAAATAAACATACTCATTTACTGTCCAGAGGCTTGGGACTTCTGGGGTATTATACTATCTTTATTCCCAACTGAGTGATGCTAAGGTCAGGACCAACTTTGTTCGCATATGAAGCTAGAAGATAAGAAGGTTAAGGCATGGAAAGCCGCTGCTTTGTGTTAAATGTGGAGCATCTATAGCGAAAGAAGCATACGTGCTTTTTTTTAATAAGTGAAACTTAGGTGCATTTTACTCAGAAAAGAAAAAAAATATGTGTTTTTTTATTGGGGTTGATGCATCTTGACTAGAGCTCAAATCTAACTTCCTTAGGAATTGTTTGTTTCCTTAGACATGAATACTTATACCTACCTATCCCACTTCTTTTTTTTGTCGTTTTAGATTTTCTTTTTCTTTGTAATTAGCCAACTTATTAAATATATATATATACACATATTACAGATTTACATGAGTTTCCAAGGTGCAATAAGAATTTTTTATTCTTTTTCAAGAGAGGGGCGATAAGCAACGATAGGAATAAACTAATATACCAAGTTTGGCAACAATGTGAGTTCTCCAAATTCAATTCAAGAATTTGAGATATGGTGTGGATCCTAAGAGTTAAGAAGTCAAGGTACAGTTTTTATGCGTTCAAACTTTTTTGGTAGTGAAAATAATCTCAATGGCGTATAAAAAAAAAAGCATGGGTTCGAACATTGACACATACTAACCAAATTTTTGAAGCTTCTAGTCAATACTCAAACAACTCAAAAGGAATAAAACACACTGTAAAGACCTGAAATATAAAGCAAAACAAAACAGGGGGTTGACACCTTCGTTTCCAAGTTGAAACTATATGTATTAATCTATTTTCCAGTCTATGTGGTACCTAAATTACATTATCTCTCATTTTGAGTACATATTTCCTTCTTTCTTTTTCTCACTTGAGGATAAAAAACATCCCCCAATCAGAAATCTGCATGACATCATATCTATTGCAAATTATAGACAAAATATTTTTTATAAGAATTATTGACTAAATATAAATGAGCAGAAAATAATACTATCGCACTTCTTTTTTTGTCGTTTTAGATTTTCTTTTTCTTTGTAATTAGCCAACTTATTAAATATATATATATATATATATATATTACATATTTAAACGAGTTTTCAATGTACGATCAGAATTTTTTATTCTTTTTCAAGAGAGAGGGGCGAAAAGCAAAGAGAGAAATAAACTAATATATCAAGTTTGGCAACAATGTGAGTTCTCCAAATTCAATTCAAGAATTTGAGATATGGTGTGGATCCTAAGAGTTAAGAAGTCAAGCTACAGTTTTTATGCGTTCAAATTTTTTGGGTAGGGAAAATAAACTCAATGGTGTGCCAAAAAAAAAGCATGGGTTCAAACATTGACACGTACCGACCAAACTTTTGAAGCTTCTACTCAATACTCAAACAACTCAAAAGGAATAAAACACACTGTAAAGACCTGAAATATAAAAGCAAAACAAAACAGGGGTTTCACCACTTCGTTTCCAAGTTGAAACTATATGTATTAATCTATTTACCAGTCTTACATTATATCTCATTCTGAGTACATATTTCCTTTTTTCTTTTTCTCATTTGAGGATTAAAAAAATCCCCCAATCAGAAATCTGCATGACATCATATCTGTTGCAAATTATAGACTAAATATTTTTTTTATAAGAATTATTGACTAAATATAAATGAGTAGAAAATAATACCTTTTGGTATGAGGTTACGCACTGTATCCAGCGACTTCAATTTATACACGACACACACACGTTCACCTTTCGGGCAGAATCCAATCAACTTGACCAAGTTTGGATGGTATTCATTAGAACTAAAATGGTCTAGTAAATCGACTTCTTCCTGAAAATGATATACACAAATAGGTAAACAATAACCTTACAACAAATTACTTACAATTACAGCACAACAATAAATACATGAATAAGGAAACAAATTATTAAGTTTTGAGGCATACTATCAATCTGCTAAAATTATCTCCAGGACGGACTTCATAGATTAAGGGATCTTCCCATATCTTCACGGTGACCACGTTCTTCTTATACACTCCACGATACACCTTGCCGAATTGAAATTTTCCAATAAAATTATCTTCACTAAAATCATTAGTGTATTGTTTAAGGTTTTCATAAGTAAATCCAGATGTGACCCTAACCATACCTACAATTTCCCAATGAAAGTGGATAAACAACATAAGCAACAAAGTGTAGAACAAAAATACACCACTTAAAACTGAAAAACACAGTTCGCTCTTCAAAAATAGAAAATCAAAGTGCTTTAAGCAAATATACATTATATAAATGCATCTACGTGAGTATGTACGCAATGGCTGACCTGGTTGAATAACCTAGGGCTCCAAATTGCAGGCTTTGACGATTTAGATGAATAAATTTGAGGGCTTTAGCGTAGGAGAAGCGAAAGGATCATTAAAAAAAGGGGAGAGGGAAGTTTTTATAGAGGGAACGTCGAAAATTTAGGAGAAAGAAATTGCGTTTGAGACGAATTTCCGTCCAGCTAATTTAAAATGCAATGGGAGTGCTGGCGGGCTATTTCGCGATTGGATTCCGGGCTTCTTAGTCAACATTGGCCCAACGTTTGGTCTTATCAGCTGAGCTCTGGGCTCTGTTTCATGGCCTAAACCTAACGCAGAATTTGGGCTTTAAACAGGTTTTCAATGGTTTTTATAGTTTGGATTTTTTTTTGTTAAATTGGTCTTCCAAAACTAAACTGTGAAGACAATAACTAGCAACAAATTTAAATAATTCGTTCAGTAACCATGAACAACACGAAGTTAACAATGCATTCTTTAAAGATGTTATTGCATGGTCGGAGCTCACAATGAACCTAAACACGTAAATATGAGCTTAAAAAAGAAGTTTTGTCATTCATTTTAATTAATGATATTTCCATTTGATCACCATAATTCAATTTAATGCAATTCAATCATCGAAATTCGATTAATGCTTTAATTCAATCTATTTGTTAGGATTCCAATTAAAATCTCGAATGATGTTAGTTGATCTGACCAGTTAATATGATATCACCTAAAATTTAGAGAGAAAATGATCCCCTCACATGACCACGCCAATGCTACATGTGTGACTTCTAAAATATTTAAAGTGTGTTTAATTATGAAAAATATTTAAAATGTGTTTAATTATGAAAAATATGACTAGTTTTTTCTTTTAAGAAAAAAAAAATGGGTTGCAACTTCGGTTGCTTGGATCAAAGATAAGGAGGAATGCGTCAAAGAAGATATATGGATTTTATGATCATGAACTTCCGGTTGCAATATTTACTGGACTATGGTTGAAAGGATGGAGACTCACCCAGAAAGCTCTATATTTGAGTGATGGTAAGTATCAAGTTTATGATCAACAAGACCACCAAACTTCCTGCAAGGCAAATCTCTTGGTGAATTGAATTTTGGAGAACCTGTTACACACATCAACCTGGTCTGTTAGCTAGGACAGTGAAAAACTTAAAAGGTGCAAATTACACGTTTCTATTATCAATAAAAAAGAAAATTTTGATTGGTTATTTAGATAAAATTGAGAGTTTGATCTCCTAAACAATTAAAAAATGTGCAAATTACACGTTTCTATTATCAATAAAGAAGAAAATTTTGATTGGTTATTCAGATAAAATTGAGAGTTTGATCTCCTAAACAATTAAAAGCCATACATGTGGCATGGGGCATGTGAGTCATGCCTATTCTCTCCAAATTTTTAGATGGCATGACATTGTGATTGATTATGTAAACGAATCGAGATTTGTAAATCACACGAATTGTAAACAGAAAGAAAATAAGACAATATTTACTCAGGTTCACCAAAAAATAGGACTACATCCTGCCAGAAGTTTCTTATTATCAACTTCACAAATCTTTTAGTTACAATATATGCTCAGTATATGAAAAGTAATATTTATATGCAACTTAAAACATCATAATTAGAATCTAATTAGGATTTTCATTATATTGCAAAACTACGGTTCCGGAGAACGAGACCCCTGCCCGCTTTCCGAGGAGCGAAACTCCGTTCGCTCACCGGAAAACGAGACCCTATATTAATTTGAGGTTCTATAAATTTAATCCCGTAAAATATATATCAACTTTAATCTAACACCATCCAAGGTTTCAAAAGAAATCCTAACACAATGATTCGATTGAAGTATTAATCCAAGTTCAGTAATTCAAATCAACTTGAAAAGGACTCTGAGAGATCGTCACCTGCCCTTTTCTGATTAAGTTCAAATTCGTACTCTGTGTATGTTTATAATTCTTACAACCATTTTTTTTTCATAAAAAAATAGAAATGATTTTTTCATGCATTTCATTGAGCGAGAGAAACTAAATCAAAAAAAGTAGTTCAATTGCTTAAATATTAAAAGGACAATTATCTCATGAAAAGTGTTGGTAAGTACTGGGGTTCCTTTTCTATTTTATTTTGTTCATAATTGCTTAAAGCAACGTTTGTGATTTTGGAGTTGTTAACAACAAAAAAAAGTCGATATCTATTTTACAAATGAAAATTATTTTAGTAATTTATCGTAATAATACAAATAGATCTGAAAAATTTCCAAACAAATGTGAGAGTAAAACTACTTCTATAATTTTTATTTGATTATTTAATTATTATTCACGTAAACCCATCAATAATTTGGTGATGATGATAGACTGACAGTCGTATTAGGACCATCTCCTCTTCTCTTCACACTGTACGTAGCTTGTCCTCTTGTTTTACAAGCTTATTACATTTACTAGCATCTTACGAGCGTGTTGATTTGTTTTTTTATCAGATTAAATGACATATAAAGATATGTGTAATTTAATTTAAAAAAAATCAACTGTGAATAAAGAGAATTGAAAAGAATTTCACCTAAAAAGAAAACACAAAGAGAGCAAATTAAGTTTAACGAATTAGTTATCAATAGTTAACAGAGAAAAAAATAAAAAGACGAGAGATATAAGTAGATGTGAATTAGTAAATAGTGAATACTATACTTAAGTGGTTATTGGTGATTATGAGATGATTAGTTTTATATTTTTATAATTAATAATATAGTAAATTCATATTTATATGATAATATTTTTCACATTTTAAAAAAAATTCATCAAAATGATATTCTGGTTTTACTAATATTAATGATAAGAATAGATATGTCCTCTTTGAAACTGAAAATAATGAAAAAGGTCCTTTCGATAATTACATTTATATTTTACAAAGGCCATTTTTAGTTTACATGAGATTGTGGCATGTGCCACCTACTTTTGTAGTACTACAGCAAAGAATTACCTACAAATGTGTGAGTGTAAAAAACCAGTCCTATAATTTTCATTTGATTTTTTAATTTTGTACTCACTAAAGCCCATTAATTTAGTGATGGTGTAATTTAGTGATGGAGATAGACTGACATTTATATTGGGATCGCTTGTCTCTTTTCTTACCTACCACATGATAGTCAGTCCCTTGTTTTGTACCCAGATATTTTCTCTTTGACTCACAATTAAGTGGTGTCTATGTATAAAACAAACAAATTTTTTATGATAAATTTATATTTTAATGATAAAATATAAAAAAAATTAATTTAAATTTCTTTTATCATATATATTATTATAAAAAAATGTACTTATATAATGAATAATATGAATAAGATAAATTACTTGATTTTTTTAATAAAAAATATAGACAAATACCAGCACACAAAGCCAAACACCCAAGAAGTTTCATGAACCCCTTTGGAAGTCTGGCTACAACTCCTACATAGAAATAAGGGTTCGAGTCCATCCTAGCTAAGATCTATAACTATTGATCTCTCAGTGCTTTCTTTTCCATTTTTTTCCTTTTATTTACATTATTAATTAGTAATATCTTATTTCCTGTGTTGATATGTACTACTGGTATTTTGACGTTATTGGATTGATTATTTGGAAATGAAGATATAATATTAGTAGAACCTTAACTGTGGCTGAAGGAGTGAAAATAAGAGAGACTAAGCATCATACTCTTTTTTTTGGCTGAAAGTGCATCAAAAACCAAGCCATTGTTCTTACATTTAGATGGATATTATATTTATTTGTATCAAATTATGATTTGGTGCTTAAAATTATTTTTAAGAAATAAATTTTTAAGTATTTGAGTATTTAATTTGCTTAAAATTTTAAATAAATTGTGGAAGTTTTTGATGAAAAAAAATGTTGAAATTAACTTTAAAATATCAAAATAACCAAATTATAATATTTGACTGTGTTTTAGATTATGAGCAAATGAAGATTTCTAAGAAAGCCCAAGAATAAAAAGAACATTGATCAAAGTCAAATCAGATTATAATCTAGAAATTATTTGAGAAGTTATGGTACCACAACTTCTTAAAATCCAATTATTTTCTCTATAAATTATAATTTTCTTAAAATATAAATTAAACCAAACAAACATATGAAGTGTGATATTAGTTTATAAACTAGTTTGACGAGAGATTCTTACTTGCATCAGGTGCAAAACTCATTTTTACACTGGTATGGAAACTCGACTAGTAATTTTTTGAAAGTTCACAGATAACATTTATACATACTCGACTAACATTATCAATAAAATTTCATAATATTATCATTCCTGTGAAAAATGAGTTTCACGCTTAACGATGCAAACACGAGTTTCTTTTAATATGATCAACTTATAAACTGAATTAAACATGCTCCATTTAAATCTAGCTAGCAAGATGGCATGCAAGCCAAACTAAGTTGTTGGTTACTTCAATTACGGTCTTCCTATTCCTACAGTTTTGCGCACCTTCAATTCGTTAAACTAGAAATAGCCTTCGATTCGGTGCTTAATTGGTGAGAGAGAATGAAAAATTGATTCACGCAAATCTTTAAAAAAAAATCAGAATCAGAATGACCAATCCCTTAAAATTTCTCAAAAAATCTCAAATCCTCACTAAACCCATAATGGAAAAATTGGAGAGAAAGCGACCCTAAAAATTTGGGAGGATTCCATTTTCTCCCTTAAAATTCCCCAAATTCCTCAAAGACACAAATGCTCTCTTCAAATGCCTAACCTAGAATCGAAAAATTGAGTGTCAAAGCAAGCGAGAGACAGAGAGAATTAGAGATGATTTTTCATGGAGTTACAGATCGGGAGAGAGAGGAAGAATGAAAGAAGATTTTCCATAGAGTTACATATTAGGAGAGAGGAAGAGGCAAAGAAGATTATGGAGCCCCTAAACCAGTACTAGTTTTTCTTTTCATTTCCCCTAAAATTTTACTTAAGCGTGCAATTTCTTTTGGCGAAAATGCTTTGTTGGGGTTTTGAAATTACTGCTTTTACAAGTGCAGAAATATAATAAATAGTGGCGCTTAAAACAAATTCCAATAGGGTGTTAAATTTGTATTGTCCTATTGCGGCATTTAAAAGAGCTGATAAAACCGACTCATAATGACGCTTAAAAGCGTCGATATATGACACTAACGCATAACGACGCTTAAAAGCGCTGATATATGACACTGACGCATGGTTGCGTCTAGAAGCGCCGATATATGAAGTTTAATGGCGCTTTAAAGTGTCGAGATGTGTCTGTCAATTTTACATACATATTGCAGCTCTTTACAAAAACGCCGAAAATGAAGCGCCAATGGGTGAAAATTTTCTTGTCGTGGATTGTGAGCTTGAGCTTACAAAATCTCTAGCTTAGTAATACATTTTTTTTCCTAAGAATGAATCATATTATTGATTTTTTTATTTTATTTTATATAAACCATGTAATGCCTCGAGATAGGGTCATGCATTGGTATCCCACATCGGTTAGAGAGGATGTGACTGAACTATTTATAAATGATTATCGTTTTTACTTGTACAATGCATTTTAAAGCTATGAGGTATAGTGTGCCAAAAATGAGAGGAGATTGTGACCCCTCAAAATGAGATCAAGTTTTAATATCCCACATAGGTCAGAAAAGGAGTGATTTATTGGGTCTGGTGCTGCACAATGCTTTTTAAAACCTAACTAGTGTGCCAAAAATAAAAAGAAATTATGATACTCCAATATAGGATCAGATAATATTATATCAAATGAGAAATTGGATTGTTATAAATCAAGTTTACGAGGGATACATGGATTAAAAGTATTTTTCATTTATGGGTGAGTATATAGGATAGAAACATATGGCATGCCATTTATGGGTGGCAAGCTTGACATATCAACACATGGCGTTCATTAATAGTCCTTTTGGATGATGGATTAGTATATGAATATATATAAACAAATACTACATTAAATTAAAGGAAGGAGTACTATATAATATAAATGGTTTAATGTGTACATGTGTCCATATTCACGATTCAGATGCATTACAGTCCAAAAGGGCATAGAAGTCACACACAGTAAATACAGCAGTAAAAAATACTTTCCAAAATCAAATTTACGTATTGCTATTACCCACCTGGGCTGGTCATTTTTGGCCAACCCTAAAAGATGACGGTGCTTAGGTCAAAAGACTATCTTATTCAGTCATTTTTTTTTTCTCTTTCTAAAACTTGAAATTAAGGATGGGAAAGAGCAGTTTACTTGTGATATTTTATATATTTATAATTGTGAGATTTTTTTTTTCTCATTCAGTCATTTTTTTTTTCTCTTTCTAAAACTTGACAGTCAAACTTGATTCGTTTCTCAAAAGTCAAACTTGCAGAGGTTTGCAGCCTTCAACTATCAGAGATCAAATCAATTAAAAGAAACGGTATCAAAGCCTATATGACGTAATAATAAGTTTGATTTTTGAGATTGTGGTTTTTTTTGTAAAAAAATTTCTCCAAGGATTAGAACCAAACAAAGTTGAAAAGGACTCTGAGAGATCCTCACATGCTCTTTTCATGGGGGTTGATTAAACTCAAATTCGTACTCATAGGTCTAAATATTAAAAGGACAATTATTTTGCCATATAACAAGATAAAACTTCTTTAATTGATCAATAATCTCATGAAAAGTGTTGGTAAATAGTGAGGGTCCTTGTCTATATTATTTTGTTAATAACTGCTTAAAGCACCGTTTGTGATTTTAGAGTTGTTAAAAACAAAAAAGTCGATGCCTACTTTACAAATGATAATTTTTTAGTAATTTAATGTAATAATACAAACAGACTCAAAAAATTTCAAACAAATATGAGAGTAAAACTACTCATATAATTTTTATTTGATTCTTTAATCATTATTCATAGAAACCTATTAATAATTTGGTGATGGTGATAGACTGACAGTCATATTAAGATCATTTTCTTTGCACAGTAATCTGTTTCTTTATTTGGGTTCGAGTTCAAATATTCTCTTTTTGACTCATAAGTCATAAAAAGATAATAAAAAGTCTTCTCAAACTCGTGATTGATCTGCATAGGTTTATAATTCTTACAATAATTTTTTTCCATGAAAAGAGAATTTTTCATTGAATTAGTGAAAAATAAAGTTTTTAAATAGACTACTCTAACTGCTTAAATTTTAAGTGGACAATTATCTTAGCATGTGACGAGATAAAACTTTTTTAATTAGTCAATAATCCCATGACAAGTATTTCTACTTGATGCATAAGCATTTACAAAAATGAGATAGCAATGCATTATTTTAGATTTCTTTCCAAAGCAAAGTTTTACAATCTTATTATATTTATTAGCATTTTATGAGCATGTTAATTTATTTTTTTATCGGATTAAATGACATAAAAAAATGTAATTTAATTTTAAAAAAATTAACTATGAATTAAAAAATTGAAAAAAAAATTACTTGAAAAGAAATACAGAAAGAGCAAATTAAGTTTAATAAATTAATTATCAATAATTAACAGAAAAAAATAAAAATATAAAAAATATATAAATATATAAATTAATAGATGATGAAAATTATACTTAACTGGTTATAGAAGATTATGAGATAATTAGTTTTATATTTTTATACTTAATAATAAGAATTCCTATGTGCCGACAACCAGACAACACTATCATGGGTAAAAAGTTCTTTATCTTTAACAAATAGGATGACACCAACTAAGTAATCTTTTAGTAGGAATTTGAATATAAAATTCAGTTTATTATTAAATAGATTTAAATTAAAATTTATATTTTACAAAAACTTAAAAAATTCAGATTAACTTTACAAAAACTATAAATTCATTTTAATAAAAAGAATGTTTGATTTGCAGTTTCGATTTTATTCTAAGCCTAGTGATTATCAAAATAATATTTTAAAGTAATGTATAATTTTAATATTTCATATATCAGATCATCAAATGACACGTGGTTGATAATCAGGAACCCGGGGATATTGTGAACTGAAACAGTCAAAACCTAAGCCTGTGGAGGTTTGCAACGCGTTTTAACTATTGACAGGTACCACACTAGGTTGGTGGTCCCCACTCCCACTTCCCACTCTGAGTCGTAGTCGTACAAGCACGTGAAGTGTGTGCATCTCCAGACAAAGAAAATCTCAGCTTTCTCTCTGCCTCTCACACACAAAAAGCATTCTCTCTGGCTTGTTTCTTGCTTTCTCATCAAGTTTACTGGTAAGCTCTCTTGAAGATTTCTACTTTGTAGATTGCAGAGTACCTAATGATTTTATAGCCTTTTTATGAACGAGATCCTCTAAGTTATACATTTCTGTCTTCTTTGAACTTTTTTTTTGATGTTCTTCACTACTTCTATGCGTTTGATCTTCTTGGTGCTTTTAATTACTTGAATGCATTCTACACTTTCCTTGTTTGTTTATCATGTACAGTAAATGGACTTTGTCTCTAGATCTCTTTGAAAAGTTCTAACCTTTTCATTTGCATTTGAAAGCAACAAAAATCCTTCCAAAATGCCACCTTTTTTTAATTATTCCGTTTGATTTTAATGCTAGATTGTTCACTAAGTAAATGGATTTCGTCTCATGGGTTTTTTCACTACTAGAATAGATATTTATAAATTATAAGAAGGAAGACAGATTTTTATCCTTGTTTGTATGTGTAACGTGCATGAGCCAGACCAAGGTTTAGAACCCTTCTTTCTTTTTTCTCTCCTCTCAAACTGAAAACAAAAGCCATTCTTTTTCTCTTTTAGAAAAAAATAAAAATAAAAATAAAAAACCCACAAGAACTCCTGTGGGCTGTGGCCCAGCACGTTTAAAATGCCCTAAAATAACTTTTTTTTTTTTGTTCTTGTGGAAAATATTTTTTTTAGAGTTTTTTCATCTTCTCTCTAATCCTTTTCATTTTTAGAGTTTTTTTTAAGAGTCTGTATTATCATCGCTTAGTAAATAAATTTAGTCATTCTTAATTAGTTTCATAGATTGACTAATTGAGTAAGATTAAAACTCAATTTCATTACAAGATCTAGGTGTACGTAGGCTTAAATTTGGCTTGAAATAGGGGTGATATTGGACCCAGTTATTCTGTCTCATGAAGATTAAGACTATTATCATCAAAAGAATTAGCCAAATGTTTTGAGGAGTGCAATGCTTTTTTCCTTGAAAAAATAATATATTATGCTTTTGCTTTTTTTATGAGTATTATTCTTTTACTATTGGAAGCAATAGAAATGAAATTCATTTTACCAGTATTACCTTTTAACTTTGTAATGTTGTTGATGTTCTTACGCAGTAACATTTATTAATTTGATGTGAGATAAATGTTTTTTTTTATAGTTAATTTGGACAAGACTAACCGATTATTTGCTTGTATGCATCAATGGTAAGAAAATCGACTTGTTAAAATTTCATCTTGTATCATAGTATATATGCTTTTGGAGTCAAGATCAAATTAATTATCAAGGCATTGCAAAATTTAAACTAATCCTTGACCATAATCATAATTAAAGAGTTTTGTCCATCTGGATAAACAGTATGATTATTTACAAAATTATGGTGTACTACTAGAATACAGTTACCGTTTACTTTAACTTCATTTTTGTGACACAACACTGCTGGATTAACTGATTGAGCTGAACTCTTATCAATTATTAGTTTTTTAAGCTTTGAAAGTGTAACCATTTATTAAGTTAAGAATGAACTCTATTAAGGTAAAATTCAAAGGTGCTTACAACTTTGTTGTTGAAAATGTTTTAACAGATCCATGACCAAAAGAAAGGGCTCAAACCGGAAACTAGTGACTCGAGAATCCACGGATGATCCAACATAATTTGTCTATGATCAAATTGCAGTATTATCAACCTATTGGCAGTGGAGGTTATGAAAGTGTTTTCAAGGGGCAAATGGGTTGGAGAGAAATTGCAATTAAACGAATTGGAAACAAAAACATTACAAATAGAAAACAATATACAGTAAGTCGTCTTTTATAAAATTACAAAACCAAACAAGCATGAAAAATTAGTAGAATCACAAATGAATATAAATCATTAATATTTTAGTTACTCATCTAATTGGACATCTTGGTGTTAGTGTACTATAGTACTAATTAAAGAAAAACATATATAGCATCTTGGCATCATTTTCATAGAACATTTTTGTATATATCTATGTTAGTTTAATTTATGTTTATGCTTAATAGAATAGTGTGTAGAATACATCATCTTAGAAGTACAATTTATATTTTATTTTTTAAGACAATTTGATAGAAAATATCTTCAAATGTCCATACATCAAAATATAGTGAAGCTTTTAAGATATGGAGAGGATGAAAAATATTCTTATCTAGTACTGGAGTATGTGCCATCTATATTCTTCAACATATTCCATGTTAATTCATTTATTGTCATAATATTTGATTTATGTGTTCTTGTTACAGAAAATCCATTTTCTATTGAAATATATGAGCATTTTTTTTATTAAATAGAACTTATGAAAGACACATAAGTTGCACATTATTTTTTGAGCTTCTATATTTTGCTTCAAGTGAATTAATAATATTAAATCTTAAGATTGTTTAGTACCTGAATTTAAGAGTTTTTTTTTTTTTGTAACTGTTAGAGATTCAATCATAGAAATCAGAGAGAATAGGGAATGAAGTTTTGAAAATTCTGAAACAGTACCTTATAGGGTTTAGGAGTGCGCACTGTGCATTTCATTTAAGAACTTGTCTATAAGCTATTGGCGGTATGTAATCCACAAATAGGGAATGAAGTTTTGAAAATTCTGAAACAGTACGATGGTAGCACTGAGCTACATTCATAGAACTTGTGAAAGCCATAAACATATTATTGAATACTTCAAAAAAAACAAATATTTTAGTGGGCTAGGTTAGTAACAAACCAACTATCAAGAAGACAATACAATAAACGAATTCTATGTTAAATTGAGTTATATCTTTGATTTATATGTAACTTTTAACATTTCGACAAAATAATGCTTGACTACTACTTGCATAGGTAAATATTGTGAAATTATGCGACTTTAGTGTGATGATACAAGAAATAGATAATCTGATGTCAAATACTACTCCAAATAATGACAAATTTCCTAACTAACCATTTCTGTCAAATAAGTAGTCATTACTTGTTGTGTCCAATAATTTTGTATGCATATAGGCCAAGAATTCTCATTGTTAATGCATTAAAATTACATTTGAAAATTCGATGTTAGAATTTTGAATGATTCTTTGATTTCTAAGGTATAAATGTCATGATTGAGTTTGTTATATTTATCACATGCGCACTTTTATAAGATAAAAATTGCATATGGTGGTCTATTTACATGTTTATTGTTTATCAATTAAAGTTGCAACCATCTTCTAATTATTATACCATTTTACATAGAGAAGTTTTATAACGACAAAAACGGATGTCTACAACTTTGGAGCTGTACTCCTACAGCTAGTGATGAAGGTGGATGAAGAAAATATTGGTGAAAGAAAAAAGATTAAGTCAACGCATATTGTTGATGTAGCGGTCAATGAAATTGAAAGAAGAAAGCATGTGGTTTCATAAATCTTTGATGAAATCTAGATGTACAAAGGTGGTAGGACTTAAGATCGTAGAGATAGGACTTAAGTGTATATATTTTCATCACACTCATCGTCCAACAATGAATGAGGTGGTTTGCACACTTGAGGAGTTACCGTCCAACAATGAATGAGATTATTAGCATATGGTGAATGCATTTTAAATTTGGTATGAACAAAGATTCTCCCTATGCTAATAATCTCATTCATTGTTGGACGGTAACTCCTCAAATGTGCGAACCACCTCATTCATTGTTGGACTATGAGAGTGATGAAAATACATACATTTAACTCCTATCTCTATGATCTTAAGTGCTACCGCCTTTGTACATCCAATCTACATCAAAGATTGATGAACCATATGATTTCTTCTTTCAAATACATATGTTGCTTCATCAACAATATGCGTTCACTTAATCTTTTTTCTTTCACCAATATTTTCTTAATCCACCTTCATCACTAGCTGTAGGAGTACTACTCCAAAGCTGTAGACATCTGCTTTTGTTGTTATAAAACTTCTCTATGTAAAATGGTATAATAATTAGAAGATGGTTGCAACTTTAATTGATAAACAATTAACATGTAAATAGACCACTATATGCAATTGTCATCTTATAAAAGTGTGTATTTGATAAATATATCAAACTCAATCATGATATTTATAACTTGGAAATCAAATACTTGTTCAAAATTCTAACATTGAACTTCCAAATGTAATTTTAATGCATTAACCATGAGAATACTTGGCCTATATGCATACAAAATTATTGAATACAACAAGTGATGACTATTTATTTGAAAGAAATGGTTAGTTGGGAAATTTGTCTTTATTTGGAGCAGTATTTGACATCAGATTCTCTACTTCTTGTATCATCGCACTAAAGTCACATAATTTCACAATATTTGCCTAAGCAAGTAGTAGTCAAGTGTTATTTTGTCAAAATGTTAAACGTTTCATATAAATCAAAGATATAACTCAATTTAACATAGAATTCTTTTATTGTATTGTCTTCTTGATATTTGGTTTGTTACTAACATAGCCTACTAAAATATTTGTTTTTTTGAAGTCTTCAATAACATGTTTATGGCTTTCATGGCTTCAATGAATGTAGCTCAGTACTACATCGTACTGTTTCAGAACTTGGTTCCCTATTTGTGGATTACATACCACCAATAGTTTATAGACAAGT
Organism: Bretschneidera sinensis; assembly: GCA_023935145.1. Classification (NCBI taxonomy): domain Eukaryota; kingdom Viridiplantae; phylum Streptophyta; class Magnoliopsida; order Brassicales; family Akaniaceae; genus Bretschneidera; species Bretschneidera sinensis. The sequence continues at coordinate 138,884,108 of CM043699.1, forward strand.
TCTTAAATTAAATGCGCAGTGCGCACTTCTAAACCCAATAAGGTAGGTTTCCAAAGATCATGAAATTCTTTTATTCTCTCTGATTTCTATGGCTGAATCTCTACTGTTACAAAAAAACCCTTAAATTCAGGTGCTTAACAATCTTAAGATTTAATATTGTTAATTCACTTGAAGCAAAAAATGGAAGCTTAAAAAATAGTGTCTAACTTATGTGCGTCTTTCATCAATTCTATTTAATAGAAAATGCTCATATATTTCAATAGAAAATGAATTCTGTGTAAAAAGAACGTATAAATCAAATATTATGACAACAGAGGAATTACCATGGAATATGTTGGAGAGTGTAGATGGCACATACTCGAGTAAAAAATTGTTTATTTAAAGTTTTGAATTTTTTGTCAAACAATTACTTATAAAGAATCCTAATTTTTGTAAAAGAAAAATAATAAATATAAAGAACATATATTTTGTTTATTAAATATTTTACACCCTTATTCGTATTTTTATATAATATAAAATATAATATATTATAAATATCTTAGTTATTTTTTTGTGTGTATATATATATATAAAGTTACTTTAAAAAATGAAAATTTAAACAAACCATTGTAATCGTATTATTTATAAAAAAAAATTATAATATTATGTAATTAATATATCTAGATAAAGATATTACAAGTGAAAAAAAAAAAAAAGCTAAATGGTAAAACAATAACAACACCCATGAGAGAAATTTTGACAGAGAGGTTAGTGGGTATTGCCCTTTGAAAGCCATTTACAACGATCTCCATTTTACTAGGTTGGATTTTGATCTTAGCAGTAGTGAGCGACGGAAGGTGAGGTGCAATTAGTTTCTTGGCAAGCGTCGAGTGTGGGCTAGGTAAGATTATATTCCGATTGAGGTTCTAGGGGAAATACAGGCAGAGCAAGGGAAAGTGGTTTGATCCGTTCTTCGACAGGTAAGGCTAGTGGGTTTCAAAGCTAGTTCTAATACCGTTGCAGAATTACAAGCTAACTTAGTTGTCGTTGGAGGAAGAGTTTAGGCAGGTGGAATGTGAGTTGGATGCCGTCGTGGTGCTTCATCTCTTTCAAATTGCTAGTACGAAGTGGATCCAAATGGAACTTTAATTGTAGATTGTCGTGCCTTAAGCAATGAGGCATTGGCAGTGTACTTTCAAGCATAGACTCCAAGAAGGGAATATGCCGATTTCCTTGCAAAATCTCCTATGGATGAGTCTCAAGATCTTATTGTTATTGGCGCCCCTCCTCCGAGCATGCGTCAGATTCTCCAAGCTGATGCTATAGACATCGCCTTTCCCAAACCATCCTGAGGGCTGTTGATTTTTATTTTTGTTTGTCTTATTGTGTAGTACAAAAAAAAACAAAACAAAAACAATAAAAGGCATTTTTATTTAAATTCTAAACACAAGAGTATGAATTTTATATTTTGATGTGATAATAAATGTCAGTTGAGGGTTGAAGTGTGTATGAAAACAAATTAATTACTGAATGAAAAATTTTGGTTCGGTTATCTCGGTAATCGATTGTATTTTTTTTAAAATTTCAGTAATTTGATTTAATATCAGCTCCATTTCTTTTTTATGAAGGCATGTATTATTTTCAATCAATGTGCTCTGTGATATTCTCTTGTAGCCATGTGGGCTTTTTGATGTAATTTGCTTTATTATACAGGGTTTGGTTTTATATTCCCTGTTTTCTTTGTATGCTTTTTATTCAACTATCTGTAAACTTGTGTAAATGCCCAGTAATTTCATAAAACAAAACATAAAATTTATTATATTTTGTTATGGTAAAATTTTTTAAATTATAATAAAAAATTATTTTCAAGATAAAGATATAACATTCAAATTTGTAATCCCTATATTCATTTTGAATCTATATATGATTCTCTACCTCTCTTAAATTAGTGTACCATATCATTCTCGTTGACACATGTTGCAATGCACATATACCGACGTGATTGATGATTCAAGATCTACCATCCATGATACTAACAATTTTATTGAAGACAACAATATTCAAAACACATTTAGTTCTAATTAAAATACTACGCATTTAGTTTTAATTTTTCTTTTGCTAATATATAAAAATAAAATTAGTTAAGTTTAAGATATTTAAATTTTAAGTAATATAATTTGGAACATATTTTTTTATATAATATTTTAGATTATTTTGTTTTAGTTTAATATTTAAAATTTAAATGGCCAAAATTTTTATTAGAGTTTTAAGATATAATTCCAAAAAATTATAGTTAGAGAGGCTTTTAAGAGATAATTACCAAAAGTGAGATCATTCTGGACATATATTTATAAAGTAATTTTTTTTTATAATTATCAATGTTAATTAAAAATAAATAAACTAAAGAGAAATAATATATAAATTCTACAAAGAGATAACAAAAGAAAGAGGTAGTTGAGAAAGTTCACAATGCCATACTAAGTTATAATTGTTGTCCTTTAAAAAATGATAACTATTGTATGCAGTTTGGAAAATATAGATGTAGAAAAATAATTTGGCAGTAGAAAAGAAAAAAAAAAAGAAATGATAAAATTTTAAATTTCTTATTATATTCAAAGTATCCAAATAATAACTTTATTACTATTCATAATTGTTGTAATTGTTAATATCGATAAGCAATGATTACTCACAATTTGTTTTTGCAAAAACTTCAACTCGTGCCTTTGAGTACAGTAAAAATTCTACCACTAAATTTTATCAATTAAACTATTGATCTCAAAAGAGGTGACAAAATGTATAAATACAAATAATACATAGCCAACTTTCATTAATATTAATTAATAAGGAAATAGATACAAAAAAAGAAGAAGAAAAATAGTATAACTCTAGTGGAGGATAGGCTTGATCATTGTGTAATACTCGTATTCGTAAAGGGTACAGAAGTAATTTGATAAATACAGCATAAAATTAAAATAATATATTTATGTGAAGGACTAAATATTGACTAAAATAATTCTTTTGAAAAAAAAAATTAGGATGTGGATGTCATTAAAATAAAAGAAAAAAATTGAACCTGAACTTCTAATAGAAAGGAAAAGTAAAAAGAAAAAAAAAAGTTTTGAAAAAAATTATTTAAAAAAAAGTCAAAGAAATGTGGCAGCAGGTGGCGGCACCTGCTGCCAAGTAAATTGTGGGAGGCTATATGTCTCCCACAACAATTTCGTGGCAGCCACCTATTGCCAAGGGAAACAGAGTTTCAAATGAAACTCTGCATGCCCTCCACGTCTCCAAAACGTGGAGCAAAATTGGGAGCTTGGCTGAAGCAAAGAAATATATATATATATATATATAGAAAGGTCGAAAGAGCAAAATCATGAAAAAGCTATTAGAAAAACATAAGGTAATAACATAGTGTTTATTTTTTGAATTTTTAGCATTCATGAAATTTCCTAAAAAGTCAAAGTGAGAATTTTCAAAGGGTGTGGTTTATAATGAGTTGAAGAATAAATTATAAATTAATATAAATATGATGTCAGGTGTTGACAATCTACAACCGGGGGAAATTTCTAAGAGGAACGGGAAAGGCAAGGAGGTGATCCATGGGTAGCTTTAAGTGCTACATGGTGAGTTGGATTTACTTTAAGTAATCTAAATAAAAAAATGAAAAATCTAGTGATAATATTAAAATAAATTATTGGCTTATGTTTTGGTGATAGATAAAGATTTGGTTGATAGGTATGATATGAATTTTGGACATGTAGAAAATTATTAGGGGAGAAATAATATTTTTGGGAATAATAAGTTAATTTAATAATAAAAGTGATAAGTGAAATTCTTGATGAGTTATGGTTGATGTTTTGATATGAATTATGATAAGATGAATTTTAGTGGATTTTGACAAGCTTTGATGGATGATTTGATGTGATTTGAGATAAATTTTGGTGGATCTTGACAAGCTTTAATGGATGATTTGATGTGATTTGGGATGAGAGGATTTTAGTGGAATTTTTATATAATTTGAGAAAAATTAGGATAGTCAATTTAGATATTTGAATTCATGTTGGTTTTATATTACTGTTCATATACATATTTCATATCATTGTTCATATGCATATGCATTAAATGAGAAAGAAAAGAACCGGAAAAGGCAGTCGGTCTAATTGAAAAACCATGACAGCTAGTATATGCTGGAAATAAAAGGGACACCGTGCCAACCGGTATATGCTGGAAATGAATTCCGTGGCAGCCTAGACAAGCTGTAAAGAAAAGAACCGGGAAGGCAGCCGGTCTAAATAAGAAAGAAAAGAACCAGGAAGGGGTCGATCTAAATAAGAAAGAAAAGAACCGGGAAGGGGCCTGTCTAAGATAATAACAACTTGTCGACAGGTGGGAAGACGTTGCCATCATAATAATTCATGCATTGCATCTGTTTTAACTATTGTTTGCATTAATGAAATGCTGATGTGTGATGTGTTATTGTGAATTTATTTATAGATGGATGAGTCTCACAGAGAGAGACAGTTATGGTGATAAGTACCATTTAAATGGTAGATTTTATGATGTGAACCTCATTAAGAGGAAATTTTGAGATAATTGATGGGCTTAAGGTGAACTAATAAATAAGAAGAAGAGTTGATAGAGGATGGGATTTATGATATGTGTAGTGATAGTGGAATGCTAGTATCACGTGGTATGAAATATAATTGATTTAATATTGAAAGACTTTTATACAAATGAGTACTTCTAGTAAATTTAATTCACTGAGCTTATGAAGCCACCCCTCATTGTACAATGATTTCAGGTAGCAAGCATGACAATTAGTTTGGAGTTGAGGTTCAGAAGAAATCATTTTCTGTAAGCCTCGTACGTGTCAACATCCTCAGACTAATGAGAAAAGAAATAAAATAAAAATTTATTTGTAAATATTCATGCATTTTACTTTGTATCTATTGTTTAAAGATCATATTGATGTAACTCCCCTATTGAGGATTGAGTAATTGTGTAAAAATTTCTTTTGGTGTTATTCATTTTTATTGTTGCATATATGTGTCGTGCTGGGATTTTCAAAATGTGATGACACCAACTCGGGGGTGACCAACCCGGGATGGGTCGTTACACATTGCTTGTCAAAAGGTGTATGTTGAGATAAAGAACAATTAATCTAGCCATTGCGATAACATAAAAAAGTGTGAACTCATAACAATGCAACGATTGCTTCGTTTCTCGAGCCCGCAAATTGACAACAACTCCTACACACATTGAACAAAAAGAATAAAGGCATATGTAATATGAATTGTAAATAAAATTCAAGTAAATATATATAATAAAATTAACTTGTACACAGAAAAGATAGCTACAATACAATTCAATAATAAATTATCGATAGAACACTGAAGTAAAGTTAGTGTAATTGTGACATTAAATTGATCTCTTAAAAATGCAATAATTAAAAAAATGATAACTAGAAGACTGATGTGATAATTTGTTAGTAGAGGAGTTTAAAGTTGCATAAGTTCTATTTATAATGGTGTTGAAATGAGGATGATTTGAGATACGAATAAAATTCAATATTTTCGTTATGATGACTATAAGACTGATGTGATAATTTATTAATATATGTGTATATATATATATATATATATATATGTGTGTGTGTGTGTGTGTGTGTGTTAATAAATCTGGTAGGGATCTATGACAAACCCCTTTGCATCACAAGGAGGCTTTTGCATAAAATAAAAAAAAGAGATTTCTTTTGTATTTCGGTAACACCGATGACTACTATTTTTTATTTTAATGAATTTGAAATGTAATATTTCAGCAATACCAAATTATCAATTTTTATTTTGATAATATCGAACGACCAAAAATTTTGGAAAAAAATATCTAATAAATTTTTTTTATAAATTACTTTTTTTTTATGTGATTTGATTATCGACTAATTTGCACCCTTAAGTAATTACAAGAAAACAGAGCATTTGCGACAGCAAATCCCCTCGCATAAGCATACAATCCCGTCATTTAAAGTCATCTGCGATGGGATCCTGTTGCAGATCAAATCATTGTAATTTTGCTTGTCATATATGCTTAAATTCAATGACAAGACTAAATCTCGTTGCTGATTTTAGTATCTACGATGGGTTTGTCATTTTCAACAATGGGAATACCCCATGGCTAATGTTTACCCAAAAAAGGCGACCAAAAAACTTAATATAATAATTGTATTAGCGAGGAGGAACCCATCGCTAATGTCGTCGTAGATAAGGTGATATTGTTCTATTTTTAGTGACAAGTTATGCGAGGGGATACCCATCGCAGTCGAGTTGGTAAGGTATCAACAATGGCTAATCTTGTCGCTGATATTTATAGTGCAAAATTATTAGCGACCAACTTTCCCATCGCTAATGTTGTTAATAGTTTTTTTTTTTTTTTTTATTTTCAAGAATTTTTAATGCAATATAAAAAAATTCATAATTATCTGCTCAAAATGTATTACATTTACGTTCAAAATTGGATTTAATTACGTCAATACCAAGAAGTGAATAAAACAAAATGGAATTGAACAAATTCTAATTATAGTAAAAATAATAAGAACAAAATTTTACTGGCCTATCCTGAGTGGGCTCTACTCGAGATAGTATCCTTACTTTTCAAAACTGAGCACCTGGACAATTATAATATGAATAGAATCTATCATAAACGTAGGATAATATATGAATATCACTGTAAGCAAGTACAATTTCAATCCATAACACAATCCTTTAACTTTACAAAGGGGCGTCTCATAACATGTAAACTTCAAAATATACAACTTAATACAAAATACTTAACCTCTATTATAAAAAGGATTGGGCGAGGATGCTAGCACCTAGAGACTTCTTCTTCCTTGCTTCTTCACTTACGGTTCAAAGTCCTCAAATAATCTTCCTGAAATAATAAGAGGGAGAGGGTGAGCTAAAAAACTCAGTGAGTGGTCATATTACGCATAGTAATGAAAGAAATCAGTTTATATGGTCCCTTGTGTGTAATTTAGTACATAATAAAATTCTACATAATTATCTCTTAATGCAATAGATAAGTATCACAAGGCTCGTGGATTCTGAATATACACCTCAAGCATGATGCATGATACAACGAAATGCATTCCTTCAATCATTTCAATTATTTACCCTTTCAATTAGGCAACTTACTAACATCAGGACATCTCCCATTAAATAAAATTGGACCCTCCCTCTACCCCTTACCGAGCCAGGGCTACTTCTTAACAATAAAGGTCTCCTCCCTACCCCTTATCTGGTGGAGCTTTACTATTTAAAATATTAGGACTTCCTCCCTACACTTTACCGGGTGGAATTTATATAATCATTGAATAGATCCAATCATTCACATTTATACATCAATCACAACAAAAGTAATATGACAATTAACAAGCATTCTTGGTAATAAAATCTTTCAATATATATTTTATGAACTAATCACATTAAATATTCCCCAAGCATATCGCTTCCATATATACAAGCACTTATAAACATCTTATATTCCTTCCATCTTTGATCTATAATACGTAGAATACTTAGAACCTTATAGTTGTGTATAATCTAATTTTTTAATTTCTTTTAAGACTCTCACACTTACTAAGAGTAAAGTGATACTCACCTCGGAGACTAAACTTTTACTCTCGAATCACCTCCTTACCCTTAGAATGTTCTTCAAACGCACCTAAATAATTTATCGATTACAATCAGCCTCCGAGGTATACACAATTGCACACTAATTACCCGAGTCAAGAAATCAAGATCAACTATTTAATTTGTCTAGTTATTCTTAAGGATTTGTGATTTGAAATAAAAGGAAGAATTTCGTTTAAAATTCTGAAAACAAGCTTGCATAGTTGGTTGTCTTATTTGCATAGTTGACTGTGAGACTTCTAGAGAGTTTCACAATCGACTGTTTGACTCCACAGTTGATAGTGGGACCTCGAGAGAGTTTCACAGTCGACTGTGGGTTCTTGGAAAGAAAAGCACAGTCGATTTTCTAATTTTTACAGTCGATTGTGTTAAGGACTTGAACTCTCTACCATTTTCACAGTTGACTGTGCAATCGCGACAATCGATTGTCTTGAGGTCTAAAGCTCATAAATAGGCAAAAATATTACTTTTTCCTTTTGAAAACCAAATCAATCCTTCATAAAACTTCTAACCCTTTTGAGACACAAGTTTTCCAAGAATTTAAATCAATTGTCTAAATTATCCATAACAAACCTTTCAAGTTGGAGTCTTCAAATCCACAACCATGCACAAAACTCTTTTCTTCAAACTAAAAACCTAGCCTTTCTTAAACTCTTTCTTGAATACAAATTAAAATTCAAAATCTTGAAACAAAACCTAAAGGATCTTGACTAAAGTAGTAGAGAATGCAAAAAAGGCAACTTACTTAAGATTTTTGCACTTGAAACTCACCAAAAGTCAAAGGGAAAAGTGAAATGAAGGAAAAGCTAAAGTGCTTTCTTGGAAGGAAACGGAAGGGCTGAAAATGAGGAACCCTCTCATCCTTATCTATTTATACCACTTACCAATGCAAAAAGGCTAGATACTTTACCCCTTGAAGTCTCTAATTATTCTAATTAAACCCTAAGTCAAAATCTTTTCTCATAAGTCCCCAACTAATTAACTCATCAATAATTATTAAGGTCTCAAAAATACCCACACAAACATTTAAATTTACTAGGCTATTAAAAATTAAGTTAAAAAGGAGAGATGGGAGCTACAAAATTACTATATCAAAATATATAATAATAAACATGAAATACGATAATATTTAAATAAAAAAATCATCAAAATCTTCTAATACAATCCCCAAAAAGTGGTCTTAAGGGTCCTTGAGATCACCTTCGTGCATGAGATCCTCAGCGTCCTCAACCTCCCCATCATCGTCATTGTTATCGTCCTCCCCAACATAATCACTACGATTGTCCTCCCCAGCATCATCATGAGATGGTTGAAACAAAAAAAATAAGCATTATTGAAGGAAAAAGCTAAATAAGTTAATTAGAAACCATTTTGGTAAAAAAAAACTAAGTTATGTACGTTTTTTGACCGAACCCCCTTTTTTAACTGATGATCCAAAATAGATTCCATTTTTCCCACTAGTCACATTCTACCAAACGGACGTGACAATAACCCCGCCTTATCTATTAGATAACTATTTTACTCTTATGACCTTAAAACCACTAAGTTATCTACATTATTTTACCGAAACCACGCTCGATTTTTAACCAGTGATCCAAAATGAATTCTGTTTGTTCCCACTAGTCACATTATCCAAAATGGACATGATAATAATTTCGTCTCGTCCGTTAACTATTTTAATTTTTGACCTTAAAACTGCGAAGTTATATACGTTTTTTGACTGATCCCCCATTAATTTTTAATCGGTGATCCAAAATAGATTTTGCTTGTTCCCATTACTCACATTATACCAAACGAAAGTGATGGTAACCCACCTTGTCCGTTTGAAAACTATTTTACTTTTTTAACCTTAAAACCTTCAAGTTTTTTTATGTGTTTTTACTGACACCCCTCTGGTTTTTAACCTGTGATCCAAAATAGATTCCATTTGTTCTCACTAGTTACATTCTACTAAACGAACGTGAAGTTAACCCTCTCACTAGTTACCTTGTTTCACAATTATTTTACTCTTTTGACCTTAAAACCACTAACCTTGAACTACACTTAGTCTCCTCGCTACTACTACCACTACTTGACCTATTTGAATGAGGAGACATACTAGAAAGTAAAGAGGAGGAAAATAAACTCTTATCGAAGTAAAAGAGTGACCGAGGAGAGAAAAATTCCTAACTAAGAGAAGGAAACATCGAGTTACCTTGACTAAGAATAAAGAGGGATTTGAGAAAATGTGGTGAGAAACCTCTTTGAACCTCCCCCTTATAAAGAAAAAGTAATGACCAAAATCAAAGCAAATTAAGGGCTCAGATCTAAAGACTCTTACGTTTCCCAAGAAGAAAAGAGTATTTTAGTAGGCAGAGAACCTTTTAGAACCCTAAAATTTCTTAAAATGACTCCAAAAGTTTTCACTAAGTCATTTCTCAAAGATGAGAACATTCTAAGTATTCTTACCTTAGCATCGAAATAACTCGACACCTTACACTCGGTAGGTTTTTCAATCAAGCAATGAGGTAAGAGTTCCGAGCGAACCTTACCCTCGGTAGGTTTTTTAACTAAGCACCAAGGTAAAAGCTTCGAGAAAACCTTACCCTCGATAGGTTTTTCAATCAAACATTGAGTTAAGGGCTCCGAGAAAAACTAAGGTAAGAGCTCTGAGCGAACTTTACCCTAGGTTTTTCAACCAAACACCAAGGCAAGGGCTTTGAGTAAACGTGACCCTCGGTAGGTTTTTCAACCAAGCACCTAGGTAAGAGTTTCGAACAAATCTTACCCTCGATAGGTTTTTCAATCAAGCACCAAGGTAAGATCTTCGTGCAAACATTACACTCAATAGATTTTTCAATCAGCTAAAATCAGGTTAAATTTTTTCCCAAAGGGCTGAGCATCCACTTTGTGAACTAAAGATCAATTTTTTTCCCTTCAAACCATTTGAAAAATATTTCAAATCAGAGGCAGATCTTTGGGTCAAATTAAAATGTAAGATCCGTCAAAACAACAAAGGGAACAAATTCTTTCCCTCAGGACCTTTTCACCTATAGGGTCGAGCATCGCTGGCCGAGGAATTCCTTCCCTCAGTACCTTTCAACAAACAGTACCAAGGACTTTAGCCCAAGGAATCCCTCTCCTCGGTACCTTTTTTAAACATCCCAAGCATAGGAACTCAAAAAGGTTGAGCTTAGCCTAAAATTTGCACCTTAAACCAACAAAAATTTCTTATGTACCCTAAGACTACTTCCTTAGAACGAAAAGACTCATTCAAACGAAGATGGGGCATATGGTGTGGGACAATTTTCTCTCACCAATCAGATGACGACATATGGCACTCCTAATGAGTAAAAAAAGTAAACCCACAACTCAAGATCAGTATTCAATTAAAAGGTGACAAGTGAACAAGGGAAAAACAGTAAATTCACCCTTAAATCCTAATCAAATAGAAAATCTAATTCTTGGAGAACATTTCTCGTAGGATCTTAATCCTGATTGGACTTTACTACAAGGCAATATATAAAAGGGCTCCAATTACTTCAAAGGTACGTCACAAAATCTCCAGCTTTACTAATACTCTCTTTCTTTCATAGTACTGACTTGAGAGTCAGAGAGTCCCCTAGGAGACCTAAAACCTCTAGAAGACTTTTAGTTTACGTGTTCTAGTGTGTGCAGGTGTTTGCATCGCTCGTAGTAGTTTATTCCAGCAAAGATAAATTTGATCTAACATGATAAAAAAAAAATCCTAACGAAAAAAAAACTTATTTTTTTACTATTAAAGATTGAAAAATCGCAAAAGTGGGACAAGAGTAGAAAATTATTAAATTTGTTAGATGATTTCCAAATGATTTATAGAATTTAGTGGGTATTAAAATGGGTCAATCTTGTGTCCAAATAGGTATAAATAAATGGTGGAGAAAAGTTAACAAAAACCTACCCTATACTAATAGTGGAAAGCAAGAGGTTTGTTATGTACCAAACAAAAACTCAGGATGATATGTCATGAAAATGGGCCAAATCACAAGGTGATGAATGTATTTTTGCGAAATGTTTTTAATTAGTACTCCTCAACTTGTGAATTTTTTTTGAACCATCAACTTATAAGGGTTAATTACTATAAAATGTCCATATCAATCTAAGGTTATAGAGCAAACACTGCGTAATTTGTTGTTAAACTATCTTTGTACTTACGCTAATAATTGGATTATTGACTGTGATGATGGAGTTGATGTTAAAGGCTGCTTTGCATGGTCATTGATGAATAACTTTGAAGTGAACCTTAGTTGTGCCGTCAAATTTGGACTTTACTATGTAGATTTCAAGAACGACTTAATGCAATATCCAAAGGAGTTAGCTGAATGGTTCAAGAAGTTTTTGAAGAAAGAGACCAAAGGCTCTAATATCATTCTTTGGCTTACCTCAATTCTATCAAGGATAACAAAGAGTTGGTCACTATTGATATACTATAGTTGGATAATGTCTTATGGTTTTCGATCATATCCCAAGGATATATATTACTGATTATTTTGTAATTTTATTTATTAGGCTTTTTCAGTTGCTTTTTAAGGGTTTGATTAGGTGAGGTTATTATCACCCAAAATGACTGTGGCGCAAATCCTTTTTGGATTAAATTATTCTTATAAAACAACTTCTTCTGTTTTTATTTTTGGAAAAATATAATATTTTAGCCAAAGAACAAGAATATAAAGAAGGGAAACCACTATAGAGCACACAAATCTCAATTCAAAGCTAACTCTCTGTCTACATAATTTGCATCCAAATTTAAACTAAAAAAAAATGCTATCTCTAACATCAAAGGTAATAGAGATAAAAACAGAATCTTGAATATGAAAACCCTTTTTATGTAATCTATAGTTCCTCTCTTAACTGAGTACATATGGTAATTTCTTCTGGGCGTTCACTGTTGGTTCTAACAAGAACAATCAAATAGACTCAGTTCATCCTATAATTCAGGGAGATGGTTCTTTGTTTCATCGATAAGAATTATTAAAGGTAAAATAACTTAACAAGATACTTTGTCATTGACATAGTTTGACAATATGCATGAAGACTAAGCAAAATTATCCCTTCTATTTAAGGCTTGTAGCAACAATTTAGATAAGTGGCCAGAACAAGTCATTCATGAGATAGAATGATAAAGTTTGAATTTCTAATCTCTTTTTGGGTAATAAAAAATTGTTTATTCATTAAAAAGAAGTTTATGATAGACATGAGTGTATTGAGGAAGTAGTTGAAGTGTTTGAATTGTCTTAAGTATGTTTGAACAAATGATTTTTATAAATTTTATAGAATTCATTTGCAATTCTATATACTATCACGTCCGGAAGATAATAAGTTAAGGAATTCGTTTGTAAATAAATTTGCTATAGAATCGAATTAGTTTATTATAAATCTTATCAAAATTGATAAAATTTTTAAATTTGAATTCTACAAGTTGACCAAAGTATTCTCTCGTGTCAAAATCTCATCATAACAATAATGTATTGTGTGGGACTGTGGGTACAAGAAAAGCGAGGCCATTTTTTATTTCCCAAATGTGAAATTCTTTAGTCTGGCCCACTAGGAACAGCCGGCCACGGTTATATATTAATTCATGGACAATTAAAAGAAAAGGGGACTCAATATGGTAACAAACTCGGTAACTGATCACCCTTGCATTTTATAATTATTAGCGCAGTGTAAATCTCACATTCTTTCTCTCATCTCTCCAGTTTCTCCAATAAAAAAGTAAGAATATTTTGCTCATGTATATTTGTTTTTGGTCATATGTAATATTCGGAAGTCTCTTGATTTTTGGGAAAAAAGAAATATTAAATTCAATTCCTAATTATTTCAAATATTGAGAATTCAATTGAATTTTACAATTTAATATAATAAAATTAAACATGAAATTCATTTTAATTCATTTTTAAATCATTTTTTCAAATTTATTTAAAAATAAAATGAATCTCGTTTGCATTTGATTTCAGAAGGAGCAAAAATTGGAATTGATCTCTTAAGTTGGCTAAGTTTTGTTCACTCATTGACTCATTCATAAGGGGATAAAATGTTATGCCTCTTCTGCCCCCCTTAAGTTTTCTCAATGGTTTATGAATAAAAGTACTTTAAAAAAAAAAAAAAGATATAGTGTTATGCCAAACTTTGTAATAATATTGATCGAATTATGGAAAATTAGTGCTTAATTTATATTATTAAGAATAATTGAGTTACCAATTATCTCAAAAAGCTTAACAAATATTTAAGTTGCAAATTATCTCAAAAGTTTAAGCTGACGAGAATTGACTTAATTATTTTTTTATACTTTAACACGCTCTTTCACGTGCAAATTGACTAAAGGATTAAAGATTTTGCACGTAATATCTTAAAGGGTACAAAATTAGGTGAAATATTAATTGAAAAATGGTATCATAGGACATGAAACCATGACTCAGAGCTTTGATACCATATTATGAGATACTTGAGTTACCATTAATTATCTCAACTATTTCGTAACATGGTATCACAACTTTAGGTTGTGGTTTTGTGTCCTATATTATGATGAGCGCCTGGATATATTATGATGAGAGTCTTATAATAAAAATCTTTCTTGAATAAAAGCACCTTCAGATTAGGGATTTTAGGAACAAAAAAAAAAAAGAAATAAAAAGAAACTATTTAAAAATAAGGTGATTGCAAGTGTCATCTGTACTTTGATACTTTCATTTGTCATGATCCAAAAGGCATACTCTTGAAAGAGTCTTCATACCTGGAAAATACTCCCTCTAAACCACCTAACTTAGCGAAAAGAGGAAGAAAAGGCTTATAGACGAATACACCTTGATGGAATTCATCAAATTAATAGTAGAGAAAACTCTTAAAAGAGAATTGTATTTATTTGACTGGAAAAGAATTGATGATATCATTTTTCATATACAAACCTATTTATAGTTACATAAAACTAGGTAAGCAAGGAATAATTATTCTAAAATGATCTTAACATATACAATTTCTTATATAAGAAGGCAATAAGTTAGCTATATATCGTAGCCTAATTAATTAAATAGATCCTAATAAATAAAAAAATAATGGAATTACAAAAGAATCAATAAAATACATCTTCCGGTTGTGCTTGAAAACCATGACAAACTTCAATATGTCAATAGTGACCAGCTCTTTGTTATACGTGATAAAATTGAGGAAACCCAAAGAACAACATTAGATCGCTTGCTTTGTTTCTTTAGAAACTTCATGAACCACTTGGCTGATTCCTTAGGATATCGTTTCAAGTCATTCTTGAAATCTACGTAGTATAGTCCGAATCGAACAGTGTAACCAAGGTTCCATTCAAAATTATCCATCAATGACCATGCAAAGTAACCTTTCACATCAACTCCGTAGTCACTGTCAATAATCCGATCATCACCATTAGTATAAAGATTTAACAAAATGTTTGATCGATAAGCTTGTTTTGAGATGGGAAGAGTTAAAACTTCAGAAGTTGAGCACTAAAAATGATCATAAATAGTGCAAAAGAATAATTTTAATTATATCAATATCAATCGTGTCATAGAACACAAATATTCTTGTAAGCTTTAAAATAATTTTTGCAAACCAAAAAAATTAGAGATAATAAATTTATCTCAAGTTAAATACAAAACTCACTCGATGGCTTCTAAAAGATTTTGAAGATGCTTTTCATGATATTCTTTTCTCTCAGTATCCTTAAGAGCTTCCTCCAATGGTAATGTTTCATTGTTGTAATCATCGTATCCTACGTGAGTTTTGTTTCAAAGAAATCAAAACTAATTAGTTGGATTATCCAATATTTAATCAATTATCACTTATATGACATATGTTCTAACAACTAGCTTACCATTCTCAGTAATGTAAATGGTTGGATTATTGTAATGATTCTTGACGTACTTTAGAATATATTTGATACCTTCAGGATACACTAGGATCAAGTCTGAAGCCGCCTGAATTAAAAAAAATGTTATATATATTATTAGTAATTTTCTATAGTGTACATATACAAAATATATCTATATCTATATATATATATATATATATATATATATATATATATATCTAAGAATATACATATTTTACAAACATACCTGTGGACCAATAAGAACTCCATCTCGATCTTCTATGAAATAAGAAGAAAAAAAATTCAAAGTCCATATGTTAGTCACCATTACCTATGTTGGCAATATGAAAAATAGAAAGAAAAAAACTTTTATATTTTTTTTTGGAAGCTTTGGTTTTAATGTGAACTTACTTTTCCATAAAACATGTTGATCAGTTGTGTACCTAGGTTTTTCAGGATCAACATGATTAAGATCAGTTACATAAAGAGCACCATAGTAATTTATCCCCACAAAATCAAATGATTTTTTAAGCATTTCAGATTGTTCTTTAGTGAAGGAAGGTAATCGATCCCCAACGTAAGTCTTCATACTTTGTGGATAATCCCCAAATGTTATAGGGTCCAAATGCCTGCGTAGAGATGTAAAAGATTATTTTTGTTCTTTTCTTAAAAGGAAAATAGCAAACTTATTATATCATAAACGGAATGTTTTTTTCTTGAACAAAAAATATATTTTTATATTCATAAATAGAATAAAAATAAGAAAAATAATGAGAAAATAAATTGCTTAATTTTATATGAAACAATTACCAGCCTAGCATGAAATCAAGGGCTCGTTTGGCTGCTTCTCTATCAGCTAGGGAATTAGACTGAGGCTCAAACCATGAGGGCGAGAGTACTATCCCAATCTGACCATTTTGATCTTCACACTATACAATTTATAAATAAAAAAAACAAATGAATTAAATAATTATAAGGCACCGTTTGGAAAAAGGAATATGCTTTGGGTTTAATATGAACTTTCCCTTTTCAATTTTATTGGAAAGGATCTCGAAAGTTGCAAAACAAATAAAAAAAAAGGAAAAAAAGGATTTATATCTTATAGTAGTTTAAAAAATTAATTTGGTAATAATATGCATATCAAGCTAGCAATTAATGCATTGGATCATAATTTTAAAACTGTCATACATACCTTTTTACATTTTCTGAACTCTTCTACCGCTGCCGCATGAGCAAGCAGCAAATGATGTGAAACAATATAAGGCTCAATGCTGGAGTTCCCTGCTTGACAGGCATTGTTGACCCATTTTGAACATCGTCCTTGTGCTTTTTTTCCATTGTCATAACCAGCAACACTGTAAACCCACGGCTCATTGAAAGTTGTCCAAAGTTTTACTTTATCACCAAATTCTTTAAAGCATATGCTCGCAAAGTCTCGAAAATCATCCCTGTATATGCATAATAGGATACTTTTTCAATCAAATATATAGGACAACTCCATAATTCTTGACTTTATGTTTTGTTGGAATTAATATAATTCATGTAATCCAATAACTTGATCTTTTAATAAGATTTGATATAAAAGAAACATTTACTTACACTATGTGATGGCTTAAAAAGCCACCATATTCATCTTCTAAAGCTTGAGGAAGATCCCAATGAAAGATAGTCACAAAAGGTTGTATGTCTGCACATGCATTACACATCATTTGAGAGAGATAATTAAGTTCGGTTCAAATGAGTCACAAGAAGTAATTCTAGATTTATTATTAATGGACCAATTATAAAGTAAATCTTCAACAAGCTAATGGATTTCTTGAAAAACTTTAAATTTCGTCCAAGCATTTTGATTTCCTATCCCTTTATTTTATTTTATCTTATTTTTTCATTTCAAAAGAACTTAATTATATTTCAATGTGAATACTAACTTGGTTGATATATTAAAATATTTGAATTATATATATATATGTATATATATATATATATATATATATATATATATATATAATCATCACTATTGGCCCAAAAGATTTTAAATCTGTATAGGGGAGAGAACTATGACCGTTTGCTAGGAGCTCATTGATGAGATTTTTGTAGAATTGGATCCCTTTCTCGTTCACTCCTTCACTTAACTTTCCACCTGATTTAAAAAAATGAATTAATAATTTAAGAAGGTGAAAAAGAAAAAAAAAAGTAAAGAAAAAAAAAAAAAAAAAAAGAAAAAAAAAAGAGTCAAACATATCATGTCATTAATCTACACACTCACGAGGTAATATTCTGGACCATGAAATCGAGAATCGGAAAGAATCCATATTCATTTCTTTCATTAATTTGATATCATCCTGTCAAATTTTCATAAAATGTTTAATATAAATTTTGTGCATCATTATATATATATATAAACTAGTATAGCTTTTACCAACATACATCAATCGGTTGTAACTATGTTAAATGACATCAAAGCCCCATGTTAAATGATAAGAAAATTTCATACCTTATAACGATGATAGAAATTAACTGCTATATCTCCATTAGCCATATTGTTTCTTTCTACAAAGTTTTATGAAACATTAATATAATTAGTTTATCACATTACCATTCATTGAAATGATTCAGATGTATATGATAATCTATAGAATTTCATGTCTCCATTTCATTTATACAATGAAATGAAGCACAACCTAAGTTGTTATCATCATAACTTATGCACTACCCCGCATGTACACATGCATACTTAAAAAAAACACATAGATGAATGGAGGAGGGAAACCTGGATACGTGTGAGTAAAGTTGTCCCAAATACTTTCACCTCTACCGTCTGCGTTTGTTGCACCTTCAAACTAAATATCATAGATGCATCCACATATAGATGGAGTTAGATTATTATGAAGTACTAGTTTTAAAATTTTGTATATTAATTAATAGAAAATTAGTGGCCTATATATATAAATACATATTAATTTACCTGATAAGCTGATGAGGCTGTACCAAAAACGAAACCATCAGGAAAACTATTACGATTGAAATTAGAAGTTGAGACGAGATGATGTTTTGGTTCAATGGAAGGCAATAAGCTTAGTAGGACTAGCAGCCCCAACAGAAGAAGGGAATCTTGAAGATGAATGGCCATAGTTAAGTGCTTATAGCTAAATATTAAGAGTAGTTTTAATTGCGGAAGTGTAAGCGTTTGTGGTTTCATGTGTCATGGTACAAGGCCTTTATATAGAGGAGTGAGGAGAGGCTGGAAACCTAAAAAAACGTGCGAAAATACACGTGTAAACATTGAATTCGATTTGTTGGTGTTGATGAAGACCAATGTAAACATGAAACTTTAAAACTAGGTGTTACGTACGGATCAACGCTGCCAAGCCAGCAGATTAGAATGGACCCAGCCAACTTTTTTATTTATTTTTGAGAAAATGGACCCAGCAACGTGTAAACATTGAATTCAGATTTTTTACTTTTTTTATTTATTTTTGAGAGAAAGTCTCAGGTCAAGTACTTTGTATGTCTCAAAAACATCCTAAGTATATAATATTTATGTCAATTCAAATGATCTCGGGTCAAGTCAAGACAAACTTTAAAAAAAAAAAAAAAAAAAAAAACCGTGTTTCTTTCATTTCCACCCCCCCTCTTTTCATGTAATTTCTCCGTTACTAGTACTATATATAAAAAATTTATTCCGTAGTGATGAAGCCTGGGTCTTTCATGCAAACTACCCATGATGAAGCAGTAGTCATTTGTTTACCAGAGGGCTATTTAATTTTGACATTAAACACGTACATAATGATCTTTCAATTTAGAAGACATCGAACGCTATAATTTCTTAATTAATTTAAAAGTTATGTTTCACGTTATTTTGAAAGAGACAACAATAACAACATGCATATGTTGAGTTATTAATCAGCTGTTGAGTGATTATGCGTATATATAATATCTAAGTGATGCAACGGTTTGGAGGAGATCATAATTATCAATTTATGTTGCTCATCTTTTAAGCTTGCTGATCAGTAGTTCAATTAATCATTAACTTCTCATGATTTTCTATTTTTGATTCTTGATGTGGGATAATTTTACGGTCCAAACAAACAGTAACACATGACATCCCAAAGTAAGTCCACAGACCCAAAAAATACCACCAGTGAAATCATTACATGTGTCCAAGGGTACGAAGGTAATTTTATTCATAAACCCAAAAACACAGGAATCCTAATTTCACAAGGACACTCATATCTCGTATCTAAGAAACTCAAAGCTCACCACAACACTCATCTATGAGTCACTTTCTTAATAAGACTATACTCCAAAGCACGGTATGTAGAGGGCTTTCATTATCACACATGTACGTCACAAACAGTTTTAACAGCGCCTGCATTTTCATTTTCTATAAACATAATACTGATTTAGGCATCAGAGAGTCCCCTCGAAGGCCCACCTCTGATCCTCCGACAACTCCTTAGGTCTTTTTTTGTTCTCATGTGCGTAGGTACTTCACAACGCCTATAAGAGCAACAGTCAGATTTTTCGGCATCAACAAATCTTTGTTATCCATGGGAAAACTTTGAAGAAGAATTCATCTGTTAATGATGCCAGCCTGAAATATGACCAAGAACGTTGTTGCTACTGCTGTTGTCGCTGCTGCTGCCATTGCCACAACCCATACCTTGACTAGACATGACATGATACTCAGTCCAGGCCTCCTTGCAATTCCCAAAAATACTGCTACCAGTGACGATCCTATCGGGCATTATAAAAGACAGCCGAAGTATATCTTGCAACCTCAACCGGGCTATCCCACCCGTCACCAAAGCCAGACTGATTTGAACGCATGACTAGGGGTCCTCAACGGCATTAGATGCTGCCACAAAGTCCTCGATCAGCGAGGCACTCGGATCACGAAAGGGGACTTAACCTCACTAACTACCCATCCTTCGTTAGATTCTACCCCCTCCGTCATAAGGTAAGATCACAAAGCCACTCCACAATCACAAACGCCTTTAATACAATCTTCAGGAGCCCAGTCACAGGAGAATGATCACTCCAGATGAAGAGAACCTATAGTAGGTTAATAGCACCTGCCAATAGACAAAACAAAAAAGCATTGCCCACCCCATGATGACGCCATGGTCATCACTTTACTCATCGGGAACTACAACATGAAAAGGATCCTAGTTGACAGCCAACATCTTGTATCATAAAACGTTCAAGAAAATGGGGCTTAGTGATGAACAGCTCACACCGGTCGCTTCCCCTCTCTATGAGTTTTCAAGAGAGCCAACGTTCTCCTCTCTACTATATTTCACATCACATTCATAACATTTCTACTCATTTTTCATTCTCTTATGTTCTTCCTATACACACAACCTATGTCATTACAACTACTTAGGCCATGTTTGGACACAAGGGTTTAAGCAAGGTTGGCTTAAATCCTTAATTTAGAATTTGGTGGATGTTAGTGGGGCCTCAATTCCAAGACAATGATTTAAACCAACATTGCTTAAATCCTTGTCTCCAAACATGGCCTTAATATCTAAATAGTTTCCTAGAGAGTTCTTCGGAAGCTATTCATAATTGCTATCTACACAACTTTGCAAGGCTTTGTTGTATCCTTGAGGTGAATTTGCTAGGAAGCTATTAGCAAACTCTTTGGAGTGAGGGCAACTATCACCTTAACGAAAGTGATTTGTGCCCTAAATCTTTAAAATATTATGTTCTTTTCAATTGTTTTCGTTGTTGCAATTCCATATTTTCTAATGCATATACTTTGACCCACTTTTTTTGTTATTTAACCCAAAATCCTTAACAATTTTAAGGTGATAGTAGAAGTAACCACATAATCAATATTGATTTCAAAGTCACAAGCCAAGACTTCATCAAAGAAGATCGTTTTTATGGAACCAACTTTGCTCACTAGAAGGAAACTAAAAAACTATAAAAGGTTGAAAGAAATAAGAGGATATATGATGGATTTGTTTGTCGATGCCAAATTCATACTGAGAGCATATGTATGATTTCTAAGTTTTTATAAAGTCTATGCCAGATATCCAGGAAGCATTTGAAGAGAAACATAATACTTAAAAAAAAAGGTAGGCAGAACTTATTGATTATTAAATATTTTTAATTTATAGTTATAAATTAAAAAATATATTTTTTGAATTTATATTTTTGAGTAACATCATAAAAAAAATAATGTGTTTTCACTCTATGACCAATTTACAAGGAATATCTAAAACTAAGAAGTATCTAATTACTACATGTAAGATAGATGATCTTAAAGAATTAGATGCTATCTTACACATGGAAATGAGTGGGGCATATGTTTTATATCAATCTCATTACTTGAGAAACTATTAGTAAGTTCCAAAATCTTGGAATAAAGTAACACTACAAGATAAATGGTTATCGCCGGCGCTTTTTTTTTTGCATATTTAAGCGCCGAAATATGAATTTCCTGCACTTTTCGCAAGCTCCGGATCAACCGCTGGTATGTGTGATGTCGAAGCGCAAATACCGGTGCTTTGAAAAAGTACCGCAATATGCATATACCGACGCTGTATTTGCGCTTTGAGAAAGCACCGCAATATGCATATACCGGCGCTTGTATGCGCCGGTATATAAGCGCCGCTATATACCAGACATTTTATGCATATTGCTTTGCTTCTAAGCGCCGCGAAAGTACGGTTTCTAAGCACCGATGTATACCGAACATTTTATGCATATTACAGCCCTTTGAAGCGCCGCTAAAAGTACGGTTTTAATTTTGTTTTTACATTATTTTGACTTAAATATCAACATTCACCCTTCAATAAATAAAATATGCCATAAAATACAAAAAATTTCAAATATTCTTCGATATATAAAATGCATCAAACATCTATAAAAATTCCTTCAGTCAACACAAACATTTTATTTACACACAAAAAAAACAATCATAGTTCACATATAAAATTCATACAAAAACAAAAAAATGGAAATATAGTATGAAAAATTATTTTAGCATCACAAAATCAATCATGAGGTCCTCTATTAGCCAAATGTTGTAGTAAAGACTTCAGCTCATCCATTTGGGATTACATATTATTTATTTGATCATCGTGCCTCGTAGTTATTTGTTGAATTTGTTGCGCATGTTGTTGATTGTTTTCTTCTATTTGTGCTCTCATACTATTTATCTCTTCAGCATAGGCCCCATGGTATCCCATATCATTCCTCATTTGAGCTGAAAGTCCAAACACAGCAGAGGGTGTAACTCCAAAACCTTGACCTCGGACACGACCGGAACTCTCTTCATCCATAAGCTCGGTGAAAACTTCATTTTGTATTGCTAAATTATGGCTAGCATCAGAGGATCCTGAAGCTGCAACAAGTTCAACAACACAAGCTTCAACTGTCACCTACAATTAGGAAATAATAAACATTAAACCCCTCCGAATATTTAGTAGCTAATTACAGCAAAATATACATAAAACAAAAGGTGCTTATCATATTTTGTAGAAAAAGGGGCATAATTTCCCCTATTTTTCCATAAAACATCCTGCAAAAGAAAAACAAATATACAATCCAAACAATGTAGCCAATTCACAACTTAACAAGGAAACAAGAAAAAAGAAACAGAGGATAAAACAAATTCATCTAAGAGAAAAGACTATCTCTAACTTTCACAAAGATATCTGTGACCATAGCCAGAATATCAATTCAAAAAAATACTATCTCACTGCTACCTTATATCTCATTGTAACCTTGCTTTACCACAATCAATTTATATCTATACATAAAATAAAATTGATGCAAAATCTATAGAGTAATAAAACTAGTTTAGACAAAATGAGCAAAGAAAACATATCCATAACAGTGAATCTACCATGCCATCACCAAGTTCAATAAATTATATCTGTACAGAATTAAATTTATTAAGATTTAAGCACTAGTTTAAACATCACTACAACAGAAAGCCATCAAAACATAAGATGTAAGGCCAAAGTCCAATGACCAGTTGGTAGCATTGGCCACAATGTTGGCAGTCTTGTATGGGCCTGCACGAGAAATTACAAGGCTATTAGTAGGCTGCCTGCATCGGCAGCAACACTGACAACATCTTTGCTTCCTATGCAAGCCACGATGAGGCTTACCAGTATCATCTATACTCGTCGGTGGTCACTACCATACAAAATCATTCCACTTTTATCAGCACAACTACAAAAGTGTAACTAGGATATCATTTTTACCTTCATTGAAGGCTCTCTTATTTCTTTCATTCCACATCAATTGAAAATAGAAAGAAATAAAAAAAATTACAATATCTTTGCAAAGAGAGCAACTCTGGAAATCCCAATTCCCATGGCCCCAATGCTACCATTTCACACTCTAAGCCAAGGCCTCGAGGCATTCGAGCAAAGAGCTCAGCCTAACTCAGCCTTATACACATGGGAATCATTTCATAAAACTGGAGACATTGCTCTAATTATTGAACATTTTCCTTGGAGAAGTATCATTGTAGTGCATTTTACACAACCAATTTTTTATCCAAAAAGACAACATTCAAAATACTATTTTAGGTATAAGGAACTAGAAATCACTAAATCTTGTACGCATGAAAAACTTAAAGAATAGGATACAACATGAAAAATGAACTCCAAATACTCATAGCAAGTTAATCTAGAAAGACTTATCTTTGAAGTGAGCAAAATACACGCGGATGAATGGCTTTTGCAGGACACAGGAAGCATAGTTGTACAAGTCATACACATCATATTACAGATTTTGAAGATGAGCATCAAACGTTAATATAACTAGAGTCTATCTTCATCAAGAAACCAGAACCAGAAACCAGGAGTAAATTAATTTAAACCAGTAGTATAACTAGAGTAATACTCATGTCAAACCCATATTCCAACAAATGAAATTACTGAAATCAAACAAAGATAATGAAAAATAGACAATAATCAAGGTTCAAAACCTTAATTCCCATCCTCAGAATCAGTTGATAGCAAAGTCAGATTAAATTCAATGTAATATAACTAACCAAGAATCTCCTGTAGGACCAGCCATGAGACTTAATTGAATAAATGGCTATAGATCACTAAAAAGATATCTATTTTTTTGTAAAAATAAAGGTTCGTCAGTGTGTGTATAGAAAGGGAAAAACAAAGGGAACAAATCAACAAGACTTGTGCATTTTAGTAAAGGCAAGATCAGTGATGACTAATAAAAGGTTTAGATTAAATGTACAGTGAACTTACAGTTCTAACAAGTTAGAAACACACAAATCATATCCAAATCATCAAATGTACAATGAACTTACCATAAATTGTCGTGATGCATCATCAATAAAAGTCTTATCCTTGCGTTTATGAGTTTTAGCAAAAAACTCTACGCGCCCGGGCTCATTTCCATGTGTCATCTCCTACCATGTATGAAAAGAGTTCAAATTGTGACTCAATGCACTACATCTCAAATGAAAGATTGGATGAATGAAGCAAATTAACTCACATATTCATCCCGTCTTCTAGCAAAACTCTTTGAACCAGATGTGTGAGGACATTGTTGTCTTTCACGTGCTGCTGTCCCTATAGTCGAATATTTCTACACCAATAATAAACTAATTGAATAATCAGTCATTATTAGAAAATTAGAAATAATGAGAATCCAAATGGACATTATTATCTTAAAACAACCTCACTCTGGTCAGAGAACCAGTAGTTCACCAGTTGCTTCCACTAGTCTTGATCTACGCCTTTTGGAACATCATTGCTCAAAACTTGTTGTTTTGTTTTGTTCCTCACGTAGTCCCTTTTCAGCACATATCGGTAGTCCCTCCATTTTTTTCTCTATCATCCTCAATAAAATGTTGTCTATCGCCTCAATCGTAGGGTAATGAAACTTCCTCTACTACAAAGAAAGGAAATCGATGTTAAATAAGCATTATTGGTGTTAGGGATTATGCATGTACAACACCACGAGTACAAAAAAACAAAAAAATTGGAGGCAATCAATGGTTATTAAGTTGTTACTTACCCGAATCAATATAACAAGGTCCTTCTTGTAGCTAGAAGGGACTTTTTTCCAATCCGTGTAATTAAGCGGACAAAGGTTCCCTCTCTTCGCTGCCTTGCCCAACCAGCTACTTAACATTTGGCCACCTTTCTTAATAGGTTGATGACATACATTGAAGTGGACCACAATTTTTTCCCCACGTTCAAGGGACCACACTTGTGAGGTTCTCAGGACACGTGTTTGCTTCCTCACCCTCCCTTCAGAATCTATACATTGAAAACATAAATTTTTTAATTAGTATAACAATGTGGTATCAAACTAGTTATAGAGAGAATGTATTCTAATACAAAAATTACCAATTATCTCGTATTGTTCACTATCATTGTGATCACTTCCCGATGTTATTGGATCGGTCTCAGAATCATTTTTCGAGTCATGATCATCATCAAGGTGATACTCATGCTCATGTTGAATATCTTCTTGATGGTGTGAAGACTCAGCTGCATACTAGTTTGACATGTTATCTTTAACTGATGGAGGGATGTTTTTTGATCTATACATCTTGCAATCTGTATACATAAGAACATTAAAATGATTATATCTCACACTATCAAAAATGCATTAAGAGTTAACAAGAATTAGAAGAACAACACCTGAAAGATAGTAATGGTCAAGGGGTCGTAGTAAATGCAGCAATCAATAACTTCAGAGTACCTGAGAACAAATGAACAAATAAGTGATTCAAATAGGATTTAAAGAACAAGCAATAATCAACGATACAACCAAAACAAAAATTTATGACATTCTAAAGTAGTATTCCACAAACTGTACGCAAAAAAGTTCAGGACTCTAGTTATGTGTGATACAAAGCAATAGTAACCCGATAGATTACAATAAAACCTTACAAAACTCGTTGACACACATGTCCATCACATAAATACACATCCAAATATAATTACACAGAAATGCACATAAACCTAGTTGGTATCTTCGTCAATGTCCATCCTAGCCCAAGTTGATCGTCTACCACTACATTAGAAGGCATGCACTGATTGTAAGTGTCATCATCCAGATTCCCCACAACATGGACAAGCAACCCGCCCCTTGGTGCTCCAACCAGATAAGTTTGCATAGGCTAAAAAATCATTAATGGTCCAAAGAAGAGAAGCGCGAAGCTTAAAGCTTTGATTAGTGGACGCATCAAACGCATCAACACCATCCCATAATTGTTTCAACTCTTCAATTAGAGGCTGCAAAAAGATATCAATATCATTACCAAGGCTTCTCTCACCAAGAATCACCATTGAAAGGATGAGGGATGTTTGCTTCATGCAAAGCCACGGTGGCAAGTTGTATGGGACCAAAAGAACGAGCTATGTGCTATAAGTTGAACTCATTGTTTGAAAGGGATTGAACCCGTCACTAGCTAGGCCAAGCCTAACACTCCGAGGATCAGCTGCAAAATTGGGATACAATCTATCCAATTCATTCAACGGATCCTCATCATCAACTGTATTTTTGACCCACCGTGCCACTCCACACGCATGACAAAATTCATCATTCAAATTCTCACCCCAATACAGTGTGCAGTCATTAGGACAAACATGAATCTTCTCATACCCAAGACCCAATCCTTTGATAATCTTCATGGCTTCATAATAATTTGATGGCAATGGAGCACACATCGGAAATTCCATATTGATAAACTCAAGCAACATAGTCAGAGATTTGTCAGACCACCCATTCAAACATTTGAGGTGTAGTAGATATAATATGAAACTTAACTTTGTGAAATTCTGACAACCCGGATAAAGTTTAGTATCATAATCTTTTATCAAATTGTGATACTGAGTCGTCTCGTCAATAGCAGAATGAACTGGATGTTCGATGTCTGAAGGATCACCACAATTATTGAACTCAAACCCACCATGAGCCTGTTGCTCTTCACCATGCTCATTTGAAGATCCCACTTCGATTCCTAAACTTAACAGTTCATTGTTTGAGTTTTCACAAGTAACCTGGAAGGCACCTCGAAGCAAACCCAACACGTCATCTCAACTCATGAAGCCACCTGGAACACTAGTGGGTTATGAACTAGTGTGAGTGTGGTCTATACGAGAGACTTTCTCCCCATGAAAAACCCACTCGGTGTAACCTGGACTAAACCCATTATACAATAGACGCTCCTGAACAATTTCTGGTTCGAATGAATAACAATTACCATATCTCCTACATTGACAAACGATACTACCACGACCACAAGCTTTCTGACACGCAAATCTAATGAAGTTTGCAACACCATGCATATAGGCTTTACTCAACCTTGGTTTATCTATCCAAATTTTATCCATTTTTAGATAACACCAATAGACTTTCCTAAAACAATGTTACTAAAGTCAGTATTGTAATATTTTTGGCAAAATAAGGCATAATCACAAACTTCGATTTGATTGGTAAGTGGATGAACTGAAATTGATAACAACAAATTGATACAAACTCATGTTGGCAATTGGTCTCAGCAAATAATTAATATTAATAATTATTACAGTCTTAATATAAATTAGTAACATAAAAATTATTGAAATAATAATAGTAATACTATAATAATAATAATAATAATAATAATAATAATAAATATATATATATAAGTATTTATAATAATTGTATGATTTTATAGTAATTTATTATAAATAATTGTTATTATTACTATTATTAAAATATGATTATTACTAAATTCATATTATTATAATAATTCATGAAAACAATAATATATTATTTTTATATAAATAATACTAAATATTATTGCTAAATATGAAATTATAAAATTATTATTGTTAATAATTATTATATTATAATAAAAACCTTATTAATTATAATAATAATTAAAAACTAATATAATAAGTAGAAATAAAATAATAATATACATTATAATATATATGATCATAATAATACTATTACGATATAATAAGACATTTTAATATTAATATTCATAATAATTGTATTACTATAAAAATAATTGTTAATTCTAAAAATTATTTAAATTAGCATAATAATTATTATTATATACTGCCATTTCCTTTTAATCTTAATTGTTTGGAGCCAGAAGACTAATCCAGAAGAAAAAAAAATCAAAACAACACTAAACCGTGGACAACAATAACATGATATTATTATGACATTGCAGCCAAAAGCATATGCACATTATCATACTGTCTTTCATGCAAGCTCTACATGACAGGGTATCAGGCCAGAGAGAGCAAATTCAGCCAAGAAAAAAGAATTTCTACACTGTGCTTTAGTTAGAAGTTAGGCTAAAACTAAAATTATAGAACAATCAATTATTTTCTCTATATTCACTACTACTAAAATGGATAACCCTCTGTTTTATAAACTAGCTTTTTTTATAGGTAAATAGAATATATTTGTTCTTAAATGAAGATCTAATAATACTAACTAGAAAGGGAAAATAAGTTCTTCTAAAAAAAGTTCCTGACCAAAAGAAAAAAAAAAAAAAAAACAGAGAATGTAATGAGAACAGGAAACAGAAAGCAATAATCCCCACACAATTAGTCTGCTTCAAAATAGCTCCAATTTGTTAAGATGGACAAATACGGAGAGGAGAATTGCAAAATGCATCAAGGAAACCTACCACGGTAAATGTGAGATTTCCCTTGACAGATACATAAACCAGGCTTTTCAAAAATGAATCAATCTCTTATTCTAACATTCTTTTGTTTCTTCACTAATTGATAATACAAGAAGCAATGGCTGGACAAGAGCTAAGAAAAATACACACTGAACAGACAAAGGGAGAGGGTAGTATTTAGAGAAAAACATATCATCAACAGCAGTTAAACTAAACCAAATCAGCAAATCATGCCTAAAATTTTGTTAGTTGAACTTACAAACTGCAAAAGTAACTATTCTATAATAGTCCACACTGTTTATTATACAGTATACCCCTTCCATTCCTTGTGGTCCATAGTTAAAGATCAATCATTATTAATAGCTCAAAACTACCCACCTGGATCATTCCAGACAATATTTTGCACATTAAACAAAGTTAACCTCTCGAGAGTGGCTATGCTCGAGTCGTCAATTAGATTGATATGCAACCCTTTTTATCCAACCAAAGATATAAAGATAAGTCTCTTTCAAAAATGACCAACCAAAACCATTACAACCACCAGCAGTCGGCAGAAACAAAATTGAATATAATAACATAATTTACAACTGATCACCTTACTTTGCATTATTTTTCATACACTTATGAGTTTGAGAGGGGAGCAAATAACATCTAATTATAGTTAACAAGCAAAATATGTTTGCAAATTACCTGTTAAGAATCGATGCAGATTTAGCCCAGAGAAGATAATGGCAATTAAGAGTAGCAGAACTCTAGAGACGATCGACAAGAGAGTATAACCAGATCTATCAAACACAACCTAAGTAGCTAAAGTTACTAACAATATCCACGCAGTCGAATTCTTTTGCCTCCACAATATCACATCTGCAGCTGTTTAGACAAAAATAAACAATGATTTCTCAGTTCCATGAACTCCAAAGCAAATGATATCTAGATGAAAGACCATAATTGCATCATATACAAGTAAAAATCTCACATTCACAATCTACCAACATTACCCACAAAAGACCATTAGTTGTAAACCCCAAAACCCTCTCTTCTCTCTGTCTTCCCTCCTTCC
Source organism: Bretschneidera sinensis (assembly GCA_023935145.1). Taxonomy (NCBI): domain Eukaryota; kingdom Viridiplantae; phylum Streptophyta; class Magnoliopsida; order Brassicales; family Akaniaceae; genus Bretschneidera; species Bretschneidera sinensis. The sequence continues at coordinate 138,914,323 of CM043699.1, forward strand.
ACCCCTCCCCAATCTCCATTCAAAGCAACAAAAACCACGATAAAAGATACATTCACATAGAAAGAGATTAAAGAGAGAAACAAAGATGTAATCATGCATGATTTGAAGAAACAAAGTGTGAGGAGTGTGAGGACAAAGAAGATGAACCTAAACGAATTATCACCAGCAAAATCAAAATTACTTAAAAATTAGATCAAACACCCACAAAAATCCATAATAATTTACCCATAAAATCCATAACAATTAAGCCCAAAATTAATCAAAGACAAGGCTGTGTTAACAACTATTTTGGATTCAAGCATTGAGTTAAAGTCCAAAGAAATCAACCTAAATCCATAATCTAAAACAAATTTATAGCATCCAATCTACAAAAAAAATTCACCTCATGTTTATATTTCATATCAGTAACTTCAAACAGAAAACCAATATTTTCTCATCCTAAAAAAAACTGCAAATTGAAATACCTTAAATTCAGAAGAAAAAAAAAAAGGTAAAAAAAATGACAGAGGAGAGATGAATCTCACCTACGCATATACGAATGGTGTTGTCCTAACAAAGTTCTGTTTGAATATCCACTGTAATCATTTACTGCCAACTGATAAGATGATTTTACCCAAAAATGACCATTAGTTGTAAACCCCAAATTCAGAGAAAAACAAAGGAAAAAAAGAACACAAGAGAGATGAAACTCACCGGGGCAAATCCTAGAATTTGTTCAGCAGTATAAAACACAAGAGAGATGAAACTCACCGGGGGAGCTCGCAAGAGGGACAAAAATTTTGGGGGAAATGGCATGGTGGAGCTAAGGGCGGAGTAGGGAAAATTTTTTGGGAGAACGATGCGGTGGAGGGAAGGGCAGCAGAAAAATTTTGGGGGAAAATTCTAGCGCTATATTATTTATATTGGAAATTACCAATGCTTTAAAGCGCCGGAATAAGCCCATTCCCATATTTCAGCGCTTTTAAGCGCCGGTATATGCAGATTACCATATCCTGGCGCTTTAAAGCACCGGGATATACAAAGAGCATATTCCGGCGCTTTAAAGCATCGGTAAATACGGAGAGCTTACACCGGCACTTAAACGCACCGGAATATGTAATGGGTTTCGATCATTTACCGGCACTTCTTCAAGCACCAGTATATGCTCGAAACCCGTTACATATTTCAGCGCTTAAAAGCACCGATATATTGCGACGCTTCTAAGCGCCACTATTTGTATTAAAATTCATGTATACTGGAGCTTTGAAGCGCCATTATAAGTTTTTTATATATTACGAAGCGCCACAAAAAAAGCACTGGTGGTTGTTATATTGCGGCGTTTTTATGACGCGCCGGCATATATCAATTATGTTGTAGTGTAAGCAAGTTTAACTGAGCTAGATATTATATTTGAATATATATGTTAGTGCTATTGAAAGTTTAACCGAGCTAGATATTATATTTGTAGAGTGCAAACTTTCAAGATACACTAGTAAGCCTAGTACAAACCAATAAATAGTTATTAGAATCTTAAGAAAACTATTAAACTATCTGTTTTATTTTAATTATCTGGTTGTACTAGAAGGATTCATTGTAATTGGATCACAAGTACGTTAAGTGATGATAAGTCAATGTTCAGATGAATTTTTAGGCTTGATAGTGAAACAATACGTTGAGCCTCTAAGAAGTAGATATGCATATCACATTTAACCATGAAATTCGAATTTATGGCATTTGCAATTGTAGGCAAGGAAGAAGAACAGTTGAGAAAATTAAAGTTAAAGTTTTGGTCACAAAAGGGTGTCATCTATTTTCTTGCACTAAAACTAAGTAAATAGAAAAGTTTATAAAGATAAGTCTAGACTTGTAAGTTGAAGACATAATTACGTTAGAAATTATACTGTAGATGTAATTTTAACCATCGTTTATAACCAAACAATAATTATGAAAATCCACTAAATAAAGAATTTTCAAAAAATTAGTAAAAATTAAATATCCCAAAATGGAGCTAAGGGTAGTTTTTTTTGTGGGAATTGAGTCAAAATCTTAAGGGTAGTTTTTTATTCTTCCGCTTCGTGATCAGATGCAAACACACTTGATTTCATGCAAACAACTGAAGCTTGCAATTAATTTTGTTGGTATGATCCTCTAATGTGTCCACAAGCTAAAGAAGTTATAAGTGGATTGTTGAGAAAAATTGTAAGAATGAAGAATCAAGCTAGAAGAGACAGAGATAGGAGCTGATGTGATTAATAAATTCATTTTATATAATTTTAAATGCAATCAAAACATAAATTGAGAACAACATTAAACTTGAATTTCAATAAAGACGTAAATCAGGAATAGTTATAAACTTGTCGTAAATTAGAACAATATTAAACTTAAAAAAAAAAAAACCATTGAAACCTAAAAGACAATTGATAATGGTAATAGATAAGTTTACATTAGTAATTAAGTTGACTATTCCTTACTTGGATAACACTCTCCCTAGACCGGCATTGTTTGGTTTTTTCTATTTCTTAGAAAAAAAGGCATATTTTGCACTTTTGGTTCATTAAATCTATTAAACTAGGTCCTAGTCTCGAAAAGTTATCTTGATATACCATAGTAATGGATAAAATATTTGGAAATAAAATAAAAGAAACACCCTTTTTTTTTTCTCTAGTTTATCCGGTTGAGATAAATTTGGTTGACGAAAATCCAATAGAATTTACGATGTGATTGACGAATTCTTAGTTTAGTCATGATGGCTGGGTCCATTCTACTCGGTTGGCAACGTCAACGCAACAAAATTTTAACAATCCATGTTTACACTTTCGTTTCATATCTGATAATTTTAAACCCGTTTGAAATTTTTTTGATAATTTTATTGATAATATCAATATAAGTGGGAGATTAAAAAAATAATGATACAAGGGAAATTTCAAAAATTAACAGTGAAATTTTGAACGGATTTAACACCAATCTTAACCAAAATTTGCTCCTTATATATTGGATCCTCTCAATTTTGAGCTTTGAATTGCAGGTCAGTTGATTGTTAAATTTTGTGCCACCTCAATAATGTAAAATCAAGGGTCATGAACACACCACGTCACCGAAGTAAGGGAAAAGAGCTTTTTCCCCTAAACAGGCAAACAACCAACTGCATGCCCTACTTGAAATGACATCATCATTACTTTTAAACACTGAGCATCTAGACCTGTACCGCAACATGTAAATCCTACTCTTTCCATCATACTATACATTCCTGCTATATGCATGCATGCTTCCACATTATACATCCACTCGGTTCCATCTCACTTTCCACTTTCACTCGATTCTACCTTACTGTAAGGACTCATCCCGGGTTGGTCACTCTCGAAACGGTGTCGTCACATTTTGAAACCCCAACACGACATATATATGAACAATATAAAAGAAAACGTACATCAACTGAATGTGTGTGTGTATATATATATACACACACACACACACACATCAATCCTTAACCCTCAATAGGGGAGTTATATTATTAAAATTTCAACTGATATAATATATACAACATAAGATGCATAGATATTTACAATTTTTTTTTCTATTAGCCTGAGGATGTGGACCACGTGGATTACAGAAAATGATTCAGTCTGAATCTCACCTCACAATTTTATCTGTCTTGCCCACTACCTGAAATTATTTAACAATGAGAAGTGAGCGTTACAAGCTCAGTGAATTAAATTTACTAGAGATACTCGATTATATACTTCTAGTCACATCTTATAATCCAGTCGTTTCTAATTCACCAATATTAATAATCTATTTCCTTCACATATAATAATTCATTCTTTCAAATCATCTTCCAATATTCATTCATCTATTATCTCATAAAATTCAATAATAGCATTTTATTATCACTAGTCATATTATAATTCCAACCATTTATCAATCTTTTCTTAAATTAATCATCAAACATATCAATTTTTCTTCTCATATATTTAATCATATGAGATTATCAATTCAACATAATTAATCAATCAAATAATTTTTATCATGTCATACTTTCATATTTCTTTCCTATCACATCTGTCTCTCTGTGAGACTCATTTGTCTATCAATAATTTCATAATCAAGGCTGCTACTCTAGCATTTCAATCAATAATAATCAATATTTAAAACAAATGCAATGCATGAATTTAAATTATCTTTCTTTCTTTCTCATAAAATCGTTTTATATTATCATTTGAGAACGTCTTCCCACATTTTGACATGTTCCAGCTAGACTGATTGCCTTCCTGGTCTTTTATTTTGAGCTAGGCTGCCTGCCTTCCCGGTTCTTTTATTTTCAGCTAGATCGGTTGTCTTCCCGGTTCTTTATTTTCAGCTAGACTGGTTGCTTTCCTGGTCTTTTATTTTTACCTAGACCGATTGCCTTCCCGATTCTTTTATTTTCAGCTAGACCAACTGCCTTCCCGGTTCTTTATTTTCAGCTAGACCGGTTGTTTTTTTGGTTCTTTTATTTTCAACTAGACCGGTTGCCTTCCCGGTCTTTTATTTTATGCATATGAACAATAATATGAAAACAAACATACATTCAAGCATTCAATTTAGCTATCTAACTCTTTCTCAAAATTATTATTTTTATTATATTCATTAAATTATCTCCTCATATATCATATCAAATTATCAATCATAGCTTGTCAAGAATTTCATTTATCCTTTCATTATATATTTCATCAACTCATTATTTTAATAATATTACATACAATAAATTTTTAACGTATCAACTATTCATATAATATCAATCAATTCATATATCATCAAATCATTGTAGTGCAATAATTAATTCAAATATCATCACTTTATATTTTATATTTATCTCGATTACTAAAAGTAAATCTAACTCACCATGTAGCACTTAAAGCTACACATGGATCACTTTATTGTATTTCCTGCTCCTTTCAGTAATTTCTTGAGGTTGCTGATCACCAACACTTCAAATGTGATGACATCTTGCTATTGTAATTTAGATGACTGTATTATCTCTAATATTGGAGAAATTTTCTTTATAACTTTTTGCTAAGAAATTTGAATTGAAGAAAGAAACAAACCAAGAAGGATTGAAGGATTAACAAAACCTAAACAAAACTTAACGGTTTATACCAAAACCGTTTAACGCCGCCACCACTTGTTTCTAAATTGTTAGGTGTCTGACATGCAATCCTTGCATGTTTAGTAACATACACCTGGACTAAGTGTCCAAGTGTATCACCACCTTTTTATTTTCTTCCTTCTTTGTGAAACCAACGTCTAGGTGTCTTTTTCTTTTTTTAAAAGAATTATTTTATTCAATAATAAATTGAGATGATCCCTCCATCCTGGGTTGTAGGTATTTGAGTAGGGATCGTATCTCCGTTGTGGAGGGCCTGGAAATCCTTCAGCTGCATTGGCATGCTCATAGGAATCATCTCGAAGTGTAGGGCACATGTCAGTTGGATGATCGATGGTAGCACAAATCCCATAAGCTTTCACTTATTGCATATTTCCTACAACTAACTGTTGAACAATAGAAGTTAGATTGGATATTTGATTTGCAATGGAAGATATACTTACCTCATTCACCCTTATTGGAGATGTGTCCTGCCTGAATCCAAATTGTTGTGAGTTAGCGGCCATGATAGAGATCAAATCTCTAGTGTCACGAAGCATTAAATAAATCTAATTAACACCAATCCTCGGCAACGGCGCCAAAAAATTGGTGGGTGTCGAATTCAACAAATAATAAAATTCTCACTCTCAAAAAATACAAATTGTAACGATGATGAGTAAGGTCGTATCCACAGGGATTGTGTAGATTTATTTTAATGAAAATTAAAGCAAAGAAAAAGGAGGTTTGAAATTTCGAAGTGAAATAAAAAAGAAAGCAATTATAATCAACTAAAAACTAAGGAGAAATCAATATCAGGCAAATATTCAACCAAAATCCTAAAGTCACATAATTTCACAAGATAAATAAAATGCAGTCTTCTCCATACCCAAGCGCAAACTCATACCCAGTATATGCAGATTACCATATCCTGGCGCTTTAAAGCACCGGGATATACAAAGAGCATATTCCGGCGCTTTAAAGCATCGGTAAATACGGAGAGCTTACACCGGCACTTAAACGCACCGGAATATGTAATGGGTTTCGATCATTTACCGGCACTTCTTCAAGCACCAGTATATGCTCGAAACCCGTTACATATTTCAGCGCTTAAAAGCACCGATATATTGCGACGCTTCTAAGCGCCACTATTTGTATTAAAATTCATGTATACTGGAGCTTTGAAGCGCCATTATAAGTTTTTTATATATTACGAAGCGCCACAAAAAAAGCACTGGTGGTTGTTATATTGCGGCGTTTTTATGACGCGCCGGCATATATCAATTATGTTGTAGTGTAAGCAAGTTTAACTGAGCTAGATATTATATTTGAATATATATGTTAGTGCTATTGAAAGTTTAACCGAGCTAGATATTATATTTGTAGAGTGCAAACTTTCAAGATACACTAGTAAGCCTAGTACAAACCAATAAATAGTTATTAGAATCTTAAGAAAACTATTAAACTATCTGTTTTATTTTAATTATCTGGTTGTACTAGAAGGATTCATTGTAATTGGATCACAAGTACGTTAAGTGATGATAAGTCAATGTTCAGATGAATTTTTAGGCTTGATAGTGAAACAATACGTTGAGCCTCTAAGAAGTAGATATGCATATCACATTTAACCATGAAATTCGAATTTATGGCATTTGCAATTGTAGGCAAGGAAGAAGAACAGTTGAGAAAATTAAAGTTAAAGTTTTGGTCACAAAAGGGTGTCATCTATTTTCTTGCACTAAAACTAAGTAAATAGAAAAGTTTATAAAGATAAGTCTAGACTTGTAAGTTGAAGACATAATTACGTTAGAAATTATACTGTAGATGTAATTTTAACCATCGTTTATAACCAAACAATAATTATGAAAATCCACTAAATAAAGAATTTTCAAAAAATTAGTAAAAATTAAATATCCCAAAATGGAGCTAAGGGTAGTTTTTTTTGTGGGAATTGAGTCAAAATCTTAAGGGTAGTTTTTTATTCTTCCGCTTCGTGATCAGATGCAAACACACTTGATTTCATGCAAACAACTGAAGCTTGCAATTAATTTTGTTGGTATGATCCTCTAATGTGTCCACAAGCTAAAGAAGTTATAAGTGGATTGTTGAGAAAAATTGTAAGAATGAAGAATCAAGCTAGAAGAGACAGAGATAGGAGCTGATGTGATTAATAAATTCATTTTATATAATTTTAAATGCAATCAAAACATAAATTGAGAACAACATTAAACTTGAATTTCAATAAAGACGTAAATCAGGAATAGTTATAAACTTGTCGTAAATTAGAACAATATTAAACTTAAAAAAAAAAAAACCATTGAAACCTAAAAGACAATTGATAATGGTAATAGATAAGTTTACATTAGTAATTAAGTTGACTATTCCTTACTTGGATAACACTCTCCCTAGACCGGCATTGTTTGGTTTTTTCTATTTCTTAGAAAAAAAGGCATATTTTGCACTTTTGGTTCATTAAATCTATTAAACTAGGTCCTAGTCTCGAAAAGTTATCTTGATATACCATAGTAATGGATAAAATATTTGGAAATAAAATAAAAGAAACACCCTTTTTTTTTTCTCTAGTTTATCCGGTTGAGATAAATTTGGTTGACGAAAATCCAATAGAATTTACGATGTGATTGACGAATTCTTAGTTTAGTCATGATGGCTGGGTCCATTCTACTCGGTTGGCAACGTCAACGCAACAAAATTTTAACAATCCATGTTTACACTTTCGTTTCATATCTGATAATTTTAAACCCGTTTGAAATTTTTTTGATAATTTTATTGATAATATCAATATAAGTGGGAGATTAAAAAAATAATGATACAAGGGAAATTTCAAAAATTAACAGTGAAATTTTGAACGGATTTAACACCAATCTTAACCAAAATTTGCTCCTTATATATTGGATCCTCTCAATTTTGAGCTTTGAATTGCAGGTCAGTTGATTGTTAAATTTTGTGCCACCTCAATAATGTAAAATCAAGGGTCATGAACACACCACGTCACCGAAGTAAGGGAAAAGAGCTTTTTCCCCTAAACAGGCAAACAACCAACTGCATGCCCTACTTGAAATGACATCATCATTACTTTTAAACACTGAGCATCTAGACCTGTACCGCAACATGTAAATCCTACTCTTTCCATCATACTATACATTCCTGCTATATGCATGCATGCTTCCACATTATACATCCACTCGGTTCCATCTCACTTTCCACTTTCACTCGATTCTACCTTACTGTAAGGACTCATCCCGGGTTGGTCACTCTCGAAACGGTGTCGTCACATTTTGAAACCCCAACACGACATATATATGAACAATATAAAAGAAAACGTACATCAACTGAATGTGTGTGTGTATATATATATACACACACACACACACACATCAATCCTTAACCCTCAATAGGGGAGTTATATTATTAAAATTTCAACTGATATAATATATACAACATAAGATGCATAGATATTTACAATTTTTTTTTCTATTAGCCTGAGGATGTGGACCACGTGGATTACAGAAAATGATTCAGTCTGAATCTCACCTCACAATTTTATCTGTCCTGCCCACTACCTGAAATTATTTAACAATGAGAAGTGAGCGTTACAAGCTCAGTGAATTAAATTTACTAGAGATACTCGATTATATACTTCTAGTCACATCTTATAATCCAGTCGTTTCTAATTCACCAATATTAATAATCTATTTCCTTCACATATAATAATTCATTCTTTCAAATCATCTTCCAATATTCATTCATCTATTATCTCATAAAATTCAATAATAGCATTTTATTATCACTAGTCATATTATAATTCCAACCATTTATCAATCTTTTCTTAAATTAATCATCAAACATATCAATTTTTCTTCTCATATATTTAATCATATGAGATTATCAATTCAACATAATTAATCAATCAAATAATTTTTATCATGTCATACTTTCATATTTCTTTCCTATCACATCTGTCTCTCTGTGAGACTCATTTGTCTATCAATAATTTCATAATCAAGGCTGCTACTCTAGCATTTCAATCAATAATAATCAATATTTAAAACAAATGCAATGCATGAATTTAAATTATCTTTCTTTCTTTCTCATAAAATCGTTTTATATTATCATTTGAGAACGTCTTCCCACATTTTGACATGTTCCAGCTAGACTGATTGCCTTCCTGGTCTTTTATTTTGAGCTAGGCTGCCTGCCTTCCCGGTTCTTTTATTTTCAGCTAGATCGGTTGTCTTCCCGGTTCTTTATTTTCAGCTAGACTGGTTGCTTTCCTGGTCTTTTATTTTTACCTAGACCGATTGCCTTCCCGATTCTTTTATTTTCAGCTAGACCAACTGCCTTCCCGGTTCTTTATTTTCAGCTAGACCGGTTGTTTTTTTGGTTCTTTTATTTTCAACTAGACCGGTTGCCTTCCCGGTCTTTTATTTTATGCATATGAACAATAATATGAAAACAAACATACATTCAAGCATTCAATTTAGCTATCTAACTCTTTCTCAAAATTATTATTTTTATTATATTCATTAAATTATCTCCTCATATATCATATCAAATTATCAATCATAGCTTGTCAAGAATTTCATTTATCCTTTCATTATATATTTCATCAACTCATTATTTTAATAATATTACATACAATAAATTTTTAACGTATCAACTATTCATATAATATCAATCAACTCATATATCATCAAATCATTGTAGTGCAATAATTAATTCAAATATCATCACTTTATATTTTATATTTATCTCGATTACTAAAAGTAAATCTAACTCACCATGTAGCACTTAAAGCTACACATGGATCACTTTATTGTATTTCCTGCTCCTTTCAGTAATTTCTTGAGGTTGCTGATCACCAACACTTCAAATGTGATGACATCTTGCTATTGTAATTTAGATGACTGTATTATCTCTAATATTGGAGAAATTTTCTTTATAACTTTTTGCTAAGAAATTTGAATTGAAGAAAGAAACAAACCAAGAAGGATTGAAGGATTAACAAAACCTAAACAAAACTTAACGGTTTATACCAAAACCGTTTAACGCCGCCACCACTTGTTTCTAAATTGTTAGGTGTCTGACATGCAATCCTTGCATGTTTAGTAACATACACCTGGACTAAGTGTCCAAGTGTATCACCACCTTTTTATTTTCTTCCTTCTTTGTGAAACCAACGTCTAGGTGTCTTTTTCTTTTTTTAAAAGAATTATTTTATTCAATAATAAATTGAGATGATCCCTCCATCCTGGGTTGTAGGTATTTGAGTAGGGATCGTATCTCCGTTGTGGAGGGCCTGGAAATCCTTCAGCTGCATTGGCATGCTCATAGGAATCATCTCGAAGTGTAGGGCACATGTCAGTTGGATGATCGATGGTAGCACAAATCCCATAAGCTTTCACTTATTGCATATTTCCTACAACTAACTGTTGAACAATAGAAGTTAGATTGGATATTTGATTTGCAATGGAAGATATACTTACCTCATTCACCCTTATTGGAGATGTGTCCTGCCTGAATCCAAATTGTTGTGAGTTAGCGGCCATGATAGAGATCAAATCTCTAGTGTCACGAAGCATTAAATAAATCTAATTAACACCAATCCTCGGCAACGGCGCCAAAAAATTGGTGGGTGTCGAATTCAACAAATAATAAAATTCTCACTCTCAAAAAATACAAATTGTAACGATGATGAGTAAGGTCGTATCCACAGGGATTGTGTAGATTTATTTTAATGAAAATTAAAGCAAAGAAAAAGGAGGTTTGAAATTTCGAAGTGAAATAAAAAAGAAAGCAATTATAATCAACTAAAAACTAAGGAGAAATCAATATCAGGCAAATATCCAACCAAAGGTATAATTTCAGAATTGGTTCAGAGAATTGATCACAGATACAAGGATAAAATCTTCTATTCTTCACTAAATTGGTTATGGTTGTTAACAAGCTCTAACAATCTATCTCTTCTTACTTTCTCGATAACCAAAACAAGCTCTTTGATTACCTCCCTTGTTAATAAACAACCCTAAACAAGTTCTTAGGATTTAATCTATCGACAGCATTAATAATTAGAGAGACTACCAATTCTAGCCAACAAATACACAAGCTCGATTCATTTAGACTAGGTTATATATCTCCATAGCATAAATCGAAAATCTCTCTATAATCAACTTTGTTATTTTACCACTAATATTAGAACAATTAAACAATTACGGATTTAAAGTTCTAAATATCAATTTATTGACCTGATAATTGAACAACAGGCCTTTTGCATCAATCAACCAAGACAATAGTTTTTAATAAACACAGAAGATATATAAATAGAGAAGAAATAAAAGAGCAATGAAAATTATTTAGATCTCACAATTCTTGAAGAACCAAAACTTCAATTATCCTTCAGCCGGAAGAAAAGTATTTAGCTACTCATAATTAAAAGAAAACCTAAAGAAAAGAGAAGAGAAATTTTCTGTTCAACCTTCACAAATCTATTGATTTTGAATTCAATTTGATTTAACTCCTCATTATATTCTACAAAATACTAAACATAATCAAAATCCAAGATTTAAGCAATTATAACTATTAAAACATAAGGAAATATAACAAACATATAGATATTATGAGTTCTTATCAGTGCAGAGCAATTGATGGACAGGGTTTTGGTGTATGCAACTGAGTTTTATGAGATTCTCAGTAAATTGACTACTTCAAGATCCCAGCGGCCTGTGGTGAGATGGATTCCTCCTCGAACTAGCTTTTCCAAGCTGAATGTTGATGTTGTTCTTTTCACTAAGACAAACAAATGGGTATAAGTGTTGTCATTCGGGATGCAGTGGGTCAAATATGTGGTTGCTTCCATGTCTTGTATGCGGGAGCATTTTCTTGAGATCGCGATGATTGAGGCTATGGCCATCTTAGAGGGTTTGTGTTTAGCCCGTGATGTTGGCATTAACCAAATTTTCGTTGAGTTTGATTCGGGTTTAGTGGTCTGTCTTAAATTCAAACGCTGTTTGTTTGTTGAGTTTTGGGTCTCTTATTGAAGAGGCCAAATCTATTTTGTTGTCTTTTGCATGTTTTAGATGTCATACTCGTACAAATACTTCATGTAAAAGCCATTGGGTCCAGTTGTCCTGTGGTTTAAATAAGGACGGGGAACTTTTCTACCTCCTTTTAATTTCTATCTGTGGATGTCCACATTTGGTCTGTTATATATCAGCACTCGTACTCGAATCTTTTTCCTACTTCCAATCTATACCCCAAATGCTCGCTTAAGTCATTTATGTGATCTCAACAAAGTGAATAATGACAATGATCAAGCCCATATGCACGGGAAGGAACCATAGCCATAAACACTTCCAAATTCGTTACAAGGAACAACTACGTACGTGAACACAGGGAAGATTCATACTGACAACTTTGCACATGACCATAAAAGGGAACACGTCCATTAGATTCTGTAATTGCCATTAAAAGATTTGATAAAAAATGATGTTGCGGTAATTTTTCCAGAGCATGTTTAATTGATGTCAGAGCAACAATGGCACAAAATAACAAAATTAACTCATTCTTACATTATTTTTTTTGTTTGCTATCACATTAACAGATCATTTTGCAAGAGCGTAATATGTTGATGCCAACGCAACAATATTAAAATTAACATAATTATCTTTGCATTATATATTTTTTCTTTTCTTTTTATTTGAAATAATTTTATCAATTCAATTATTCTCTGACATTAATAAAAGAAAAATGAAGGTTAATCAATGTAACAACCTTTACGTCCACATACATCGCTAAATATAGCGGCTATGTATGTGGGCATAATAGAGTTCCAACATTTCATATTTACTTTCATGGGTTATGAGTCTCTCTCTCTTTATATAAATGGTTAACCATTGGAACCACAAGCACCTGCACTCGCATAAAGAAAAATGGCCATTGAAGGTTCTCTTGTAACGGGGCTGCTACTCCTTGCAAGCTTCTGGGATCTTGTTGAACCAAAGCGTCATCTTGTCTCAACTTCTAATTTCAATCGTAGTAGCTTTCCTAATGATTTCATTTTTGGGACAGCCTCATCAGCTTATCAAGTAAGACATTGTCAATCACCTTCACAAATTTATGCGAGCGAGCGTGATGATTTCAACTGTTTTTCTTCTTTTTCTTTGACTTTTGGTCTCCTTTGTTTCTTCAAACCGTGAAATTATCATTGTTTTATTGCATAAACAATAGCTTCAATTCCAGTTTACATCATGTGGAATATATTGGCTTCCATTTAAAATTAATTAAAGCAATTCCCACGTTTTGTTTTAGGTCATGTAAGATTATATATAATATAAAGAGGCCAAAATCCAAAATGTTTGACCAAATTTCATAGTTTTGACGAAACTGAATAGCTCATGAAGATTTACATTCTAAATATCATGCTATAAAAAATTAGTACCCAACTAATTGTTTTGTGTGTCCTGTGATACAATGTGGAGACTTGTAGCCTTTTGTAACTATCTTCCATTGGAATCTTTTCCCAAGCTCTAGACTTTGGTGCAGCAATGAAGACTTGGGCCTACCATGCCCCACGAATGATTTTTGTGGATTGTAAACATTCTTGGCCCATTCGTAAACAAAGGGTGCATGAGAATTACTATCTTCTTCTGTATATACTCTTTTGGTTATTAATCCCAAAAGTACAACTCCATAAGCAAAAACATCACATTTTTCTGACCAGTCACCTGATAAGGAAATTTAAGAGTAACCCATCTAAAAAGAAACAGCCAAAACATAGATTCATTTTCAAAAAATCAGATCATTGAAACAAAGGCGACAACTTTGAGAACATCCATTTCTTAGTAAGGACAACTTTCCCACCATTTTGATAAGAAGCTTGAGGATTGTTATAGAGAAATATAGACTTCTATAGCTTACAGAAAATATTTTCAAAACCATTAGTTGCCGTTAAACCAAAAATGCAACATTAGGGGCATCCCTTAGCAGTCACTAGCACAAGGCCCAACTGCAACACTTGTTGCAGATACATTGTTTTGCCTCATCCTATACTCTTTATTTTATTTGTTAACTTTTTTCTTCTTTTTGATAAGTATTTGTTAACTTTTTCCTGCCCTTGATTAACTCCAACTTCACTAAATTTTGAGTTTGCTTATTGCACCAGCCACCAAGTTAGCAGAAACAAACAGAAGCAACTCAGAAATCTAATCATGTACAAATGAAGAGTTACAAGCAAAATCTTATCTTAGTTCAGAGTTAAACATATAAGCTATATTGAAAAAAGAAAACCTAGTTTGCACAAAAAAGGTTTTGCATATTTACATGCAATTTCTGCAGAACGTATTCCTTTTAAAAATAGAAGCCATATAAATGGCTAAAAGTTTTAAAAAGTCATAGTTACTTATATCTAAGTGTGTATAAAAATAAATGTACAAATACTTGCATAGAAATCCACCAACTTAGAAAACTCAAAACCTTAATCTTTCCCTTCATTTTGCAATCTGTCAGAAAGCGCTCTCTCAAAATATTTAAGGAAAAAAAGTGATAGTTAAATAAATAACAAGTAAAAGGGGAGGAGAACAAGATCAGAATTTGAACATTGTAGCATGTTATTAGATGGCAAGCTTAACATATCCGAATGTTTGAAAAAATGAGTCCTTGGTTGAAAAATAAGATAAGAGGTGTAAAAACCCAAAACTTCCTAGGGAAGTCCCAATTTGGCAAAATATAGATGATGTGTGCGCCGCCTGGGACCTACTATGCCAGAAAGAACCAGGAGTTTTAAATTCTATTGACGCTTCGGAGCTAGAGGATACCTTTGTTTATTGTCCATTATGTCCATTATCCCTTTATTATTGTCTCCTGTTACTTTCCCCCATCCCTTTCAATAGATTATCGGATTGTACTACAACTGTAATGAATGAAAAACTAGAAGCAGTTCACAGCATAGTTCAATAATACGCATATTACACTGAACTAGGTAACACTAAAATTAGATATGGAATTTGATTGACATACCTTGACACATATGGCTTGTATCAATATAACCATGACACCCATGTACATACTGGTTTGGAAGATTTCTTTTATCCGTAAGAAGTCCACCAGAAATCATACTAAAGTCATATAATATTGGGTTGTGATCCTACATATCTAAGCATCTCAATATGTTGAAGACTTCCTTTTTCTTATAAGTAAATATGTTGAAAAATTCTTATATGGTATTGGAGATGAAGACAAACTACTTAATAAAAGCAACATAAAGTTAAAAAGAAAGATGCAAACCTGATCAAGCATTATGTGAGCTGCATCTACATTGCGAAGCAGATATGGTAAATATGGAAAGTTACAAGTATGCATAAATTCAAGGACAGAAGCAAATCCAAGAGCAACCTTGATCCTCTGTAGCCAGGTAAAGCTATCTGGAAATCCAAGCAACTTTTTCATTCATAAGCACAAAGAACTATTCTACTTTAAAAATATATTATAAAAAATATCCTTCAATTGGCTAAAAGACCAAGAATTTATAAAAAACACACAAATAAAATAAAAAACCAAGCTGCTCAAAATCAGCGCTTAAAATAATTTCTTATGAAGGGACAATGCCCCACTCGAAGGCCAAAAGGTAGTGGCTTCCCTCTTAGCCACAAATCAAGAAGCCTGGCTGGCTTGAATGAGAATCCATCCAATTTGCATTCATAAAGAAGTATAGCGGCAATCCAAGACCAGTTTTTTATAAGAGCAATCCAAGAACAGTTTATGTGTAACCACTAGTTACTTAAGCAATCACTGGACTATTTATAATACTTCACTAGTATTCTTGAAAATATTTATTTCCTTTTACTTTGTTTTTACTTAATGTAAAAAGTATAAAGCACTCTAATTGAAAAGACTTTTGAATTTTTATTATCAATTGATCACAGTGGCAGCTTAATAATTTAAAAACCCCAAAAGAGATCCCTTTCTTACCCTCACAGTAGGTATCCACATAGAAAAAATAACATTTTCATCTAATCTCATTCCTAAATGCAGCAAACGAGAGCTACATATACAGAATGCAAACAAGAAACCAACCCAGCTAGTCTTACTTTTGTTTTAGAATAGCAGACATGAAGTAGTATTCACCTAATAGTCATTTGTGATAACATACTTAAAGCAGAAAAAAGAAAAAAATAAAACATGTTTGTCCCACATGTCCTTTTCCAACTTAGTTATGTTCCTTTAAGATATTAAAAAGGAATTATTTCTCATAGAAGCGCGAACACGAAACTGTATAATTCCATAAATTTAGAAAAGCAAGGCTTGTGTGGTATCATGGTCGTTTCCTGATTTCTGTTTCTTAATTTCAATTGTTTTGCTTTTGGTTTCTTTTCAGAATTTTAAAAACATAAAATATGTGCGGCAAACAAAAACTCTTTCCAGTTTTCTATAATTGAAACAAAAAAAAAGGTTAAGAAAAAAATCCCTTTTATTAAAATTATTGAATATTGTAGAATCACATAATATTACAATTGGAAATAAAATTTAGAACTGAAATTAAAATGTGTGCATTCTATAATTTGGAATCCATATAAAATTATAAGTTTTATGGCTCTAATTGATGTGGAATCTCATTATTTAGACTGAATAAATATGAGTATATATTACATTCGAGGAGTATTTAAAGGTGAAAACGGAACATCAATGAGGCTTTGGTTCAATGGTAAAAAAAAACCAAGGCTAAGGCAGGTTTTACTCCCACCATGTGTTAGTTGTCCGTTTATATAGAGGTTATTTGTCCAACTTTAGGTGGGCAATACGATACTACTATAGATGGGTTATGAGATAGTATTGTAGGCTTATATTGTTATCTAATCAATATATCATTGTACTTGTGTAGCATCTATACAATAAAAAAAAATGAAACCGAAACATTACTATAATTGATCTAGTTCCATTTGTATGTATAATAAAATATGAGAAGTTTGTAGGTAAAAAATATATGTGAAGTTGCAATGTCTAATGAGGGCCTTAATGGTTTAATAACGCAGCATGATTTAAAACTATTGATCATGCATCAGAGAAGGACAAAAAAACCAGGCCTGTAAGTTGTAATAAAGCAGGATGGAAGTCAAACATTGGTGGGCTTCGTGGTCCGAAAGTGCAGGTATATTTGTGTTTATTTTCTCACTTTAGAAACAAAAAAAACAAAAAAGAAATGGCAATGATACCAAACACCACCTACATAGGTAAGAATCCTACAAATAATTTGGCCTCTGTAAATAAACATACTCATTTACTGTCCAGAGGCTTGGGACTTCTGGGGTATTATACTATCTTTATTCCCAACTGAGTGATGCTAAGGTCAGGACCAACTTTGTTCGCATATGAAGCTAGAAGATAAGAAGGTTAAGGCATGGAAAGCCGCTGCTTTGTGTTAAATGTGGAGCATCTATAGCGAAAGAAGCATACGTGCTTTTTTTTAATAAGTGAAACTTAGGTGCATTTTACTCAGAAAAGAAAAAAAATATGTGTTTTTTTATTGGGGTTGATGCATCTTGACTAGAGCTCAAATCTAACTTCCTTAGGAATTGTTTGTTTCCTTAGACATGAATACTTATACCTACCTATCCCACTTCTTTTTTTTGTCGTTTTAGATTTTCTTTTTCTTTGTAATTAGCCAACTTATTAAATATATATATATATATATACACATATTACAGATTTACATGAGTTTCCAAGGTGCAATAAGAATTTTTTATTCTTTTTCAAGAGAGGGGCGATAAGCAACGATAGGAATAAACTAATATACCAAGTTTGGCAACAATGTGAGTTCTCCAAATTCAATTCAAGAATTTGAGATATGGTGTGGATCCTAAGAGTTAAGAAGTCAAGGTACAGTTTTTATGCGTTCAAACTTTTTTGGTAGTGAAAATAATCTCAATGGCGTATAAAAAAAAAAGCATGGGTTCGAACATTGACACATACTAACCAAATTTTTGAAGCTTCTAGTCAATACTCAAACAACTCAAAAGGAATAAAACACACTGTAAAGACCTGAAATATAAAGCAAAACAAAACAGGGGGTTGACACCTTCGTTTCCAAGTTGAAACTATATGTATTAATCTATTTTCCAGTCTATGTGGTACCTAAATTACATTATCTCTCATTTTGAGTACATATTTCCTTTTTTCTTTTTCTCACTTGAGGATAAAAAACATCCCCCAATCAGAAATCTGCATGACATCATATCTATTGCAAATTATAGACAAAATATTTTTTATAAGAATTATTGACTAAATATAAATAAGCAGAAAATAATACCTATCCCACTTCTTTTTTTGTCGTTTTAGATTTTCTTTTTCTTTGTAATTAGCCAACTTATTAATATATATATATATATATATATATTACATATTTAAACGAGTTTTCAATGTACGATCAGAATTTTTTATTCTTTTTCAAGAGAGAGGGGCGAAAAGCAAAGAGAGAAATAAACTAATATATCAAGTTTGGCAACAATGTGAGTTCTCCAAATTCAATTCAAGAATTTGAGATATGGTGTGGATCCTAAGAGTTAAGAAGTCAAGCTACAGTTTTTATGCGTTCAAATTTTTTGGGTAGTGAAAATAAACTCAATGGTGTGTCAAAAAAAAAGCATGGGTTCAAACATTGACACGTACCGACCAAACTTTTGAAGCTTCTACTCAATACTCAAACAACTCAAAAGGAATAAAACACACTGTAAAGACCTGAAATATAAAGCAAAACAAAACAGGGGTTTCACCACTTCATTTCCAAGTTGAAACTATATGTATTAATCTATTTACCAGTCTTACATTATATCTCATTCTGAGTACATATTTCCTTTTTTCTTTTTCTCATTTGAGGATTAAAAAAATCCCCCAATCAGAAATCTGCATGACATCATATCTATTGCAAATTATAGACTAAATATTTTTTTTATAAGAATTATTGACTAAATATAAATGAGTAGAAAATAATACCTTTTGGTATGAGGTTATGCACTGTATCCAGCGACTTCAATTTATACACAACACACAGATGTTCACCTTTCGGGCAGAATCCAATCAACTTGACCAAGTTTGGATGGTATTCATTAGAACTAAAATGGTCTAGTAAATCGACTTCTTCCTGAAAATGATATACACAAATAAGTAAACAATAACCTTACAACAAATTACTTACAATTACAGCACAACAATAAATACATGAATAAGGAAACAAATTATTAAGTTTTGAGGCATACTATCAATCTGCTAAAATTATCTCCAGGACGGACTTCATAGATTAAGGGATCTTCCCATATCTTCACAGTGACCACGTTCTTCTTATACACTCCACGATACACCTTGCCGAATTGAAATTTTCCAATAAAATTATCTTCACTAAAATCATTAGTGTATCGTTTAAGGTTTTCATAAGTAAATCCAGATGTGACCCTAACCATACCTACAATTTCCCAATGAAAGTGGATAAACAACATAAGCAACAAAGTGTAGAACAAAAATACACCACTTAAAACTGAAAAACACAGTTCGCTCTTCAAAAATAGAAAATCAAAGTGCTTTAAGCAAATATACATTATATAAATGCATCTACGTGAGTATGTACGCAATGGCTGACCTGGTTGAATAACCTAGGGCTCCAAATTGCAGGCTTTGACGATTTAGATGAATAAATTTGAGGGCTTTAGCGTAGAAGAAGCGAAAGGATCATTAAAAAAAGGGGAGGGGGGAGTTTTTATAGAGGGAACGTCGATAATTTAGGAGAAAGAAATTGCGTTTGAGACGAATTTCCGTCCAGCTAATTTAAAATGCAATGGGAGTGCTGGCGGGCTATTTCGCGATTGGATTCCGGGCTTCTTAGTCAACATTGGCCCAACGTTTGGTCTTATCAGCTGAGCTCTGGGCTCTGTTTCATGGCCTAAACCTAACGCAGAATTTGGGCTTTAAACAGGTTTTCAATGGTTTTTATAGTTTGGATTTTTTTTTGTTAAATTGGTCTTCCAAAACTAAACTGTGAAGACAATAACTAGCAACAAATTTAAATAATTCGTTCAGTAACCATGAACAACACGAAGTTAACAATGCATTCTTTAAAGATGTTATTGCATGGTCGGAGCTCACAATGAACCTAAACACGTAAATATGAGCTTAAAAAAGAAGTTTTGTCATTCATTTTAATTAATGATATTTCCATTTGATCACCATAATTCAATTTAATGCAATTCAATCATCGAAATCCGATTAATGCTTTAATTCAATCTATTTGTTAGGATTCCAATTAAAATCTTGAATGATGTTAGTTGATCTTACCAGTTAATATGATATCACCTAAAATTTAGAGAGAAAATGATCCCCTCACATGACCACGCCAATGCTACATGTGTGACTTCTAAAATATTTAAAATGTGTTTAATTATGAAAAATATTTTCAATTTTATATATATATATATATATATATATATATTTCAACATATTTTTCAATAATTTGCACATGTATTCTTAACTTATTTTGAAAAATAACGTTTATTTGTTTTTATCTTTCCTACAAAATTTGAAAAATAATATTTTTTTTCATTTTCAATATTGTATTGAAAAGATAACAAATAAAGAAAGTCTTGGATCTTTAACTCACAAATTCAGCTTATTGTCATAAATGCGATCATTTTGATAAGGAACAACTAGTTTTTTCTTTTAAGAAAAAAAAAATGGGTTGCAACTTCGGTTGCTTGGATCAAAGATAAGGAGGAATGCGTCAAAGAAGATATATGGATTTTATGATCATGAACTTCCGGTTGCAATATTTACTCGACTATGCTTGAAAGGATGGAGACTCACCCAGAAAGCTCTATATTTGAGTGATGGTAAGTATCAAGTTTATGATCAACAAGACCACCAAACTTCCTGCAAGGAAAATCTCTTGGTGAATTGAATTTTGGAGAACCTGTTACACACATCAACCTGGTCTATTAGCTAGGACAGTGAAAAACTTAAAAGGTGCAAATTACACGTTTTTATTATCAATAAAAAAAAAATTTGATTGGTTATTTAGACAAAATTGAGAGTTTGATCTCCTAAACAATTAAAAAAATGTGCAAATTACACGTTTCTATTATCAATAAAGAAGAAAATTTTGATTGGTTATTCAGACAAAATTGAGAGCTTGATCTCCTAAACAATTAAAAGCCATGCTTGTGGCATGGGGCATGTGAGTCATGCCTATTCTCTCCAAATTTTTAGATGGCATGACATTGTGATTGACTATGTGAACGAATCGAGATCTGTAAATCACACGAATTATAAACAGAAAGAAAATAAGACAAGATTTACTCAGGTTCACCAAAAAATAGGGCTACATCCTGCCAGAAGTTTCTTATTATCAACTTCACAAATCTTTTAGTTACAATATATGCTCAGTATATGAAAAGTAATATTTATATGCAACTTAAAACATCATAATTAAAATCTAATTAGGATTTTCATTATATTGCAAAACTACGGTTCCGTAGAACGAGACCCCTGCCCACTTTTCGGGGAGCGAAACTCCGTTCGCTCATCCGAAAATGAGACCCTGTATTAATTTGAGGTTCTATAAATTTAATCCCGTAAAATATACATCAACTTTAATCTAACACCATAGAAGGTTTCAAAAGAAATCCTAACACAATGATTCGATTGAAGTTTTAATCCAAGTTCAGTAATTCAAATCAACTTGAAAAGGACTCTGAGAGATCGTCACCTGCCCTTTTCTGATTAAGTTCGTACTCTGTGTATGTTTATAATTCTTACAACCATTTTTTTTTCATAAAAAAATAGAAATGATTTTTTCATGCATTTCATTGAGCGAGAGAAACTAAATCAAAAAAAGTAGTTCAGTTGCTTAAATATTAAAAGGACAATTATCTCATGAAAAGTGTTGGTAAGTACTGGGGTTCCTTTTCTATTTTATTTTGTTCATAATTGCTTAAAGCAACGTTTGTGATTTTGGAGTTGTTAACGACAAAAAAGTCAATATCTATTTTACAAATGACAATTATTTTAGTAATTTATCGTAATAATACAAATAGATCCGAAGAATTTCCAAACATATGTGAGAGTAAAACTACTTCTATAATTTTTATTTGATTATTTAATTATTATTCACGTAAACCCATCAATAATTTGGTGATGATGATAGACTGACAGTCGTATTAGGATCATCTCCTCTTCTCTTCACACCGTACGTAGCTTGTCCTCTTGTTTTACAAGCTTATTACATTTACTAGCATCTTACGAGCGTGTTGATTTGTTTTTTTATCAGATTAAATGACATATAAAGATATGTGTAATTTAATTTAAAAAAAAATCAACTGTGAATAAAGAGAATTGAAAAGAATTTCACCTAAAAAAAAACACAAAGAGAGCAAATTAAGTTTAACGAATTAGTTATCAATAGTTAACATAGAAAAAAATAACAAGACGAGAGATATAAGTAGATGTGAATTAGTAGATAGTGAATACTATACTTAAGTGGTTATTGGTGATTATGAGATGATTAGTTTTATATTTTTATAATTAATAATATAGTAAATTCATATTTATATGATAATATTTTTCACATTTTAAAAAAAATTCATCAAAATGATATTCTGGTTTTACTAATATTAATGATAAGAATAGATATGTCCTCTTTGAAACTGAAAATAATGAAAAAGGTCCTTTCGATAATTACATTTATATTTTACAAAGGCCATTTTTAGTTTACATGAGATTGTGGCATGTGCCACCTACTTTTGTAGTACTACAGCAAAGAATTACCTACAAATGTGGGAGTGTAAAAAACCAGTCCTATAATTTTCATTTGATTTTTTAATTTTGTACTCACTAAAGCCCATTAATTTAGTGATGGTGTAATTTAGTGATGGAGATAGACTGACATTTATATTGGGATCGCTTGTCTCTTTTCTTACCTACCACATGATAGTCAGTCCCTTGTTTTGTACCCAGATATTTTCTCTTTGACTCACAATTAAGTGGTGTCTATGTATAAAACAAACAAATTTTTTATGATAAATTTATATTTTAATGATAAAATATAAAAAAAATTAATTTAAATTTCTTTTATCATATATATTGTTATAAAAAATGTACTTATATAATGAATAATATGAATAAGATAAATTACTTGATTTTTTTAATAAAAAATATAGACAAATACCAGCACACAAAGCCAAACACCCAAGAAGTTTCATGAACCCCTTTGGAAGTCTGGCTACAACTCCTACATAGAAATAAGGGTTCGAGTCCATCCTAGCTAAGATCTATAACTATTGATCTCTCAGTGCTTTCTTTTCCATTTTTTTCCTTTTATTTACATTATTAATTAGTAATATCTTATTTCCTGTGTTGATATGTACTACTGGTATTTTGACGTTATTGGATTGATTATTTGGAAATGAAGATATAATATTAGTAGAACCTTAACTGTGGCTGAAGGAGTGAAAATAAGAGTGACTAAGCATCATACTCTTTTTTTTGGCTGAAAGTGCATCAAAAACCAAGCCATTGTTCTTACATTTAGATGGATATTATATTTATTTGTATCAAATTATGATTTGGTGCTTAAAATTATTTTTAAGAAATAAATTTTTAAGTATTTAGGTATTTAATTTGCTTAAAATTTTAAATAAATTGTGGAAGTTTTTGATGAAAAAAAATGTTGAAATTAACTTTAAAATATCAAAATAACCAAATTATAATATGAGACTGTGTTTTAGATTATGAGCAAATGAAGATTTCTGAGAAAGCCCAAGAATAAAAAGAACATTGATCAAAGTCAAATCAAATTATAATCTAGAACTAATTTGAGAAGTTATGGTACCACAACTTCTTAAAATCCAATTATTTTCTCCATAAATAATAATTTTCTTAAAATATAAATTAAACCAAACAAACATATGAAGTGTGATATTAGTTTATAAACTAGTTTGACGAGAGATTCTTACTTGCATCAGGTGCAAAACTCATTTTTACACTGGTATGGAAACTTGACTAGTAATTTTTTGAAAGTTCACAGATAACATTTACACATACTCGACTAACATTATCAATAAAATTTCATAATATTATCATTCCTGTGAAAAATGAGTTTCACGCTTAACGATGCAAACACGAGTTTCTTTTAATATGATCAACTTATAAACTGAATTAAACATGTTCCATTTAAATCTAGCTAGCAAGATGGCATGGAAGCCAAACTAAGTTGTTGGTTACTTCAATTACGGTCTTCCTATTCCTACAGTTTTGCGCACCTTCGATTCGTTAAACTAGAAATAGCCTTCGATTCGGTGCTTAATTGGTGGGAGAGAATGAAAAATTGATTCACACAAATCCTTAAAAAAATCATAATTAGAATGACCAATCCCTTAAAATTTCTCAAAAAATCCCAAATCCTCACTAAACCCATAATGGAAAAATTGGAGAGAAAGCGACCCTAAAAATTTGGGAGGATTCCATTTTCTCCCTTAAAATTCCCCAAATTCCTCAAAGACACAAATGCTCTCTTCAAATGCCTAACCTAGAATCGAAAAATTGAGTGTCAAAGCAAGCGAGAGACAGAGAGAATTAGAGATGATTTTTCATGGAGTTACAGATCGGGAGAGAGAGGAAGAATGAAAGAAGATTTTCCATAGAGTTACAGATTAGGAGAGAGGAAAAGGCAAAGAAGATTATGGAGCCCCTAAACCAGTACTAGTTTTTCTTTTCATTTCCCCTAAAATTTTACTTAAGCGTGCAATTTCTTTTGGCGAAAATGCTTTGTTGGGGTTTTGAAATTACTGCTTTTACAAGTGCAAAAATATGATAAATAGTGGCGCTTAAAACAAATTCCAAAAGGGTGTTAAATTTGTATTGTCCTATTGCGGCATTTAAAAGGGCCGATAAAACCGACTCATAATGACGCTTAAAAGCGTCGATATATGACACTGACGCATAACGACGCTTAAAAGCGCCGATATATGACACTGACGCATAGTTGCGTCTAGAAGCGCCGATATATGAAGTTTAATGGCGCTTTAAAGTGTCGATATGTGTCTGTCAATTTTACATACATATTGAAGCTCTTTACAAAAATAACAAAAATGAAGCACCAAAGGGTGAAAATTTTCTTGTCGTGGATTGTGAGCTTGAGCTTACAAAATCTTTAGCTTAGTAGTACATTTTTTTCCTAACAATGAATCATAATATTGATTTTTTATTTTATTTTATATAAACCATGTAATGCCTCGAGATGGGGTCATGCATTGGTATCCCACATCGGTTAAAGAGGATGTGACTGAACTATTTATAAATGATTATCATCTTTACTTGCACAATGCATTTTAAAGCTATGAGGTCTGGTGTACCAAAAATAAGAAGAGATTGTGACCCCTCAAAATGAGATTAAGTTTTAATATCCCACATAGGTTAGAAAGAGAGTGATCTATTGGGTTTGGTGCTACACAATGCTTTTTAAAGCCTAACTAGTGTGCTAAAAATAAAAAAGAAATTATGACACTCTAATATAAGGTCAGATAATATTATATCAAATGAAAAATAGAATTGTTATAAACCAAGTTTACGAGGATACATGGATTTTTCATTTATGGGTGAGTATATAGGATTGAGAAACATATGGCATTCCATTTATGGGTGGCAAGCTTGACATATCAACACATGGCGTTCATTAATAGTCCCTTTGGATGATGGATTAGTATATGACTATATATAAACAAATACTACTTTAAATTAAAGGAAGGAGTACTATATAATATAAATGGTTTAATGTGTACATGTGTCCATATTCACGATTCAGATGCATTACAGTCCAAAAGGGCATAGAAGTCACACACAGTAAATACAGCAGTAAAAAATACTTTCCAAAATTACCCACCTGGGCTGGTCATTTTTGGCCAACCCTAGAAGATGACGGTGCTTAGGTCAAAAGCCTATCTCATTCAGTCATTTTTTTTTCTCTTTCTAAAACTTGAAATTAAGGATGGGAAAGAGCAGTTTACTTGTGAGATTTTATATATTTATAATTGTGAGATTTTTTTTTCTCATTCAGTCATTTTTTTGTTCTCTTTCTAAAACTTGACAGTCAAACTTGATTCCTTTATCGACAGTCAAACTTGCAGAGGTTTGCAGCCTTCAACGATCAGAGATCAAATCAATTAAAAGAAACGGTATCAGAGCCTATACGACGTAGTAGTAAATTTGATTTTTGAAATTGTGTTTTTTTTTGTAAAAAATTTTCTCCAAGGATTACAACCAAACAAAGTTGAAAAGGACTCTGAGAGATCCTCACATGCTCTTTTCATGGGGGTTGATTAAACTCAAATTCGTACTCATAGGTCTAAATATTAAAAGGACAATTATTTTGCCATATAACAAGGTAAAACTTCTTTAATTGATCAATAATCTCATGAAAAGTGTTGGTAAATAGTGAGGGTCCTTGTCTATATTATTTTGTTAATAACTGCTTAAAGCACCGTTTGTGATTTTAGAGTTGTTAAAAACAAAAAAGTCGATGCCTACTTTACAAATGATAATTTTTTAGTAATTTAATGTAATAATACAAACAGACTCAAAAAATTTCAAACAAACGTGAGAGGAAAACTACTCATATAATTTTTATTTGATTCTTTAATCATTATTCATAGAAACCTATTAATAATTTGGTGATGGTGATAGACTGACAGTCATATTAAGATCACTTTTTTTGCACAGTAATCTGTCCTTTTGTTTGGGTTCGAGTTCAAATATTCTCTTTTTGACTCATAAGTCATAAAAAGATAATAAAAAGTTTTCTCAAACTCGTGATTGATCTGCATAAGTTTATAATTCTTACAATAATTTTTTTCCATGAAAAGAGAATTTTTCATTGAATTAGTGAAGAATAAAGTTTTTAAATAGACTACTCTAACTGCTTAAATTTTAAGTGGACAATTATCTTAGCATGTGACGAGATAAAACTTTTTTAATTAGTCAATAATCCCATGAAAAGTATTTCTACTTGATGCATGAGCATTTACAAAAATGAGATAGCAACGCATTATTTTAGATTTTTTTCCAAAGCAAAGTTTTACAATCTTATTATATTTATTAGCATTTTATGAGCATGTTGATTTATTTTTTTATCAGATTAAATGACATAAAAAAAATATAATTTAATTTTAAAAAAATCAACTATGAATTAAAAAATTGAAAAAAAATTTACTTGAAAAGAAATACAGAAAGAGTAAATTAAGTTTAACAAATTAATTATCAATAATTAACAGAAAAAAATAAAAAAAATATAAAATATAAACAGATATAAATTAGTAGATAATGAAAATTATACTTAACTGGTTATAGGAGATTATGAGATAATTAGTTTTATATTTTTATACTTAATAATAAGAATCCCTATGCGCCGACAACCAGAAAACTCTATCATGGATAAAAAGTTTTTTATCCTTAACAAATAGGATGACACCAACTAAGTAATCTTTTAGTACGAATTTGAATATAAAATTTAATTTATTATTAAATAGATGTAAATTAAAATTTATATTTTACAAAAACTTAAAAAATTCAGATTAACTTTACAAAAACTATAAATTCATTTTAATAAAAAGAATGTTTGATTTGCAGTTTCGATTTTATTTTAAGCCTAGTGATTATCAAAATAATATTTTAAAGTAATGTATAATTTTAATATTTCATATATCAGATCATCAAATGACACGTGGTTGATAATCAGGAACCCGGGGATATTATGAACTGAAACAGTCAAAACCTAAGCCTGTGGAGGTTTGCAACGCGTTTTAACTATTGACAGGTACCACACTAGGTTGGTGGTCCCCACTCCCACTTCCCACTCTGAGTCCTAGTCGTACAAGCACGTGAAGTGTGTGCATCTCCCTTGTATGCTTTAATGAGGACCCGTGTGTATTGGACCATTGGTGGCATGTAAATCTCCAGACAAAGAAAATCTCAGCTTTCTCTCTGCCTCTCACACACAAAAAGCATTCTCTCTGGCTTGTTTCTTGCTTTCTCATCAAGTTTACTGGTAAGCTCTCTTGAAGATTTCTACTTTGTAGATTGCAAAGTACCTAATGATTTTATAGTCTTTTTATGAACGAGATCCTCTAAGTTATACATTTCTGTCTTCTTTGAACTTTTTTTTGATGTTCTTCACTACTTCTATGCGTTTGATCTTCTTGGTGCTTTTAATTACTTGAATGCATTCTACTCTTTCCTTGTTTGTTTATCATGTACAGTAAATGGACTTTGTCTATAGATCTCTTTGAAAAGTTCTAACCTTTTCATTTGCATTTGAAAGCAACAAAAATCCTTCCAAAATGCCACCTTTTTTTAATTATTCCGTTTGGTTTTAATGCTAGATTGTTCACTAAGTAAATGGATTTCGTCTCATGGGTTTTTTCACTACTAGAATAGATATTTATAAATTATAAAAAGGAAGACAGATTTTTATCCTTGTTTGTATGTGTAACGTGCATGAGCCAGACCAAGGTAGAACCCTTCTTTCTTTTTTCTCTCCTCTCAAACTGAAAAAAAAAGCCATTCTTTTTCTCTTTTAGAAAAAATAAAAATAAAAAACCCACAAGAACTCCTGTGGGCTGTGGCCCAGCACGTTTAAAATGCCCTAAAATAACTTTTTTTTTTTGTTCTTGTGGAAAATATTTTTTTTAGAGTTTTTTCATCTTCTCTCTAATCCTTTTCATTTTTAGAGTTTTTTTTAAGAGTCTGTATTATCATCGCTTAGTAAATAAATTTAGTCATTCTTAATTAGTTTCATAGATTGACTAATTGAGTAAGATTAAAACTCAATTTCATTACAAGATCTAGGTGTACGTAGGCTTAAATTTGGCTTGAAATAGGGGTGATATTGGACCCAGTTATTCTGTCTCATGAAGATTAAGACTATTATCATCAAAAGAATTAGCCAAATGTTTTGAGGAGTGCAATGCTTTTTTCCTTGAAAAAATAATATATTATGCTTTTGCTTTTTTTATGAGTATTATTCTTTTACTATTGGAAGCAATAGAAATGAAATTCATTTTACCAGTATTACCTTTTAACTTTGTAATGTTGTTGATGTTCTTACGCAGTAACATTTATTAATTTGATGTGAGATAAATGTTTTTTTTTATAGTTAATTTGGACAAGACTAACCGATTATTTGCTTGTATGCATCAATGGTAAGAAAATCGACTTGTTAAAATTTCATCTTGTATCATAGTATATATGCTTTTGGAGTCAAGATCAAATTAATTATCAAGGCATTGCAAAATTTAAACTAATCCTTGACCATAATCATAATTAAAGAGTTTTGTCCATCTGGATAAACAGTATGATTATTTACAAAATTATCCTGTACTACTAGAATACAGTTACCGTTTACTTTAACTTCATTTTTGTGACACAACACTGCTGGATTAACTGATTGAGCTGAACTCTTATCAATTATTAGTTTTTTAAGCTTTGAAAGTGTAACCATTTATTAAGTTAAGAATGAACTCTATTAAGGTAAAATTCAAAGGTGCTTACAACTTTGTTGTTGAAAATGTTTTAACAGATCCATGACCAAAAGAAAGGGCTCAAACCGAAAACTAGTGACTCGAGAATCCACGGATGATCCAACATAATTTGTCTATGATCAAATTGCAGTATTATCAACCTATTGGCAGTGGAGGTTATGAAAGTGTTTTCAAGGGGCAAATGGGTTGGAGAGAAATTGCAATTAAACGAATTGGAAACAAAAACATTACAAATAGAAAACAATATACAGTAAGTCGTCTTTTATAAAATTACAAAACCAAACAAGCATGAAAAATTAGTAGAATCACAAATGAATATAAATCATTAATATTTTAGTTACTCATTTAATTGGACATCTTGGTGTTAGTGTACTATAGTACTAATTAAAGAAAAATATATATAGCATCTTGGCATCATTTTCATAGAACATTTTTGTATATATCCATGTTAGTTTAATTTATGTTTATGCTTAATAGAATAGTGCGTAGAATACATCATCTTAGAAGTACAATTTATATTTTATTTTTTAAGACAATTTGATAGAAAATATCTTCAAATGTCCATACATCAAAATATAGTGAAGCTTTTAAGATATAGAGAGGATGAAAAATATTCTTATCTGGTACTGGAGTATGTGCCATCTATATTCTTCAACATATTCCATGTTAATTCATTTATTGTCATAATATTTGATTTATGTGTTCTTGTTACAGAAAATCCATTTTCTATTGAAATATATGAGCATTTTTTTTATTAAATAGAACTTATGAAAGACACATAAGTTGCACATTATTTTTTGAGCTTCTATATTTTGCTTCAAGTGAATTAATAATATTAAATCTTAAGATTGTTTAGTACCTGAATTTAAGAGTTTTTTTTTTTTTTTTTGTAACTGTTAGAGATTCAATCATAGAAATAAGAGAGAATAGGGAATGAAGTTTTGAAAATTCTGAAACAGTACCTTATAGGGTTTAGGAGTGCGCACTGTGCATTTCATTTAAGAACTTGTCTATAAGCTATTGGCGGTATGTAATCCACAAATAGGGAATGAAGTTTTGAAAATTCTGAAACAGTATGATGGTAGCACTGAGCTACATTCATAGAACTTGTGAAAGCCATAAACATATTATTGAATACTTCAAAAA
This sequence comes from Bretschneidera sinensis, assembly GCA_023935145.1. NCBI lineage: Eukaryota > Viridiplantae > Streptophyta > Magnoliopsida > Brassicales > Akaniaceae > Bretschneidera > Bretschneidera sinensis. The sequence continues at coordinate 138,945,148 of CM043699.1, forward strand.
AACAAATATTTTAGTGGGCTAGGTTAGTAACAAACCAACTATCAAGAAGACAATACAATAAACGAATTCTATGTTAAATTGAGTTATATCTTTGATTTATATGTAACTTTTAACATTTCGACAAAATAATGCTTGACTACTACTTGCATAGGTAAATATTGTGAAATTATGCGACTTTAGTGTGATGATACAAGAAATAGATAATCTGATGTCAAATACTACTCCAAATAATGACAAATTTCCTAACTAACCATTTCTGTCAAATAAGTAGTCATTACTTGTTGTGTCCAATAATTTTGTATGCATATAGGTCAAGAATTCTCATTGTTAATGCATTAAAATTACATTTGAAAATTCGATGTTAGAATTTTGAATGATTCTTTGATTTCTAAGGTATAAATGTCATGATTGAGTTTGTTATATTTATCACATGCACACTTTTATAAGATAAAAATTGCATATGGTGGTCTATTTACATGTTTATTGTTTATCAATTAAAGTTGCAACCATCTTCTAATTATTATACCATTTTACATAGAGAAGTTTTATAACAACAAAAACGGATGTCTACAACTTTGGAGCTGTACTCCTACAGCTAGTGATGAAGGTGGATGAAGAAAATATTGGTGAAAGAAAAAAGATTAAGTCAACGCATATTGTTGATGTAGCGGTCAATGAAATTGAAAGAAGAAAGCATGTGGTTTCATAAATCTTTGATGAAATCTAGATGTACAAAGGTGGTAGGACTTAAGATCGTAGAGATAGGACTTAAGTGTATATATTTTCATCACACTCATCGTCCAACAATAAATGAGTTGGTTTGCACACTTGAGGAGTTACCGTCCAACAATGAATGAGATTATTAGCATATGGTGAATGCATTTTAAATTTGGTATGAACAAAGATTCTCCCTATGCTAATAATCTCATTCATTGTTGGACAGTAACTCCTCAAATGTGCGAACCACCTCATACATTGTTGGACGATGAGAGTGATGAAAATACATACACTTAACTCCTATCTCTATGATCTTAAGTGCTACCGCCTTTGTACATCCAATCTACATCAAAGATTGATGAACCATATGATTTCTTCTTTCAAATACATATGTTGCTTCATCAACAATATGCGTTCACTTAATCTTTTTTCTTTCACCAATATTTTCTTAATCCACCTTCATCACTAGCTGTAGGAGTACTACTCCAAAGCTGTAGACATCTGCTTTTGTTGTTATAAAACTTCTCTATGTAAAATGGTATAATAATTAGAAGATGGTTGCAACTTTAATTGATAAACAATTAACATGTAAATAGACCACCATATGCAATTGTCATCTTATAAAAGTGTGTATTTGATAAATATATCAAACTCAATCATGATATTTATAACTTGGAAATCAAATACTTGTTCAAAATTCTAACATTGAACTTCCAAATGTAATTTTAATGCATTAACCATGAGAATACTTGGCCTATATGCATACAAAATTATTGGATACAACAAGTGATGACTATTTATTTGAAAGAAATGGTTAGTTGGGAAATTTGTCTTTATTTGGAGCAGTATTTGACATCAGATTCTCTACTTCTTGTATCATCGCACTAAAGTCACATAATTTCACAATATTTGCCTAAGCAAGTAGTAGTCAAGTGTTATTTTGTCAAAATGTTAAACGTTTCATATAAATCAAAGATATAACTCAATTTAACATAGAATTCTTTTATTGTATTGTCTTCTTGATATTTGGTTTGTTACTAACATAGCCTACTAAAATATTTGTTTTTTTGAAGTCTTCAATAACATGTTTATGGCTTTCATGGGTTCAATGAATGTAGCTCAGTACTACATCGTACTGTTTCAGAACTTGGTTCCCTATTTGTGGATTACATACCACCAATAGTTTATAGATAAGTTCTTAAATTAAATGCGCACTGCTAAACCCAATAAGGTAGGTTTCCAAAGATCATGAAATTCTTTTATTCTCTCTGATTTCTATGGCTGAATCTCTACTGTTACAAAAAAACCCTTAAATTCAGGTGCTTAACAATCTTAAGATTTAATATTGTTAATTCACTTGAAGCTTAAAAAATAGTGTCTAACTTATGTGCGTCTTTCATCAATTCTATTTAATAGAAAATGCTCATATATTTCAATAGAAAATGAATTTTGTGTAAAAAGAACGTATAAATCAAATATTATGACAACAGAGGAATTACCATGGAATATGTTGGAGAGTGTAGATGGCACATACTCGAGTACTAGATTAGAATATTCTTCATCTTCTCCATATCCTATAAACTTCACTATATTTTGATGTCTGGACATTTGAAGATACTTTCTATCAACCTGTCATAAAAAATGAAACATAAATTGTACTTGTAAAATTATGTGTTCTACACACTATTCTATTAGGTATAAACATAAATTAAACTAACATGAATATATACAAAAATATTCCATCTTAATGGAGCTAAGATGTTATGTTTTTTTTTTTGCTTAATTAGTATTGTAGTAAATTAGCATCAAAATGTCCAATTAGATGAGTAACTAAAATATTAATGATTTATATTCATTTGTGATTTTACTAATTTCACATGCTTGCTTGGTTTTGTAATTTTATAAGAGGCGACTTATTGTATGTTGTTTTCTATTTGTAATGTTTCTGTTTTCAATTCGTTTAATTACAATTTCTCTCCAGCCCATTTGCCCCTTGAAAACACTTTCATAACCTCTACCGTCAATAGGTTGATAATGCTACAATTTGATCATAGGCAAATTATGTTCGACCTAGCGAGTTTTGATCTAGCTCGATAAAAGTTCGGCTCCTAAACGTCTCATTTCAAGACAATCTTGTTTTTTGGAATCTTATCCGTTTGATAACAACAGTGGCCAATTAAGGATAGCAAAATAACTTGTTTTTTGCGAAACTTCAAAATTCTTTGACCCATCGGGGATGGGTATGAAGGGAATTTTATCTCCATGGAGACGATGATACAGATTTTTAAAAACCTTTTGTCTAAACAGGGACGAATGGAGCAATCTATGCTCCGCAAAATCCCCGCCTCCATCTTTTATTACATTAGAATTTTATATTTTATATAAATATATTAGATAAACACTCTAATTATCGACTAACTCCTTAAATTTGTGTTTTATTTTTTTTAGAGAGATGACATGTATTTGAATTTGTGGGTGTAAAAATGATATAGTATTTGTATTTTGTATTGAATATTTATTTTATTATTAAAAAAATTGAGTTAACAGAGAATTTACAGTTTTTAATGAATTTTTTTTTATTTTTCTTTATAAACAGGGACGGAGATGAAGATTGAGATCTTCAGAAATTTTTGATGAGAACGAGGATAAAAGGTAAGATGAAATTTTTGGCAAAGATAAGAATGAGAACGAAGAATTTTTTGTAAATAAGAATGGAGACTATAGTGACACTTTTCATTTCAAACTTATCTAGCATTGGCCCAAAAGAAACAGCTTACAAAAAGGATAAAACTGTTAAGTTGGGGATGGGCCCTGTAAAAGACGCTTATACCGACCACTTAGCACATGAACGGGCTTAGATGGTTTGCACACCAGCGAACTGGAAGAAACTCAATGGCTGTGGGCCAATAAGAGCTTAATTAAGATGAATAACATTATCTAATAATCAATTCTGGGACTAAAGTTCAAGTCTTAATGATGGGAGGTCCTTTTCAATCTTTTTTCCTTGTGAACACGGTGCTTTTGACCAATTAAAAGAAACGGTACCAGATCAGTCCCAACCCTACCAACAACTCCACAAAAAACCTCACTGACAGCATTAATGTTGAATCTCCAATTTTCCACCAAGGATCACACCCAAATCTTGTTAATTTAATTTAATTGTTAAACACCGTATTAATTAATATGTTGAGATACATTTTCATATGCAATGGTAGAGGCTGAGCCTTTCGAGGCTCATCCAGTCAGATGCAAAGGTAGAGGACCGAAGAAAGAGAAACCTCTGCAAGATCACACTGGTCATCCTGAGCGAAAGATGTTTATATTTGTTTATGGTAAATTATTTCTATTATTAATTTTTTTTAATATATTTCATAGATCAATTAATATAATTAATTATATGAATGTAGTAAATTTTGTAAGTGCAAAAATGTGGCAAAAAACATTACCTTCTAGGTGAAGAAGAACATGAATGGCTCTTGAAACACTTTCATTTCAATGAGGGCACCAATAATTCTATTTGGGACAATTTTTTGGTATATCTTTTTTCTCATTCTTTTGTTTTATGTTTACTATGTATTCCATATTCACATGAAATGTTATATATTAAATCCATGTGCTATATATAAAATAATTGACTTGTAATTATCTTTTGATTGTTTCTCAAGAGGACTACACTGTTGCTACTCCAGAGGAACTTCAAGATGCTAGAGAATTCCATGATAGGATCGTTGAGACTCGCCACAACAACTAAATGTAAGGCATAGAGGGGTGAGGACAAATTAAATTGGTATGATTGGACCGAATGAGAGAGGGGAAGAGGCCACAGAATCACCTATGAGCACTGGAATAGTTTGGTTAGTCTGTGGGCCTCAGAAACGTGGACTCATCACTCCAATGCTGCGTTGGTGAGCATGCGATCAAGAGATGATTGGCTTGTTCACTAGGTTAGGGGGTCCATCCGTACAGACACTCTCTCATCTATATTGGTATATGGTTTCTTTATTTCTCTACACTTATATAAAGATAGATAAATTGCATGTATAGTTAAATTAATTTTTACTGACCAATTGTAATGTGTAGTCAAAAAAGTTGGGCAGGGTTACCACGCCTATTGAGGTGTTTAACAGGATCCATAAGTGCCAAGGGACATGGATATGTCGATCAGAAGTCGAGGGATACCTTGGTATGTATAAAATGTATTTTTTACTTATGCGCAAAATAATTGTTATTATTAATATTGTTTTGGAGAAAAAAGAATCATTAATCATATGCATTAATTGGTATTTTAGGAAACACACAAGCAGCGGGTCCAGGAGAAAAATGATGGCTAGATTGAAACATCCTTACAGACTCAAATCGACCCCAATAAGAGGTTGCAAGCATCCGGTGGACTGAAGAAATGGCAATTTTATGGCTTCAGAGGGATGATTGGCAATCATCTTTTTGTTAGTGGCTCTTTAGGGAGCAGTTCCTCCTATAGATCCATTGCATTATGCTTTACACCGTTCATCGATGTTAGAGCAGTGCAACAACAACTGGATGAAGAGAGACAAAGATCGAAGGGAGGACATGCAGTCATGTCTCGATCAAGAGAATCAAAGATCGGATGACATGCAGTCATGTCTTCAATTCATGGAACAAATGATGCAACATATGGTCGAGCGTTTTGAGGTGACACCTCATGCACCACCCCATATAAGTAAACTGTTATAATTTAAATTTCAAAACATTAAATTTTTTACACTTAAGTTATCAACTGTGTGGGTTTTGGAATAATTTTACTCATAAGTTAACAGTTTTAAGAGAAAAAGTGTAAAATACTTATCTAATGGACGAGACGGGGTTACTGTCAGGTACGTTTGGTCGAATGCTGCTAGTGGAAACAAATAGAATCATTTGAAATCTTCGATTACCAACCGCGTTGGTTTTCGAATAACTTTATTCATAAGTTAACGGTTTTACTTTTAAAGGTAAATATGTAAAACACTTATCTAATAGACAAAATGAGGATATTATCAAGTATGTTTGGTTGAATGTGACTAGTTGGAACAAATGAAATTTATTTAAAATCTTTGATTACTAATAATGTGAGTTTCCAAACCATTTTATTCATAAGTTGATAATTTTAAAAGTAAATATGTAATATACTTATTTAATGAATGAAATAAAGGTACTATCAAATCCAGTCAAATGTAATTAATAAAAAAAAAATTCCATTTTAGATTTCCAATTATCAAGACGAAAATTTCCGAAAGTTGGCCTCTTCCAATTTAACGTCTCAAGGCTTCTGAGAATCAAAAAAGATATTTTTTAATGGAAGGCCTTCATAACTTACTTGACTAGAACAATACTAGACATGACATGACCCAGTTACCTCATAGGAAGAGACTGCTTTTATGACTAGCAAGTAGATGGCAGGAGCTCCATAAATATTCATTTCGTTGGCACTTGGATACTGCTGACACGTCCTCCACGGCATATGCAACTAAAGATTAAAATTTTAATTTTTAATTTCATATTTAGTTGATTAATTTAATATGTAAGTTCGACCTCACCAAATTTGTCCCATAAAAAAGGGTGAAGCGCTTTTTGTTGATTAAACTTCGGATGATATTAACGTTTTTAGGACAAATTCTTCCATCTTTTTACTTTTATGTTTTTTCTTTATATTACCATTTTACAAATAAGCAAACAACTAATAGTAAGTAGTGATGCTAACAATAATAATGATTATTGTAGTTAATAATAATTATAATAACTATAGTAAATCAATAATAATGATTATCAAACTTGGAATAATAATATTTAGTATAATTATATTAGTAATAGTAGTAGTTTTGTAGTAATTGCAATATGGCTATAACAAGTATAATTATTATTACATTTTTATTATAATTATAACAAAATAATATTTTAATAAATAAAATAATCATTATTATTGTATTAATAATAATAATTATTTAATAAATTAATAGTTAAAGTTTAATAAAAAAACTTAATTGAGCGATTAAAATTAAAAGACAAGTTTATCATTTAACTCATTATTCTACTTCAATACCAACATTAATACGGAATTTCAATGTGATAACAATAATGAACCTCTTGAACCAAATAAAGACTTTGAGTAAATCAATTGCCATGATATCCTTTAATATTGTTTTAGTTTAATTTTACTTTAATCCCATAATTAAGTAAATCAATTGCTATAAAAATAGATTTGACAAAATTATATGGAGTATTAAATTAAAAACATTTTAATGTTTTCATTTCAAAGATAAAATTATATTTTTCTTTCATTAAAAGTTAGCTATTTATAACTGTTTTGTCAGAAAATCGATTGATTTTTTTATGGTTAAACTTTCAATTCATTCGTTCATGAATCAAATTTGTTAGACAAATCCAATAAATTATTATGAGAGTGAAAAATCTACTTTTCATTTTAGATTCCAACTATCCAAAAAAAATTGCAAACGAGAACACGTAGCTTACCTACAGATCTTACTTGGAAATGATTTCAATTGGGTTAATACGTAGCTTTTGTTCTCTGGTGTGGGATTGATTACTATGAAGAGGAAGAAACAATAGAAAACAAAAGCAAAATCACTTGGGAATTTGCAAATGGATCTAGGCAACACAGTAAGCTGATTTTTAACGGATGTGATTAGTTTGATTTCATTATGTAAGCTAGGAATACAAAAGAAAACAAAATCATTGTAGTTGTTCATTATGAAAGCAGTACTTTTGAATGGGATTTCTGTCTCTGTGAGTGATGAGCTGAACAATTAGATCCAAGAAATGGATGAATTTGGGATTAATTGGAGGAATTGGAAAAAAGAATTAATAAATATTTTTCATTGGGTACATTATTATTATTGTTAGAACTATATATATATATATATATATATATATATATATATATACACACGGTGATGAATCTAACAAAAACCAAAATACTTATTGTATGCGATACCTTACTCAAGGAAATGAAAGCTAAATCCCTTTAATTTATATCAATTTTTCTTCCAATAAAATTAATTGTGTTATATGATGACTTTTGAATTCTTATTAAAATATGTTTTAATTATTTAAATTAATTTCAATCACATGCTTTAATAAAAACTCAAATGTTACCTCTACGGTTATCTTTTTTCGTGGGATTTTTTTCCTATACTTTCTTTATGGGATTTAACGTGGCAGAGGATCTCATAATCTAATTTTGTGTCGTTCAAGTCATGTTTTGAAAGATGAGAAAGAAATGCCCTGTAACAACCACAGTGCACTACAAGCATCATATCTCTTCGATCTATCTCAAGTTTTATTTTTAGAGTATTAATTTTATTTTATTTTCAATCCGTTTATTAGGCAAACCAAACAGGGCCCAAATGTTGCTGCTTTAATGACCTCAATGTAGTGGAGAACTTTGGCCTTTTGAGCCTCTTATACCTAGCAAACAAAAGGGTCTAACAAGTATAAATGAAAAACATGTTCCAAGGCAAATTAAAATTATGAAACTTAAGAGGCGCATATCTGGTATTGAGGCCAACAAAAAATTCTCGCGTAGTGAAAAAAAATTGTCAATTGAATGACAGCCAATAGCAAGTTGACAATCTCTAAGAGAATGAAGGGGAGTTTCTGTGCAGTGTGGACACGGATCAAAGGTTTCAGAGATGTTAATGTTTCTAGTACGCAGATTAGATTAAGTTGCAAGTCTATCATGAGCAGCGAGCCATAGGTAAGGCTTGATTCTGCTATGGCATTTGGAATTCCATGTCCACTTCTAATCAACAAGAGGATACTCAAAATTTGAGTTTTCAGCTAGATCATAAGCAGACTTTAAGCAAAAGTTGCCATCTTTAGAGATACCCCAAATGAAGGAGTCATTCTCATTCATCAGACTGTGTTTCGACAGATGTCGCCAGAATAAGGTTCATAAAGTGATGGGCAAAACAACAGAAATTCCTCCAAGATCCCAGTTATTATCAATGTTAATAGCGTCAGCAACAGTAATGAATTGTTCCTCTTGCTTAAGGGGTCGCAAAGAAAGTCGTCAGTTGAATCCAAGCTTTTCAATGTTGTGTGACAAGATACAGAAGGACAAAAGAAAAATAAAACCCATAAAAGTACATGGGTGCAAGACAAATTTCAATCATAGGATGGCTGCTATTCAAGTGTTTCCCCTGCAAACATGGGACGATTTCTCCAAATGAAAGTGAGAAAGCCAAAGGACAAAAGAAAACTAAAACCCATAAAAGTATATATGGGTGCAAGACAAATTTTAATCATAGGATGGCTGCCATTCAAGTGTTTCCCCTGCAAACATGGGAATGATTTCTCCAAATGAAAATGAGAAAGCCTCTGGTACCTTCCATGGAGTCTTGCTCAATTTAATCTTTGACGAGTTCCTAGGAAGCCCATAGAAGTCTGGTCCATTAAAGCTTGTGAATGCCTCAAGTTTGTCAATTGCACCAGCCTAAAATAACAAATGACTCATTAAGATAGATAATATATGAAAATATAATGTTTTGCTGCAAAGTCAATTATATGAATGTGAAAAACACAAGAATGTAACATAATATGCAACACTGACTAGCTACTCAAAATATCAATTACAAATGAATTATACCAAAATAGTAATCTATAGAAATTAACACGCAAATATAATACTCCATTTGTTTCCAGAATTTACAGCAGATCATGCCATCTTTTAGTTTATAGTTACATGGATCCAATAACAATTTAGGACTTACATGATCTACTCATCGAAGATTTAATAAAAAGATCATCTTAGCAGCTCTAAGCATCAGATTTCATGCTTAGTATTTCACAAGCATGTGTGTGCATTTGTGTGTGTGAGAGAGAAATCTATTACTTTGCAACTTGCCACATCAACACAATAATTCTATGAATTTTGCACCTAAAAGTTTCATATTACCAACATGAATTGATCCAAACATGAGCTCTATAAATACGTATAAAATTTAAGCTAAGCCAAACCGTTTTTCCTTACAGCCTACCAGATTGGAGTTTTGAAGTTCAATCTGCACTCAATATAAAACTATAGAGTACTAGTTTACTTTACTAAACTGCAGTTGATATACGAGACCATCATCTTGGCTATTCTCATTTTATATTTCTGCAGATTTTTTTGCCATCTGAAAGTCAAGTTTATTTTTGATGAACTCACCGATAAAAAAAATTGATGATCTTGCAGGTTTGGGTCAGGGTTAACAAGTTAATAAGCTGCTGACTATGTTAGTTCTCATTGAACAGTAAATGCTGGATTTCGTTGATAGGAATCCTCCCTCTCCGCCATAAAAGGACCAATGGCCTACTAGCTAGCAGGATAAAGTACGCACTCCACCACCTAATAGAATTTCTCACAGCAATCATAACCACTCATCAAGTTTAATTTAGCTAGTGATGGGGGTGAAGAATGCCCAAGGGTTTCAACTGAATTTGGCTTTCTAGTTTCTTCAATCAGATTCAGCCAAGAAAAGAAATAAGCAAATGAAAACTCAACAGAAAGAAAGTTTGAATTGTTGCATTAGCAAGAAACCTTTAAAAAGCACAGCAACTGATGAAAAGATTTTACCTCTTCAAAGACCTTGGCATATAGTGAAAGGGCAACAGGGGCATTGTAAATACCAGCACATCCACAAGTACATTCTTTTCTTCGTCTCTCATGTGGAGCACTATCAGTTCCAAGGAAAAATCTTTTACTTCCACTTGTTACAGCTGAAACAATCGCCTGTCCTAGATAAAAGAAATGTATAAGATCACAACGATATAAGAAATCAAAAGAAGCAAAATATTCATCATTTCTCATCCTATAGGATTGCAAGCAATGCATATTCCACATGTCCAATAATTCAAGAATTATTCATTAAAAAAAATTAACTCTAGCACTCTAGCAAATACAAAGCAAAATTATTCTTCAATCTCTAGTTTGTGTCTTACATATTAAACTTGCCTTAACAGTTCATATTGTTCTGAGATCTAAACCTTCCCCATTTACAAAGATAAAACTTATACCTTTGATACTGTTACCATGTCTTTGACAGTGTAGAAGTTACTTAGAAAGAAATCCAATGCAAAACAAGGAAGTTGAACAATGCGCATTGGAGAAGAGATAAGTAATTGCAGTTCTACAGAATATGTTCAATGGAACATACTATGCATTTCTCTTTTGAGTACTGGAAGGCAGTAATTATGGGGTTGTAATCCTCCTTGGAAGATAGCATTTCTATTGAGAAGAAGATGTTGTGGAGTAACAGTTGCAGCCACAAATCCTACAGAAATAATAGTGAGCAAAATGGGCAAACAGTAAGGACAACTAGATGACTTGTGATAATTACTATCACCAAAAACAACAGAAAAAAAGTTCAATGGGAAACTCATCCAAAATGGTAACTAAGCAGACCTTTGCAAGACTGAACAAACGTAACAGCATCCATCGTAGTGATGTGCTCCATCACAACCTTCAACTGCGGAAGCCTTTGGACCAGAGGTTGTAAAACTGTGTCAATGAAGACTTTCTCTCGATCAAATATGTCAACACTAGGATCTGTAACCTCTCCATGAACCTAAAATTGATAAAAAGACAAACATGAAGGTTAAATATAGAAAGACATCACTTCCAGAAGGCAGAAGGGAAAACAACGATACTAAGAAAATAAGGCGTTTCGATTCTAAGGTCAAGTCAGTTTACGCTGCATTTGACTTTTGGTACATTAAACTTTAAGACAGCTACCCATTTATCGTTGGAAGTAGACCAAACTTCCTGAGAATGTAAAGTTACACCAATGAAGCTTATGTGGCCTTTTGCCATTTTAAACATTGTAATGAGCTCATGTTTTCTTCTAGATGTTAATGTACTGCATTTGTGAGTTCGTGCATACCACATAGCCTTAAGAATGGAGTGACATGTAGAGATAGGCCCACGATTTCCCTTGTGTTTAGGAGTCTTACATTGGTAACATTGCAATATTTTATTTAAAAAAAAAAAATCGAAGCAATCAACTTACCAAACATTTATATTCAAAGAAATTACAGTAAAATCATAAAAAATATAAGAACCCGCTTGGGAGAGTTTATGAAATGGTTTCTGTTTTTTATAAGCAAAAGCCATGTCAAACACCACTAAAAAAACCGGTTTATGAAATGGTATACGTTTCAAAGATGTTAATGTACTGCATTTGTGAGTTCATGCATACTTCATAAGCCTTAAGAAGGGCATGACATATAAGGATAGACCCACGATTTCCCTTGTGTTTAAGAACTTTGCATGGCAATATAGAATATGTAGTAGTAATCAAAATGAGCTACTAATAGAAACCTTAAACCAAAGAGTTAATGAGCCTAATCTCTTACAAATGCCAATTGCAGCCTTGCACGCATGAAGGAAGAACATCTGAAAAAGTAAATCAAGTTCTCTGCTTTCCTTTGCAAAGAAGAATTGCTAAAATAATTCTTTATAATGTGAATAGGCTGAAAAGGAAATAAAAAATTAAAAGAAAAAAGAACCTACCAGCAAAGGCATGTTCTGCTCAACCATCTCCTCAAGGACAGGTATGCATTTGCCGAACAGGTCTGTAACACCATCTTGAGAATTTGTCGTAGCACCAGCAGGGTACAACTTCACAGCAAAAACAACACCGCTTCTTCCTGTCAATATAATCAAACACCTTTGTTGGAATTACAAAACTCAGACTAGAAGGATAGAAAGGCAGAATTACAAATAGCAGTGATCTCCTCTTTAGTTATGATTATTCCATGATTAGCTAAAGTGCTTAACAAAAGCCCAAAACAATAAGCATCCATACATTACACCAACTAAACACATAAAAATTTACAAGCTGTCAAAGAAAAATATCTATCATAAGGCATTGTAAAACCTCCAATTTCACCGGAAAAAGAAAGGAAATTCAACTGCAGATTTAATTATAAATTCATACTAATTCATTCTTTTCATATACATACCAATCCTTAGATTTCTATCTTATAGTTTCTTAATTGCGAATTCTCATAATACACTATCATATCGGAACTTAATGCTATCAAAGGCTTAGGAGCATATTATTAATGCAAATAGCCTCATATAAAACCAAACCTATTGGCGAAGAAAGCAACTAATACTTCTTCAAAAATGCTACGTAACTAATAGGAGTCCTAGACTGCAGTTTTAAATTGGACTTACTTGCAAGCTTGATCTCATCAGGACTTGTCGTATCTGTCAAATAGAGTGTCATAAGTGGATTAAAGTTGCTACTGGTAGGCAGAGCTTTCAAGATGGATTCTCGATAAGCCACGGCAGCTACTGTTGTGGTGATGGGAGGTTTTAAATTTGGCATCACTATTGCCCTTCCAAAATGGTGTGCACTACAGGTACATTACTTATTAGATTAAAAGAAAATGAACATAAATCACTAGAATGCAGCAAAGTAAAAGTACCTGTGAAACACAACAGCCTTGAGAAGATTACCATCACGGAGGTGAAGATGCCAATCATCAGGTTGAGTTAGAGTGAGCTCCATCTTTGATACTTTGCACTTTATTTGCTTAGACCGTTCAATCTTTACAGTGGGGAATTTCAAGGCCTAATATACAACAATCACATAAGTAATGAAAAACCTTGGCATCTTATTTTTGTCACAAGTGACTCACTCAATAAATTGAGAAGAACTGAGTATGAACTCAAATTCAATAAATTGTTGTTTCAAATTAATCAAAAACATATGTTCACATTAGATGAATGCAACTACGCAAATCAATGATACTGATATGAACTTAAAAAGTAAAATTATTAGATATGAAAGAAAAGCAATTCCAATGCGTTAACTAAATCAAAAAGCTTTTTTTCCAACTTTTTTTTTTTAATGAACAGGGGTTTCAAAATGATCAAACAAAAAATATGGTGAAATTATCCTACTTCCAATAAGACCAAGTGAATTACGGGAACTGAAGTTCATAATTCATTTTGAAGATTATACATACATTGCAAGGAGGTAGCAAAGTCTTTATCATCTTAACGCCACAAGAGAACCCTAAAGCACTCTGGAATTTGAAAAATACTTCCCTGTTCAAAGGAAGAAATTAACAAAATTAGACAAAATTAAGATCCAACTCTTCTCTAAATCGTTTTGTAATCACTTATTCTCTCATTGTCAAAATTTTGGTATTTTAGTGGGAAAATACATATAATAATATTGTTTTTCTTTCCAATAATCTACATATTAAATTACTCTCACGTATGAGAATAGGAATAATCACTCAAACTGGAATATATATATATATATATATATATATATATTATAATCTAATATAAGAACCCTTTATATTTATTCATTGCAAACAATTATTCAAGCAGCACAGTATATATCATATTGTACTTTGTTTGAAGTGAAGTGTGAGCTCATTTGTAAATGAATTGTAGTTTAAGTTTACTTGAAATGAAGTGTAAAATCAGTTAGAAATGAATAAGTGAACTGAATTTTATATTTGAGGTCATACCAAACAAAACATTAAAATATTGTTTAAATGAGAAAGAATACTGTATAAATTTCATATATGATAAAATTAATGGGTTGCTCGTGGTCCATCCACCATAAATAGGTTGAATTTGAGTATGAAAAATGGAACCGTTGAAAAATAGATCCAGTACCTGTTGATTCACAACCCGCAATGAACCACTTGTATTCAATCCGACCTGTCCATTAATGACCTCTAATATTTGTAGGCTTAAATTGTGTGTAGTGAGAGGAATTGTAGAGCGTTTGATGGTGTTGAGACCTATAAAAGTAATTAGAGATAAGGGTTCAACACTCTTAATTTTTTGTTTAAGTGGAAATTTTTTTTAAATGAGATAGATTTTGTGTAGTTACTTTCTTGTAAATAGCCTTCCGCTTAGAGTTGCACCCCTTCAGCTTTTTAATACAATTTTGCTTATCAAAATAAATATTTGTAGACTTAAAACCTTCTGACCCCCAAGGTCTGGGGTACCTAACACTTCAAACCAGTAGCAATTTAAACCCTACTTTAAAGAATTATTGCAACACGATTTCCAAATATTAAAGTTAAAAGTTTTTTTTTAAAAGACTAATTTAAGTTAAAAATAAAAATAACTGAAAAAAATCTTCTTGGCAGATCTGCAGACAATCTTCTTCTTCTTCTTCTATCTTTTCTGATAAGTTTCATTCTTTTTACACAACACAAAACCAATTAAAAACACGAACTCTCTTTTCTTTACCCATAAAAAATACACCAAACATACTAACAATATTGGTCAACAAAGTCCATACATTTGAACTTTTAACATTAACAAAACTAAATTCAAGTACCAATCTAAAAGAGAGAAAAGAAATTTGCAAATGAAATTCCAAAACCAAACTCAAACAGCCAATTAAATATCACCCAAATTGGGAATACCCATTTCTATAGAAAAACAAACAAACAAATCGGGATCAATCTAGCACCACCTATAAACACAAAAAATGTAAATAGATGTATAAAATTTGAAAGTTGAAACCAATAATCCAACAATTTAATATAACTGAATAAATATTGCATATATATAAATATATTATGTGAAATGTGGAAGATTACACAAATTTTGGCGAAAATAAGAGGAAAAAAACGAAGTTTAGGAAAGGGAACTCACCTGAACCTCAAATTAATTTCCCGGATTAGTTCAGATTGTGAACCCAAACGTAATAAACAAGGAAGTGAAGACCAGCCATAGAGCTTTAGCTCGACTACTATAGCTCTTTATATATTTTAGATAAAGAAAGAGACTGAATCTGCAAGGGTGACTGTCGTTTCTCTCTCTACAGACACGAAGATAAATAAAATGCAGTCTTGTTATTGGGCAGGCCATTTCATTTATATATGGGCCCCCGACTCTTCTTTTTGTGGGCTGTCCTCATCTCTTCTGCCCCACCTGATGTGGTGTTGGCTCATTAGAGAGAATGGTGTGCCTTTGTTCCTTTCTTTGTTTCAATGGAATTCCAGAAAGAAAAAAAAAAAATTGTAGTCTCTCACAATGGATCTCTCCATTTTTATATTTTCTTTTTCTTTTGTTACATAGTCCGCATTGTCCAGGGATTAAGTTTATTTATCAACATTTTGAGGTTTGGAAATTTACAAATTATGTAATTAAATTTTTAATAGTTACAAAAGCTTGAAATCGAAAAGTTTTTTTGAGAGATTATTTTTCTCCCTCTATGTTTAATCACTGTTTCAATCCCCATTGATCTTAAAATCAGTCAACCTTATATATAATGGTATATCAAAGTCCTCCATATGAACCACATTTCAGTCAAAATCTCAACATAAAAATATGTATATGCATACAATTATTGTGTTTCCACAATTAACCATCTACCTTTTGCCGAAACTCTTTTAATGGTTAAAAAAAATGTTTAATTATTATTTTATATTAAATAATTGATAATAAAATATTGAAAAATAACATTATAATATAATATAGTTTTTCCTAAAAATTGATGCTAAATACTTCATAAATAATCAAAAATAAAAAAGATATTAATATATTGATTCAAAAAATGTTATTATCAATTTTAGTAATTTAACTAAACATCAATATTTGATTAATCAATAAATTACTAAGGCTCACACATCCATTCGAACAAATAATCCATAACTCGATATGAATTCCATAATTTATTTGACTTTCAAACATAACAATGCAATTTATTAAAGCTGTTAATATCCCAAATTTTAAGCTATTAGAGTAATGTTTAAGGTAAATTTAAGCAATAGTTTGTTTAAATCTGACCCAAACTATCAATTCGTCCATGTTATCACAAATCATCTCATTGGAAAAAAAATATTGCAGAATCAGATTCAAACCACCACATATCAGATGGAAAAACAGAAGCATGTCCACAAAAACTAAGGCCTTTGGTTGTTTGATATGAAGTCAGGAGGCTTGAAAATTGAGTCACTACTCATTACAAAAAAAATGTCACATTACAAACTACCCTCCATGGAAATGAGTTTTTAACAATGTCATTTCCTCTGCTTTAACTCACACGTCTTGCACACTCAACCCTGGAGGAAGGGACTGCTTCAACTTGTCAGCCTTCTCTGTGTCAAACACACAAAGTGTGTACAGATACTTTGAGCAGCGAACCTTGAACTTGACAACATCTTTGCTCTTCTTGATTTTCACAGAGCGTGCATCCTTCCTTCTGGCAGTGAGAAGGAAATCTTTGATCTCGTGGATTTGCTTAGGCATCTTTCTCCAAATTCTCTGCCCCTGATTGCAAAATTCAATTTTTTTTTTTTAGTAATTTGATGTTAAACATCCAATTTGGTTCGATGAGAGAAAACACTACCAATAACAATATACTCCCCTCCATTCATTTATAAATCTATGAAAAATATGACAAAAACAAAATGAGAACTCATTTGTAAGATTTAAGACATCATCGAAGCATCAGAAATAAAAATCTTTCTCATTCACAGCAACTTCGTACTGTGTCAGAAGGTGTCCTAAGATTTTTCTGATTTCATCATTTAAACTTGATGATGTAACTCCAAATTCATTTTTTTTTAAATTCACTAAAAAAAGATTTAGAAAAACAATAAACTGGAACCCAATTTTTTACAAGAAAAAAAAGAAGTGAAAGAAACAATAGAGTGAGATCAGAAAGAACGTAGCGATGATATTATGATCATGTGAAACAGATCGTCATTCATCAATTACTTTCATCATATTCTTCGTTAAGAGTAAATCAACAAACAATTTAAAAAGAAAAAGGAAAAATATGTTAAATCAAGAAAGATCCAACAATATCTAGAAGATAGAACAAGGAGAGAAGACATACCAGCTCAGTCAAGAAATCAGGGAGGTTTGAGAGTCCAAGTTACAGAACGGAGGGATAAAGAGAAGGAAGTATCATGCTTTATAGGAATGGACTTGAAACCCTAATGACTAGATGCAATATGTTTGGGGCTGTTTGGTCACAGAGACACAACTGTTCTCGCTTATGCTTATCGATGCCCATCCATGCCATCATTTGGGCCGAAGCTGCCATATTCCAAGCCCAAACAGTTTACAGTCTCAGTAAAATCCAACAAAAAGTTGGTTATAAAAATGCAAATGCAATCCAAGGCCCAACGATGAGATTCTAATTTCATGAAAATTCTTTTTTTTTTTTGGAAAAAAATTGTTTTAGCCCTTGATATTTTAAAAAAGTTTCAACTAACTCCTATGGTTTTAATTTGGACCAATTGATTTTTGATGTTGATAAATTTGCTTAATTAAACATTTTACTCAATTTCGTCGCATTCAACCGTTCAAAAGGCACATGCACGTCACAGATGGTATCAAGTCAGTCTTAAACAATAGTAAAATTGTCTTATTGAGATGATATTTGAGAGAGAAAAACAGAAGAGAATTTTTTTTAAGAGAATTTTTTTTCACCAAACGAACTTAAATTTTAAGGATATGTTTGGGTAATGGTTTTTTATTTTTCAGTTTTTTAAAATTATTTTTGAAAATATAAATTGAAAATAGTTTTCTGAAAAAAAACATGTTTGGATAATTGTAACTCGAAAACTGTTTCCAAAACAGAAAACAATGAAATATTGTTTGGATAATCTTATTTTGAAAATTGTTTTGATACATCTTGTAATTGTTTTTAGTTTTGAGTTTAAATTTAAAATATATATTAATTTTATTTTCAAATTTATTAAATACTTAAAATAATTAATATTATTTTATTTTTAATATTTTAATATTTTTTATACACCATGGAGAAAGAATGAAATAGAAAAGTGAACACTGATTTTAGGGCTGTTTTTTGAAAATTATATCAAAAAACTCTAATTTGGAGTTTTTAGAAAATAATTTTTAAAAACTGGTTTTTTTTAAAGAAAATTACTTTTGAAAACTGTTTGCTAAACATAGAAAATAGTTTTTGAAAACTGATTTTAGTTTTTAAAAATTGAAAACAGTTTTCGAAAACCCTAACCTTTTCCGATATATATATATACTTTTTAAAACAGTTATATCGCATTAATGCTATATATGAAAATGGATCAATCATGAGTATTGAACGGACAATTGCTAGTAATGGATTTCATTTCACCCATCAAGTATTACTGTTAACAAAAATGTTAAGGTGTTTTTTTTTATAGAAAAAATGGGTGTATCATAGTAATTGTTAATCATCATCATTATACTAATTAGGGTCTCATCTTATTATATGGGTTTGATAAAGAGGATGTTTAATGGTTAAACCAGTTTAATGTTTATGGTGAATAGTGGGATGTTTTAATAATTACCAATCTAAATGCTAGATAAGTGCAACCTAACTGATTTTTTTTTTTTCATTTTCCTTTTCTAATTTATTGGTTTTCTAAACATTAAGCAGTTAAAAATTAATACTCAACTTGCAGTGAAGTATGGCACCTGGGTTAAGAAGGCAAATTGGGTATCTGGGTGAAAAACCGAGAGAAAAATGTTTTCTATCTTTCTTGTTCTTTTTGTGTCACACGGCAATAGTACGATTTTGCTCCTCTATTGGGGCTGACTTGAGAGCACGTGTGATTCGCACGTGCCTTTTTAATGATTGAATGAAACAGAATTGGATAAAAATTTTAATTGATGGAGATTTGTGAATGTCAAGGATCAATTTATTTAAATTAAAACATTGGCGATTAACTGAATTTTTTCTGAAATCTCAAGAGCTTCAATGAATTATTCTTTTTTTTTTCAAAAGAAATTTCAGAGTAATTTTTGAAACTTGATGATATACTTGCTTGTTTTTGTCTCTTCTAAGCTTGGGCTTATTTATCGTGGAGATAAAGAGAGGGACAAAAATCTCTTGTCAATGTAATTTTATCGACGAGATTAACATCTTCCTGTATAAGAACAAAGTCTCACTTTTAATTCATGTTCTCATAATTTTGATTAAAAAAAGTAATATACCTAACTGAAATTTTATACTATGTCTAATAATAATAATTTGATAATTCATAACCACAAATTACATCAACAAAGATATTTTTAATAAGAGAAACTAAAATGTTAAAATAACTTTAAATGTATCATGCGATTCCCTGGTGAGTCTACAAGTTATAGAATTGAATTGGAAATGGAAAAAGCTGATAGGTATTCACTCTTCTGCTAACGCTTGTATCATTAAAGGGTTATGGTGTCATTGTCAAACTGAATTAGTATAAAGTGGACGAGGGGTGTTTTTTCTCCGATAGCCTTCAACGGAGTATTATTGAAGGTCGGCATAGATCATCAGACTTTTAACTGCAAAATTTTTTTGTGTTGAAAGTGTGCAAACACCTATAAAATAAATTTTTCGAAGTTTTTCTATTTTGTGAAGTACCTTTCGATATTTAAGTTAGTAAACACTCTTTAAGGTGGATAAAAAAAATATGATAAAGTAAATGGATATTTAAAAAAAAAAGAGAATTGGGTTACTTTCTTTTGTTTCTCGTACATATTTTTTCGGTATCTGAAATTCTCTTTGGTTTCTAATTTTTTGAGAAGTTCATGTGTATAACAACCTTTGACTTCTCCTTTTTTTTTAACTTTGTTTGTCTTTGGCTTAGTTTGGATTTTAGTGGACTTATTTGTTGCTTGGATTTTGCATATATTTTTCTTGTTGCCTTTTGTGAACCATGACTGCAAATTATTTTTTCAGTGCATTTTGTTCATAAATGTCCGCTTTGAAGTTCTTTTTGTTGAAAACTCTAGAATTATGAATTTAATGCATCTTAAAAGTTCATGCATCTAGAAAGTTAATGTATCTAGGACATTCATGTACATATTATTAGTAAAATTTTGCAATGCCTTCATAATTAATTTGATCTTAATACCAAAATCATATACTATGATATAAACTAACAATTGATGTATGCAAGCAAATAATTGGTTAGTCTTGTCCAAATTAATTACAAAAAAAAGCATTTATCCCACACCAAATTAATAAATGTGACAGCTTAACAAATTCAATAACATTAAAAAAGGAAAAAAAAAAGTTTGTTGCTTCCAACAACAACGTAATAATACTCATAGAAAAAGAACAAAAGCATAATATACTTTTTTTAAGAGCAAAAACATAATACATAATTTTTTTAAGGAAAATTCCATTGTACTTGTAACGGCTTGGTTCGGTCCATCCTCATGATAGAT
Organism: Bretschneidera sinensis; assembly: GCA_023935145.1. Taxonomy (NCBI): domain Eukaryota; kingdom Viridiplantae; phylum Streptophyta; class Magnoliopsida; order Brassicales; family Akaniaceae; genus Bretschneidera; species Bretschneidera sinensis. The sequence goes on from CM043699.1 coordinate 138,966,041, forward strand.
TAACTGGGCCCAATATCACCCCTGTTTCAAGCCAAATTTGAGCATGCGTACACCTAGAACTTGTAATGAAATTGGGTTTAAATCTTACTTAACCATTCAACCTCTGAAACTAGGAATGAGTAAATTTATTAAGTTGAGAATATACAGAGACTTCAAAAAAGAACAAAAAAAAAACTCTAAAAAAGAAAAGGATTAGAAAGAAGATGAAATAACTCTTAAGTTAAGAAGGCTAGTTTTGCTACACGATATCCAAATATGTGAAAACAAATAATTTTGTAACTGGATTTCTTAATTCCTCATACATTGATAATGAGTATATATAAACATACAAAAGACGAGATTACATTTTATGGAAGGATATATATACATTATTATTTATTTCATCTATTACCTTCTTGCAATTTGAGCGGGTTGAGAACACAGGTTCAAATCGGATCGGAGCCGACAAAACCGAGAGGACGATAGACCTTTGTAAAAGCATCGGCTAGTTGTTGCTCGATAGGAAGGAAAGAAATGGTAACTCACCCTGTGCCACCTTCTCTCAAGCAACATGATAATCAATATCGACATGTTTCATGCGAGAATGCATGATCGGGTTGGCAACAACATAAATGGCTCCAATATTGTCGCAATGGAGCGTGACAGGTTATTGAATAAAAATACCAAGATCACGAAGCAAAGATTTGATCCAACAAGTATCAACAATAGCAGAAGCAATGGCACGATTCAGATTTGGTACTTGAGTGGGCCACTATGGGCTGCTTCTTAGCAGATCAAGAAACAAGGTTTGAACTGATGAAAACATAGTAATCAGTTGTAGATCGTCGAGTGTCCAGGAAGCCAACCCAGATAGCATCAGAGTACACAGTCATATTGGAAAGGGAGGAACTATTAAGACTTAGGCCAAAATGTAAGGTACATTTGAGATACCAAAGGATCCGTTTCACTGCTTGGAGATGACTTTCACATGGGGCATACATGAACTGATAGACCAGATTAACTGCAAATGATAGATCAGGTCGGGTGAAGACCAAGTATTGGAAGGCCCTCATGATGTTTTTGTATTTAGTAGGATTAGATAATGGTGTATTCATAGATTTTGACAGATGTGTACGTTGTGCAATTGGAGCTGAGACATCCTTAGCATTTGACATACCAGTCCACTGTAGAAGTTTAGAGGTATATTTTTGTTGTGACAAAAACAAACCATGTAAATTATGTGTAGTATGTATCCCGAGAAAATAGTGAAGAGGGCCAAGATCCGTCATCGCAAATTCACTACTAAAGGTATTGATAATGCTTTAAAGTAAAATATGACTAGAAACAGTGAGAATAATGCCATCAATATAGAGTAAGAGAACTGCCATGCCCGTTGAATTATGAAGAATAAACATCGAGCGATCAGTTTGACTGTCTAAAAACCCATGTTTGGTAATATACTTGGTGAAGCGTTGAAACCAAGCTCGGGGCTTGTTTGAGGCCACAAAGAGCACGTTTAAGCCTGCAAACATGCGTGGGATAATCATGGTGGACAAAACTTTCCAAAAAATTGAGAAAAAATAACTTTTTCTTTGATATTCTAGTTCGCATCACATGGTTTTTTTATCATTAAACTCTGACTTTGGAAGAAAGTTGAAGGGTCCAGTTTTGGCAAACTTCCAGTTTTCTTTCAACTTAGATCACCGGTGAGTTGATCCTATGGCATATATTGACATGGGGTTGTTGTCATCTGTCGTTGGAGGGACCTATGATTCCCTCTAATGATCTGGTGACACGTGGATAATTCTTCATCAAATGATTTGGCGAGGCGTGGATGTTATTCAACAACAATGATCGAACTTGTGGATGGTTAAAACCTTCAAAGGTCGTTATGATAACAACATTTGCAAAAGACACATGGCAAAACAATCTTGGCCATTACTGCCAGCGACCCTCTCGTGCAAAATCTCGGGGAAATTCAAGGGATAGCGTCGTCCTTGAGGGCGGTAACAAATTTGATTCCCTAAGCTGATATAAAGAGGGGTCTAAGGTACGTAGAAATTGATTCATAATAAAAATACTATCACTGTTTTCATTTTCTCTCTAAAAACTCTGCATGAACAAAAGCATCGGAGAGTCCTTGAAGGTATCACCCCCTCTCCTACAGTGACCCTTTAGACCATTGTTTTCTCTTGTGCAAATCCAGTATCTCAACCCTTCAACCCAGCGGTAGATTTTTGGCATCAATAGATTGGCGCCGTCTATGGGAACCTAATCTCTTACTGACTAGTAGAAGCAAAGAAATCTAAGAACTCATCTGTTGCCATGCCACCCAGAAACACCACCAAAAATACCGGCAAGAGAATCGCTGGAGCCAGTGCTGCACCTACGCGAATTGGCACTCACAGCTAGTAGTATGCCTCGAGGTTACCCGCTGCGTCTGAGCACATGGCCCTTGACCATGACCCGCGTACTTTTTCAAGAATGCAGCATCCTCACTCAGGATCGACGGAGACGGATCCCCCCAAAGATCTTGGGAGGGCTGCTTCGTTGTATCCCGTCATTCTAATGATCCAAGTATAGTTCCTGGAGCTCTCTCGTCTAGTGACAGATTTCGCCGCTAAAGTTCATGAATGGGGCAGACAACCCTCGCCTTCGTCTCCCCACCATGCCTCTAGGCAAAACGGCTATCCTAGTGACGGGCATTCTGTCGACAGTCGTTACGCTACAGAATCTTTACCGCCTCATGCCAGCAGATCTAGGGGAGGTTCTTCCTCTAAAAGTAATTTTGGCCTAAACATACGAATCAAGGAAATAGAATAAATGATCAATGAAGCTCTCAAAGGCCGGAATCGTAAAGTCCGAGATGAGCTCAACATCTAGGATCCACCATTCACTCAAGAAGTTCTAGAAGTTTCGCTCCCGTCAAATTTTCAGACAGCACAAATGCCCTATGACGGCTCAACAGACCCCTGGATCACCTGTAGCTCTACAAGATCACCATGATGCTACACTAGCATTATAATCATGTCATGTGTCGAGATTTTCCCCTGACCCTTGATAAGTCCACCAGTATGTGTTATTCTCGGCTAAAGCAAGGAAACATCAACACCTTCAAGGGTAGCTATGCCTTTGCTTTGCACTTCTTCAGCAGCAAGGGACCCAAGAAAACCTCAGAAAGTCTTTTCAACATCATCTAGTATCGAGGAGGGAAACATCGAGCATACATATCGAGGTTCAATATAATCGCACAGGAAATCCCAGACCTTGACACAAGTGTGCAGATATTGGCGTTCAAAAATGGGCTAAAATATGGGATCTTTAGCTCTAAGCTCACTAGGCGACAACCTAAAGCCATGAATAAGATTCTGGCCTGAGCTGAGAAGTATATGCTATCCGAGGATGATCAAGCTTTCCGAAAGGAAAGAGAAAGGGAAACAGAGAATAAGAAAAGACACCAACGATCCTCGAGGTAGAGTAACTAAAAAACCCCATCACGAGAACAAATATAAAGCCACCACCCATTTCGAAAGTTTCACTCTGTTCAACACATCCAGGACCAATATTCTGATGCAGGTTCAGGGCAAAATGATCCTTCGATGGCCTCCGAAGCTGCAACCCTTTAGTGGAGATTAGAGCAAGTGGTGCCAATTCCACAGAAATCACGGGTACGACATCGATGAGTGCCACGCTATGAAATAATAGATTAAGGCCCTTATCAACCGAGAGTACTTAAAGGAGTTTACTGGATCGTGGCAGAAAGGAATGTCCGATCGATCCAAGAGGAGTCCTGGACGTCCCTCTGGTCAAAACCGAGAGCATTGAGCTCATGGGAGGAGTCCGAAGCCGAACCAAGAAGAACCTAACCGTGGGGCCAAGAAGTTACGATCACTAGAATTATCAAAACAATCTATAGTGGACTAGTCGTCGGAGGCAACTATGGGCAGAACAGGAAAACATACGCCAAGTCAGTAGCTTCCGTCAGCGGGCCTCATAAGGGAATGAAGACAAATCAGACATTCTCTTTCACTGATGATGATCTGGAAGGAGTGCAGACCCCGCACAATAATAAATATTGTTAAGTCACGTTTCTATGCTAAGTAAAAAAATAACATGACACGAACATAATCAAATATTTAATTTCAAAATTATGTGAGACATCGTCATACGAGGAATATTACCAACTACAAAATATTCAAATCCACTTATGAAATGGTATATCATAAATTGAACAATTTTTGCTTTATTACATCCAACGGTCCATTATCTGAGGTGTCGCTAGTGCTAAACATGTGGGCATTGTTGATAGAGTGTACATTGATACACAGACTTACCAACTAGAAATATGATTTTTGTTTTTAACTCATATAATTAATTAACATATGGAGAATTACTTAATTAACAGTATAACTAAGCACACGAATGATTATTGGCCTTTGAAACGGCAAGGGATTAATCTCTCAGCAAAAGTTTGCAAATAAATCTGCAATTTTTGTTTTGGTTTCACTATGATTTTTCCCTTAGACTCAATTCACTTGGGAACAAAAAAGACGATCTTCTCAACCACCACGACGGAAATTTTCAGCCCATTGTTGTATCCGTCAAGTGATTTTGTCTGGCTTATTTGGGTCATACCCAACTCAATTGTTTCTTCCATTTATAGTTGAATTGGTTGGTGGGTTTAGTCCCCTTGTGTTCTTTGCCCATCACGCCTTTGCACAACCTTCCTATCATATCCCACATTTTATCTTGATATTATAAATATATTTTTTAATTAAAGAATCAGTTTGGAACTAAATTACTATTGATGAACACTTCATGAACCTTAAATCTCGAAGAACATAACTTTACACTCCACGTATAAAAAAAAATAAATTATTTGATTAAATAAACTTGTGATGATCACAAAAAATATAAAAAATATCGAATTTAAGACCTCATTTTGTAAATATTTTTAATTTAAATAAATCAAACTCAGTTAGCTCCGTTAATAATATGATTTAATTTGCTTTCAACTATACTGGAGGACAAGTTACATCACGCCTTTATATATGCCGCTCTCAAACTCGCTTAGCTCCATCGATAATATGATTAATCCATATGTCTTTTATTTGACGACAATGATCAATCATTGTGTCCCATATTTCATTGTTGTAATTGTTCAGTAAGCATGTTTCAAGATATTCCATCTTTTTCTAGAAAATTGTAAACTTGGAGTATGAATGTTTCATCGGACATGTATAAACTATAGACATCCCAAATTCAGAAGATTAGGGAAAGAAAAATTTGAAGAATGTAAATGTACTTTTAAAATAGAGATACGTAAGTGTATTTTTCATATAAACACAAAACACTTTTGTAATTATCCACACCATTTATGCATACGTTCTCCATACAACAAAACAGCATCTCGATTCACATAAATTGTAGAATTTAGAAATCCCACATTTGAGGATGGATTTCAAAGTCCCATAATTGTGGGTGTAATTCGTCTTCATCACTAGTGCAACTATACACAAACTTGTTAAATCTCTCGCTTATTTTAGCTGATGATCCAAATCCGAACAGAGACTCTGCAATCTAAAAATAAAGAGAATTGAGGCTGATTGTTTTATTAAATCTTTAAATAATAAATAATATTACGTAAATTAACATTGAATTTTCATATTGAACATAAAATCTGGAAATGATTCATTTTTTAATTGATAAAGAAGGATAATGTTGCATACCTCTGCATGAATCACATGGAAGATTGAATTTCCAACAACTGAATAATTGGCATTAACAACTTCTAAACCTTCTTGATGAAGCATGCAAATTATCTCATTAAACATGAACTGATGATCTACTCCACTTATCAAAGCTACCTCTAGAGATGAACCCGTTTGGTGAATCTCAATTTGAGGGGATTTCAAGCTTGCTTTGCTTTGATTAGCACTCGTGCAAGCGTACGATCCTTTTCTACCCATTAAATTCTCTTTTTTCTCTCTGGATTTCTTCAATTTTGTCTCCAAGCTTTTTATGTAATTCACAGCTTCAACTATTTGATCCGGTACAGACAACGGTTCCTGCAGGCCATTCACATCAAAAATTGATTAATAATAATACCTTAACAAAATTGCATGCCTAGCTTGGATGAACCTATTTGAGAGAGAGAGAGAGAGAGGAGAACCCTGGATGTATTATGTGGGAGAAGAGAGTTAAGCTTGTTGTAGAGGGTCTTCATGTTATTTCTTCTGTTTTTCTCAATGATTTTCCTCTCAACTTTGGTCGAAGAACATTGCTTCCTCTCCATTTTTTTCGAATAGTGTAGTTTTTTTTTTCGAAGACAGAATAGTTATTGCTCATGGAAAACACTATACAAATTGCGGCTCCACAACAAAGTATACTAAATACTACATTGACTGACAATTGACATTAATTTATAGACCTTGACCTTCGCTGTCTTGAACTGTGTAAAGCATCACTATTACTGTCACCATTGACGTGGAACAAAGTCAAGTCGTAAAGGTTGTAATTAGGACTTAGAAAGTGTATGTACCGCGTGTGTATATCTATTACCAATGGGTGTAGTCCACCATTTTGTTTTTTTTCTTCGTTCCGTGGAAATGTGAGGTTTTTTTGTCGAAGTGCCATTTGAAAATTTTGGGTTGGTTAAAATTTAGAATTATTTCTAAAAAAAAATAGAATTACCTAAAAAAATAGAATTTTTGATGTAGGATTGTTAACTTATTTACAGATAATAAAATTATTTATACTAACGTTATGTTTGGTTGTAATTAGGATTTAGAAAATATATGTACCTCGTGTGTATGTCTATTACCAATGGACATAGCCCACCATTTTCTCATTTTTCTTCATTTCGTGGAAATGAGAGGTATTATGTCGAAGTGCCATTTGAAAATTTTGGTTTGATTAAAATTTAGAATTGCTTCTAAAAAAAAATAGAATTGCTTAAAAAATAGAGTTTTTGATGTAGGATTGTTAACTAATTTAGAGATAATAAAACCATTTATATTAACATTATGTTTGGTTGTAATTAGGACTTAAAAAGTGTATGTACCTCGTGTGCATATCTATTACCAATGGGCATAGCCCACTATTTTGTCATTTTTCTTCATTTCGTGGAAATGAGAGGTATTTTGTTGAAGTGTCATTTGAAAATTTTGGTTTGATTAAAATTTAGAATTGCTTCTAGAAAAAAAAAATAGAGTTTTTGATGTAGGATTGTTAACTAATTTAGAGATAATAAAACCATTTATACTAACGTTACGTTTGATTGTCTGAAATTGAAACTTGAAATTAGATTTAAGTTAAAATCATGATTTTTTTTAATCATTTTAATGTTGAAAAAGAATATAATTCCCTCTCAATTCTAATTTCAAATTTCAATTTCAGACAATCAAACCTAATGTAAAAACATTTGTATATGTTCAACACCCTCCTTCTTCCTAATAAAGATGACAGTATTGAGAGAAAAAAAGGTTTTTACACTATGAGTTAAATTAGTGAATGTCAGAATTGCTATTGCACTAAAAACTCAACATTAAATTGAAGCAATGGTTTTTAAACGTGAGTCCAAAACTTACCAAGACACAGGTTGTTAACTTGTCACAACTTACAACATTATCTGACATGTGATTTTTATTCTCTTACAAGTTACAAGTAGACACAATTACTTTCTCCCAAAAAAAATTCTTCTAGTGTGTGAAATGGAAAATTCAAATGAAAGAAGTCTCCATCCAAATGTAAAAACTAAGATGTAAAGATTAACTTAGGAGTGTTCTTTTCACATTACCTTTTTAACTTTATCCAAGAAAGTAAACATGTAGTCCCGAGGAATTGATTTATTGGCCGAGACTAAAATTTTGAGATTATAAGATTTTAGATTCGATTATCACAATATATGAGTTATCTGTTCGATTTTATGTCAGTTGGTTTGATTAAAATTTAGAATTGCTTCTAGCAAAAAAGAAATATTTGACGTAGGATTGTCAACTAATTTAGACATAATAAAACCATTTATATTAATGTTACGTTTAGTTGTTTGGAATTAAAATTTGAAATTAGATTTGAGTTGAAATCATGGTTTTTTGAATCATTTTGATGTTGAAAAAGAATATAATTCCCCCTCAATTCTAATTTCAAACTTCAATTTCAAACAATCAAACATAACATCAAAAATTTTGTATATAAGAGAATAAAAGATACAATGATAAAAAAGTTGCGTCTGACTTCAAACTTACACTAAACAACGTTTTTGATGAAGCACTTTTGTAAATTCTAATGTGGGGCTGATAGCTTGTAAGAAACTTTTGCAACTTAATTGTAAAAAATGTAAATTGCATTGATTTTCTCTAAAATAACCTCTTTTTCTTCAAAAGAATGATAATATTGAGAAAAAAAAATGTAAGCTATGAGTTAAATTAGTGACTGTACTTTTGCATTAAAAACTCAACATTAAATTGAAACAATAGTTTTTAAACGAGGTTCTAAAACTTACCAAGACAGAGGTTGTCAACTTGTCACAACTTACAGCATTATCTGACGTGATTTTTATTCTCTTACATGCTACAACTAGACACAATTACTTTCTTCCAAAAAATTTCTTCTAGCGTGTGAAATGGGAAATTCAAATTAAAGAGGTCTTCATCTAAATGTAAAGACTAAGTTAGATGTAAAGATTAAGTTAGGAGTGTTCTTTTCACATTATTAATCCTTTTCTTTTTAACTTTATCCAAGAAAACAAACATGTAGTCGTTGAGGTACTGATTTACCAGTCAAAGCTAAGGTTTTGGGATTACAAAGTTTTAGATGATAAGGTGCCTTTTCTTAAAAAATATGAATTATAAAATAGCACTTATATAGGATGATAAGGTGCCTTTTCATTTTAAATATGACTAAAACAATTGTTGACTCAGGTGTTGGCAACAATTGTCCTATACAGAGGCTCAGGTTAGGACCAAGTGTAACGACCCATCCCGGGTTGGCCACCTTCGAGACAGTATCATCATATTTTGAAAATTCCAGCACGACACATGTACGCAACAATAAAAATAATAAAAATAAATTTTTTTACATCAATCCTCAACCCTCAACAGGAGAGGTATATCATTTTGATATTGACTTAAACATTATATACAACGTAAAATGCATGAATATTTATAAATAAATTTTTATTTTATTTTCTCATTAGTCTGAGAATGTAGACACGTACGTGGCTTACAAAAAAATAATTTCGTTTGAACCTTAACTCACCAAATTATCTGTCATGCCTGCTACCTTAAATCATTGTACAATGAGGGGTGAGCTTCACAAGCTCAGTGAATTAAATTTACTAAAAGTGTTCAACTTGTATAAACAATCTTTTAATAATTAATCAATTCTATCTCATACAACTTGATAATAGTATTCTACTATCGGTACACATATCATAAGTCTCATTCTCTATCAATCTCTTCTTCTTGTATATTGGTTCACCTCAAGATCATCAATTTTCTCATAATTACCTCGCAATGAGGTTCACAGCAAAAAGTCTACCATTTAGATGGTTCTTATCATATCATAATTTTATGTTTCTTTCTCACCATAATTGTCTCTCTGTGAGACTCATTCATCTATTTTAAATTCACAATAACAAACAACACATCAGCATTTCAGTAATGCAATCAATATTTAAAACAATTGCAATGCATAAATTATTATTAGGGAACGTCTTCCCATATGTCGACATGTTTTTATTTTAGACTGACTTCCTCTCGGTTCTTTATTTCCAGCATATACCGACTGTCACGGTTTTCATTTATTTTCAGCATATACCAGCTGTCACAGTTTTCCTCTATTTCCAGCATATACCAGCTGTCACGGTTTTTAAATTAGATCGACCCCCTCCCGGTTATTTTATTTAGTGCATATGCATATGAACAATGATATGAAATATGCATATGAACAATAACATAAAAACAAACATGAATTCAAATATTTAAATTGGCTATCTTGATTATTATCAAATTATTATAAAAAAAATTCTATTAAATTCCTTTCATTATAAGTCACATCAAATCATCCATCATAGCTTGTCAAAATCCAATAAATTTCATCTCCTCATGATTCGTATCAAAACATCAACCATAGCTCATCAAGAATTTCACTTATCGTTTTTATTATTAAATCAACTTATTATTCCAAAAATATTATTTCTCACTTAATAATTTTCCACATGTTCAAAATTCTTATCATACCTATCAATCAATTTTTCATTTACAACCAAAGCATAAGTTAATAATTTATTTTAATATTATTACTAGATATTTCATTTTTATCTAGATTACTTAAAATAAATCTAACTCACCACGTAGCACTTAGAACAACCCATGGATCACCTCCTTGCCTTTCCTGTTCCTCTCAGAAATTTCTCTCGGTTACTGATTGTCAATACCTGACATAATATTTATATTAAATTTATAATTTATTCTTCAATTCTTCCTAATTTACACCATTTGAAAATTCTCACTTTGAATTCTGAGAAATTTCATGTATACTAAAGAAATTCAAAAATAAACATTACATTATTACCTTCTGTTTTTCTGATAGCTTCCCGTGATTCTATAAAATTCCCTTGTAAACCTCTTCAAAATTTTGCTCTTTCAACATTTCTTTCGGTCCCCAAGTGTTTAAAGAAATAGAATAATTTGAATTGTAAAAAGAAGAAACCAAACAAGATTTAGTAAACTAATAAAAAAATCAATTTATATAAAACCTTTTAAGCGGTTGTCACCGCTTTTCACTGTGTTAAAATGCATAGCTGCATAACATGCAGTATTCTTACCTAAGGCTATAAAACCTGGGCTTTCAGGTGTTGCACGATTTTTTTTTTGAAAAAATATAATATTTTTTCTTTTTCTTTTTCTTTTTCCTTACCTTTATACTGTTCACATTTTTTTTTTCCATTCTTTTTGTAATTACGCCTCCATGCATCCAATTTTTTTTTAAGAACTGTTTTATTCAAATAATAATAAACCTTTCACATATATTTTATTTTAATTCCATGTCGTATTTATTAAATTACTTCTTTGCCCTTACTTATGAATACGGGTAATACAAATCTACCCACCTTATAAAAATTTCGTCCCCGAAATTTCCTTACTTTACTCCAGAAACAAATGTGAATAATATTTCTGCATAATTGTCTCACACTTTCACGTAATCTCTTTAACATCCTTATTCCGCCACAAAACTTGAACTAAAAAAATTATTTTATTAGATGAGATTTGTTCTTTTTGTCTAAAATTCTCACTGGTACTTGTATATAAGCCCAATCTTTCTGAATTTCTATAGCTTAGCTCGAAATATTATAATATTCATCATATAAACACTTTCTTAAAAGTGAAACATGAAATACGTTATGCCACTGTTTCAACTCTGGAGGCAAATCCAAGTTATTCACAATTAGCCTAACTTTCTCAATAACCTCATAGGGTTCCACTTACCTTAGACTCAACTTTCCTTTTCTTTTTTCTTTTTTTTTTATCCTCAACACACATTTTCATGGAGATATTTTTAATTACACCCAATCACCTACTTGAAATTCAAGAGATCCTCTTTATTATTAGCATAACTATTCAGTCTACTCTGTGCTACTTTACGGTTCTTTCTAACCAATTTGATCATCTCAGTTGTTAACTCAACAATTGATGGACCAAATATATTTCTCTCTCCCATGTCTTCCCAACATATAGGAGTTCTACACCTGTTACCATACAATGTCTTAATCGGTGCCATCCCAATTCTAGTTTGATACTGATTATTATAAGCAATTTTAATCGATGGCATGTAAGCATCCCAACTTACTGAAAAACTCATCACATTTGCCCTTAACATATCTTATAGTACTCTAATAATCCTTTGTCTGAGTATGAAAAATTATATTAAATTGCAACTGTGTACCCGTGGATTTCTGAAAGCCTTTCAAAAACCAAGATGTAAATCTAGCATCTCTATTTGACACTATGCTTCATGGTGTTCCATACAACCTCACAATCTCAGCTATATCCTTCTTCAATCCTGACTACCAGAAATTCTGTCTCAATCCTCTATACATCTTATTGTTACTTGATTGTATCAAATCTACATCATCATGTACCTTTCTCAATATCTTATTTCTCAACTCTGCATCATTGGGAACACAAATCCATTTTCCAATATCAAAATACTCTCATTTCAAATTTTTGAACTCATATTGCTTTCTAGTAAGTACTCAATGCTTAATCTTTTCTATCTCTTCATCTTTACCTTGCATCTCTAAAGCATTTTATTATGGATGACTGTACAACCATATTCGTTAACCACGATCCTCCATCACTGATACTCAACTTCATTCTTATCTTTTTTAAATCTATCATCAATTTCTCATCAGGACTCCCAATAGCAGACAATCTTCTTATAAATTTTCTACTCAATGCATCAGCTATCACCATCACATTTTCTAGATGATAATGAATTGTACAATCATCATTACTAATCATCCCATCTATTATTTTTGTCTAAATTTCAACTCTCTCTGGGTAGGTAAGTATGTCAAACTCTTATAACCCATGAATATCTCACAAGTGGCTCCATACAGATGATGTCTCCAATATTTAAAATAAACACTATAGCAGCCAACTCTAAGTCATGAGTAAGGTATTTTCTCTCATGAATCTTCAGTTGCCTAGAAATATGGGCCATAGCTTTTATATGTTACACATATCCCAATCATTGATGTGACACATCACTATACACCACAAATCCTTTATCACTAGAAGGAAACACCAATACTGGAGCTGTAGTCAATTTTTCCTTTAGTAATTGGAAATTTTTTCTCACATTTCCCTCACCATGAAAATCTCACATCTTTCCTGGTTAGTCTATTCAACAGTATTACAATAATAAAAAATTCTAAAAGAATCTTCTATAATAACCAGCTAACCCCAAGAAGATTCTAATCTCAGTCATATTAGTTGGTCTCTCCCAACTTAACATTGCCTCTACGTTTTGTGGATCAACTGTTATGCCATTTTTCGATATTACAAGTTCCAAGAAAGTTATTTCATTCACCAATACTCACACTTAGAGAACTTTGCGTATAATTTCTCTCTCCGCAGAATCTTCAACACACTGTCTAATGTTTCACATGTTGTTCTTCCTTCTTAGAATATATCAAAATGTCAAATACAACCATATACTAGTTAAGATATAGTTTAAACACTCTATTCATCAAGTCCATAAATGTTTCTGGAACATTAGTCAGTCCAAATGATATGACAAGAAACTTATGACCATAACATGTCTTAAAAATAGTCTTAGGCACGTCTCCCTCCTTTATCCTTAATTGGTGATAACCTGATCTTAGGTTTATCTTATAAAACACTCTCACTCCTTGTAACTGCTCAAACAATTCATTTATCCTGGGTAAAAGATATTTGTTCTTATTCAACTATTTGTAGTCTATACACAATCTCATCGTTCCATCTTCCTCCTTCATGAACAACATAGGGGCTCCCCAAATACATTAGGTCTGATAAATTGTTTATCTAAAAAAAATTCTTGAACTTTTAATTCTCTTAACTCAGTGGGTGTCACTTTGTAGGGTGCTATTAGATATATGTGATGAACCTGGTATCACATCAATAGAGAATTAAATCTCCCTACTGGGAGGCGAACTAGACAACTCATTACGAAACACATCATGAAAATCTTTCACTACCAAGATTTCTTCTAACTTCCTATTTTACCTTTTAGAATCCATTATGTATGCTGAATACTCTTCACAACCCTTTTTCAACCATCTTCTAGTGGTCATAGCAAAATAAGATAGCTCGAGAGTATCTTATGTTCTCTCTGAAAGTTAAACTCCTCATGTCCATATCTTGAACATTACCTTCTTTCTGAAACAATCAACCCAAACGAAATATGTCGACAACTAATTTGTTCTCAAAATTAAATGAAATTATATCATATTCAAAGATAATAAATCAGCTTTAGATTTTCTATCACTGATACTAATCACACAACCCTTGTAAACATTTATGATTATCACTTCATCTCTAGTGGGAACTTCAACAAAAATATTTTGCATCAAAGGACTAATACATACTTCAATAGACTTCATATGAATACTGGATACAAAAGAATGGGTTGCACCAAGATCAACCAACATTGATATGTCCACCTTCTTTAGACATAAAGCACTTCAAATTTTGACAATTTTGGGATAAATATCTTATTTGAATATATCTATAACAAACTTTTGTCTCTCAATCATATATCAGATTACCACTTCCCTTTGGTAGCATACTTACTTCCTCTGCCATGACTCCCAATTCTCATAACTTGTCTCCTAAATCTAAGGGTCCTATCGATAGTATTCTGAGCTACAGAAGTAACAGATCCTGCTTATCTCTGACTTTGTACTTCAGTTCCCTGTGACAAGAAACACCTCCTTTGGGTGGTTTTCCACCCTGCACACTCATATTGGTACCACTTTTGGGTTCCTCAAATCTAGACCTCTTATGCCAATTCTTCCTACCTTTAATTTCCATCACATCCTTCTCATTCTAGAGTGTTATATCCACCAATCAGACATAATTCATGTGCCTCATGTAAGATTTTTTTGATCAAATCTTAAAACATAGTTCATCTATGAACCTCTTACACTTGTTCTCTTCTAGGTTTACCATTTTCGGTACAACCATTGACAAGACCACAAAGCTGCTATCATACTGAGCCACAGTCAACACATTTGCCTTAAATAAATAAAATTTCTATCTTGTTGGGCTCTAAAGGTCTAAGGAAAGTATTTATCAAGAAAAAACCTTCTTAAACCTATTATAGGTTAAGGGTCTACCAATATTCGTACTTATGTTGTGAAGAATGTCCTCCCACCATTCTAGGGCATCTCTCTTTGACTTGAATATAGCAAGGACGAGCCTCTGCCTGTCAGTCATTGGTAAAATATCTAATAATCTCTCTACATGTTTTACCTATAACTTAGGCTTAAAAGGGTTTATAAATCCTTAACAATCTCCTTGCATCTCATGCATAAACTAATTTTTCCCTTTTTTTTAAACGTCTACCATTATTGGATTTACAATAACCGTAAGTACTGCTCTAGCTTGTTCATCAAGTCTATGCTATAAGCTATCAACTCTATCATCTGTTACATTTATTTTCTCAAGAGCATGTGTAAGAGCTTATCTTAGCTCATCTCCTTCAACTTCAGATTCTCTCACACCTTTACCAATATCAATTATATTGTCAACACGTTCCTTTCTAGGAACTACAAGTTCAGACTCAACCTCGACTTGTCAAAATATTGGGGGCCTACCATGCTCTCTTAAATCAACAACTTTAACTCTAGCTCTAGCACATCCACATGCCATCCTCATACTATTGAAATATAATTTATTTTAATCTTCCACTTTCATACTTTTTCTGATCTTGACTTAAACATTATATACAACGTAAAATACATGAATATTTACAAATAAATTTTATTTTATTTTCTCATTAGTATGAGGATGTGGACATGTACGTGGCTTACAAAAAAATAATTTCGTCTGAACCTTAACTCACTAAATTATATGTCCCACCTGCTACCTGAAATCATTGTACAATGAGGGGTGAGCTTCACAAGCTCAGTGAATTAAATTTACTAGAAGTATTCAACTTGTATAAATAATCTTTTAATATTTAATCAATTATATCTTATACAACTTGATAACAGTATTCTACTATCACTACACATATCATAAGTCTCATTCTCTATCAATCTCTTATTCTTATACATTGGTTCACCTCAAGACCATCAATTTTTTCATAATTACCTCGTAATGAGGTTCACAACAAAAAGTCTACCATTTAGATGGTTCTTATCATATCATACTTTTATGTTTCTTTCTCACCATAACAGTCTTTCTGTGAGACTCATTCATCTATAAATAAATTCACAATAATAAACAACACATCAACATTTCAATAATGCAATCAATATTTAAAACAGATGCAATGCATGAATTATTATTAGGGAACATCTTCCCACATATTGACATATTTTTATCTTAGACCGGCCCCCTCCCAGTTCTTTATTTCCAACATATACCTGCTGTCATGGTATTTATTTCCAGTATATACCGACTGTCACGGTCTTCATTTATTTTCAGCATATACCGACTATCACGGTTTTCTTTTATTTCCAGCATATACCAGCTGTCACAGTTTTTAAATTAGACTGGTCCCCTCCTGGTTCTTTTATTTAATGTATATGCATATGAACGATGATATGAAATATGCATATGAACAATAACTTAAAAACAAACATGAATTCAAATATTTAAATTGGCTATCCTGATTATTCTCAAATTATTATAAAAAAAAATTCGCTAAATTCCTCTCATCATAAATCACATCAAATCATTCATCATAACTTGTCAAGATCCACTAAATTTCATCTCCTCATGATTCGTATCAAAACATCAACCATAGCTCATTAAGAATTTCACTTATCATTTTTATTATTAAATCAACTTATTATTCCAAAAATATTATTTCTCACCTAATAATTTTCTACATGTCCAAAATTCCTATCATACCTATCAATCAATTTTTCATCTACAACCAAAGTATAAGTTAATAATTTATTTTAATATTATTACTAAATATTTCATTTTTATCTATATTACTTAAAGTAAATCTAACTCACCATGTAGCATTTAGAGCTACCCGTGGATCACCTCCTTGACTTTCTCGTTCCTCTCAGAAATTTTTCACGGTTGCTGATCGTCAACACCTGACATAATATTTATATTAAATTTATAATTTATTCTTCAATTCTTCCTAATTTACACCCTTTGAAAATTCTCACTTTGAATTATGGGAAATTTCTTGTATGCTAAAAAAATTTAAAAATAAACATTATGTTATTACCTTCTGTTTTTTTGATAGCTTCCAGTGACTCTCTATAAAATTTTTCCGTAAACCCCTTCAAAATTTTGATCTTTCAACATTTTTTTCTGTCCCTAAGTGTTTAAAGAAATAGAGTAATTTAAATTGTAAAATGAAGAAACCAAACGAGATCTGGTAAACTAATAAAAAAAATCAATTTATATAAAACTTTTTAAGCGGCTGTCATTGCTTATCACTGTGTAAAAATGCACAGCTGCAAAACGTGCAAATGATTTTTTTTTTTGAAAAAATATGATATTTTTTTCTTTTTTTTCCTTTCCTTTATACTGTTCACATTTTTTTTTGTTTTCCATTTTCTTTGTAAATACACCTCCACGCGTCCATTTTTTTTTTTTAAAGAATCGTTTTATTCAAATAATAATAAAATTTTTACATATATTTTATTTTAATTCCATGTCGTATTTATTAAATTACTTATTTGCCCTTACTTTATGAATACAGGTATTACACCAAGTCACAGTCGAAATGTGACACTTCTGCTACTGTGTGGTTTAAATGATTTGAGTTACACTCTAGCTATCAATTATAGTTTTTGGCACAGTGGTAGGCACTCGATCCTGATAATCGGTATGAGAGCCAAAGTCGTGGATTTGATTCTGTTGACCCATATTTGATTTTAATTATGACAAAACACTACTTAAATTGCACTAATAATTTTATCTAAGTGTTTAAGCGGCAAAAACATTCAATACAGAAACATGACACAAAAATATGACATGTACAATTACCAAAAGAAGACATGAGATCTAGAATAGGTTCTAAGGTAATTGATTCAAGTTGTAAATCTTTATTTTCAGTTACTTAGCTTAACTATGACTCACTTTGATTACAAAAGGCTTTGATAAAAAGAATTCAAAAAATGTCTTTAAGTCAAAAAACTGGTTTTAAGCATGAAAACTGTGTTTTGGGTCAACCTAGTCGACTAGGTATTTGAACCAGTCAACTGGTTAAAAGGACAGTAGCTTCTGGCCCTTGACCCAATCGACTGGTTAAAGGACCCAATCAACTGGTACTTGTCTGAAGCCCAAAAACTGGATTTTCTCACATGACCTAGGGTCGACTTGTACAAAGACCCAATCGACTATTAATTTAAAAATATAAAACCAAGGCTATAATAACCCAATCAATAAGCATTTAAACAACAAGAAAACACACTCAGTTTGATTTATAGCTCACTAATACTCTCAAAAACTTTGAAAAATTTATTGTGAGTCATTCTTTAAGATTTGTTATTGAAAGAGAGATAACCTTCATCTTGTAAAGAATTCATTGCTATCTCTCTTCTTTTCTTTTACATTTAATATCAATCATTATAAAGAGAAAGAGTTGGTGTAACTCTTCATTTAATATCAATCATTATAAAGAGAAAGAGTTGGTGTAACTCTTAGAGTGTTTAGGATTAAACACTTCTTTGCTACTTCCTTGTGGAAGAGACTGCTTGCAAGGTTTGTGCAACACCCGTGAAGTTGCTAGATTATAATTACTGAATTGCTTCAAGGAAGTTCCTTGAAGAGAGTAGACATAGGGTCGGAGAGATTCCGATATTACCGAACCACTATAAACAGAGTTTGCATATTCTCTTCCTTTACTCCTTTAATTTCAAGTATCTTATTTGATGTGTGTTTTACTTGATTAAATTGTTAAAAACTTGTGTATTAATTAGTAAAAAGTTTTTAAAACCCAATTCACGTCGCTTGGGTTTGTACCTCGATCTACATATTTCAACTATAATTTTTAGCACAATAGTAGATGTTCGACTTGACAAGTGACAACAACTGAGAAGGGGAGATAGGATGAAATAAAATAAAGAGCAAGGAAAGAGAACTTAGTTACTGTCCAAAAGCAAGGATGAACAAAATCGAATAAAATACCAATGGTCACTATTTACAACTTACAAACATAAGAAAGACTAAAACAGTTCCTTTTTTAAAAAGGGAGGGGGGGATTTTACTATCAATTTCAATTTCGTCGGTAAAATTTCAATAGTCACAATTGAATCTGTAACGCTATTTTTAAATTGGCTAAATAAAGTCCAATCACTAATCTGTGCTTAATAAAATACTATTTTCTCATCATCTAGTGATATTCATGTCAGCGTAAAAAAAATATAAATTACTATTTGCTTATATGTAGTGAAATACAAAATGTAACTTTTAAGTTCCAAATCTCAATTAAAACAATTTAATTTGGTGAAAATCAATTAAGATTTTGGGATTTTTAAAAGATATTATTGGTATTTCATTTATAATTAATGGTAATTTATACTTTTGTGATGTTGGCATGGTTTTATCGTGAGGAATTAACACTTTACTAATGACAAATTAAAAGTAATATCCAATTTGATTAATTTAATAACATTAAAGAATTCAATTGAAACTATTGAATTCTTAATGTTATTGAATCCCAAACATATATATTCATTGATCAACCGATTAAATCTTTGTAAACTTATGGATGAGTGTAATTTGATCCAAAAACTTTTCGCACACCCAAAAGTATAATCTCTTCAGCACTAAACAGTCTTCCCATTAACACAAAACGTAAAATGGGCTTAAATTAAAACTGGATTGAGAAAGAGCTAAAAACAAGCCCAAACCCGTAATGCCTATAAAGAGCAAAGTTTTTTCACTATTCGCCAATTAGCAAACAATTTGGATGCAAACTGCTCTGCTCCAAATGCAAACTATATAAAATTTGAGCCGCAGCACGACGTTAAGGGTGCAAATTATTGGAGGTGAAAATTAATTTAATTGGTCCAAAAAGAAAATTTCAAATTGGAAATCAAAAAGAAGAAGATGGGAACAAAGAAAACAAGTGACTTTTGCTTGCTCATGGAAGAGGGAGAGAATTTCACTATAACACTCGGTTGATATTCACAAGACACCTGCTCATATATGTACACAGAGAGAAAACAAGCACGTTTATTCTCTCTCAGGAATCCACAAAAGTCGTGCTTGTAAATTTGAGAATCAAAAACAAAAACTTTGAACAAAATTTAGGATTTTCAATCACACAACTGTCACAGCAGGGCAAAGCAGGCCAGGCAAATTCTCAAGCAGATCAAATGTTAGCATCGATGCCCTAGGCTTCTCCAGCCGGTCGGAGTAGCCCGACGGTAATGGTGCTGGCATCGTTCTCTCGCACGGGCCGAACCACTTGGCTTGCATGTACTTGTGCTTCCTCCATGGTCCCATATGCATCTTCTTATCCTTCATACATTTTTTGGCTGCATCGCATAATATTTTGATTAACCCTCTTAATCTCTCTGGTTTTCCAACAAATACTTGTGGTAATCGTTGAATTAATCTTTTGTATTCTTCACTTGCTCTTGCCATCTCGAATTCAGCTCGGAAATTTAACTCAATCACCACTCTTATCTCTCCTTTCTTAGAACTTAATTTATCCACCACTTCCAAATACGTGTGTTCCCCTGGGAAAAAAAAAGAATAAGAACATTTTTAGAGACCTAAATTCACTTACTAATGCATATAATTCAAGAGTTGCATAAACAATAATCTGTTCATTTAAATAATGAGATTAGGCCATAATCCACTCTGTTTCTATAAAATAGACAAATGGGTATATTAATATTCTACTAATTAAGTTACAATTAAAATATTAAATTTAAAATATGCAGAAATTTTAAGATGAACTTCATGTACCTGAAGGGATTTCTGATGAGTTTCTCCATTTGGATTTGCAAATGGCACAATTGTAGCCGGAATTTTGAAGTCGAACGGAAATTTCTCCTCGCAAACAATCCCGGCAACCTCCAGCCACCGGTCTCCGGCATAAACATTGCATACCCACCGAATCTACTTCCTTTAATGCTTCTTTTGTAGCTTGCCTAATTTTGGTTTCAAGGGAAGTAGTCCTGTATAATGTCGCCTACAATTTTTTTTAAGGAAAAATAATTAATACGAATATTTCTTCGCCTTTTTTTTAAAAAAAAAATTCGAAAATATGGTTACTAAATTGCTAAAAATTTACCTGGAGCAGTTTGTCTTGTGTTTCCCAAAAGGCCTTGTTCTGTTGAACATTGGTAGAGTTCTCATCATCGTCATAGTCACCGGAATCGTTAAAATTCTCCGGTGACTCACTGCCCTCTTCCACGAACTCGAAAAGCACGTCGGCGAAACTCGCCGCGCCGTCGAGAAATTTTATAATATTATCGGAATTCTGACGATTCACCCCCATTCCGGCCAATGCTCCTGTCATGTTTTCTTCTTTTGTTTATGCTTTGTTAGGGTTTTGATGCTGGGGATGATTCATGAAATTATAGTGTCCAAATTTATACAGCAAGGTGTTGGGTCCCATGTGGAACTCAAGTGTCCTAGGTGGACGAACCAGTCGCGGCGAACATGAACATGAACTTCTTTTTTGGCTTTGTTTGCATACGTGGCAAGTGGATATTGGGTGATGGGTGAGTCATTTTCGGTGGATAATCAATAAGACAGCTATTTTCCATGTCAGCCTGACTAATGATAGCGAGCTGGGAAAACTGATTTGGATATACTCGAAATATTCTAGTAATATTACAGTAAAATATTCTTAACGAAACGTTTTTTTATATGATAAAATAATAACGTGGATACAAGCTAACGAGGGATGGTTATCCTAATCCTAGGAAGCGATGTGGAGAACAAAAGGAAAATCAGATTGGGATTTGACTCTTATTCAGACCACGTAGTTTGGTTGGTTAGTAAGATATTTGAATGACAAGTTTTTTGTTTGAAGACAAACTAAGTTGATAAACATACGGTGGGCGGATAATTTGTAGAGGTTGAAATTTGGATTTAAATCCGTTAAACCCGGAAAATAATGAAAATAAGTTTAAATTTATTAATCCGTTAAAAATTTATTCACGATTCAACTTGTAAAAATTTTAATTGATTTGGTTTTCTTATAAGTCAAATCAATCATATATTAAATTGCGGGTTACAATTTATTTTTTTTTAACAATTTTGTTTAGTTACTTACAATTATTTTTTAATTGTTATAATTAGCAATAATTGTTTCCCACACATCTCTGTTTTTTACTGTAACAACTAAAAATAATATCACATTATAATTAATCTCTTATAATATGTAGTCTCTGTAAATATGTGAGACTCGTCAATTTACTTTCCTGTTAAATTGATTGTGTGAATGAGTTACACATTAATAAACATATTAGAGATTAATTTACAATAAAATAATTTTAACGAAATATTTTTTTATATGATAAAATAATTGACCTGGATACAAGCTAGTTAGGAATGGTTATCCTAATCCTAGGAAATGATGTGGCGAACAAAAGGAAAATGAGATTGGATTCATTTTAGGAGTGATGTGGAGCACAAAAGGAAAATCAGATTGAGTTAAGTTTGGGATTTGACTCTTACTAAGACCACGTAGTTTGGTTAGAAAGATATTTGAATGACAAGATTTTTATTTGAAAACAAAGTAAGTTGATAAACATATTGTGGGCGGATAATTTGTAGAGGTTGAAATTTGAATCTAAATTCGTTAAGCCCTTAAAATAATGAAAATTAAATTAAATTTATTGATCCGTTAAAGATTTACCTGCACATGATTCAACCCACAAAATTTTTTATCGAGTTAAGTTTTCCTACTAATCAAATCAATCATATATTAAATTGTGCGTTACTGTTTGATTTTGTTTAACAATTTTGTTTAGTTACTTGCTATTATTTTTTAATTATTATAATTAGTAACAACTGTTTCTTAGACATCTCTAGTTTTTACTATAACAACTGAAAATAACATCACTTTGTAATTAATCTCTTAAAATATGTAGTCCAACGAGGCTCGTCAATTTACTTTTTTGTTGAATTGTTAAATTTATTGATCCGTTAAAAATTTATTCACACACGATCCGACTTGTAAAATTTTTAATTGAGTTGGCTTTTCTTGTAAGTCAAATTAGTCATATATTAAATTGCGGGTTACAATTTGTTTTTTTTAACGATTTTGTTTAGTTACTTACTATTATTTTTTTAATTGTTATACTTAGCAACAACTGTTTTCCACACATCTCTATTTTTTACTGTAACAATTAAAAATAACATCACATTGTAATTAATATCTTGCAATATGTAGTCTCCGTAAATATGCGAGACTCGTTAATTTACTTCTTTGTTGAATTGATAGTGTGAATGAGTTGCACATCAATGAACAATTAGAATGATCATATTATAATAATATCAAATCATCAATAGAATATTTTTTTTATTTTAAAAAAATATTTGTTTTGTTTAATATTAAAAAAACAATGGATTACCCATGAGTTCTCCCGTAAAAAATAGGTTGAGTTTGGATGTAAAAAATTTGATCATTTTAAAACCGAGTCTTTTTCATCTGCACCCGTTTGACTCGTGACCCGCACCCGACCTATCTGTTATTCACCTCTAATAATTTGTATTGCGAGTAAAGCACGTTTGGGTTCAGATTTAAACAAACTTAAATTTATTTCTTTAAATTTGATCGAATTAATTTTTGCTTTGAAGATATTTAAACAAACTAATTTAAATTTACTTAAATATGAACCCAAACGACCCAAATCCATCGTCTAATTAAAGAACAATATTTGACGAAAGCATAGCAAAATAATTATTTTTTAATCAAAGATAAAATGGTAAATACCAGGTTAAGGGTAATATGATATAATCTCGATCATTTATCAAATCACCATCCAATTATTCAAATCAATAGAACAAAACTTTCCTTTTCATCATCACATTTTTTCCACTATAAAATGCACCCATAAGTCATAGCTCATTTTTAGGTTCGAAACATTTTTCAAAATTTATCTCTTTAGAAAGTTAAAGATGTATTTTTGTTATTTTTTAAAGTGCAAAGTATATTAATTTGAGCATCGAATAGCCCATCGGAGATAAAATTTTAAATTCTTATCAAGTGTTTTCTCAAATCATTAGTAAACAATTAACAATTAGCGATCAAGTACTCTATAGGTTTAAAAACACTCTTGCACAACTTGGGAATCCTTTTATGTGTATTTTATTTTTCGTTTTCGATCCAATTTGGGGCATCAACAATTTGAAATATCTCTATAACTTAAGATACAAAAGTAAAAGAATGTTATTTGAGTTGAAAAAATGTGTAACAAGGGTTGAGAATAACTTTTACGTATAAAATTTACTTTTTTATATTATTATTTTTATATCGCGAGATTTAGTTATTTTTATATTATGTTTGTAGATATAAATAGTTTTTACCAAGTCAAGTAAATTTTATATGTTCAATCGTTTTTTTTTGTTTAATCATCGGTGGGCATAATTTAATTGAACTTTAGTATCAAAATCGCTTTCACGTAGTCGGTCTTTTTCGGACACAACAAAATATTCTTTTTATTTCGATTAATGATTATCAACAACATAGCTAGTGAGGGTTATCCTAATACTATGAGGTGATGGAGAACCACAAAAGGAAAATCGGATTGGGTTAACTGTTGTCGGGTGGAATATGTTGATTAGGAAGGACATGGTGATCGGTAGGGAGTATGCTTATCCAATTTTGGTGGGACCTAAATGTTTGCCATCCAAATTGATCATTCCATTGTTAGAAATACTCCATTCCAACTGTTATAGGGGTATAGTGAGCGTCGAGATAATAGATTTTGATTTTTTTTTTATAAAAAATTATTTACTGATAATTGTTTTAAAATTTATTAATAATATATGAAAACTTTATTAATAATACAAAAATTAAAATATTGTATGTTCATGTGACACGATGTTTTCAAATCTATTTCTGTTCTTAAATGCAAGGGATAATTATAATTAGCAACGAATATTCTAAATTAGGGTTTTCCCTTCATTTTCTATGACATAAATGCCACCCGACAAAAATTGGTGGCTAGTGATGCTACATCCAAATTTGCCTTTGTTTTTTTGACTAGGTCATTGATAGGGATGAGAGGCAATTTTGTCATTTAAAGAGGTGCATGCATATATGGTTTTAGTTTAGCACATTGTAGCTTAGCGGTTTATTTGGTTTAAAATAATCAATTTAAAAATAAAATTAATTATTTAAAATTATTACCAAACAATACCTTTATCGATTCTAAAAAGACAATGATTTTTACTGTTAAAAAACCTTTTTTTATACTCTCTTGGTAAAATTTTTGTGATTTGGGCATTATGCATACTCTATCCATAATTTTTTTTTCCTTTTTATGGACGAAAGTCTAGATCGAAAACAAGATATGACTTCCACGTATAAAAAATGCAATCATTAAGCTAAGTTTATGATCTAAATAAAATTATCATTTGAATGTTTATAAATTTTAGGTTATAAAGATTAAATTTTCACTAATTTATGATAAAATAAGCAAGTCAACAATCACCCATATTTATGAGGTTCTATAAGGATATATACTTTCTTCTTACCCTTAATTTTGTGACTTAAATTTCAAATTTCTTAATTCAATGTGAAGTTGCCAACTAAATAAAAGGTATCATTTCACTAGGATCCTATTTGTATGACTGTATTCGGTGTTGTTTAGTAAAATGATTAAAATATTGATTAAGCTTATTTTTATTTTAAATTAATTTTAATCAATTATTAAACAACATCGTTAACGAGAATTGAACATAAGAAATTAATTTAAAATTAGCATATCCATTTCCAAAAGAAAAAAATATTTTACTATTGTTTATGATTGATGAACACTGGTCCATAGACTGTAGCTAACATCAATAATATTTTACTGTTAAAAAGTATATTCGAATTTAAATATTTTGTCTGATGGCATATTTTCCAATATAATGGCACCCAGCATCTGCAAGAAAATAAAAATGCCCCTCACTTCTTTGGAGGACCCATAAATATTTGATATTCATTGAAATGTCAATATTAATGTTACAAATGATTGTGAAATGATCAAAATAAATTTGTTTAAAATATGGTTTGCGCAAGAGATAAATCAAATAAAAAATTTAAATACACTCGTTATCTAAAAAAAATAAATCCAAAAAGTTATTTTATAAAGTTTAAAAGGGAGTTTTTTTTAAGTATAATTAATCATATTTGAGAAAGAGTAAATTTTCTTTTTAATCTTTTAATTTATCTCATGTCATTGTTAAGGTTTTTTTTTTTTTTTATATATTTTAAGATGTTTTTATTGAGTTCTTTTTAAGTTATTATTTTAAGATGTTTTTATTGAGTTCTTTAAGTTTAGTATCCGTTGTAATATAGTTCTTTACTCAAATGACCCTGTAATCTCATTCACAACATGTTCATTGGATCATATCAAGTTCAACAGTATAGTTATAAACAACTTCATCAAATTTAAGTAACCAAGTTACATCATTTATTACCTTTACATTTTTATCAACCTTATTTAATTAGTCTTTCATTACATCAACCACGACTTTATATTCCAAATAAAGTTTACTGACTTTTGGCTTTGAGATTTTTCTGCACATAACATATAGATTTGAATTACTAGGTAATGAAATAAAATTATCTGGGTGAAATACTTAATTGGAGCGAGTACTTAACTTAAAAGAACAGATAAGAATGTTTTAAACTTTATAGACTTAATAAAAAAATGAAGGAAACTAAAAGTGCTAAAAATAAAATTTATTTCTTGAGAAACATATAAATCACAAGAAAATTCTACATGTAATCATAGAATAGGTGAATATTGAAAGGGAACTTTCTTTTATATATATATATATATATATATATATATATTGTGTGCCACTATATATGGAAGAATTATTTTTTTTCTGTTTTTATAAACATTATATATTGTTTATAGAGTTAATTTTTTGGATTTAATGTAGAACAAATCAGTGAACTATGAGCATGTAGCATTTAATTCACCGAACTATTAATTTGGTCCACAGGATCTTTGAATAGCAATCAGCTACTTAAATCTATTTTCTAATGTAAAACTTAACGAAAATACAAGTGAGGATTATTCCATTTGATTATTATCAATGTTTGCTCTAAAAAATTGGACATTGGCAAATCATTAAACCAATATAAAATTATCTTTTGAGTTTCTCTATTGGTTAAGTTTCTCATCAGAAAATGAATTGAAAGAGTCGATTGTTATTAATTCATAGTTCAAAGACCCCTTACTTTAAATTAATAGTTCATGGAATTAAATCTTATGGATCTACAATTCAAAGATCTACTATGCAATAAACCCTAATTTTTTTTAATACAAGAAAATGAAGAAAATAAATTAAATTGGACAAATACATTTATATGCTTACTTCTCTTTCATGCACGTCAGTGCAACATATGGTTGGACCCAATTTCTACCCAAGTTGCTTTATTTATTTATTATTTTTTTAAGATACCCAAGTTGTTATAATATTTCATAGGTTTAACACTAAACATGACATATTTTCAAAATTTTATAAGTGAACCAATTAATTAAGATTAGTTTGTTGACTTGTTCAATAAATCAATTATAGTTGAAATAAAATCATCTGGTTGAAATACCTAATTAAAACGGATACCTAACTTAAAAAGATAAATAAAAACGTTTTAATCTTTAGGAATTTAATAAAAAAATGAAGTATTAAAATAAAATTTACTTATTGAGAAACATATAAATCACTTGAAAATTCTACATGTAATCATAGAATAGGTGAAGCAACTTTCTTTCTTTCATATATATATATATATATATATATATATATATATATATATATATTTTGTGTGTTCAACCATGGAGGAATATTTTGTTTTTGTTTTTATAAACATTATATGTTGTTTATAGAATTAATTTTTGGGTTTATTGTAGAACAATCCCTTGAACCATGAACATATAACATTTAACTAGCTTGAACTATTAATTTGGCCAGCGGAATCTTTGAACTATGAATTAGTAGCAATCAGCTCTTTAAATCCATTTTCCAATATAAAACTTAACGAAAATACAAGTGAAGATTATTCCATTTAATTACTACTGCATGGTTAACGCTTGCTCCAAAAAGTTAGACATAAGCAAATCAATGAACCAATACAAAATTCTCTTTTAAGTTCCTCTATTGGTAGTTTCTAGCCAAAAAATGAATTGAAAAGTTAGTTGCTATTAATTAGTAATTTAAAAACTTATTATTTTAAATTAATAGTTCATAGAATTAAATCTTATGGATCCACAATTCAAAGATCTACTATGCAATAAACCCTAATTTTTTTAAGATACAAGAAAATGAATTAAATTGGACAAATACATTTATTTGCATGCTTCTCTTTCATGCACGCCAGTACAATATATAGTTGGAGCCAATTTCTACCCAAGTTGTTTTATTTATTTATTATTTTTGATAAGATACCCAAGTTGTTGTTATAATATTTTCATAGGTTTAACACTAGACATGACATGTTTTCAAAATTTTATAAGTGAACCAATTAATTAAGATTAGTTTGTTGAATTGTTCAATAAATTAAGTATAGCTGAAATTAACAAGTTACGACCAATTAATTTTGTCGAAAAATTCCTATACATATAAAAAATTCCTTGGTAAATTGAAAACCTCTAGAATCCTTTCTTGTCCAAACAATATTTATATTTTTTTACCAACAACATTACATGAACGTTACATGCAACTTGCGATGAAAAATACATACAACTTGCAGCTAGATAGATATTTATGCCTTTACAAAATATAAAAAAGAAATTAAATCTTCGTACTTTTTAAAATAAAAAATAAAAAATAAAATATTCATATTATTATTTTTTTATTATACTAATCATATTCTAATGAAAGTATCCATTTGTTAAAAAGAATCTGATTAAAGAAGATCTTGATTGATTAAAAGAATCGCTATTCCTTTCACTTTTCTTGTCCTTTTATAAACACTTTTACCCATTTCTCCTTTTATTTTCTCTTTCTTTTTCATTTAGATAAGCATACTTGGAAATAAAGAGAATAAAAAGCAATTTTCTCCTGCTTTGTATGATTGCTTGCGAAGAAAATAAAAATAGAGGTAAATTATTGCGAACCGTAAAAAATAGAGTTTTCTTTCTTGCTTTTGGAGCATGTGGAAGGTTAGTATCTATCTTGTTTGAGAAAGAAGTAATATATTATGTAACCTTTCAAGAAAGCAAACAATTACAGAGAGAACCTGGTTGGTATGATCCTGACAAGAGATTTAAAGTAAAGTTAAAAAATCACATGTCATTAAACAAATGTTAAATTTTAGTAAAAAAGTAAATCATGTGTTATACGAGAATCTTGGTAGTGGTACACTTGAGAGACCATTAATCATCACTTCATTAGTATAATGTAAAACATCCTATAAGTTCTGCTTAGCTTAAAAGAAAGATGTACTCACTGAGTTTAAAAGGTGAAACATTATAAGGAGGAAACTGTAAAGAAGTAAGAAGAAAAGGTCCCTTGTTCTTAAAATAAAATGGAAAAGAGAAAGAAAAAGTGACAAAGTCATTGAAACTTTGTTGTGTTCTTCTATCTTTTTATTCTTGTTTCTGTATTTTCTTGAATTAACAGCTTAATTACTATCTTTTTCATTTTGAATGAATGTAAATTGTCAGTAAAACAAAATAAGCTGAACTGGGTATAGATCTGCTGGATGCAGAACACAGCATACTAACCTGCCTGCAACAATTTACATTCTCCAACACTTTACCCTGGAAGGAAGAATCTAATTGTGGTGGGAAAAAAAGTTTGATTGGTTAATGTGACTGAAAAAAGGAGGTATTTAATTGAACATTTACAAAGAAATGGTTTAGGTAATGAAAGGCTAAAGTTTAAGTATTTAGCCTAGTTGATGATCAATCAAGAGAGGAATTTCTGGTTCTTCAATAAATCATCAAAACCAGGATATGATCCATTAGCAAAATCTGGGCATGATTGATTTGTAGAATCTGGCTTTTCAGCATATTCTGCATAGCCTATTTTGTTAGCAGATTCTGTTCTTGGAGCAACAGTTTCTGCAGCGGGTTCTTTCAACACATGAAGTAGACGTGATCTGCATCAAAAAACAGAGGACCTTGTATAATGAACATCAATTCCTTGAAAACTTAGGTAAAATCCCTGGCTTTCGGCACTAAAAATCACTGTATTAAAAGGCGGCGTTTTGTCTACTTAGCGCATGTCTGAAGTGTAATTTTTGCATCCTGAGCGTACGTTCTGTGAAGTTTTTTTAAAAACTTAAAATTTAAATCATCTTAACCACTAAGCTAGTATTTATAACAGCGATGAAGTAATATATAATGACACAAACCTTTTGTTTGGTTTCCCGACATTGTAGATACAGATTTTGAAGAGACTGTGAAACATAGAAGTTACAAACTTCTCGACTTTTTCGCTCTTTCGGTCATCGTTAAGGCACTTTTACCATCCATCTGGTAACCAATTAGACCAATTCTATACCCATTTGCCCATTTCTCCACTCAGGTTAGTTTATTATATGTTGTTAAACCAAGTTGTTCTTTTTTTTTCTTTCAATTTTTGGCGCATTAAGCGAGAAAATCATCTCTTTTTGTATCTATAAATTGTTTTGTTTTGCTAATAGAGTTTTCTTTTCTATGATAAAATTAATTTTTTATCCAGAAAACGCATTAAACTAATCAGAGTTTTAGTCTGCTTTACTTCTAGTAATTTTTATGGTATTAGCAGTAACTATGATAATGACTAGATTGTGCTTTGAGCATGTGACTCATATGTGCGTTCTTTCTTAATAAGTTATTAATTGCCTTTCAAATTACAAAATATTTTGTACTTTTGTCTCTGTGGTTTTTGTGGTGCGAGCTGCATGCTTGCTTAAGCGGCATGCTAGCACCCGTGTTTGTGGCTGTTAGATATAGTGATGAACTAATACTCAATTTGTTCCTAAATTGCTTGGATTATAGGATTTGCTTATGAGGATTTTGTCTACCTAGAAATTAGGTTATAAGTGAAATCGATCCGACCAGGCAAGAGCTAACTTAACATGTGGATTGGATTGTGGTAAAGAGAAATATGTTATGTTTGGAAATTAGAACCAATTGTATATTGGTTATAGCAGAAGTGCTAGTCAAAATTACCAGCCACTCATGCTTGTCCATTGGAGTAGAGTGCACTAACAGCTAGTGATAGGCATCTGTTCATAAAAGAAAATGTAAGAATGGGTAAGCATTGGCAATTTGTAATTTTTTAGCTATATCACAGGTTTGCATGTATATGTGATACCGTAATGGGTTGCATAACTTTACGACATGTAATGTGCATAGACATGCACATCTCTGTTTGTAATTATTCATGTAGGTATCCATCTATATGCGGAAAATGTTGAATCAGCTGCAGTTTCATTCACCTTTTTGGATTATTATCAGATCTGAGTTTTCTAGTTTGTTATAGTAAATTTGAGAACTCTTGGCTAATAGTTTCTGCCTCTAATTTAGTTGATCTTGTATCCACGAATGGATTCTGAAGGGATATGGAAACTTTCGTATAATCAGTTAGAGGAATACACTAACTGCTTTCATGAAAGAACTTCCTCGGGGAATTTCGATTTGGAAAACTGTACCATGGAATGATTGGAGAACAAGAGATGGCAGTGAAGATATGGGAAGAGGTTGAGATCTATGAAATTAATCCAGGAGACAATGAAAAAAGATTGCAAGTATGTTGCTAAAACTTACCTTTTCTCCTCATAGTATGAGTTTTTCTTATTAAGTTTATCAATTTCCTCATGTCATGTTCATCTTTCAGGACAAACTTGCTTTACTTAGGCTTCCAGAAATGAAATCCCATCCGAACTTGGCCAAGTTGATTTGTTACTGCCATTAAGGCAAACATCTTGGTTTTGTTTATGATCTCAAGCCACTGAATACTTTGCATAACCTTTTGCTTAAAGGTATATTAGTATTGGATTATTTTATCATGTTCATGGACTACTGTTCGTTAAGATATATTTTTAAGAAATTCAAATTTGAGGATTGTGGAAACTGAAACAGAACCAAAAGAAGTAAATATTACTTTGTGAAAAGTGTGGCATTGTGTTGGCTTGATGATTTATTTTTTTTGGATAAGGTAAATTTTATTAATCCAAAAAACCAAAGCAGGAAGCCTGCTAGAAGAGTTACAAATTTAACAAACAGATAGCTTATAAAACCTTGCTATGGACATCCTAGATTTCATCCAGCAATAATGCTATAATCAAACTTAGGAGAGGAGCCAAAACTAAGCAATCCGTTTCTAATATGAATAATAATGAATTCATAAATTTTCTCAGCTGTGTGAAACAAATTCTCATGAAGCCTTGAATTCCTTTCCCTCCAAATATGGTAAAGATAGGCATTCCAACTTCCAAGCCTGATTTATGATGGCTGTATGAATGCTTTTTACTCTCAAATGCCTCAAATCCCAATTAAATTCAAACTGCCAGGAACCAACAGGTTCACTCCCAATGTCTGATTTGAATCTGACTCCAGATCTGTTCAGATAAAACACAAATAAAGAAAATGTGATCTCTACTTTCCTCCAGGAGGTTGCATAACAGGCATTTAGTATCAATAGGAATCCCCCATGCTCTGTCTGAGTTTAGTGGAGACCCTATCTAGGATAGAAAGCCAGCCAATAAAACTGTGTTTGGGGATAAATTGAGAAAACTAGATGAGTTTATGCCAACGAACTGAAGCTTTTTTTTTTTTTAATTCTAATTGCTTCCCATGTAGTTTTTGCTTTAAACTGACCAGAGGGGGAGTTGTTCCAAATGACTTTGTCTTGCTGAGAGTGGTCCAAATGCATTTAGTAAATTGCTGCCCGGATTTCCACCAGCTCATCTGATCTAGCTGCTGGCCGATTCCATTCACCATTGGTGATCACCTGATCAACGAGCATTTTCACCAAGTGCTGAGTCATAGACAACTTTAATTGCAGCCTACCAGCAAAAGAAAGGTGCTTAGCTGTCCAGGAATGAAATCTCGCAGTGATTTTATCCTGTAAAGGTTGGCAATTTTTAGCTGTAAGCCTTCCAGTGATAAGAGGTACTCCTAAGTATCTTACAAAGAGCTTCCCCAGTTTGAAATCAGAAAGTGTAACAAGATGATTACAATCTGTCTCAGAAATTCCCTCACAGAAAATCTCGCTTTTGCAAAGATTTACCTCGAGACCCGAGATGCTATGGAACTGAGCAAGGTTTTATTGAATAGCTTGGATAGATGAGAGAGAACCATCAGTGAAGATCATAAGATCATCTGCAAATCAGAGATGAGCCAGCTCAATCGTCTTGCATTTAGGATGAAAGTTAAACCCCTTTGGCCTTTGCTGTAGTAGCTTAATTCAACAATCTTGAGAGGACTTCCATTGCAATAACACAGAGATAAGGGGATAGGGAATCCCCTTGCCTTATACCTTTTCCCCAGGGAGGAAGCCGACCAAAGATGCATTAAAAGAGGTAGAGAACATAGGAGCTTTGATACAGGTTTTGATCCAATGAAGGAACATGGCTGGAAACTTAAGAGCATAGAACATTTAAAAGGAAATCCCACTTTACTGAATCAAATGTCTTAATGATATCAACCTTTATAGTACATCTAGGTGAAATATGCTTCCTGTGATTGTTCTTGACCAGCTCTTCAGCTAACAGGACATTGTTCAAAATTCTTCTTCCTTCAACAAAAGCACTTTTAACTAGAGCTCACAAAAAGGGGAAGACATCTTTTGAGCCTATTAGCCAAAATCCTAATAATGCATTTGTAAATTACATTACAACAAGAAATTAATTAAAAATCTATCAACCTAGAAGAATTGGCAACGGGACAAGAGTTAAAATAGTGGCATTTACCTGTTTGAGAAGCTTTCCTGTTTGGAAAAATTCAGCCACAGCCTCTGTGAACTCATCCCCCGTAACTGACCAAGTAGACTTGAAAAACTCAGCTGTAAACACATCTGGACCAGTGGCTTTGTTGCCTTGAAACTGAAAAGTGCTTTCTTAATCTCCTTATTTGTAATTTCCCTCGTTAGAGCGTCTTGATAATCAGTAATATCCCTTTGAGGTACTCTGTATCATATGCAAGAAGGATCAGCACTCCCTAAAAGAGATGAAGAAATTGATTGCTTCAAGGCTCATGCTTGGAAAATCCTCTAACTTGTCTCCAGTAGAAGAGTAAAAGAGTTTGATGTTGTTAAAAGACTTCGTAGCCTTAACCACGCTGTGGAAAAACCTGTGTTGTGGTCCCCCTTTTTAAGCCATTGAATCCTGGACTTTTGTTTAAGAAAAGCCTCTTTTGCTAACAGCAACTCAGAGAGCTTTGCTGAAGGGGAATGCTCTTGTGCAATTAAGTCTGCTGTGGGAGTATTAAGTAACTGAATCTGAGTAGAATTGAGGTTCCTCTCATGGATACTACCATATTCAGTTTTATTTAGTAAATTCAAGGAAGGCTTAAGCAGTTTAAGTCTGTTACAAAACCTGTACATATGACAACCTGGGAAATGATGATACCAGCAATCTTGAACAATAGGCAAGAATTTCTGGTTTTGAATCCATAAATTAAAGATCTTGAATGTCTTGGTAGCAGATGACTTGTTCTAGGATTAAAAATTATGAAACCTGAACAATGATAAACACCAGGGGGAAGATTTCATGGAAGAATCAGAATATTGAAGGATCCAAACATCATTTATGAGGATTCTGTCAAGTTTCTTTGCTACGAAACCTACCAGCCTTTTACTAGACCAAGTAAAATAAGGGCCAGAAAATGAGTGAACAAAAAGATGGGAATGAGTTAATTAAGCAGTTCTTGAAATCCACTTCTTCATCTGGAGAAGGATTATTTCTGTGAGAATCTTATCTCTCCCCCATGTAGAGGATAGTGTTAAAATCCCCCATTACAAGCCAAGCGACACCTGTGAGAATGCTACCATAGCGGGCTATATCTTTCCATAAATTTAACATTTATAGAGCTACTATGGTTTGTAGGATGGAAACCCAAAATTATGTGATTTTGGTATGATTACCGGGGGTATATTTCAAGACAGGACGAAAACAGTTCGTTATGTATGTGGTGGGTGCTATGGTTACATGTATCCTTTCTTTTGTATTTGAGTTGCGAATATTAAAAATTACTTTATTTTCAGGTAACTGATTTGTTATTTGGTATAATAGTATGACCATATGCTATTTCTCATGTTGTATTTGTCTAATAATCTTGTTTCTCTACTATGTATTTAATATGAGTTTATGTTTGACATGCCAGCTATGGAGATTGAATGCAACTTCATTTGCTGCTTAAATCTTTATCAAATAAATAAAAATCAAAATGCTTCTAAAAAACACTACCAGTTATCTTAATGATTGTTTACTTCTCAATCCAGTACAGATTCAAGTGATCTTAGATTTTGTTGTGACATTCTACAACTGCTATAATAATCAGCATCTTGCCTTACTCAGGGAATCTGGGGACTTCCATTCTTTCACCTTTGACTAACTAGATTAGCTCTTTTCCACAAGAATTGACTGACCTATGCAGGGGCAAGCCCTACAATGCTATTGTTTTTGCCCTTGCATTAATGTAATGATGTTACACTGCTAAAGTCTTCAACCCGTCTCTAACAAAAGTATTGAAACTTGTTCAG
Source organism: Bretschneidera sinensis (assembly GCA_023935145.1). NCBI lineage: Eukaryota > Viridiplantae > Streptophyta > Magnoliopsida > Brassicales > Akaniaceae > Bretschneidera > Bretschneidera sinensis. The sequence continues at coordinate 139,001,590 of CM043699.1, forward strand.
TTCTTTTGAGTAACGTGTCAATTACTTCTTCTTTTGAATCCTTCCTAGCAATCTTTTTGCAACATTTTTCCTGAGGTAAATGTCCAGTTACATATACAAGAGAAGACCAGGAAACTATTGAGCTGAAGTTCGGAAAATATGCCAATGCAAGTAATGAAGGGGTTGAGCGTTTTGTGCTTGGAGTGAGTGATTCCTCCTAACAAATCAAGCGTGTAACTTGATTGCATTGAGTGGCTAACTAAAGTTGTGCTAAGCATTTAGTCAAAAAAGATCTAATTGAAAGCCATGCTAATATACATACATAAAACTAGGCCACCTTTCAAAGGCAGGAATTTGTGTAAGTGATATAACTGAAGTCAAATAATTTGAACAAAGGTAAAAACCCAGAGCTAAATCTTTGCAAAGCATGACATTACTTGTAGAATGTGCATAGAACCTACAATGGCTGAATGCGATGTGAATATGGGCTTATTTAGTTAAACAAACTTGTAGCACTTGCCGTTCGAAGTTATTTGGGTACAAAGCAGAAACAGAAAATGGCAAATCTTTGTAAACATACACAGAGAAAATGTGGAACTACACTCTTATTATTGGCCTTCAGTCATTTGAAAAATCAAATATTTATCAACAAACAATGAAGTATCAACTCTTGCTTGTTTCAGTATCTGATTCTTAGTTTGTTGGTATGAAAAACTTAGAATGAGGTAGAGTTTAGCTGCAAGTCATTAACATTTTTAAAAAGAGAAGAAATGCATATGCAGCAGAAATGTAGATGCAAACTGAGCAGTGAGATTTAATTATCTGTTAAGGTAATTTGAATTTTTATCTTTATGCTTAACTATTTGTAATTTTGACTCATCCCTCTCTCTTTTGGTTTCGAGCCTGTCACTGCGGCGCATGGGTTGACTCCTTGCAGGACTTGATGGCTTGACCCTTACACTATTTCTTCTCCACCTGTAAAGCCGTTCACGGTCGATCTCGACCCGTTTCTGACAACCTGGATGGGTGATAGTGACTTTCCTCTCTCCTCTCTTTATTTTCTCTCTCTATCACTATCTTTCTCTAATTTTCTATTAGCTGCCGCTGTTCGACCATATTCCAATCACCTTCAACCATCTGATAGCTAGTAGATATGTTTAAATAACCTTATTTTGAATTTTTCTTGCAAATATATGCTCATATAAATTGATTGTATGTGAAAAGAAATTGAATACCCATTATTCATTGAAAGTAGATCTAAAATTGAATCCTTTTATTCTACAATCTAGAGATTTCTCTTGGTTTAAATCTAAAATTGAATACTTTAAAATACCTACACTGCAGCCCCCTGACATGAGTAGAGAGGAATATTCCAAGCATAATGCTTTATTTTTGGCGGGAGTAATATGTTGGGCAAGTTGAGAGATGAAAATACCCCTAATTAATGCTCTTATGTACCCAAGTCAACTCCATGTCCCTCGCTTCCAATTTCAATTGATGACTCCCACCATTCAAAATATTTGCAGTGCTTAGTGTCACACACATAGTAGAGTTTATAATTATTCTTTTCGGACTCAAAGACCTTCATGGCTGCTCTTAATCAACAACGACATATCTTGTTTTCAAATCGAATTCTTATACTAGATCGTGTTGTTCTGCTAGACGAAGGCATATTGAGTTGAATTTCAAGTATCTATTCTGACAGAACTTTCTTCGAACACTTGACGTGCAAACATTACTTACACAACAACCTTTGCTTCCCTGTGCAATAGTGGGTTGAAGATGAGCTGGGTATTTTTGACCCATCTAGCTTTATATCTCTCCCTCGGTTACCCTTAATTTATCTCTCCCTCTCTTCTCCCATGTTGCAATTTATAAGGTTGCAGAGCTCCACAACGGCACCAACTGATGCTGCAACGTTAAGTCGGTAACTTTCTTCTTCTTTCTCTTTTTCTTCCTTGCCCAGCACGTGCATATCATGTGCCTTATTAAAACTCAACCACACCAATAGGCGAGCAACACGTGTACATTAAATTTCATAAACAAAAAATTCAAATAATGAAAAGGAAATGTTGAGGTTCTCTTGGGATTGAGGAGAGGGTAGTATTGGAATAGAAAATGATGAGGCCAGTCTGACTTACCATGTTGGGGTTAAGTGTTCTATCTTTTGAAGTATGGGGCTGCAGTGCCGGTATCCGAAAAGTAGTCAATCGGGCTGTAATTTAGGCAAACAATAAGGTGGTACAGTATATTACTGTATTTTATCTTAAATCTTGGAAAATTTTTATTTATTTTTAGCTGTGCAGAGATTTGCTGAAAACTTGATAATTTTTAAATTTTTTATTAATAATATTTAAATAGACTTAAATTAATATTATTAATAATTTTTTTAAAAATTAACAATTAAATTTCCAACCGTTCGTGCAGCCAATATTTTTTCTCTTGATATAATTCATACACTATATAAGGAGGAGGAATTAGAAAAGGCCCTTCACAATTCTCCCGAGCCACTCATCCTCTTATCTCTCTCTGTCCCCCTCACAAAGCAATGGAAAAGCTTGAAATCCAGCACAGCTTTGTAGAAGTAAAAGGACTAAAACTCCATGTGGCTGAGATTGGAACTGGTAGGACAGAGTCCGAACGCCAACATTTTTCAGTAATTAATTAATTTTTTAAGCCCATATATAATTAATTCATCTAAATTACTAGCTAATTAATTTTCTGATGATGATCAGGTTCTAAAGTGGTGCTCTTCTCGCATGGATTCCCAGAGATATGGCACTCATGGAGACACCAAATGGTTGCAGTAGCCGAGGCCGGCTACCGAGCAATTGCTATTGATTGCAGGGGCTACGGACTTTCAGACCACCCACCGGAGTCTGAGAAAACAACCTTCAATGAATTTGTTGATGATGCTGTTTGCCTTCTTGACTCTTTGAATATCACCAAGGTGTATTTATCTCTTCCTTTAGCTCACTTAGCTTCTATAGTATAAAAATATTTAGTCAAGACTTTAATATAACAACCTTCAATGATTAGAAGATGTAGCAGTTAATTAACTTGTACCCATCAAAACCAGGCCTTCATTGTTGGGAAAGACTCTGGATCAATACTAGCATTCCACTTTGCTGTGGTTCACCCTGATAGGGTTGTCGGTGTAATATCACTGGGCATCTCTTTCATGCTACCAGGTCACTTCCAACTTTCTCTCCTCCCCAAAGGCTTCTACGTTTTGAGATGGCGGGTAAGTTTCTTTTAGGTAGGCTCAGTTACAGAATTTTTTTAGGGATTTTCTAGGAAGTTAGTTATTTTGTGGAAAACTGAATAATTTTCTCAAGGTGTTCTTCACTTTGCTAAGAACAACATACAGAGATTTCAGTGAAATTGGATCATAGATCATCATCCGATCATCAAGCAAAATGGCTGCCAAGACTCAATTTCTTCTTCTCTGCCGAACTTATCTCTCTCTCTCCCTCTCTGTGCTCATTCTTCTGTCTGTTCTCTCACTCTCTCTTCTCCTTCACTTGCAGCAGACCAAAGAGAATAATTATATTCCCTTCCGGTGGCCTCCCACCTGCTCTAACATGTGCCATAATTAAAGGCACCTTTCTTTTTATTTCTTTCTTTCGGTGGCCTCCCCAGATGCGAGGGACCACCACAACAGCATGTTAGCTAGTGATGAGATTACATATGTTGACTGATGATCTCTGCAGGAACCAGGAAGAGCAGAAGCAGATTTCGGTCGCTTTGATATTAAGACGGTGATAAAAAACATCTATATTCTCTTCTCTGGAACTGAACTACAAATAGCTAGTGATGATCAGGAGATTATGGACTTGGTTGACCCATCTACTCCTCTGCCACCATGGTTCTCTGAGGAAGATCTCGATGTATATGCCTCTCTATATGAGAAGTCTGGTTTCAGAACTCCATTGAATGTTCCCTATAGGTAACCAGAAATCTTCAATAACTAATTAAAAAGCAATTTTTTTTAGCTTATTTTCCTAAAAAAAAAAAACTAAACTAGAGGTTATTGTACGTTTAATTGACAATCCAGTTGGTCCTCCTCTTATGTAGGTCTATAGATATAGATTGTGGTGTAACTGATCCAAAAATCACAGCTCCATCCTTACTGATCATGGGTGAAAAGGATTATTTCATTAAATTCCCAGGAGTTGAGGACTTTATGCGAAACGGGTCAATTAAACAGTTTATGCCCAATCTGGACATCGTCTTCATGCCAGAAGGGAACCATTTTGTTCAAGAACAACTTCCACAGGAGGTTAATGAGCTCATTATCACCTTCCTCAACAAACATTATAGCTGATGAGGATTTCTGTAAGACGCCTAGAATGAAGAATAAATTGTCAGCTGAAGGGTGAAATATGTCAGGACATAATGGGGAACAGATGCAGGAGACAAGCTACCTATGATAAAGAAAAATTTTAAAGAGTCAAATTTTTAGGGTTTTGAGTCATTTAAATTTATAAATTGGTTTTCCTTGATATGAATGTGTCTAGCATTTGTTTCAAATCTTGTTTAAAAGTTTCAGTGCAAGTATATAAATATCAATCAGTAATGAAAGGCAAGAGTTCATTGATATAGGAAATTTCTTAACAGAGTGTTTTGTTTGTTTGGAGTGAATAATTCCAATGAATAAATCAAACATATAACTCGATCGTGTCAGTTAGCAACGTTGAGTAGCATTTGTCGCCCGAGTAATATCCCCTCCGTTGAGTAGCATCCCCTTGATTGAGTGACATCCCGAGATATCCTTCCCTTTTTATTGCCTGCATCAGGAACATTGTCTTCTTCGGTTCTCTCCCACCCCCCCCCCCCCCCTGATTTCTTGTTAGCTTTAAATACTCGATAGTTTCTAGAATATAAAACCCATACTTGACTACTTGAGCAGGAATTTTACCAACAAAAGTAATGAAGCAAAAAAAAAAATCTCAATTGAAGCCAAGAAAGATTGGTTCAACCATCATACTTTTGCACGGTGCCTTCTGGGCATATGACAGAAGAACCAAAATCAGATTAGAATGTTACAAAATTGGCTAAGATGCAAGAAAATCAAACCGCCAATTAGATCAGCCCATTTATACAAGCAATCATACAGTCGTTTACAAACAGGAAAACCGATTTATAAAATTAAATGACTCAAGACCCTAAAAATTTGACTCTATATTTTTTCTCTATCATTTATAGCTGGTCTCCTGCATCTGTTCCCCCTTATGTCCTGACATAGTTCACCCTTCAGCTGACAATTTATTCTTCATTCTAGGCGTCTTAAAGAAATCCTTATCAGCTATAATGTTTGTTGAGGAAGGTGATAATGAGCTCATTAACCTCCTGTGGAAATTGTTCTTGAACAAAATGGCTCCCTTCTGGCATGAAGACGATGTCCAAATTGGGCATAAACTGTTTAATTGACCCATTTCGCATAAAGTCCTCAACTCCTGGGAATTTAATGAAGTAATCCTTTTCACCCATGATCAGTAAGGATGGAGCTGTGATTTTTGGATCAGTTACACCACAATCTATATCTAAAGACCTACATAAGAGGAGCAGCAACTGGATTTTCAATTACAACGTACAATAACCTCTAGTTTAGTATTTTTTTTTTTGTGTGGAAAATAAGCTAAAAAAAATTGCTTTTTAATTAGATATTGAAGTTTTTTGGTTACCTATAGGGAACATTCAATGGAGTTCTGAAACCAGACTTCTCATATAGAGAAGCATATACGTTGAGATCTTCCTCAGAGAACCATGGTGGCAGAGGAGTAGATGGGTCAACCAAGTCCATAATCTCCTGATCATCACTAGCTATTTGTAGCTCAGTTCCAGAGAAGAGAATATAGATGTTTTTTATTACCGTCTTAATATCAAAGCGACCGAAATCTGCTTCTGCTCTTCCTGGTTCCTGCAGAGATCATCAGTTCAACATATGTAATCTCATCACTAGCTAACATGATGTTGTGGTAGTCCCTCGCATCTGGGGAGGCCACCGAAAGAAAGAAATAAAAAGAAAGGTGCCTTTAATTATGGCACATATTAGAGTAGGTGGGAGGCCACCGAAAAAAAAGTAAAGGAATTCCCTTTGGAGAAGAAGAGAGAAAGAACAGAGAAAAATAAAGAGAGGGAGAGAAGAGAAAATTGAGTCTGGGCTCCCAGTTTGTTTGATGATCGGACGGTGATCCGTGATCAGATTTTGCTGAAATTTCAATTTGTTTTTCCTAGCAAAGGGAAGGAACATTTCCATCGATTTTGATAGTTAGATTGATTTTCTTGTTTGTCTACAACAACTCACTTGTTGAGATTTTTTCAATTTTTTGTTGTCATCCACCTTAGTTTTTGGTATGATCTCTTGTTATCCAACAGTTTAGTACTTTTGATGATGTATTTCGGTGGTTTCTAACTTAGTTAGAAAGACTTGTATTGTATGTGCTTATTATTTTACATAAGAAAATATTGATTAGATTAGATTTCGTGTTTTTTTTTCCAAAAGGATTTTTCATGTAAATTTTTTTGGTGTTCTTGTGGGTTGATTTTTGGTATTATTTTTCAGCTGTTAATATTGTGAAAGTTAGTTTAATTGGTAGTTTGATTCCGTATCCTATTGTAATCACACAAAGAGTAAAGAATATTTCCCGAGCATTTGATTGTGGTTCTTCTCAACAAATATTTGAAAGTTATCCCACGTTGATAATAATAATTAGTTACGGTAATTAAAGACCCGTTCTGTTGTAGAAAATTATTCAATTTTTTTTTAAAAAAACTTAAAAATCCCTAAAAATTCCTGTAACTGAAGCTACCTAAAGATACTTACCCGCCATCTCAAAATGTAGAAGCCTTTGGGGAGGAGAGGAAGTTGGACACCAGAGGGACCTGGTAGGATGAAAGAGATGCCCAGTGATATTACACCGACAACCCTATCAGGGTGAACCACAGCAAACTGGAATGCTACTAATGATCCAGAGTCTTTCCCAACGATGAAGGCCTGGTTTTGATGGGTACAAGTTAATTAACTGCTACATCTTCTAATCATTGAAGGTTGTTATATTAAAGTCTTGACTAAATATTTTTATACTATTGAAGCTAAGTGAGCTCAAGGAAGAGATAAATACACCTTGGTGATATTCAAAGAGTCAAGAAGGCAAACAACATCATCAACAAATTCATTGAAGGTTGTCTTCTCAGACTCTGGTGGGTGGTCTGAAAGTCCATAGCCCCTGCAATCAATAGCAATTGCTCGGTAGCCGGCCTCGGCTACTGCAATCATTTGGTGTCTCCATGAGTACCATATTTCTGGGAATCCATGCAAGAAGAGCACCACTTTAGAACCTGATCATCATCAGAAAATTAATTAGCTAGTAATTTAGACGAATTAATTATATATGGGCTTAAAAAATTAAATAATTACTGAAAAATGTTGGCGTCAGACTCTGTCCTACCAGTTCCAATCTCAGCCGCATGAAGTTTTAATCCTTTTACTTCTACAAAGCTGTGCTGGATTTCAAGTTTTTCCATTGCTTTGTGAGAGGGACAGAGAGGGAGAGATAGGAAGATGAGTGACTTAGGAGAATTATGAATGGATATTTCCTAATTCCTCCTCCTTATAGGGTGTATGAATTACTAGATATGGGTCCACACATTTGTGTGTCCCTAACTCTCACGTTTATGACTTTTTCTTCTTCTTTATTTTTCCTTTCTTTCCTAAAGCAAATTTCCTGTGTCACATGACAGCATTTCAATGTGCTACAGGGTAAGGAAGTTTGTCTTAATATATAGACTACTTTATTAGCCAGTTCTTTTCCTTTGGTACACTTGGGTCAGTTCTGTTATTTTCATAGTGATATCATTAATGATGTTGTTTGAATTCGTATTTAAATTGTATAAGCCAATATCAATATCAAGATAAAAGTTTGAGAAAAAAGAAAACAAAACTGAGGAAGAAGTCTGCAAAATGGTTTTTTTCTAGAAGACCGTCAGCAAGAATTGAGAAAGCCAGAAATTTATGTCTGATACAGTATTATAAATTATAATGTTATTGGAGATATATGATATAAAAAAAATAATATTTTATTTTTATTTAATAAAAACATAAAACTTTATCTTATGGATCTCTTTTAATACTGTGCACAATTTTTTCCTGAGAAAGCAGTACCACGCTACGCCTTAAAATTTCTGTCTACTCGTGGAAGGCCTCTGAGAAAGATAGACGACGACGTTTATTGAAAAGGTTGCAAAGAAAAAATTAATTATCATACAACAAAGATGCGGTGACCATGGAACGAACCCGCAACCGATCTGTCGATAACATTTGGGATGTTGATTGACACGTGCTTCAATGCGGAGGCTAAAAAGATTTTTCTTAACTCACGAATTCCCTCTTCCCTCCCTCTCTCTGATCCGAACCCAACGATCAGTCAGAGAAAATAACTCAAAACCACACCATCACGCATACACGCAGAGCGAGAGAGAGAGAGAGAGAGAGAGAAACAGAGCTGCTCGCTTAGCACCAACAATGGCCTCATTCGACGATGGAGAAGACCCGACCCAAGCGCAAACTCATACCCAGTTGCCTTCCACCCGGCCCTTCGACGACGACAGCTACATGATGGGCTACAATCCATCCTCCCAGCCCTACGACGATTTCCCTTCGTCGGTGGACCCATCCCCTCCCCTTCCTTCCTTCACCGATGATGTCTCCGTCCACCCCGTCACCAACGGTACTGACAACGATTTTGGCGCTAATAATCCGCACTCACCGGATGTTTACGGGTTCGGGATTTCCACGCCCAACCCGGATTACGTGTCGCCTTTCGATACGTCCGTCATGGACGAGGCCAACGGGAACGATAACGATGCTAGTGACGGGATTTTTGTCTCCAATGAGCCTCTCCTGCCCGACCCCAGCCAGATGCAGGAGGAAGGATTCGCCCGCCGCGAGTGGCGCCGGTCAGTCTGTTTTCCCCTCTCTTTTTATTTTTTTTTAAATATGACTTGAATAATAGTAATCTGCCTTGTTATTTATATATTTATTTGCAATGGGGAGCTCTCTCTTGTTACGGAGAGATCTTTGATTCATTGGACCTGCTGAGACTAGATCACATCTTTTCTATAGTTGTCTTTTCTCTAAGCAGATCTGGGGGAATGTTATTCAAAAGTCTGAGATACAAAGGCAGCCAGTGGGAAATTGGCAAGCTGAACCTCAATGGGTTATAAAGTTTTTAAAGGAAAATCTATTCTTGCTACCATCATTAGACTAGCTTGGAATGCTAGTATTTATCATATTTGGAGGGAAAGAAACATGATACTTCACCAACAGGTCCATAGTAGTATTGATTCTGTTCTAGACAAAAATAAAACTGATGTAAGAGACAGAATTCTTAGTATTTACAAGATGGATAGCATTTCTCTTAAAACTAGTATTGCTGGAAAATGGGGTTTGGATGCTCTCGTTCCTAATGGTAGAGTAGGGTAAGCTTTGTTTTATGTGGTTTTCTTTTATTTGTATCTTGATTCAGGCTATGTGTATGGTTTGAGGATTGGGGTGTCTGATGTTTAGTTTTTGTTATGATTGCTAGTATTTGTTCCATGTAACATTTTTCAGTTGTATTTCGTGCTCTGTAGCAGCTTTGCTGTTAAGGTGTATTACTTTTTCCGGATAAATAAAATTCACCCTTTATCCAAAAAATAGATATTTGATTCATGATTGTATCATCAGTTTTAATAGCTGTTTATTTGTCTGTTTGTTTTTTTTTTTTTTCTAATTGTTCAGTGGTTGCTGATAGTAACTTGAAAATTTGGTTGGTCTAGGCATCGAATTTCATATTACAATTGTTGCTTGAGTTGCAAATGTTTTGGTTAAATGTATAAATCAATTTATTATGGTCATGCATATATGGGGCCATTTTGTTTTTTTAATCAATGATAGTCATCGTTATTGTTAGAATTCAAATGTTTTGCTCTCAATTGGTGGAGAATTTAATTCTAATTCAAAATTCTGTGATCTTAGGGTAAAGTGTAATTTTCAACTTACTAATTCTTTCAGCTTTGAGATGGCCTTTTGATATTTGATCTAATCCTAGGCTATAGTTCTTCAGTTTACTAGATAGTGTAACCTCCTTTTCTCTTCTGGGTTCCTAAAAGGTTTCTGTCTTCTTGCCTTTTCAACAGAATTTCATAGGAATGACAGTGGATGCTTAAAGTATTGATTGTTATGGTGCATTATTGTTGTCAAATTTAGTGGGCTAACATTTTGGTGGCCTGTAGGATCATTCATAGTTAAATTGGGATACAAAGATTGTGAATATCATGATTCATCGTTGTTCTTTGGTGTGGCCTGCCACTAAGGCATCAAATCTTGATAGTCTAATTTTTTTTTTGCGGGGGCGGGGGTTTGGTGCATTTACTGGTGCAGTCAAAATGTCATTCATCTTGAGGAAAAAGAGAAGAGAGAAAAGGAGATGCGGAATCAGATTATTGCTGACGCTGAGGAGTACATGAGAGCTTTTTATGAGAAAAGGAATCTCAATATTGAAACTAATAAGAGTAACAACAGAGAAAGAGAAGAGGTAAAACTTTTAAAATCATTATTCATTTGTAATCCTGTTTCCTACTCTCTGTCTGCCTTTTTGCTTTAGTTTACTAAGCTAAACAAATTCATGTTTTGTGCAGTTGTACTTGACTAACCAAGAGAAGTTCCACAAAGAAGCTGATAAACATTACTGGAAAGCGATTGCGGAGCTCATTCCTCGTGAGATCCCTAATATTGAGAGAAAGAGAGGGAAGAAAGATCCTGACAAGAAGCCTTCTGTTGTGGTAATTCAGGGTCCAAAGCCTGGGAAACCTACTGATCTTACAAGAATGAGGCAAATTTTCATGAAGCTGAAGCAGAACCCTCCACCTCACATGATACCTCCCCCACCTACACCTGCCAAAGATGGCAAGGACGGCAAGGACGGCAAGGACGCTAAGGATGGGAAGGATGCCAAGGATGCCAAGGACGCCAAGGATGCTAAAGACGAGAAGGATGCCAAGGATGGGAAAAGTTCTACAACAACGGCAGCTGGAGCTGCAGTTGGAAATAAGCCTGCTTCTCCTGCTAAAAATGCAGCCACCAATGGTACTCCTGACCCTTCAAAACCAGAAACTCCAACTTCAGCTGAGGGAGAGAAAACTGCAAGTGAGGGAGAGAAAACTGCAGTTGAGGGAGAGAAAGCCGTTGAACCTGAGCCAGCTCCTGCTGAGTGATGACCTCCTGATATCTTTCTCATTTAATTTATTTGCCCAAATTTTACCCTCTGATCAACCATTAGTTTGGGAGAATAAGAACAGCTATCTGTAGATGCTTTGGAGTCTGTGGCATGAGCTGTGGAGAGATTTCTTCCTGACTTGCTTTAGGATTTCTAGGCAATTAGACATTACATTGTGGAGATCTTTAATTGCTTCCACTTGTTCCAACATTCATTATCTAGCCAAATTGCCCCTGACCAGGTTTTCATCCTAACTAGTAAATTTGAGGATGTGCCCTATCTTGCCGTCTGTTTTTCTATACCTTTGTCCTTTGCTTGAGCTATGACTGACTTGTTTTTTGGTTTAAATGGGGAATCCCGAAATTTGGTGTTACCACTTGACCTGCATTTTTTGGTTTTTTAATCCTTTGCCTGATATAAAAAGGCATAAAAGAACACATAAAAGCTACTAAAAGGATATCACAACTCTTCATATCAAAGCATGGATCAAGAACAGAATATCAAACTTGAAACTCGCCATCTAACTTTATGTTCCCCCACTTCCTTTTTTGCTCTTTCCCTTTCCGTTCCTCTTGTGCTTCTCTTATAATGCATTTGCTGCTTCATGTCTATTTGAGTTCCAAATGAAACATCAACAGGTTAAAACAATTGACGGTGTGGGGATTGCAAGATCAAAGCTCATTAGTTTTGGTAGTGTCTTTCTGGCATCTGAGGGTTTTCTTCTGATGTTCAATGGTAAGAGATGCTTTGCATGCATTTGCCAACAAACAGGTACAGTACTCAATTAATAGAGATTACAGGCTATTTACATATATGTTCTCTGGTCATTAATCTTACTTACAATTGCAATTGAGATCTGTATTGATTTCCCAAGATTAGAAAGTGAGTTGAACTAATGTTGAGCAATGCAAGATGATTATGATTCTTTTTTCTGGTTGAATTACATAAATAGCAATTTATGGGAACTAAAATGACACCCAGGCACACATTGATGTCCTCTGTTGAGGACATACAAGCTGACTGACATGGAAAATGAACATGATTATCTCTGCTAGATAAGAGGGAATCATACTGAGATTATATAAGAGATTAAACAGATCCTAACAGAAAATTATAGGAGTACAGAGGGAATCATATATTCTTATATTTATCTCCAATGGTGTCAAACGCGTGGCCTTTCACATGTAATGGTGCTATCTTTCTTTAGTCTATTTCGTTGTTGTTTTTTGTATGAAATGTGTGTATCAGATTAGGATTTAATGGGATCTCCTCCACGTGTGGTGGTCACCAAAATTTCTTTGTCAGTCGTCACAACTCACGACCCACCAAGCTAGTCGCTAAGCCTTGGAACACTTATATTGCATGTGAGTGATAATGTGATCCACAATTTAATTACTACAATCTACCAGCAGTGGAGATCGCAGGAATCCCACCTACGCTCATGAAAGAGATTATATACTGATGACATGTCTATTTGATTGCAAGGATTTTCATGTTCCTTTCCCAACAAAGCTAGTTCTTTGTTAATGATTTTTTTTTTATTTTCTTTTTTAAATTATCAAATTTAAACTTGCACTACTAAGAAATTGGACACCCGATCTTATTACCCAGTAACAGAGCTCATTTTCATTAAAAGAAAAAGGAGTCTCATTATATGCTTAAAACGACAGGATTCAAAATTCTTTGATCATGATTCTCTCCATTTGTGAATTGAAATGGAGTCAAGTTTATAGTAAATTGAATATCATATCATTAAATGGATAATATTTAAATTCAAATTTATCATAATGACATTCAACTTTTCCGTGAATTAACTTCCATTTAAATTTTCAAGTTTTAATTACAAAAAAAAGCTTGTGGTTGATTGTATTTTCAAAAAATACTTTGAAGTTTTTTTTTTTTGCTAAAAATACTCTGTGATTGACTTTATTTTCAAAAAATATCTTGAAGATTTTTTGACTAACAGAAACATACCACAGAGTATTTTTATACAATAGGGTATTTTTTACTACAAAAAAACTTTTGAGTATTTTTTGAAAATGAAATTAATCGCAAGGTAATTTTTTTCAAAAAAAATATTCAAAATATTTTTTTGAAGATAAAGTCAACTATAAAATATTTTTTTGTAATTAAGTCAACTTTTAAATGAGAAGAATTGTGATCCCAAATAGCTAGAGGAGTAATATAACATTTTCAATAAATTTATTTCGAATTTCACACAATCCATGTAGATACAGCAGTTTAACATGTCTTGGGTCAAAGGTCCAAAACTCCAAATACCTTTGTCATAAAAAAATACACAATATTCGTTATACTTTTGTTGTGCTCTTTCATGACTTTTAAGGAACGAAAACTTCTTTTATCAACAACTGTTTACATGTTCTTTGGCATATCAATTCGACTTATGCCCAGCTGATTTACATACTTATTAGGTTGGTAAGGCCTTAATGCACGAATTAAATTTTGGAACGTGTAAGAATTTTTTAGCAAGAAACCAATCAGTTAACTTTCGAAGTGTCGAATCAGCTCAAGTAAGATACTAAACATAAGGTCCCACGAGGGGAAGATTTTGTCTGCAAGCAAATTCACAACACAAATACATTAACCAGTCGAATTCGTTAAAACCCACAAAGCCCACAAGCTTACATCAAATACTAGTACTAGTACGTATAATTTAGCTCATGATAAGCTCCTCTCCTTTGGAGAGGGCTACACCTGGCTACAAACGCTTACACACTTACAAACAAAACTAGAGGGGAAAAAAATACATACTACATAGAAAAACAAGGGTGGAAAAAAAGAAAGAAAGGACTGTTGGATACTGTTCTCTTAAAAAAAGGGGAAAAAGGAAAAACCCAACAGACAACGGCTACTTTTGTGTCATATGGAGGAGCTGATCTTAGCATAAAAGAGGGTGGGGGGGTTGGGGTTGGGGGGTGGTATTCGCATCTTAGTTTGTCAAAGACCAAGTTGACTGTAGATAGTGTATTAATTTAGCTAGGGGAGGAAATTAAGGCGAGAGGTATAAGTAGCTTTTGGAGACCAATTTCTTGGAATGACATCTCTTGCAGAGAGTGTTCTTCCTGTAGATAGTGTTGTTAGCTTCACAGAGAATGGCCCTTTTAAGGGTCCCCTAATTATGCACCAATTTGCACCCCATACATGATTCATCTCTAACCACTTACTAGAACTTGCCTGCAGCCAATATTAACAACAAATATAAGATAATGAAAATTAAATGAATACATAATTATATTATATTTTTTAATTAGATGAAAGTTGAAATTAATTCCTATCTCTAAAACTAACTTTGCCTACTATACTTTCATTTATGGAAGAAAATTTTATCAAAAAGAAAAAAAGAACAAAACTTGCTTTGGATGTCAAAAGGAAAGGAAAATAAAATAAAGAGAAAAAGCTGAACTTGGATTTGAGTATTTGGTGTATCTTTTTGGGGAGAGTATAAAATTTTCTGCATTGGCCAGATTGGTGGGGTAATTAAAAAGGAAAAAAAAATTCTGAACATGCTTAAGAATGAGACTTTTTAAGAGAACTGGCCCCTATCTCACATGCCGTACGAATCAAGAATATGGTTGAATCTATAGCAACAAAGAAAAAGAGCAGGCAAAGAAAGTGCTTTTGAACACGTAGCACATTACCACCATTAAGACAAACATCATCATAAAATATTACTAATAAACTACCAATAAAATTAATTAAGCAAGGGCAATGTTTTCTTAACAAATGTCGATATGTAGGACAATGCATGAAATTAAGAAGTGAATCATCCCGGATATTAGGACTTGTCTGCCTTTTTAACTAGTGTAGGGCAAGCTTTGGGAACTTTATTACTGAAGCTAAGAAGTTGATGGCTTGTTTCATTTTAATCAATGTGATTGGTGCCATAAGCGTAGGGGTGCCAATATGAAAAAATTATTAAGTGTTTTTTATTTTATATGATGCTATCATTCGCCTATTCGTAACATGAGAAACTCGAGTGATAATACAGAACGTTGTAATTATTCGAGTTTCTTGAAATTACCACTCAGATTCTTCATATGGACGAATGGTAACACTACATAGGATCAGAAACACCCAATAATTTTATAGTGTTGTGAGAATCACTTTATAATCAAAATTTATATGTGATGCATGCTTTATTTTACCATGTTTAACAATAAAAGAGTTGATTGATGACTTAGTTGGATTATCTATTTCTTTTGAAGAACATAGGTTTTGGATCGACAGACATTTTTATGCTTAAAACTTCTTTAAGTATGAAATCTTTTTATTATCTAAAAAAATGTGATGACTAAAATTATCACGCATTTCTAAAAAAATTACCATGCATGTGCTAACAATTAACTTTCATGGAAATGGTTGCTTCTTTAATTGTGTATTTAAGCACGTTTGAGCAGCCTTTTTTTTTTCCTGTTTTTAAGAAAAGTGAGAAAATAAGCAGCTTTCTAACATGCATGTCACTTCAAGGAAGAACAAATATCCTCATACTTTATTAATTTTGCACCAAAATTTTTACTTATTTATAAAATTAATCATGAAAGTTTTAAAAAGAAAATTTGTAAAAAAAAAGTGAAACAAAAGTAGATTTAATGAAAAGGAGGAAGGTACTTACTTCTCGTATGTGCATTGACCCAACATCTCCATCTCCATCTTCAAATTCCACTAGAAGTGACAGCCAATAATTGGTTGAACCTTCATTAACATGGAAGGCAATGTTCTTGCCAGGGTATTTACATGGGGTGCTAAAATTCAAGTAAATAAATTAGGCTTAGAAAATTGCAAATTAATAAACAAAAGGGTAAATAAATTTACATTTGGAGATAATAATTAATATTAGAGCGAATATATATCTTGCTCTCTTATACTCTTATGTAACTAGAAAAGAGTAAAACAGTAAAACAATAATTGAGAAGAGAGAGTGTAAGTGAGAACAAAACATAAACATACCGCCTAAAAACGACAGGGATCTCGCCTCGGTTCCTGATCTGACCACCCTCACCGGTTATAGCCAAGCGACCAAAGGCTGCACCGCTGAGGTCGAAGTGGGTGCGGCCACCGGCGCAGTACCCACCTGGGCACTCGTCTGTGACAATTATGGTCACTGCCCTCCTTGAGCATATGCTCTTGTCTAGACACCTGACCTTGTAACATGCCCCACACCCTTCTCCGTTCTTGAACAGCACTGGACTCACTGCCCCTACTCTTGCCCTGAATGGCTTCACATCCACCAATGAACCATACCCACATGCTCCTCCTGCATCCTCATAAATTATATATACATGTTAATTCACTTATAATGTGAAAAAACAAAAACAAAACAACTTATATTATATATATGTACAAATTAGAAATGAAATTCATTTTCCTTTTAATAAAAAGAAGAAAAAAAAAAGAAATGAACATTAATTTGGTCATTCACTGGTCATTAAACATCTAAAACTTTTAATACAGTGATTTTGTTTTACAATTGAAGTAAAAAAAAAAACACTATTTAGCCGCATGGGTATTTGTACAGATTTTCTTTACTCAACTGGGAAGTTGAGTGAGAGTGACCAAATTAAAAAGCAACGCTATAATGGTGAAACGGAAAAGGGTAAAAATTCATTTTAACCCATAAAAATTTATTATGTTTAGAATGAAAAAACAGCTGTATATATTCTCGAGTTAACTTGCCGGGTTGACTCAACAAAAAATCAACAACCTGGTTAATCAGAGAAGTCATAACTCTCCAGAGTCGACTCATTGAGTTTGAGAACAATACTATTACTACAAATTTACAGTACATGCAAACAAACGGGGGAAAGAAAGAAAGAAAACAAATACCAGTACGCAGTGTATGTATTATAAGTGGGACCTACCGTCACTGCCGTCTCCTTCGGGGCTTCCATACCAGGTGGCAGTCGCCGGATGCCAATGTGGGTCCGACAAGCGGTGCGCCACCTGAGGCGACACTGCCTTTGCCACCAGAAACTTCAATACCACCAAGATGCACAACCCAACAATCCGACCCGACTCAATATGGCGCGGCATTGTGCACCTCGAATGAGTCGCTGGTGCCACGTGTCACTTCTTTACCAAGAGCAGAGAAACCCGAAAAGGAAATGCCCGCTCCACTCAGTTAAAAATCTTTGCCGACAGTTTTTTTTTTTGGAATCGACAGATCAAAATACTGTATAAAGAGACTGAGAGGAGACTATAGAGTTGAGTTTGTTGTCAGGGTCTATTTATAGGAGAACAGGGAAAATGTTTTCTGTAGCACATCTTACTTTCATTGTTGCCTTTCTGGTCCAGTGGTTTTGGTTTTATTTACTAGAGGTGCCACTGGGGGTTAGGGGTGGGGTTTAAAGCGGGACCCATCGACGGTTAAGGCGTTAATTCCGCGTGACCGTGCGTGTCAGTATGCTAAGGGGTGTTTTTGTCATTTCGTGACTCGACCGTTAATGTTTGTTTTGTTTGCTTTTGAGGTGCATGTGAGCGAGAGAAGAGAAAAAGGAAAAAAGAGTCGTTACAACACTAGGGGTCAGATGCTAGTTGTAATTGTTTGTGATTGGTGATTTGGTCAAACGATGTCGTGTAAGCAATTTTATAGGCTTAAATTAATTGTTTTGTACGTTTGGATTCAGTGAAGCATTTCTAAAGCGTTTAGCTGATTTTTTTGCACTAAAAGAAAAGACTGATTTTGTTGACTTACATGTTTGGCTAGTTTTATTGGGAATCAATGAAGTGAATTTAGAAAGAAAAAATAGACACTATTACCAAACTCTCGGTATTTGGGGCATAGTTACAATATATTTTATGTTTAAAAATTTATCAGAATGTTATTTTTTTATGAATTATAATCATATTTTCAGTTAAATTTAAAGTGATATATATATATACACACACGAGAATCACATACATATTTTTTATTAAATGAATGTTGAAATGAGAAGAAAAAAAAAGTATTATCTTCTCTCTTTTTTTACTGTATTTTTTTTAAATCATCGTTTTGTTTTAATTCTCTTACTTTTTTTTCATCGATTTCTCTCTCTTCAACGGTTCTAACTCGTTCTCTTCTCATCAATGTTTCTCATTATTTTTTTCTCTTCATTGATTTTGCGTTAGTACTCTATCAATTTGATTGAACATATAGTTATAAGTGAGTACTAAAAACACCTTTAAAACTAACACAAAAGACATTTAATTGATTTTGAAATTTAAATAAGATACATTGGTTATAATATCAAAAGAAAAAACATACAAATGATTATATGTCCACGTTACACTCTAAAAAAGATTTTTTTTAACTATAAAAAATATTGTTCAAAACAAAAAATAATTTATGTGAAAAGAATTACTATAATAAATCATGCTAAAAGATATTTATTGCATCATGCGTTGCATTCTTCATGTTCATAAGTGTTTTGTATTATAAAATCCACGCATCAACTTAAAAAACAAAAAGATAATTGAAAAGAAATCGACCTAACTTCAACCTTGAATTATTGGCATACCTAATCTATCTATTAAGTGGACCTCCCATTTGATAGATCATTTCAATGAAATCATAATTTGTTCTTATAGAGAGAAAAAATGAAGTCATAGTTTTGCATATCCACGATCCTGATAAATCGACTCATAAATATCTAACAAAAATGAAAATTAGATTCCATTTCTTGTGTTAGTTAATAAATAAACTTGTCAACTGTCAGTCTCAATGTTATTTTGTTTTTAACTTATAAATCTTGAATGACTTTCCATTATTTTCCACTAAAGATGTTGCTGCCTCCACTGAATATCTATCTATTCATGTTGATTTAGCAAACTTCTTTAGATTTTTTTATAAAGGGTATTTTTTATATATATAGTAGCGGAAAGAAAATTATACCCGAATCTCCTAAATAAAAGAATCCAATCCAAAAAACTGTCATCAAAAGAAACAATTTCAATCACTAAAAATTGAAAAAAAAAAATTTGTTTTTGCTCTTTCTTTTCCTTGAATGGTGGAATATTTAAGTGTGACCGATCCAAGACCCAACAATTCTGGAAGAGGAAGCAGATCTCCACAAATTTCTCCAACGTAAATACAAAGCAAATTTTAATATCCACAAATTTCAAAGAAAGGAGTAGCTACGGTTGAAGAAGGTACCTTTGTGAATCCATTCAGCGAATACCACAGTCCTCATTTTTATTGTGCAAGTGTTCTACCAATTAAATTTTTTTAGTGTAACAAAATCGAAAATTGGTAACGCATCTATCAATGTTGTGTGAACTTCCACGAGGATTAAACAAAATGCTGATTCATATTACTAGGCATGCTTGACCTGTCTTATTTCACTGCAATAAAAAAAAAGCTTGAAAAATATAAATCACTTCACTGCAATAAAAAAAAAGCTTGAAAAATATAAATCACTTCACTGCAATAAAAAAACAAATTTTAATTAACTAATCATCCGGCTAAAGTTTTAATGGTGCAACCAATTAACTTTCATGAATGTAAATCTTGGCATTATAATGAAAAACATAACATGGGCGTCTAAAGAATGAGTATGTGAATCATGCTTTTGAAAAGACAATACCAAAGGGAGAAGAAAAAAAGTTCATAAAAAGCTTATTGTTAGAGACTTAATTATCTTTTCTATTTTCTTTTTTCACTTTAACTTTCCCTTTTTCTTTTGTGTTGCATGTGTGGTAGAACTAAGAAGTTGTCAATGCTCTGTACAGATTGGTGTTTTTGGTTAACTTTATAATTGATGTCAGATTTCCAGTAAGAGCAACAAAGTATTTGCACATATTAGAAACACAAAAATTATTACAAGTCATTGGAGATGGTAATACCTCCGAGAGACTCTACAATGCTTAAATCAAATAGAATTATATTACACCTGAAAAATAATGTGGTGGTTATCATGTGTAATAATATCAAGTGTGATAATAAAATAATAATATCAAAATTTAGTAATTACTTGAGTAATTAATATGATTGTTCAGAATATATAAATATCATTTTTTTTAAACCACGTACAGAAATTTATAGAATGATGGCCCACGGCCAGTTTTCATATAATAAGCAATGGATATAATCATACATGTAAACAGTAATACACTATTATGAAGCTCCATTGCTGTCTCGAGATTTGGGTACGAAAGGAGGGAAGTCATATTATATTACGTATGCGGCCACTAATTCTACAAACTCTGCATTGATTAGAAGCACATTCATCTTCGCTCATAGATATCACGCACTAAAGCTTCTTGCTGTGCCTGCACCACTTGCTGCATATCCAAACATCACGTTCTTAACTGATATGAATCTGTCACCTGTTTGACATATTACAAGAAAGAGTAACAAATAGAATCAGTGAAAGATCATCGACAGTAAATGCCACCTAACTGTTGGCACACCTCTTTCTCTCTGGCAACTGGTAGAAAGCTTTAAGCATTCATGAGCAATGAAGATTGAAGACTATTGACAGAACCAGTAGAAAAACAAGATAAAGCACAAGTTTTAAGATGCAAGAAAGGCAAAGGGAAAAGAAAACGCTAATGGTAGCTGAGAGCCTATGAAATTCACAGCCTGCAATTTAACCAAATATGAGCAAAGTGGACACTAAGGATGTGTTTAGCAAGGGAGAAAAGTGAGAGAGAAGAATAAGGAAGAGAAAAGAAAAGTGTGGAATAAATTTTTCTCTTGAAAAGAGAGGAAAGAAAACTAAGATGATTGATATTTTACTCGTGTATGTATAAATAATAATCCTCCCAAATTGGGAAGATTAGAGTGAAAAATAAGAGAGAAAATATATGGAATTATCAATTTACCAGTTAATCTTCATTTAATTTCTCACATTAATATCTATTAACATAACAAGAGATGTAATGGTAAAACTAATATTATTTACATTTTCTTTGCTCTCACTTTTCCACTCTACCAAATAAGGGGTAGACTAAACTATTTTTTTTCCACTTAGTTTCCATCATCCTACTAAACACATGAAAGAAAACACCATCTTAGTTTTCTTTCCTCTCACTTTTTTCACTTACTAAACACATCGTAAAAGAATTAAGTTTTTCTACCTTGTCATTTATCCTTTATGCTCTAGGCATCATTTTTGAATCCATACACAGGGTCACCAACAACGTAGGGAGGTGGGTGACCAACATTCTTCAGGAATGGAACGCTAGCAGGATCATAATCATCATCACTGTCATAATAATATTGATGCGACCCAAGAGCTTTAAGTACCATTGCAAACAAAAAGGATAGCCCCTACAAATGACAGGCACAGATATTCAACCAAGCAAGAAACATAGACATGCCAAAAAGGAACTTCATTCTTGAAAATTTAATAGACTGAGAAAGAATAACAATATAAGAGGAGCACGAAATGCAAACCCTCAAGGGTACTCATGGCACATAATCACTCGAATTTGGAAACAAAAGATTGCCAATTTAAATTTATCCCAATGCAGAGAATGGATATCAATCAGACAATCACTAGTGAGGCTTAACACAAACAAATATGGCATGTGCAAAGCACAAAAAGGAACTTTGAAAGCTAAGAAGGTACACTCAGGAAAAACTAAAATTAGGATTGTGCAAGCAACTTGGGGCCGAGTTAGAGGTGTAAACGAATCAAGCCTGTATCAAACTTTTCAGGCTCAGCTCTATTTATCAGATAAAAGAATAGAGCTTGAGCTAGAACATCGACAAATTAGGCTGAAGATCTAGTGAGTCTTACGTATAATTTATAATTTATTACTCCTACAATGTTAGCTTGATAATCAAATTGAACCATTCGAGCTGAGGTTGATCTCCTCAAATTTATTCTGAATCGAGCTCTAACCTAACATCTTCATCTTGAATCGAGTTCGAGCTGAACTTGAGCTCCTTCTACCGGTTGAGCTGATCCCAAGCAACCATGTTTCGTCAGCTCTGTTTGGTTTGTATACATCCCTAGGCCCAATTTGTAGATTCAGCAATTACCTTATCTAGGAACTTACATGGAGACTCAGTGATTCTATAACTGTAACAATACAGCATAATTAATCTGTAAAGGTGCACTACATGATTCATTCTCAGACATAATCTCTGTATAAAATAAAATTGAGAGAGCAAGAGAGAGATACCTGGACAGACACAATTGTCAAGCCAATCCATTTGCAGATCTCAAAGTTAGACATGACGAAGCCTTTGAACTGATTAAAACTACCACTTGGATCATCTGGAAAGTTCTGGTGACAAGATGGATCAAATCAGCATAAATTATTAAAATGCACAAGTCCCAAACTTACAAGCCATCAGACAAGTATTACAGGAAAAATTAATGATCTTCCACATATAATATACCTCCTCCCAGTCACGGTTTAGAAATACATCAGCAACCACTCCAGCCTCAAACAGAAAAAGTAGAAAGACAAAACACATATACTGAATCCATTTAAGGTCAACAATGAACCCACTATGCCACCGTACAGAATAATTAAAGCTCATGAAAGCATTCAAGTAGGTCGAGATTATACAAAACCAAGGAAGACACAGAAACACTGGAACAGGTTCTTGATATCATTAACACTATAATAGTAATTTGGTATAGACACAATTAGACTGAATATTCAATTAAGAAAGAGGACTTAAGTAAGGCTGTAAAGAAGCCTTAATGGTCAACTAGATTGATTCAACAAAAGGATACCATATAAAGACAACAACCATTGATAGTTTCTGCAGCAATATGACCTGCACACGTGATCACACAGAGAGTGACCCCAAGGCCAAGGAAAGAGTAAATGAACCTGCAATTTATCCAAATAAAACGGTTTAGCTGCTTCAAAATAATCCATATGAGAAGTGGGAATAAAAGTTGGTGTAGAGTAAGTTAGTACAAACATGCCCTTCATATAAAAACTATCAACTTTAAGATGAAAAATATAGAGGCCCAGCAAGCCTGTGGTCCTAGTCCCCTCTTTCTCTTACACATCTTTTTTTCCTTCCCTCAATTAAATAACAAGGCAACGCTTTAGTAATGCCAACCAAAATAAATTGTTTTACTTACATCTTATAGAATTTCTCATTTTATCCAATTATATATATATATATATATATATATATATATATCCGTGTGTGTGTGCGCGCGCGCATATTTTTTTTTTAAGGAAAAAACAAAGTGTTGTATCAAAAGCATTAAAAAGGACTTCCAAAGA
The DNA here is from genome assembly GCA_023935145.1 of Bretschneidera sinensis. Lineage (NCBI taxonomy): Eukaryota > Viridiplantae > Streptophyta > Magnoliopsida > Brassicales > Akaniaceae > Bretschneidera > Bretschneidera sinensis. The sequence continues at coordinate 139,025,028 of CM043699.1, forward strand.
GCTTTGATTGAACAATTTTACCTTTTATTCACACATTTTATCCCTACCCCAACTTGAATAAGATAATATGAAGTAATTCTCTGCTTGATCATGAAAAAAAATGGGATTAAATTTCAAATTTTACAGCCGTAGGGCTCGAAACAAAAACCTCTACTCTGATAAGCCCATTGAACAAGTTCCTTGAAATTGATCCATTTTCTATTCCTTTTAAAGGTCTAATCATATTTGTTTAGCTACTAAACAAAAGTTATGTTAAAACAAAGAAGCAAAAATAGTTACAAAATAAAATTCAGCTTATTATTGCAAAAGTATATTTGACTCACTGAAATGAACCAACAAACTTTGCAGCAGTGACCACAAAGCATTTGAATACTTCAAAGCCTTCTGCCTCAAACTAATAACTATATGCACCGCCAAAAAAAAGATGAAATTAAGATAACAAAATCTTATGTGCCTGTCGTTGTCATATATGCACCCAAAAAAATATATCAGTCAAGCAAATTACTATTAAGCTGAGATAAATGAAATTTCTGAATTCCTTCAACTCCCAAACAATGAAAGGTACAATTCCCAAATTTAAAATCCCATTCTTTTTTCCAACATCTCAAAAGAAACCAAACAGAATCCAGAAAGCAAACCACCCAACCCAGTACTTCCAAAATAAAAATTTCCTCTCAATTTCCAAAATTTTCGTCAACCAAACAGACCCAAATGGAGGGGGAAAAAGATAAATGAGAAAAGGAACATACCATGGAGCTGGATAATCAGTATCACCAAAGGGCAAATCGCCCATTTGTTTCTGCCAAATCCTAATCAGCCAAAATGCATACAGAATCATAGCGATCCCAGCCATCCCGATCAAAGAATTAACCATTTTAAATATCGATTGTACAAAACTCCTCGCCAATCTTCCCATTTCACTTTTTCCCTTCTTTTGCCCAAACCCCAATTGAACCAAACACGCACCGATCAAAAGAAAAAGTAATGAACTTCCTTTTGCAGGAATCCTAGATAGGGACGCTAGAACTGGGCACTTGAGAGGTACGCAATGAAGATGATAAACTCTAGTTTATAGGTTCATTCACCTTTGCTCTCAAGGATTTTACGGTTTCCCATAGCATGTGGGTTGATATCAGACATTTCAATTTTCCTCCCATTTTTATGATTCCTTGTTATAAAGTTTACAAATAGATATGTAAAAGCAAGAACCTTACCAAAGTTGCGATGCTGTGGTGTAGTGGTTATCACGTTAGTCTTACACACTAAAGGTCCCCAGTTCGATCCTGGGCAGCATCATTTTTATACACATTTTCCAACTTCCATTCTTAGCTCATTGGTAGATGTCTTGGGGTATAATTCTGGGTAAACGAAGGAAGTTGTTTTGGACTGTAACTCAAAACAAGATATATTTTCACATGAACATTGATCGCTTCAAAAAAAAAAAATTATATATATATCCATGGGATTACTAATTACTCCAGAAACAAGATTATAAACTTGAGGGATTACTAATTACTCCAGAAACAAGATTATAAACTTGAAACAGGAGGCTCGTTATGTTTCGAATATTTGAAAAGATTAGAACCTGATAGAGCTCACAAAACCCTCATCCAATACGACGTCAACAAGTGGAATCTGACACCAGCAATTGGATTATGACACGTGTTGAGCCTCCTTAGTCTGACCAAGCACACATGGAACGGGCAGTTCACACAATCGTCACGTCAAAATGCAATTAACGGGCCTAACCCCTTTGAAACACGCAACTCTCTAAGCACGCTATTGAGACTTGACATCAAAAACCCGGGATCGCAGTGACAAGATCATCCCTCCCCCATGTGGGCGACTTCCACTCGGATGACTATAAATAGTCTGAGGTATGTAAGTCCAAGGGAGAACACCTTTTGATATTCCACACAATCTGCACCGATTTACTTTAAAATTATCCCTCCGTCTCGGCCAAATTAGAGCGTCGGAGCGTCGAGGTCTCCACTTCTCGTCCTTCCGAGGGTCCCTTAGTTCACCCCTGTAACTTGTGCAAACCCAAGAAGCTGACCCTAGGTCATTGGGCATCAACACCACGTCAACTATAACGATTTTTTGGCATCAACAGTACCCTAAACAGATTGAATACTAATTGAGCATAGGATTTACATGTCAAGACGCTGACATGTAAATCATCATTGTTTCTCTCTCTAATTTAATCGAAAAAAGGAGCTGTTATGAGATCTTAAACGTCTTTCACAGTTCCAAAAAACAGGATCTGAGAGAACGGAATCTGCAACAAGAAGTGGAAGTACCCATATGTACTGTGAGCAAAAGATATTATTAGCTCATGTTCTAAAAAAAATCACACATTTAAAATGTTAGGAATTTTGATAGGTTCTCCAACAATAAACATACAAGTATTTAAAAAGGAAAAAGAAAAAGTAGTTCCTTTGACATCATAACATGATTCCTTGTATCATCTATTCTGCTAACTGGTATCAAAATCCAAATACATCCTATAGGCATCTCTATCAGAGGAGTAGTAACTTTTTATCAAAGTGTCGACTTGAAAACCAAGTTTCTTGTAGAGATCCATGGCGGGACTTCTCATGGGATCAACATGAAGCGATATTCGGTGCACGTTTCTGGTTCTACATTTCTGAATTGCTGCTCTCAGCAGTGCCTCTCCATGGCCTTGTCTTCTATGAATCTCCTTCACTGCAAAATTCAAGATGAAAAGCTAATATATGATGTTGAACACAATTTTTCAAATGGGTTTTAGTTTTCGTGTAATCAAACTCATATTCACAGAAAGAAACTAAAGTATCCCAAGGAGTTCAATCAACTAATAATGAAAAAAAAAAGAAATATTTTTCATTCCTTTCTCAGAATACTTTTATCAAATAGGTTATAGGTGTGTGTGAATTTTCAATAAACAATGCTAAGAAATTGCAACTATAACAATTTTCATCATGCGGGTATTTTCAGGGTCTCATTAATAAACCTACTGTCATAAGGAATTGATTTGAAACACTTCCCATGAAATGTTGGGAGTTTCTTCTAAAGTAAGAAACCGTATCCATAGAAAGGAACCAAACAAACCCAGAAAAAACAAATGAAAAGTTCCAAATTTACAATGCATCAGAAGTTTCTTAAAAGAAAAAGAACAATAATATTACAAATTTGGAACTCACAAAAAGAAAAAAGAAAGAAAGGTTTGGACCTGCAAGCTTTGTGATAGAAGCAGAGAGTGACGAGGGCCAAGAATACATGACATAACCTACAACATGTCCATCCACTTCCATGTAGAGCAATCCATTGTTCTTCTTTCTCAGCTCATCATCAAAGGATGTAGCAAGCGATTCGTGTTTAGGGAACACTTTCCTCTCCAACTTCACAATTTCGTCCACTATCTTAACCCAGTTGGTTGAACTTCTTTGCAGCTCCATCACGGCCACGCTCTCCATGGCTCAACTCAAACTTGTTTGTTCCTTTTCACCAACTCAAAGGTCTATCTTGACAATTCTTAAAAAAGCTCTCTTTTTTAATAAAATAATTGATCGAAGATGGAGAGATTTAAACTTGAAATTGATCTATTAGAATATGCTCTGCCACAATTGTAAACAAAAACAGTTAAAGTGACTGAGATTTAACATAAATTAAATAAAAACTCACAATATTATTATATTATCCATTTAAATTGTAAAAAAAAATTATTAATACAATAACCCACACAATAAACTTGAAATACAAAATCTAATTATAATAACCAAAGTTCTTTTACTATTGAATTAAGACATATTGATAACAATTGAAATATACTAAGTATACATTTTAGAATTTAAATATAAAAGTTGTCCAAACATTCTTTACTAGCTTATAATGTTTGGGAAAATTAGTAATATTAGAGCATCTATTGGTATTTTTGTAATCCATTTAACTATCCCATTTTAAAATAAATATGTAAATTAATTGATTTTTTTTTGTTGATGAACAATTATCCCTTTTAAAATATTTAGAAAAAATAACACTCTTACGGTAATTACAAACCAAGGATAACATCTTTGTTGTCTAATTATTTATACTATTAAACTAAACCGTGTACGGTTTGACAATCCATCTTAATGTCATATGGCATTGTTTTGGAAAACACTAAAAATTTCACATAAAATGTGGATCAAGCCTAATAGAAAATAACTGTCATTACCTAACTTTATACACTGGGTTGGTAGTTAAATAATTTATGACATGACAATAATATATTTCATTATCACAAATGTTAAAAGTTAAAAACTCTTATTAAGTCAAGACTGAAAATGGAGATTGAACCCAAATTTACATTATACAAATTAAAAAAACTAACTACTAAATCAAAATACACGAGTAATTGAAACTTTATATATATATATATATATATATATATATATATATATATTCTAAAATGGTGAATGTTTTTATTTTGACCTGTCGTGAATATGTGATTGCAAGTCTTGCTAAGGTTAATCTCTTGTAAAATCAAGCCTATGAATTACTTCATCTGTTATTGTTTTCCACAAGCCTAATTTTTTTTTCTTCTTATGGACATTCGAGATAATGATGTAGGAGAGTATGTATTCATTCAAACAAATATGGGATAAAAATTGTACATATAACCACCGTTGATGTCAAAAAAGGAAGAATAGTAGCCTTGTCTTCGTGAATTCAACAGGGTGGAATTGTTGTTTTTGTGGTCACGTCTTCTTGGTATACGAATCTCTGTAATAAAAGCTATTAAAAGTGTGGTGTTCCGAAAAGAACCTTCCCAATGGTTAAGTCAATGGTGTACCAGAGGTGTGTAGAAAGAAAGGTTTTGAGAGATACCAAAATGAGAGGATACCAAAATGAGAGGATGAGAGAGTGAAAGAGCTAAAGTGGTTCTTTGTGTTCTTTTGAGTGTTTTTTGTTATCTCTGTGTGTGTTCCTCTCCTTAGAAGGGCTTGGATTCTGTTATATAGGCGCAATAAGCCCTTTTGTCTAGAGTTTCAAGGTGAGCCCCAGTAAAGATGTGATTTTTCGAACCTTGAGCCTTGTGAGATGTGATCTCCGCCTGTGGGACACTGCCTCTGCCTATAACTTTTTCCATCAATGATGGAATCTTCAGACTTTAGGGTGGTGACAGATCATGAAGGTCTGACTCCAGTGCGGCCTAGAGTGACTTGTTCTTATTGCGTTCCATGTGTTTAGTTCTTACTAGACCGATTGATTTTGGCCATATCAACTCCAAAATTGGGCATTTATGCATATTCATATACACAAACTATAATAATTATTAAAATTAGCAATAAAATTTTCAAAAACCAATAATGTTGTGTTTAGTACTACGGAATTGAAATTGAGATGACCTTATACTTTTTTCCAACATTAAAATGATAGAAAAAAAATCATAATTCAACCTCAATTCCAATTTCAAGACTCAATTTCATATACCCAAATGTAGTGATAATGATTAATCAAATTTCACAACGAAATTATACATCATATCATAATAAAAAAAAAATATAAATAAAATGTAACCTTAGTAATTGAATAAAGGACTATGGCATTGTTTGTGTTAGACTTTAAGTAGAAAATAAAGTTTTACAGTAGATATTGTGAGAGGAGAGAAGTAAAATTTAAAGTTTTTTGGCTTTCAATTGCATTTAAAGCCTAACCCGAACAACACCTATATTACAAGTTGCTTTCTGTGTAGTTAGAATTTGTTTTGGGTGAAAAATACTTTGACCTCACTTTTAGTCTTCCTCCGCTCACTTCTAGTCTTCCCCCAGTCGTAATCGAAACAATCTTTTTCCTCTCTCAGCAGCATTGCAATTCCTCGCAATCTTTCCCCTTTTCAATATAATCTTATCGGATCATGATCCTCTCAATTTGAAAATTGAAATAGAATCAAGATTGAATGTTACATATGTCAAAACTAGATGAATGTAATTGAAGATGACTCAATTGAGTTATGGCATAAGTGGCTCGGTCACATGAGTGAGAAAGGGCTCCAGATTCTATCTAGAAAGCAAACATTACCTCCCATTAAATGTACATCTCTGAAAACTTGTGTTCATTGCTTGGTTGGAAAACAAAGAAGAATTTTATTTCTTAGAACTCCTCTTTCTAGACATAATATTGTTTTGGATTTGGTTCATGTTGATATCTGTTATATGAAGGATAGAACTCTTCGTGGTGCCCTCTATTTTGTGACTTTTTATTGATGATTTCTTTAGAAAAGTGTAGGTTGTTGCTTTACATCCTAAGGATCAGGTCTTTGATGCATTCAAAGAATTTCATATGAAAGCTGAAAGAGAGACTGGTCATAAGCTGAAATGTGTTAGAGCAGATAATGGTAGTGAATATAAGGGTCCTTTTAAGAATATTGCAGGGATTTTGGTATCAAGCTTGAGAAAATTGTTCCTAAAATACCGCAAGATAATAGTGTAGCAGAGAGTATGAATAGAACTATAGAAGAAAGAATTAGGTGCACATTCTTTCATGCAAAGCTTCCTAAAACCTTTTAAGGTAAGGCGATGAGGACTGCAGTTTACTTGATTAACCTCTCATTCAGCTCCTTTGAATGGTGATGTACCAGAGAAGGTTTAGACTGGGAAAGATATATCCCAGCAACATTTAAGGGTGTTTGGGTGCAGAATTTTTCTTCACATTCCTAAAGATAAGAGATCTAAGCTTGAAAGTAAGACTAAAGAGTGTATTTTCCTGGGTTATGCATATGAAGAATTTGGTTACAGATTGTGGGATCCGAAAGAGAAGAAAATTATCAAAAGTAGAGATGTTGTGTTCTTTGAGGACCAAACCATTGAAGACTTACAGAAGATTGTGAAACCAAAGTCCTTCATGAAAAACCTATTAATTTGGATCCAATTTCTTCTCTAGTTGCAGTTCATGATGATCACGGGGGAGAAATTCAAGGAGAAAATGAAGATATAAATGATAATGATAGTGATATTCCTCTACTTACTAATGATCTTGTAGTTACTGATTTGCCTCATGATGATCATACAAAACAAGAAGTTTAGCAGGCCTCTATAAAACCTCAGTTGAGAAGATACACCAGAGAGTGTCAGTCTACTAGACGGTATTCCCCTTATGAGTATGTGATGCTTATAGATGGGGGAGAACCAGAATGTTATGATGAAACTATAACAAATGATCATAAAGAAGATTGGTTGAAAGCCATGCAAGATGAGATGAAATCCTCTATGAAAGTCATATGTATGACTTGGTGAAACCGACTAAGGGTAAAATATCACTAAAAAACAAATGGGTCTATAGGTTAAAGACTTAATATAGGAGCTCACAACTTAGGTACAAGGCAAGACTAGTTGTAAAAGGATTCAGTCAGAAGAAAGAAATTAATTTTGAGGAAAGTTTCTAACCTGTAGTCAAGATGTCTTCTATCCGAGTTGTTCTTGGTTTGGCTGCTCATATGAACAGAGATAGAACAACTTGATGTGAAAACTACTTTCCTCAATGGTAACCTAGAGGAAGAGATTTATATGGAGTAACCTAAGGGATTCAAAGTTAGAGGTAAAGAACAACTAGTGTGCAGGTTGAAAAAGAGTTTGTGTAGGCTTAAGCAGGCACCCAGACAGTGGTATAAGAAACTTGATTCTTTTATGGAGAATCATGGTTACAGTCGAACTACTTCAGACCATTGTATCTTTGTTCAAAAGTTTTCTAATGGTAACTTTATTTTTCTCTTACTTTATGTGGATGACATGTTGATTGTTGGTCATGATATTAGCAAGATCGATGAATTGAAAAAGAACTTCAGTAAATCCTTTGTTATGAAGGATTTGGGATTGGCAAAACAAATTCTTGGTATGAAGATCTCCAGTGATAGAAAGCATAAAAAAGCTGTGGTTGTCTAAAAAAATGTTACATTGAGATAGATTCTTGAGAAATTTCATATAACCAATGCGAAACCTGTTATTACACCACTCGTAGGTCACTTCAAGCTTAGTACCAAGCAATGCCCTACCAAGCAATCCGACATTTCATTATTGGTCTAAGCATATTGATGTGCGTTACCATTGGATTTGTGATGCTCTAGAGATGAAGTTATTACAACTTGAGAAAATCCATACCAATGATAATGGATCGTATATGAAGACTAAAGCTCTGTCTTCATCGAAGCTTGAATTGTGCAAAAATATTGCATGTATGGCTGTGCCCTCCACATAATTTGAGAGAATGAGATTACTAGTGTGGGTCTCTTCTATACGGGGCCACCACAAATTAAATAAAGTGCTTATGTGGCCCTAAGGCCATTGCTATATAAGAGAACCAATTTTCTTCTGTTCAGAGACAAGTGTTCTTTTCTATTCCTTCTACCGCCGCCATCGAACAGTGTAGGGAGCAAATAATTTTCAGTTCTTTTCATTATTCTAATATGATTTGAAGGTCGATTTCATCACAGCTTGAGCTCAAAATTTTGAGTGGTATTTCTACGTGGTGAAGATTTCAAGTTGATGTATTCCGTTTATTTGCATGATTCTATTACAATTTATTTCGATGAGATCAATTTAATCTTTATTTGTTAGATTATTGTTGAAATCCACCTTTTAGGGTGACAATCAATTATCTGTTGATCATCTAGTTGATCTAAGGAAGTTATTTTGTATTTTTAATATTTTATAGTGGAGATTTATGTTTGGACTAGATCCAGTGGTTTTTCTCTTTCACATTGAAAAAGTTTTTCACATAAAGATTTGTTGTCTTGATTTTGGTGGTTTGATTATTATTTTTCCGCTGTGGCTATTTTGTTTTATTATTTTGCCTATTTTATTCATACAATGATAAAAAATAGTTCTTTGTTTCCCACTAAGTTGTACTTATTTTTGAGTTACTTGATCTTCACATATTTGTTAGTTGCCGTTTTCCACTGATTATGTCATGGTTTTAGGTTGCCAAGATTGATGTGAAGCAAGAAACACCTATTGACCATGGAGAGTTAGTATGTGTCAATATTTATTTTGGACCAAAAGCAAAGGCATCACAGTGACACAATGTAAGATCATTATTGACTCTGACATAGTTGTGTTTGCAAGGGACGAAAATAGGTAAAAAAGAAGAATAGCAGAATATTGGTTAAAAAGAAAAAAAACACAAAGGTTAAGAAGATTGGTGAAGAAGAAGAAGAAAAGTACAGTAAGAATATTGGAGAAGAAAAGTACAGTAAGAATATTGGAGAAGAAAAAAACAGTGGGAGAAGTCTTCCAGTGAAAAAGAAGAACAATTCGAGAATAATTTTAGTGAATAAAAAAAAAGTCGCGTCTTTGTTTTTTAATGGAAGAGATAGGGGGAGAAGACAATAAGGGAAAATTTCCCTTTAAAAATCTATATGGATCTTATAGATAGTTCAGTTGACACCGTGACGTTGAGCATGTGCTTTTCATTCATCCTAACGGAAACTTAAACAGCAATGTTTTGATTGTTAATTTTTTTAAACTTTAGTATTGATATTGCACAATTTCAAATCTCAATAGGCAAATTTAAATGACAAAAATGTCTAGATAGCTCTTTTCACCTCATAATGTCACTTAAGTGATTTAACTGAATCAAACCTAAAATTAGGTTTTAATACTATTCAGACGGTTGTTTGGACAAAATTACCCAGTTATTTTATCAAAATCACGTAATACCCCTTAATAAAATCCCTTGTCATCAGATCTCCTCTCCCTGTCCGCAGCTCAACTCTCATTCGCATCTCCCTATCTCTGCAATTCGCGATATCCCTCCCCGCCGTCGTTCTCTCCGCTGAGTTGTTGACCCACTTTATGTCAATGGAGAAAAAACCCAAAATACCTCCTGGGTCTCTATCTGTTTTCTCTCATCTTCTTGTTCAAAATTGCCTTGCTTTCTCTCTCTAAAGTTTCTATTTCCCTCTCTGAACCAGGCTCGGGTATGGTTCCATCACGGACCTAAAGGGTATTCAAGTGCAAAACTTACTATTCTGGTTCGATGTGTACGGATCAAGGTTGATTTACCACTGTCCGATTTGATTTATTTTCAGGTGGGGTTCATGAACAAGATGCTTGATTTGGGTGAGGTATTGGGTTTTTGGTTTTTTTTAGTTTGATTGATTGTTGATTATTTGTTTGAGTCGTGTTTTGATTTTTGCAGTAGGTTTGTTTTTGGTGTCAACGCCAAGCTTTCATCTTCTCAGTTGTCCTTACGGAGTATCAACCCTTGAACGGCTGTATGTAATTCACATTTTCAATAATCTATGTATGCCTATGTATATCTCATGTTTGTTTTTGGTGATCTTAACTCTTTTTGCTTTTAACTGTTGTGATTTAAACTTGGTTGAAAATCTATTGATTCATGCTTTTCAATCTTTATATTTTCCTTTGGTTTCTCTATTGTTCAAATATGATTAATTTTTTTGAGTCCTCTAGGTCCATGAGTTTTTCTCCCTTTTTGTTATTAATTTTTTTTCGTTGAGATTTGCAAGTTCTATATTGTTCCATTTACTAGAGAAGAAAAGGAAATTTTTTGGCTACATGCCTGTTGATCTCAATAAAGGTTTGGAGTATAATATTTCGGTCATGAAGTCTTTAGCACTTCAATAATCTATCTGTAACAGGTTCTCATTAGCTAACTTGCAGCTGTTTGACTGTGATTAAAAATGTGTTGGATCTCTCTCCCCGTCCTCTGTGATTAAAAATGTGTTGTGGACTTTGTGATTCATAATGAAAGAATTTTACAGCTCCCAAATGAAAGCCTAGACTTCAGTTTAATGTTTACATTAGGTAATTTCCTGTCTTAAACTATGATTGGTTATGATGAAATAGAGGAAAAGAAAAGAATAGTGGAAAACAATATTTTTTTTTTATTTTTTTATCGTTTGGTACTTAAGAAAAGAAGAGATTATCTTGATATGTTTCTACCAGAGAAACAGTTCTTGGCTTTCTATATTTTGTTTGGTTTTGCATATTTTTGTTTCACATATATCCAAATGATCTGTGTCTTAAGTTGTGGTTTGATTTTTCACTGTTTGTCTATATTTTGTTTGGTTTCGATTTTTGGCAGCTTAAGTTTTTTTTGGTCTCGTCATTTATTATATGGAATTATCTCTAAGCATGCACCTTCTTTTTAATGGGATACTTACTTAATTTGCAGGGTGGTCTCGCAATCTTTTAAATTGTAAATATTTCTTCTTGTGTTCTGTAATTGGTCTGTAGTATTTGCAATACTTTCTCTCTATAAGCTGGTCTGAGATGCCTTTGTTTGTAGACTAGTTACTAATATCATTTATGAGTTCTGGCCTCATCTTTGTTTCATTTGCTGATTATTGCTTTTTTGAGTGTGACGTCCTTACTGCTGCTTGCAGCCTGATGCTCTGACATCAATTTGCGTTGCAATGCTTCAGTAGCAAGTTCATGCACTATGTCTTCTATGTCATAGGACAGGTCTCTGAGATCTTGCAGCCATAATTTGACAGCCTTGCTTGTGGTTTGCTTTTCCTCTGCATCGCTGAGAACTGCTTGGATTGTTGATAGCATTTTACTCCACTTCACCAGCTTCTTCTCAATGCCCTCTTGGCAAAGAAAGTTCAATAACTAGCGCCCAATCTGTCAAACAGCACCTGAAGGAATGCAGAGAGAAAAACTTCCCCCACCACCATGGTTCCCTTTGTAGAAAGGAAGAAATCAGGATATCGCAGAGAGAGAACTATGTGATTGAGGTAAGGTACTTTTTTTTCCAACCCTTAACTGTGAAAAATTGAGCTATCTCAGAAATCAAAATGGTGGCAGAATGTGAACTGTTGCAACCAGTTGGGTAACTTTGGTCCCTCATAAGTTGCTTTTTCATTTTAATATGTGGGTGATCTCAAGAAAATAAAATCAGTACATATCTCTAATGCTTTATCTAAAGTAAAAATGTTGAGTAGCCATTGTCATATGATTACTAATCATCTGACTTCTATTTGTGTTTATAGCAATAATAATAGTATGTATTAATGTCTAATAAAAATAGTAATTGCTTAATGTAAGTTTTCTTTGGCTTATCTTCTTCCTACTTATATATGGATGCTGCAATTTTTCATGTGATGCTAACGTTTGGTGTAATTACAGATGGTAGACGGATCTAGCACATTGTTTTTAGAGGGTAAAAAAGAAAAATTTAAAGTGATTTTGGAAAAAAAAAACTGCCTTTAAATTTTTGTGGGTAGGTTAGGGTTGTCCCATAACTTTAAAAAATGCCCCCACCCCTTTAAATTTTTGACAATTGATTTTTTAAGAATTTTTATTAATTCTTTCAAAATGATTGTTTGTTCTTTTGATTTTTATTTATTTGTAATTAACTTCCTTAAGTTATAAGATAAGCATTAAATTAATTTTATTGATGATTTTTTTTAAAATTTTAAGTATTAAGTAATATTTATTAATTGTTAATCCAGTCTATTTTTATTTTTAAATTGGTTATTTAAATAAATTAGTATTATAGTTCAATCCATTAAAAAAATAGGAAAAAAATTGAGAATATTTTTATAATGAGAAAATACACATTCAGATGTTTCATTCAATTCAATTATCAAACAGTCTAAACATTTAAGCATTCAGTATTCAGACATTACTTATTGATTCAACATTATTAAGATGCTCATCAAGTATTTAACACTTAACACTTAAAAAAAAAACAAACGCTATCTTAGTCTTTGTTTGAGGTTCATGTTAAGTTAATAACTTTCATGTGTCATCTAATAATAACCAAGAAAAAATCAGAGGGTATCAACGAACTCACCATGGGTTGAAAAGAGAAGCATTGGGGATCGGATTTTATATTTAGGACAATATAGATTTGTTTTTTCCCCTTGATCCATGGTTTTGAGTCTTTTGACTCCATTTTAATTTATTTATTTAATTTTAAATTTGTGACAAAATCTATTTATTTAGTTTTAAGCCTGTGACAATCAGAGGCATATTACATTGCGAACGGGTTTGGACTGAAGCTCGGGTTTAACCTCTTTTTAAAAAAATATTAAACCTACCAACTTAACCCAACATCTCATTCCCAGCCCATTAGCCTATCCTTCCAAATTCAAACTTTCTTTTTCTTTCTCGTCAAGAGGTGGAGTTTTAGACTCATGCCCGTTTTAAGTTTTGATATATACGTGTTAAAATATATATATGGACATAAGTTTTAAAACCTGTTAAAAGATTACCCATTTCTGATCAGGTCATGAAAAATTCGGGTGATCTAACTGCGGGTTAACGGGTCTGTCCATTTAAAACAAGCAAAACGCACGTTTATATTCCGGAGATATTTGCAAATGCTATTTCCAAAATCAGCAGCACGCAGCCCCCAACCCCAAGTTCTAACCCTAACTTCCTCTTATCTGATCTTTCTCTACTGGCGGCGGCATCGGCAGACACAGCCCGTCTCTTGACGGGGACCCTCGCTCGTGACTGGGCTCTTCTTTCTACTAGTCTATTTTAACTCTGTAAGTCTAATTAATCTCTTTTCCAAAATTCGATTTATTCCAAGTGTAAAATCTTAGTTTTGATCGAGGGAAATATTTGTGTTTATTTTCTGTGTTGTTTTCGACAATGGATATTAGATTTGCTTGTGTTAATTGCTGATGTATGTTTACATAGAAGACTCTGTGATTTTGTTTAGTTTCATAATAAACTCAAGGTTAACACCGTTAACTCTCGTGGTAATGGTGCCAACCAAAGGATTTTGTATGAACTAAACCAAATATTAGGGTTTATTGTGAAACAAAACAAAACCACAAGATTTTCTATGAAATTTAACCTTTTATTTATCATTATTGTGGATTAATTTAACTGCTTGCTTTATAATTCATTGATGGGTGAATTTATTTGTTTTATATATTGCTCTGAGAATGAAGTCACCTGATTTATTTTAATTGCTTTGATTGGTTTATTTATCGTTTTTATTTTTATTTCTTGTGATTTTAGGAACGTAAGTCTTGTTTAGACATCTTATAAATTATCACTATTTTTTGTAATTTTCAGTTATTTATGAGATGTAAACAGCATTTAAGCACTCCTTATTTTCAATTATTTTCCTGTAATTTATGCACTTTAATTTTCTTAATCCTGTTATGCTTATAATTGTTATGCATGAACGCATTTGATGATCTACTCATAATATTGTGTGGCTCGTTTATATTTGTCATATCATTGTATGCATGTGTGATCATTGACAAAAAAAACAATTAATTCAATTTAAATTAAAAGGAATCTAATAATATGTAAGAGTACGGGTTAAGCTCATCAATGTCTAGGCGCATTTGGTGTGCTCGTTTGTGACTTTTCCATCACGAACAAGAGTGTTAACTAAACGATTAAAATTGATTAATCGATCGTTTTGAACCGATTTGGTTAAAACGGTTCAATTAATCCATATAAAATCAATTAACTAAACTAAAAATATCGGTTAATCGATCGGTTAGCGGTTAAAATGTTTTTAACCGTTTCGACCGTTTAACTGATTAAGAAATTAATTGATATTAATAATATGTTAAATATAAATATTATATATACAATATAATAAACTAAAGAAATCTCAAGCATAAATTTAATATATAATATAATAAATTAAAAAATATTAATTATATAAACAGTGTCGGTTAACCATTTAACCGACCGTACTGACCTAAATCAATTCAGTTGGTTAGTATCGAAACACTTAGGTTAATTCGATCGAAACAGTTAAAAAAAATTTGATCGAGAAAAGTCAATTAAATTTTTAACCGACCGTTACAACTGTTTGCACACCCATAATTACGTACTCGATTTCCGAACAATTTTTGATCAAATAAAGACCAATGACATTACGATTTTTGGTCTATAAAAAATGATGATTCTTTGATGTGATTACGTCATTCGGAATTTTGGATAATCCATTAGGGATGAATTATGACCCTTCGGATTATTTCTTTCGGTGTCAACCTTTAAAATGTAATGAAATGTAAAGTAGAACAAAAGTTAAACGCGAATTCACGTGTCCATATGTGGCTATTCGGGTCAACGTTGTGATTGGTTCAAGACTTATGCAATGTCCTTTGGAACAAAGTTGAGTATTTTGTAGGTCTTGACATCTAAGTATATTGGGTATTGAGGACTTTCTCGTGTGTTGAGATTTTGAGATACAATAGTGTGGTTACTTGGTAACAAGCCACGTTTTGAGCGAAGTTCATGGGGCGTGCGCACGCATGTTTGGGTTTTATGGCATCATGGTTTGAATTTCAAAGAGATTAGATAAGTCATGTTGATTCTAAGAGTTATGCATTGTGAGTTTTTAGGGCGAAACTTGGTTTGTATAAAGGTTAGTTATGATTTAGAGGAATTTTGATATCGTGCGATTCTCTGAATTTAGGTAGATGTGACTAACCGAGACACATAGTTTACCCACTAGTTAATAAATAGTGCTACTAAATTCCTAAAGTAATTTTTGAACTTATTATGTGCAAATAACCGGTAGTTATCACTGGACCGATCTCATTAGATCACAACTCATTTTTTTTTTATAAACAACAATTATAGAAACAAGAAAAAAAAAACAGCCTTTGAACATAGAATCTCGGCCGATCCAACTCAGGATTTTTGGATCATGATACTTTCCATTTAAGAATTGAAATAAATGTCAAGTTCATGGTTTAATTGAATGCTGGACAAATTTGAATTTGAATATTTTACAATTAATGATGTGACATTCAATTTAACTGTAAACTTAACTCTATTTCAATTTTCAAATGAAAAGAATCATGATCCATGATTTTTTTTTTTAAAGTTTTCGTTTCATTTTAGTAACAATTTATTGATTTTGAGTCTTCAATTTTTTAGCCACCTGGCATCCACAACTCACACAAAAATAATAGCTAAGCCGAAGAAAAACGATTCAATAGGCATCTTAACTAGGGACCCAATTCATCATCTAAAAAGATAAAAAAACAACATGCATGTTTGAATAACAGTTTTCTGTTTTTAATTTTCGAAAATAAAAACTGAAAACAGTTTTTTGAAGAAAAAAAAATGTTTAGATAACTGTAACTCGAAAACTGTTTTCAAAACAAAAAACAGTAAAATATTGTTTAAATAATCTTATTTTCAAAACTGTTTTAATACACCTGCTTGTATTTGGTTACAGTTTTCAGTTTTGATTTTAAACTTGAGATCTGCATTAATTTAATTTTTCATATTTACTAAATACATTTTTAACAGACACCAAATACTTGAAAATAATTATAATATTTTATTTTTAAAATTTTAAGTTTTTTTTTATGTACCATGAATCAAACATGATCAAACTCCTCTCTGTTAACATATCACGTATGTTTGTTAAATTAATCTAAAAAATTAAAATAAGAAATACAATATAACTTTCACAATTTGATAAAATGTAAATAATCAACCCACCATTATTTTTAAAAAATGGTTTAATATCTAAAACATGACATTGTTTTCTTGTTTAAAATAAGATAATTGAAGACAACTTTAAGATACAATAATCATTGATCAAATATAACTTTGAAAAATTAATAAAATAAAAACGACCCAAAATTCTTCTTGTAAAAATGTTTGCCTCAACTGCCCAATTTAGTTGGTTTGCCATCTTCACACCCTATAAGTCAAATAATATATTAATATGTAAAATATATTCACAAGAATAACAAAAATAATTCAGTAACTAAAAAATACTAAATTAAACACAACATTAAATTAACTAATTCTTACCAACAAATTAAAACATTATTACCACATATTGAGCTTTACTACTGAGAAGAGGCATCCATGTTTCTGGACATTCTTATGTCTTAATTCACCTTTTTCTTATTCTCATTTTTCTCTGATAAATATCCGATCACTCAAATTCTAGTTTAAGACTATCTTTAAGTTCATATCTCAAATGGAGAAAACTGATCCAGCATGTTAACATTTTGGTATACACCTTGTTGTCTCAACTTTGATGGGAAGAATAAGAAGAAGATGATAATGATGATGAAACACACCTTGTGCTTGTTCTAAGAATTTTTCAGCACGAACAGTATGTATAGCAGAAACATCAAGAAACCCAGTCCATTCTAAGTTCGGTCGTAGAACATTTGAAACAATCCAGGGATCCATCTCCACAAAATGCACTTGTGAATTTGCACGTCAAGATAAAAGAAAAATCAAGAAATATACAGTAAAAAAGGCAACAAAATAATACATATTCAAACAATCACATAAAAGATTGAAAAACACCTTGTTAATCAATATAAAC
This sequence comes from Bretschneidera sinensis, assembly GCA_023935145.1. Taxonomy (NCBI): domain Eukaryota; kingdom Viridiplantae; phylum Streptophyta; class Magnoliopsida; order Brassicales; family Akaniaceae; genus Bretschneidera; species Bretschneidera sinensis. The sequence continues at coordinate 139,042,299 of CM043699.1, forward strand.
TCTGATTTCATACTCTATCCAAAGGCTAGTTAAATATGATAAGCTAAAGGCTAGTTAAATCCAACGTCTTGAGTGTGGCCACCAAAGTTACTGACTTAGGGAAGCCATCATCTCCACAGACTGTAAGCAACTGAGACTCTGATATTTCTTTGCAAGTCCATTAGAAATGATGGATTTGCACATTCTAAGCAAATTAACCTAACAGATTAATTGATCTCAAAGCAGTTTTCTACCAACATTAGCCTCAACCACTGCCTATAGACAAGCCTAAATTTCCTAAATCCTAGAGAACCAAAATAGATTCTATACCATTTCTCTAACATGTTAGCAGAACACTAATCGAACTTATGACCAAATTCATCTAACACAAGTCTGATACTTTCTTCTTTTCTAATTTAATAATACGCTAAAATCTCACGAATGATTGTTTTTTCTCCTTCCTAGATCAATCAAACCAAACAAAATTGAATCAAATGCACACATGAAGCAACTTGTGAGTAGTTCGCAGCGGCAGCTTCCTTCTCTGAGACTTGCTTTCCTCTTCCTTTCTTTTGCTTTTCCTTTCTCCTCCTTGTCTACAACACCAGTTCAAAAACACATAACAAAGTAAATTAAAAAAACCGAGAAAAAAAACTGCTTTAGTCACTCCAAAGTTGCTCAGCTCTTAATTACCAAAACAACATGAAAATTCCAAAATTGCAATTTTCTTTTCTATTTTACATTTTCTCGACTAACAAAAAAAATACTGAAGAGATGGAAAAAGAGAACCTTAGGTTCAGATCAGAACTCATTAGGATCGAAACCGTATCGCTCGAGCAACAGTATCTTGTCCTCGCTAGCCAAACCACCACCTGATTCTGTCAGGGAAAAAAATACAAACAAAAATTTAAATATGTACAATAAAAAAAAATCAGTTAGTTTTAATAGAAAATTGGAATTGATAATTTGGTGGATAAAGTTGAAGGTTAACTGTAAGAGGAGACGAGAGTGGGAGATTAGTGACTGGGAGATTTAGCAATATTAAAGAGAGGAATGTTTGAGGGAGAATATGAGGCAAATAGGCCAGCTAAAGAAGCTTCACAGACTTGATCTTCGAAATAATGCCTTGAATTCTACTATACCTTCTGAGAATGGCTTTTGTATTGACCTCACCCTCTTGGCCTTGGCTTTCAATCACCTTACCGGGGAATTGCTCTTGTCCTTGTCCAGTCTGGTCGAATTATCCGACTTGGGTTTGTCTGATAATCTTCTTTCTGGTGAGATATCACCTTACCTCATTGCTAATTGGACTGAATTCATCTCATTGCAACTTCAAAACAATTCCTTCACCGGAAAAATTCCACCCGAGATTGGCCTAATGACAAAGCTCAATTACTTTTTCCTGTACAAGAACCAGCTCTGTGGCTCAATTCCCTCTGATAGGGAACTTGAATGATCTGATGGAGACCTTTCGGGAAACCAACTTTCAGGTCTGATTCCTATGACACTGTGAAACCTTATGAACCTTCAAGGCATACAGCTTTTCTCAAATAACCTCACTGGCACGATTCCACCAGAGATTGGAAATATGGCATCCCTGGTTACTCTTGACCTCAACGAAAACAAACTGTATGGGGAGTTGCCAGAGACCATTTCTGGCCTCAGTAGTTTACAGTCAATCTCTCTGTTCACCAACAATTTCTCAGGTAGCATTCCAAAGGATTTTGGGAAGAATAGTCCTGATTTGAACTATGTTAGCTTCTCAAACAACAGCTTCTCTGGAGAACTGCACCCCGAATTGTGTAGTGGTCTTGCTCTTGAAGATTTCACAGTGAATAGCAACAACTTTACAGGTCCATTGCCAAGCTGCTTAAAGAATTGCTCGAAACTAAATAGAGTCCGGCTTGATGGGAACCAATTCAATGGTAGCATCACAAATGCATTTGAAGTCCATCCGGAGCTGGTTTTTATTGCTCTAAATGGCAACCAGTTTACTGGTGAACTCCAGAGTGGGGAGAATGCAAAAACCTCACTAACCTGCAGATGTAGAGGAACAGAATTTCTGGTGAAATCCCTGCTGAGCTGGGGAAGTTGACACAGTTCCCCGTCAACTCATTGGAGTCTTTTAAGCCTAGACTCCAATGAGTTGACAGGAAATTCCGACTGAGCTGGGAAATTTAAGCAAGTTGTTCAAGCTTAATTTGAGCAGAAATCATTTGACAGGAGAGATTCCTGAGATTATAAGAAACATAGAAAAGCTAGAATATCTTGATTTGTCAGAGAACCAGTTGAAAGGAAGCATACCAAAGGAGCTTGGCAATTGTGACAAATTGTTGAGCTGAACTTGAGTCACAACAATCCTTACCGTTCACTACACTCCCTGATTCATCTGAAGCCGAAAATAATTTTACCACCTGATTTCATCACCATATGCAACCCCTAAATTAAACAAAAAAAAGCCAAAAAGAATCTACAACTAAAGACCAAACAATTCAAAAGAAAAAAAAAGAGCAGCAACAACATTACAATATTTATTTATAAACGAGCTTCAATTCCGTTCACAGTTTTTTTTTACTGTAGTAGCCAATTAGAGATTCCAAAAGCATGGTCATTAAATTAATGCAGCCACGCCAAATCAGAACCGAAACAAAAAAATTCTTTCTGTTTCCTACAGTTTCTAGGCAAGCAAACAGTGGCGAAGAAAATTTTCAATTAGAGAACAGGCCTCTGGGTGACTGAATGAGGTGGCGACATGGAGGAGAGAGCGACCGTCTTCATTCCTGAGAGAGATAGATTTGGATAGCTGTTCCAGTGAAAGGGATTTGAATGCGGAAGAATCTCCGGATTCTGCGGCTCTGAAGAGGTCCTCGTCTTTGACTTGTTGCACTGATTTGTTTGGAGCATCGATGTCCATGTCCATGGCGTGGAAAGTCAAAAGGGCCTTCTTAGTCTTTTTCACTCGCACCAAGGTGATGAGTTCATGTACATAACTAATGAAAACTGATCACTGTTCAAATGGATCATCTATGTGACAATTTATTTACTTTCATAACTATTCTTATTTTGGGAGATTTTGTAGTAAATTGAAAATTTCAAAATTAAGATTTAGTTATAATTACGGGAAGTTACTTCTATATATGTTGTTTAATTATATGGTGACATAAGGTATCTTTTTTATCTTGAAAAACTATAGGCTCATTGTAGAGAAAAAAAAAATGAAATAAATTAAGATTTTATTCCACAAAAACAAATCATGATTTTTTTTTTAAATAAAAATATAAAATGAAAAAAATTAATTAAGATGTTATCTTATATTTTTTCCGCGTTACCATTTTTAAGTTAATTTGCATTTGAGATCTAAACATATAAGAATGCATTAATTTTAAAACTTTGATTATACAAGTAAGATGCATTGATTAATGCATCTTATATGTTTAGATCTCAAATGCAAATTAACTTGAAAATGGTAACGCGGAAAAAATATAAGATAACATCTTAATTAATTTTTTTCATTTTGTATTTTTATTTAAAAAAAAATCATGATTTGTTTTTGTGGAATAAAATCTTAATTTATTTCATTTTTTTTTTCTCTACAATGAGCCTATAGTTTTTCAAAATAAAAAAGATATCTTATGTCACCATATAATTAAACAACATATATAGAAGTAATCAACTTCCCGTAATTATAACTAAACCTTAATTTTAAAATTTTCAATTTACTTCAAAAATTCCCAAAGTAAGAATAGTTATGAAAGTAAATAAGTTAGACATATAAATGGTCCATTTGAATATAGGTGATCAGTTTTAATCAATCAAAGGAAAACATATATAAATGAACCCATCACCTTGGTGCCGGTGATGGTGGTGCCGGAGAAAAAGACTGAGAAGAAGACTTCTTTGATTTTCTTCGCTTCGGCTTTCCAAATGGAACTACTAAGCTAATATTAAATGTGGAATAACACTTTAAAAATTTATATGCCCTTGAATGTTAAGTACTCTTGAGGCAAGACTAATATGATTTATCCTATAATCACTTGATGAGAAGAAAAAAAATTAGTTGCTTGGTAATTATTACAAGTCCACAAAGTACATAAAATTTTTACCACATAATATTAGTTTTATATATAAATTCAATAGTACACGTGCTTCATAGTGACAAACCATAACAAGTGATAGTTAAGAAAATAACTTTTAAAGAAGTATTAAAAGTTGTATACATGTTAAACGAAGGTAATGAAATGATAAACCTCATACCAAGGTAGATGCTGTAAATGGTAGTTACTCCTTGACCAAAGAGTAAGTAAGCTCCAATGGAAAAGCTAACCTGACAATTAAGGAATAACACTGCATTAACAATACAAAACTAAAAAATAGAATGCACATAATTATATAAAACTTTGATAATAATGTCTTTTTTTTATAAGTTCTAATATCTATTTTAATTAAAAAATATATAAAAAATGAAAATACAATAATACCTTCTATCTAAACTGAAGACATCATAATCATAATCATTTATTTGCTTACGGACTCCAAAATCTCTTTCTAAAAGGGGTATATCGGTCTTTGGTACATCAGACTCAATTCTAAACTTAGGACGAGGCTCGCAAGTTGAAGCCAAAATAGATGATGGGGATGCTAGCAAAATGAATGGTGGAGTCTCGATATTACCCTCTAAATTGTTCACAATTCTTTTTTTGAAAAATAAATCAATAGTTTTTGACTTCATGATTTAACCTATATATTACAAGGAAAAAGAAATTAGTATAACAATAAAAACTAAAAAGAAGATGGTGAAACCAACACTTGCTTAGATTATCCATATGCTCCAACAAAACCATGAACGACTTATTCTTAAAAGAGGGTACCATAACAAAACTATGAAACTTTACAGTATTAAATATGAGAAGACTGAAATCTTCACCACCACTCATACTCATGGCATATAAGAAACTAACAAAGACAACCCTTTTCAGAACAAAAAAATAATTTATTACACGGGAACCAGTTCATTGTCAAGCTACATTGAACTTCAACACATGCTAAGCAGAATTTAGATCACCACCTTCAGGAAAGCTTTATTTCAAAACCTTCCAACTAAGATGCAAACCTACTGATATAAACTCTTAAAAGTGAGAAATTATTGAGTGTTCTTTACCCTATACAGTGTTATCATTCGCCCATTGGTAATTTGAGGAAATCGAGTGATAATTCTAAGGAATTCCAATGGTAATTCCAAGGAATTCTAGTGGTACAAATGTATTGCGTTATCACTTGAGTTCCTTGGAATTACCACTTGATTTCCTTATATTACCAATTGGCGAATGGTAACACTGCATTGGGTAAGGAACACCCATGACAGCAAGTTTACAAAGACATTTACTATAAATTATGTACCACACAGCAAGTGCTACATATTTGTTTAATTGAATAAGCCTATATTCACTTCAAATTCAGCCATAGTTGGTTCTATGCACATTCTACAATTAATTTCAAGCTTAGGAAAGATTTAGCTTTGGGTAGGTTTTCACCTTCTCCCAAAGTACTTGACTAATATCACTTAAACAAATTCCTGCCTCTTAAAGGTAGCCTAGTTTTATGCCCTATGTTAGCATGACTTTCAATTGAGATCTTTGTCCCTAAATTGCTTAGCAGTTAGCACTGCTTCAAGTTCAATACTGAAGTTTGACATACTTGTAAAAAAAATACTAACATATTTTCCAAACTTCAGCTCAATAGATTCCTGGTCTACTCTTGTATACGTAACTGAACAGATTCCTCAGAGAAAAATATTGCAAAATATGGCTAAGAGCATTAGAACAATTCAAAAGAAGGAATTAATTGGCACATAACCCAAAAAAAAAGAAGCTTTAACAAGTTCAATATTGTTAGACAGAGGTTGAAGACTTATACTATAACGTGACTACAACATGACAATAAAAATAACAGAATTATAGGGCCTTGCCCTGCATAGTTCAGCCAATTTCAATGGTAGGAAGCTAATCAAGGCAACCAAAAGTGAAAGGCCAAAGTTGCTAGATTGCTTGAGTAGACCAAGATGCTAATTAATATAGTAGTTGTAAAATTTCATATCAAAATCTAATATTTTTCACTTGAAATTGTATTCGATTGAGAAAAACCAATCATTACGATAACTATTACTCTTTAGAAACATTTCGATTTTCTTTTATACAGTAAAGGTTTAAGCAGCACAAGAAGTTGCATTCAACTCCATAGATCGTATGTCAAAAATAAATCGAATTAAATACATAGCAGGAAAAAAAAAAGGAGACAAGGATACAACACGAGATATAGCTTAGAGCTAAACTATTAGTCTATAACACCAAATAACAAATCAGTTAACTGAAAATAAAGTAATTTGTCAACGATACGCACCTCGACAAAGATAAGAAAGATCCACGTAACCATAGCACCCGGCCAACAGATCAATATTCTTCGTCCTACCTTGAAATATACCCCCGGTAATCATACCAAAATCACATAATTTTTGGTTGCTATCCTACAGACCATAGTAGCTCTATAAATGTAAATTTATATAAATCATGGCATAAGAGAGAGAGAAGAGAAAGTAATAGCCACCAATAAGAATATGCAATAAAAACTAGGTGAAAACAACAGATCTAACCTGGTCAAGAAGTATATGAGCTGCACTTATATTGCAAACCCAGTATGGCAAATCTGGCGGATTTTGGAAATGCAAAAAGCGAAGGAGGCCAGCTAAACCAAGAGCAACCTTGATTCTTGGTACCCAAGTGAAATCATCTATCAACGCAAAACAATTTGTCAAGAATTATTAATAAATCAATCCCGAAAGTTGTGACCTTTAAAATGCACATTTACTAGCTACCCCATGGCAAAAAAAATCTCAAACTGAATTAATCTTTATCACACTAAATATAAGAAATATATTTTGGTAAGCACAAGTTCAAGAAACATTAGTCTTCATAAAGAATATCCCCTACATCAGTCAGCTTATTCTGGATATGCAATGCATCTAAGGTCAACAAATGGTGGAGTATAAGTCGGATATTGGATCCTTTCTAAATTACATGATTCCATTGCCATAAAAGCTACCAGCTCGCATTTGTCTTTCACTTAAGAGATCTAAGATGAACTGTAGCCGTAATTTTTTTTTTTATAAGTAAAATAAATGTTATAAAAGGCACCAAGAAGGTGCAAAAAGATCAAAAAAGGCTAATTACAGGAAAGGAAATCAAACTGTAGCCGTAAATTAAATCAGTACTATGGTAAACAACTTGTGTAGTGACGGTTCACTGGCTACTACCAAATCAAATGCAAGTCATGATTTGAAAGACCAGCAACAGGACACAATGAAGCCAAATGATAATAATGGTCAATGAAATTAAATTCAATGAACGATATCAAAATGAAATAAATTGATAAGCAAAAGGAGGTAAATATTTTCTATGTTTAATCATAAATAAACAAGAATCATGAAGAGAAATCAAGTATTTTATTTGCGTTTGATAAATAATTCTTGAATTACAACATTCAGAAAGATGACCCAGGACATTAACTATGATGTATGTTACCGTTACCAATGAGGAATCTTTCCAAGATGTTCAATAACCATTTTAAATGTTTTAAAGAACTTTTTATGTGTTATTACTTTTTGAAGCATAACTTTGATCATAATGAAACACCTTACGCTGAGATAACAAAGCATCAAGCCAAAAAAACATCACACTTCTAATATTTGCTTATCCTCAAATTCGAATTTATCAAAAATATATCTTACCAAACCATGGAGTCCATGAACATGAGAAAACACTAAAATACCTTTAGGCAATAGGTTGTGCAACGTATCCGGCTTGAGATCATAAGCAACACCAAGTTGCTCGCCTTCAAGGCAGTAACCAATCAACTTGACCACGTTCAGATTGGATTTCATTTCTGGAAGTTTAAGTAATTCAAGTTCATTCTGAAAGATGAATATTACATTAGGAACTTTGAAATTTAATAAGTAAACCCATATTATGAGAAGAAATGCTTAAGTTAGCAGCACACCTGCAATCTCTTTTCATTATCTCCTGAATAAACTCGATAAATCACATCATCTTTCCATATCTTCACTGTCACCTCTTTTTCTCCAATCATTCCACAGTACAGTTTTCCAAATTGAAAATTCCCGAGGAATTTCTCTTCATGAAAAAAGTTAGTGCATTCCTCTAACTGCTTATAGGAAAGTCTCAATATCCTTTCAGAAGCCATTACTGATAAAGATCAACTAAATTAGTGGCGGAAACTATTAGCCAGAGTTTTGAAATATACCATAATAAATTAGAAAACCCAGATCTGATAATAATCCAGAAAAGGTAAATGGAATTGTAATTTATTCAACATTATTTCCTTGTAGATGTATGTATGATTACAAACAGAGATGCGCATGTCTATGCACATTACTTGTTGTAAAGTTCTGCATACACACTACGGCACAACATATAGCAAGAAAATACGCAAACCTGTAATATGGGTGCAGAATTGCAAATTGCAAACAGTTATCCATTCTTGTATTTTATAATATGAAGAGGTGCCTATCACTTGTTGTGGGTCACTGTTCTCAAATGGATCAGCAAGAATGGCTGGTAATTTTTCTAATTTCCCAAGATAACAATAATTTCCCAATCTACGGGTAAGTTAGCTCTTCTTTGGTCGGATTAATTTCACTTATAACCTAAATCTAGGTAGACAAAATCCTCATGCACAAATCGAAGTATTTTCGAATCAAATTATGTATTAGTTCATTGCTATATCCTACAGCCACACACATGCCCCTCAAACAATCATGCAGCACGCAACTCAAAAACCACAGATAAAAAAAGAAAATTATGTTTTGATAGGGTAAATTAATAACTTACAACGAATTAGTATAATCCATCGATTTATGAAAGAACACACCTATAAGTCATATGCTCACAGCACAATATAATTTATCATGCTAACTACTAATACACACACAAATAAAATAGAACTAATAGATCATACTTTAAATCTGCTTAAATATTAGTAAATCTGATTAGTTAATGTGTTATCTGGCGTACATTGGAACTAATAGATGCGTAGTGCGCACTGGCGTACATTGGAACTTAACAGTACCTAGTCTTCTCTTCTTTAGAATAGAACTGATGCGAAGTGTGGATTTTTAGTAACTCTTCCTAGGTTTTGTGCAGCGAGAGAGACACTGACATGAGACGTTGCAAAAAGATGGGGTTTTTAAGGTTTGGTTTATTGCTCGTGTTTACGATTTCCTTCCTTGCATCACCTGCACTCTCTGATCTGATACTCTCCAAGGTTGATCGTCGCGTAAGTTTTCTCTTGCGTTCTCGATCTCTTCCCATCTCTTCCTTTTTCAGCTTCTCTCTGGTTCGACCGTTCGATTTGTTAGGTGGTAGATTTGAGTACGGGCAGATTTTGCAGCTCATTAAACTATCGGAAAGCGTGAACTTCTCGTCGATACACGTTGGGCCTAAATTTGGGTGGACCCATCTCTCCTTTGCATTGATCAGCATTGGGCTTATTGGGTGCAAATTATTGGAGCGGTTGCTGCAGTTTGTCTTGAATTATCTTTTCTTCTGCCGTCTTTTCAAAGTGAAAACTTATTTTCAAATATTAGGAAAATTATAATTTGGATACAATTATACAAGTGTATTACATTAATTGTAATGCTTGTAAGTTAGAGACTGTCTTGGTCTTACTGTTATGGCTATATAAAATGATTTTTTCAATAATTTTTGTGGGAAATTTAATAATAACCATTTTTTCTTTTTGCTTTTTCTACTCTTGAATAATAATAATTATTATGTTAATTGTAATAATTATAGTAACAATAATAATTATTATTATAATAATATTGATAATAATAGTATTTTTATAATAATATTTTTTTCCTATAATAATAATTATGATAATACAGATTAATTTTAATTTTAATATTATGATAATATTAAAAATATAATAATAATAATTGTTATTATAATAATATTATTAATTATAATTATTAAAATATTATTTTCGTAATTATAATTATGAATATAAAAATAACAATTTAATTATAATTAGTATTTATTACTTTTGTAATAGGAATTATAATGAAAAATTATAAGAATTATTATTATGATAAGAAATATAATAAATTTTTAATGATGATGATGATAATAATTATGATAATTATTAATAATTATCATTTTCAATTATAATTATAATAATAATTATAATTATTATGATAAAAATAATAATTTAATAATAACCATGTACCAGAACTCTCAAGAATTCGTTTTTCTTTTTTTTTTTTTCCAATTATTCAGTCAATCGATAACAAAAGAAAAAAAAAAGAGCTATAACTTAAATGTTTCAATGAATTGAAAAAGATCTACTCAATTAGTACCGTGTCTCGTTATAATCGCATATGAAAACAAATAATTTACACAAAAAATTAGTTGGGTAGAAGTCCATGTATATCTCTCTATGTCACCAAAAAACAAAATTGTCACATTACAATTTTTTTTTGTCTAACCAAAATCTGTATACCAAGTGCATGTACCAAGATGCTCTAATGATGAACTTTATAATTTATATTTTTTCCATTATTTAGTCAGTCAATACACAGGAAATACAAAAGAGTATTAACTTGAATTTTTCAAGGAATGGCTACTTAATCAGTGTGCCCAGTTAAATAACATCCAAAATACCTATTTCTCTTGCTTTCTTAGCAGCCAAATATAAAGTAATCAAAAACTAAACCAAAGAACAGAGACGGTAGAAGAAAAGGCACCAGAGAAGAACAAAATGCACCAAATCATTAAGAAAAGAAAACTCACTTAAACGATTCAACTCTGGAACAAATATAGAAAATAGGATATAAAAAACAATAATAAAATATAGAATTAAAAGATTTCAAACTTAAATCTTAATCCTAATTAAATAAAAAAATAATCAGTAACCATTGACGATCACCTATGCCTTAGTCAAATATAATTAAGGTTTTAATAGCTTAATTTCCCTAGAAATGAGATTTAGGAAAAAGAAAACCAACCTGAGACTGAAAGTAACTTGTCAACAATGCTAAGAACTCACATCGCAAAAGGTAGTTGGAGGTTGCCGGAGTTGAAGAAGATGACAAGCTTTGAGAGAGATGGCAATGGAGGGAGTGAAGACGAGGAAGGAATCATTTAGGTTTTCAGTATTCTAATTTTATTAATAGGATAAAGCATTACAAAATGCTAAAAATAATTTTAGAAGAAAACCTAACGGCAATTTGTGTTAACTAGTGTATTTTAATTGATTTAAAAGATGACATGGCATTAGTTTTAGTTGTTGATAAAATCTTGTTCATTCAAAATAATTAAAGGGTTAAGATGAACCTAAAATGAGTATAAAGTTTCCTCTCAAAATTAATAATAAAATTTCAAACCGATGTAAAAAATCATTAATTTTTTTGGGACTTTTGGTTGCATCAACGCACCATGAACCTTCACCTTTATCTCTTTAACAAAAGTAAATAAAAATCCCAAATAAAAGCTTATAAAACATCATATTTCTCATTTTCTTATCAATGTGAGACAAAGTCAATTTGAATTTTTCTTATTTTAAGCTTATATATTAAGATTATTTTTTAATCAAAATAAATATCCATTAAATCTCTAACTTAAATTTAATTTAATGCACATAATTAAATGCATTTTAATGATCATTAATTAGTTTAAATTAAGACCTTAAAATGGTCTAAAATCAACTCTTAAAGTTGATTTTCCAACATATGCCACAATACATTTTGTGTTTAATGAAAAGTAGGATTATTTGATTTTGCATGTACCATTCATTTCTTTGAGATTGCTTAGAAATCTTTATGAATTTGATATTTAAATTGTTTTTAATATATGAAATTAGGGTTTAAATTGAAATTAAAGTAAAAGAAAATCTTAATTCCAACTCCAATTTTCAATTTTATAACATCCGATTTAAAAGACTAATAAAATCCAATTTACATGGCATTATGTGAGATTAGGAATATGGGTACTATGTGAGATTTAAGTATTTAACACAATATAGCTTAATATTTATTTTTTCAAATTCACCAAAAAGAAGGAAAGAAGGGAAAAACTTCATGCAATTGTTTTTCTTTTATTTTTGAAACAATAATACTTGGATCAAAATCAGATATGCTTATTATTACAATATTACAAGCAATATTCTTTTTCTTTTTTGCCAAACAAAATTCGGTTTATATCAAGGCTAGGCCCTGATGGTGGCACAGGAACTCCATTTGGTAGCACTGCTGCAAATGCCTTAACATAATTAGTCTCCAATGAATTATGTGCTTCAGCTGCAGAAATCTGAACCCGAGGCAGTAGCCGAGCCTGAGAATGAGAACTACCCATAGCAACCAGAGGAAGTAGGATTGCTAGAATCATGAACAACTGGTATATGAAGTTTTCGTATGGCTTTACGCACTCCAATTTTTTACTACCGTACTGGCGGTCATGACTAAAAGGTTTATATAAGTGTTGCTGAAGTTTTTTTTTTTTTTTATCTATAAATGTTAATATATTGATCAGTTATGTATCAAATACTCTGGGCATGCCCAGGAGATATAGCGTGAAAGTATTTACAAAAGAACAAAATTTACAACATAAACCTTAGCTTAGGAAAACTCGCATATACTATTCTGTACACATGAATTTTAATTTTCCTGGCTATGCTTCTAGGATGGGCAACAGTTCCATCAAACTGTCTAGCATTTCTAGCAAGCCATATGTGGTAAACAGTGCTGGCCAGAGCAGCAATCTTGGCTTTGGATGAAGGACCTTTTTCTTTAGCTTCTTTGTGAATCCATTTTATTGCACTCTTTATTGTATTCATACCTCATCTAATACCCAGCCATCCTTTAATGGCTGACCAGATGGCTAAACTGATCCGGCATGCAAAAAAGAGGTGCTCTATTGATTCTTCTAACTTTTCTGCAAAGAGGGCACATTCTATTCATTTAAAAGAATTGAAGCTTGTCTTTTGTGAGGAGTTTTTCCTTCTTTGCCAGCCAAAGGATAAAAGAGTGCTTTGGAGTGTAGCTGTTATTCCATACAATGGGTGCCCAGGGGGTTTGGAGACCTCTTGGCCTGAGACTGTTATATACCTTTTTGATGCTCAATTACTCATTCTCTTACCATTCCAACATCCTAGATTGAGCCTGTTGAACGGACCCTTATGAAGAAATCAGCCCATTTTTTATTTCAAGAATTTTCTTCCATAATGTTGAGTCTTCATGTTTGGGATTAGTTGTCCAAATTGTACTCCCTTGTAAGTAGAAATGGTGAACCCGTCTGACCCATAGGGAGTCTTTTTTGTGGTGGATGTTCCATAGTGCTCTTGCAAGGAGAGCAGAGTTCCAACTCTTGAGATCAATAAGCCCTAAGCCCCCTTCAGATTTGGGCAAGCAAACATCTTTCCAAGCCACCAAGGCTTTTCTAGAACCAGAGCTCTTGCCACTCCAAAGGAATGTTCTGCACAGACTTGTTTTTCTTTCTAAGATGTTTGCTGGAATGGGAAAGATTGTCATCCAGAAACATTCCACTCCCTGCAGCACTGATTTGATCAACTCTGCTCTTCCAGCATAAGACAGTGTACTGCCAACCCAAGCATTTATATATGCAACTATTTTGTTAATTAGAGGGAGATAGTGAGCTGAATTGAGTCTTGATGATGCTAAGGGGACTCCTAGGTATCTAAAAGGTATACTACCTTCTTCAAACCCAGTAACTCTTCTGATTTCTTGAAGCACAGTCATAGGGATACCAGCATAGTAAATGTTTGACTTGGGCGAACTGGCCTGCAGCCCTGAACACTCACTGAATCTTTTCACATAGCTCATTAGAAGTCTAACTGACCAAGTGTCCCCTCTTGCAAAAATGATGAGGTCATCTGCAAATGCAAGGTGAGTAATTTTGAATTGCTCACACTTGGGGTGAAATTTGAAGCCAGGCTCATCTTTCAGTTTTGCAAGCAATCTTGACAAGTACTCTAGGCACAGTACAAACAGGAAGGGAGAGAGGGGATCTCCTTGTCTGAGACCTCTCTTTCTCTCAATAAAACCATGAAGACTCCCATTGATTTATAAGGAAAAGGAAGAAGTTGTGACACACTCCATAACCCACCTTCTGAATTTATCTAGGAATCCAAGACTTCTTATCATACTTTCCAGAAACCCCCAGTTAACTGTGTCATAAGCTTTTCTAAGATCAATCTTGAGCATGCATCTGGGGGATATTCTCTTTCTGCTGTACTTTCTGAGGAGCTCCTGCACCAAGTATATGCTCTCTGTCATACTCCTATTCTTTATAAATGCTGACTGAGCTGGGTTGATAATACTGATCAAGATAGGGGATAATCTTGAGCCAATGATCTTAGAAATAATTTTATATACCACATTACAGCATGCAATTGGTCTAAAGTCTTCCACTTTTGCTGTATGCTTGCTCTTTGGGATCATAGCTAGAGAAGTATGGTTTATTTATTTCAGGAGCTTCCCATTCCTAAAAATTCTTGAATAACCCCTATCACATCCTGTTTAATAGTCATCCAGGCTTTTTTGAAAAAGGTAGAAGTGTAACCATCTGGACCTGGGGACTTATATTCACCAATGCTGAACAAGGCATCTTTGATCTCTTCTTCTGTGACCTCTTTGATAAGACTTTCAGCTTGATCTTCTGATACTTTAGGCCCTTCCTCAATTACATCTAGGTCTATTGGACAGCAAGGACTTGAAGGACCCAACAAGTCTTTGTAAAATCTAGTAAATTCATTGACCACTTCAGCCTTTGATGTAGTTTTATGCCCATCCATTGATTCCACAGCAACAATGTGGTTCCTACTTATCTTCTTCTTCATCATAGCATGAAAATATTTTGATTCCCTATCACTATTCACGAGAAATCTGCACTTAGCCTGTTGAGAGAAAAAGCTTCTCTCTGCCTCAACCAACTTGAAAGCTTTGAGTTTCTGTTCTGCAACCCTCAGCTAAAGATCAGAATCTGTAACATTGTCATGCAGCTCCTGTTGCAATCTTGTTAGCTCTTTAGAAGCTACTAAAGCCCTAGCAGAAATGTGACTAAAATGCTTCTCATTCATCAACTTGAGAGAGCCTTTTAGATATTTCAAATTTCTGCATAGCTTGAACATTTTGAAGCCAACTAGATTACTGTTCCAATTATCCCTTACTGTTCCTATGAAGTTCTTATGATCTGCCCACATATTGAAAAATTTAAAGGGCCATTTCCCACCTCTTTCCTCTTCAAAAATATTGACTATACAAGGGGAATGGTCTGATAAGCAACCAAGAGGAGAAAAATTGGCATGAGCAATAAACCCCATCAATACCCAAGTACTGTTCACCATAGCCTTGTCCAGCTTACTCCAAGTGTGATTGTTGGACCATGTAAAAAGGCAGCCTGAGAAATTTATATCTATTAAATCAGTCTCACTACAACAAGCAAGTGGATCTTTTAATTCATAAGCTGTTACTGGCAACCCATTCCCTTTTTCTTCAACTGCAAAAACATTGTTAAAGTCTCCAAGAACCAACCATGGATCTTTATTCCTATAGCTAAATTCACAGAGACTATCCCATAAAGGTCTTCTAGATACAATAATATTGAAACTATAAACAAAACTAGCTACAAAACTAGTAGAAGTAATTAAACATTTAACTTTACAATGAATTACTTGGGGATAAGAATCAATAACAGAAATGCTGACCTTAGAGGAGTTCCAAAGGATTAAAATTCTACCTGCTGTATGAGCCTGAAAATTATTTACTTGCTGCCACATTCTGAATTTGCTTCTCATTATTTTGTACAACTTCTCTTCATCAAGTTTTGATTCCAAAATGCACATAATGTCAATTCTATTACTGCTTATGAGGTGAGACACCTCATTCTGTTTCAGGGGTTTATGAAATCCCCTGATGTTCCAACTGGCTACTCTCATGGAACACTGTGGGAGGCATCTCCCCTGCCTCTCTTTAAGGTTTTCAGACCTTGAGCCTTTAGATTTCTTCTTCTTATATGTGGCCAGAGACCCTTCAGGGTGGTGGGGCACTTTTGCTATGGCACTAGGCTGAGCTCTTTTCATTATCTGTTTAGAACCTTCGGGTCTAGGATTAGTCTGATGCTTGGACTGTTGCATATTAGAACCCTCTTCCACCTTTGATCCTGTGTCAACCTTTGGTCTCCCAACAGGATCTATGCTCTCTTGATGAGTCCCCCTTGCTTGCCCTACAGCCCCTTTTGAGGGAGCATGAGTACTAGGCACATTCTGAATAGGGAGGTTAAATCCTTTACTTGACCCTTCCTCAAGAACCCCAAAAGCTGGACCTGTACCAACTTCTGGCTTTTCTGTTTCTTTAGGCTGGCCCTTTGATACATAGGCAGTCTCTTCTTGCTTATCAAGATTCTTCTTGGTTGAGGCAAACTTTGCATTAAGTCTACAAGATGAATCTGAGTGCCCAATCATTTCGCAGCATCTACAAAACTTTGGTAAGTTCTCATATGTTACTCTTTGATCAATTGACTTTCCTCCAAGAAGGTTAATAGTTACTGAATGCTTAATCTCTTTAGCAATGTCTATCTCTACTAGGATCCTAGCATAGGAGATCCTTTCTTTCCTTGAAGTGAGTTTATCAGCATATAAGGGCTTACCAAGTCTGGAACCTATCTTGCTAAGGACTTTGGAAGACCATAATTCCAGAGGCAAATTCTTCAGCTGAATCCATACTGGCATGATGCTTATCTTCTCATTATCAAACTGAAAAAATCTGGGCATTGACTTAAGAGGCAGAGATCTACCATAAATTATATATGGCCCTTCTTGCAATACTTTCAGCATACATTCAGAATTTTCGAATTGAAAAATAATCCATCCCCTCTCATGAAATTGGGTAAGAACTCTTACCTTCCATGGGTCTGTAATTTGCTTCAATGTTGCTTTTTCAGGGAATCTTCTAGCAAAGTACCCTACTAAACAATGAGGCATAGCTTCAAACACTTCCTCTACATCATCTTCAGAGACATAGATGTCATCTTGGTCAATTGGAACTCTTACAAGTGTTGCCAAAGTTTTTACATGCATGAAAGGTGGGTCAGCTTGTCAACTGGGATTTTGTATAGGTCATAATCTTCTGTTGGATAAATTTGCCGGTAGATTACCAGTGCACACTTATTTTGCAAATATATATATATATATATATATATATATATATATATATATATTACAGAATTTCAATGGACCGATTAGTTATTCCTCCTACGGATTAATGAGTTAAAAATTGCCAAACAGAAGAAAAAAATGGCAAATGTATTGGATTTTACTTGAGTGGGTAGTTTGTTAGGTTCCGATTTTCTCAATTTTAAGAGGGAATTTAAACTCAAGTTAAATTCATCTTACTTTAAGTATCATCTTTTAAGAATCTATAGTTTGTCGCATCTAATTAAGAGAGAAACTGTTGACATAAGCTGGTGTCACAAGGGCTTACTTCAACATCAAATTTTCTGCCTTGTGATGGCGCTAGCTTCCCCTGAAACTAGCTAGTCAACCCAACTCACCCACAAAGCACAAGTGCACATAAATGTTTATGGGGAAATGCCATTTTCTTTGTTATATTGCTACTCACACAATGTACAAAGAATTAACCAAAGGATTACAAGGCAAAGTGTTATTCAAACACCTTCTCTGTCTAGAAGTGTTTCTCTCTCTAACACTCTTAGCTCTCACTCTCTCTGAGATCTCTCTCCCTGAATCTCTCAATAAAATGAATGAAATGTTATGGCTATTTATAGCCACTAGGTGACACCCCGACCTGCTAGGTTTTATGAGCTCAATCTGATCATGACTCTTTGATCTTATCCTCTCATCAAGTAACCACCACATTTTTCAAATGTTGATTTGACTTGGTCAATCTGCACACCAGACTATGTCATCAACATGGGCCACTTGCATCCTGCAATGTCAGCCCGTTTGTGCAAGGTCTGATTGGCTCAGCCCGCTACCTATCTTGGTCCAGCTTTGCTTAGCCCGCCAATTGTTTTGGTCTGGTCCGTGGATCTTCCTGGCTGCTTAGCCAGCGCCAATGCCAGCCCATATCCATTAACTTGATAGAATCTAGATCTTGCATGCATCAGATCTTTTCCACTAGGCCCGCTCCTAAAGCTCGTTTGCCCATAACAAGCCCACCTCAAAAGCTCCTTTTTGACGGCCTGTTTATATGATCCAAGCCCATCTCAAGTGATTTCTTTTGGCCCAATATCTGCACACAGCCCATATGCCATGTGCCTAACTTCACTGTTTGCCGCACAAGCCCACTGTCATGCACACAGCCCATACATCATGTGTCCAATATCCTTGTTCGCCATATAAACCCACTTTCTATGCACACAGCTGACTGTTTGCTTCATTCTGGCCCACATTTTGCATGGATCAATTAACTTCTTTCTTGGGTGCTTGCCCAAGAGACCATAGCTAACATGGGTACAAGGCCCCACCATATGTTTGTCTTGCGCATCCTGGCTCCAACACTTAGCCTGGATCCATTTACCATGCTCATTTGGGCATTCCTTCCCCATGCCCATGGCTAACATGCGTGCAAGGCCCCACAGCGTTGCAATTTGCGCATCTGCGACATTAAGGGGGTAACAAACCACCCCCACCAGAAAAGTCTGACACCCTTGTCGGAGCCCAATACTTCCTGATCTGGTGCTCACCTTACCACAATGTGACATCCCAAATTGCTTTATCACCTCGCCACTTACCCAAGTGGTCAAACCGTCTCTTATTCTTGCTCACTCCACGAGCAAAAACCCACTCAAGATTCCACTGATTTCATATCACTCGAGTAGCTCTCTTAGCTTGATTAGAACCACTAGCATCCTCATTGAATGGTTTATGAAAGCTTTCATTGTCTTTCATTGTTGATAACCAACATATAAAGCCCATGAATACTGACATCCACAGTATTCCAAGAATAAGCAACGACCTCCACATGTCCGCCTCATTCCTTATCTCTATGTCCTCTTCCATCTTCGGCCATAAAAAAGATATAGACAATAGAGCTAGCATCCTATCCATTCTTGGATGCCTAACACACTGAATCTCTCTCAACTGCTGTCTTTGATGTCCCCCTCCACTAAGGACATAGGGTCTACTACCCAAACCTTATTTGATCTGGTACCCCCGTACAAAACCTTCCTCAACCTATTTCCTCTTAACACAAATTAGGCTCTAACACAAGCTCTCGAAGATTGATTGCAATCAACTCGCAACAGCTCCAACTATTCCCATAACCTTGTTGAATCAAATCGAGTCATTCTGTAAGGGGCATGTGCATGGACCCTTCCACCAGGTTTACACTCAGTCCTGTGTTGCACTGCACATCTCGGATGACCATCAGTTTTGATCTCCACTAAAGTAGTTAAGTAAGTGAGATCTCCCTTTTTTATATCAAACTCCATCTACAAAACGGACACCATGCCCACTTCCTCTTTCCTTTTCTTCTTGAAATGATCTAGGCCGACCGTTTTCATGAACCCTGGTGACTTTTCACCAAGAAAAAACAACATTTCAAGGTACGGCACAACCGCTGCTGTAGCTCGAGGTTTCAACCCAAAAGGGGGGGGGGGGGGAATTGGGTTTTTTAAAAACTTTTCGCCGAATTAATATAAGTTTATAAAAACTAATAAGCAACAGATAATAAATACAAGTAATGAGCTGTAAATAAAGAGTTTAAGGAAATATTATGCAAACACAGTTATAGTGGTTCGGCAATATCGGATTCGTTCCGACCCTATGTCCACTCTCTTCAAGGAACACCTTGAAGTAATCAACTAAGAAAACTTAGTCGCACAACTTAGCCGGGTGTTGCACAAACCGTACACAAGCAAATTACAGGAATTGCTTAAACCGAAAAATCCCCTTCCTTTCGGAAGTTTCCCCTTCCTCTCGGAAGTAATCCCTTTACAAAGATGGTGTAAAGTAAAAGGTAGAAAGACAGCAAATGAAAGCTTATTACAACAGAAATGTCTCTCTTTCAAAGTAAAGCTTGAAGAAATGGCTCAACAAGATTATTTCAAAGCTTTTTGGGTTTCAAGAGTATAAAAACTTGATTATGTGAGATCAACTCTTTTTGAATATGTGCAGCTTGTTTTTGAATGCTTAACTGAATGGGTTTATATAGCAATCAATTAATATGACCGTTTAGGACTTTAATTTGAAAAAGATTTACTTTAAAACGTTCAGATTTGGAGTCCAACGGTCATATTTTTGAACTACCAGTCGACTGGGTTCACTTGAAAAATACTCATTTTCAGACCTTCTGGGTATCCAGTCGACTGATATATATCATCCAGTCGACTAGGGACTTTCTGTCCATTTTACCAGTCGACTGGGTTGATTCATCCAGTCGACTGGGGACTTTTTGTCCATTTTACCAGTCGACTGGGTTGATTCATCCAGTCGACTGGAAACTTACTGATCAAAGTACCAGTCGACTGGGTTGTTTCATCCAGTCGACTAGGTACCTTCTGACCTATATACCAGTCGACTGGTATATGTACCCAGTCGACTGGGTTGTCTTCCAACCCAGTTTTTCTTCTGTTTTTCATTAAAAACATTTAAAAATAATGGTTTTAGAAAAACCTTTTGTGTTTGAGCCATTGAACAAGCTAATACAATGTATGAGTGAGACTTACATTGGTTCTAAACCTTAAGACCTATACTAGATCTTCAGTCTTCACTTGATACTTGATTTGGTTCGAGTTTTTGCACTTTGTTCCTTGGTTGAATGTGTTTGATCCTTAATACAACTTAGTTTAAACATGTTAGTTAAATAACAGTTGTGTTTTGCCATCATTAAAATACGGGCGAGGGTCAACAATCTCCCCCTTTTTGATGATGACAAAACTAATAATGTAAAAACAGTTTTAAAAACTAAGTGATAGGATTTTACAAAAATTTGGACAGAGTCTCCTCTGTTTTTTGAGTAAAACCACCCTGTAAACAAGCAAACACAGTTTATATTTCTTTCAACCAATCCAGAATCAAACTCAACCAATCAATAAACATTTTTAACAAAGTTATAGAGCAATGTTCCCCCTAAATCTATGCAATGGTTGCGTTTTACTTAGATTTTCTCGTTTTTCTCATTTTTCTCCCCCGTTTTGACAACAACAACCAAAGGGGGGCACAACTTAAAAAATAAGCTACTTAGCCAATACAATCAAATAGAGTATAAGAAAACAAAGTTGTACGCCAAGATTTGGCTTCATTCGAATTTCGGAAGCCTTCCCGGGAAGAACTGGAAGTTTTTCAAGCGTATAAGCATTTTATAACAGTTTTAGTGACCAAACAGAATTTTAAAACAGTGCTAACATATCACAAATAGCGTAAATAAATGCAAGAAATATGGCTAATAGTAATACATCATCATAGAGAAAAAATCAATACAATTAGGGCTTCACAGAGCCATACCTAAGAAAAAAATAGTACATGAGATGTCCGTGCTATTTGATAAGAACTGGAAAACCACTAAGTACACATAAAAGATAGAGACTCAAGGTGCGGGAGAGTCCGAGCTGTCACGAAGAAGTTCCCTAATCTCAGCTAGGGAACCCTCGGTGTGCTCTCGATGTAACTCGAAGTCGTCCCGTAGGTGGTCTATGGAGGAGCTCAGTCTCTGGTAATCAGACTGCATGGATTGAAAACTGGACTTCATCGTCATCTGGAGACTCGTGATAGCTCATAGGATGTCACCTAACCAGTCTGACCAGCACTCGAGTCACCAATAGGAGGTGCTCGGGTATCCGTCTCTATCTCAGCAGCCGTATCAGCATCCTCATCACTGTCACTCGCATCCTCTCGGATCCTTAGGCGCTTTCCGGCCTTCGGATAGAGGAATCCTTCACAAACAGTACATCCCATCTTCTTCAGAGATGAGATGTTGATGATGTCCGTCAATCCGATATCCTGAGCCTTGGAGGCAGGCAAAGGTACCCGGAAGTGCTGGAGGATGAACGTAATGAGCATCCCATAAGGAATACACCCGGAGTCGTTTGCTTCGTCGTTTATCATGTTGGCGAGCAGCAGAGAATATATACTAAAGTGGTGCCCAGATTTTAGGCACTAAATCAATACCGTATCTATTTTAAATAGATACCCTCGACTCTCGAGTCTCGGGTGGATGGTCCAACTGATAATCAACTGAAACATCTTTGAGTTGAGGGGCAAGTCACTACATGTGTGAAATGTAGTGGGTCTGTACACATAGTTAGGGTCACCCCTGACTATCCAATAGGCCTCCTCAACTTCAAAGTTGTCTGGCCATCCATCCAGACTCCATTGAACCCCTCTTATAGGGATTCTCAGAATGCTCATCAAGAGGTCAGTGTTGACCTCAAACTCCACACCGCTAACTCTGGTTCTGAATCTCAGAGCCAAAGGACTGGGTTTCACCAAGTTCGCATAGAACTGGTGAATCAGTCGCGGGTAATATTTTTCATGAATTCTGACCAGTGGGGTCAGATTTATTACCTCAAAGGCTGGTAGAATATCGAAATTACCATGACGAATAGAGTCGAAATCAACGACTCTACCCGTCATGATTTTCTCGTGACGGATTATAGAATTATACCTCTTATGAGCCGCTGGGCTGTGAAACAGAGTCTGCTCCAACTCTGTTCTGGGCTCCTTGCTGGATGAGCCTGCTGCTCCTTTCCCTTTCGACTCCGAAGCCGAAGGTTTTGAAGACCTTGGCTTTTTAGGCGCATTAGGTCCACTTGTTGTGAGTTTTATACGGATTTTGTCACTCATTTTGGAGAAATCTGGAGTTTTTGGAAAAAGTGATTTTGGTAAAAATGAGAGATTTTAACCGTAGAAAGTTAAAAATCTCTTTAGGAATGAGTAGATCGGTGTGTTTAGAAGGGATTTGGATGGTTTTTGGATCAAAAGGATGAATTTTCTAGAGAGAGAAAGCTTGGGCTCTTTGAAAATGGCGTAAAAATGGCAAAAATGAACAGTCTCTTTTATAGAATCGCGATACCAGTCGACTGGGGTTGATATACCAGTCGACTAGGTCCTTTTGAAAAGATGAACAGTTTCTTTACCAGTAGACTGGGTAAACTGGCAGTGAGTTACCAGTCGACTGGGAGACAAGGGTTTTTCAAAAAATTGGCTCCAAACAGGATTTGATCTTATAGACGACTGGAGAAGACTTACCAGTCGTCTGGAGTATTTGGCAGAGAATTACCAGTCGACTGGGTCAAAATTATCAGTCGACTGGAAGATCTGGCAGAGACTTACCAGTCGACTGGGTCACATGTACCAGTCGACTGGACCCTTAGTAAAATTTTCAGTCTTGAATTTTTAGCACGAATTTGTTTATCTATGACATTTTTGAGTGAGGGAAATAATTAAACAATGATTAATACTCTTTCACTCAATGTCAAACATGCAAATGATGAAATGAGATGCAATCAAACATTCAGTTTATCTAAATCAAGCAATCCCATCAACATTCTAATCTTACAAAAACTAGCTTCACTTAAGGGTTTTGTAAGAATATCAGCTATTTGATCTTCTGAAGGAATGAATTCCAATCTTATATCACCTTTTTGAGCATGGTCTCTTAGAAAATGATGTCTAATCTCTATATGCTTGGTTATAGAGTGTTGAATATGATTTTTGGTTAGGTTGATGGCACTAGTATTATCACAAAATATAGGAATATTTTTTAGACTCATGCCATAGTCTTCTAGTTGTTGTTTCATCCATAATACTTGGGCACAACAATTGCCAGCTGCTACATATTCCGTCTCAGCGGTTGATAGTGCAACGGAATTCTGTTTCTTGGAGAACCAAGAAGTTAACATAGCACCTAAGAATTGGCATGTTCCACTTGTGCTCTTTCTATCTAACCTATATCCAACAAAATCAGCATCTGAATATCCTACTAGCTCAAAAGATGATTCTCTAGAGTACCATAATCATATGGTCTGGGTTCCTTGCAGATATCTAAGGATTCTTTTTACTGCAACTACATGTGATTCCTTAGGATTATACTGAAATCTAGCACACATGCATACACTGAACATTATATCAGGTCTATTTGCAGTCAAATAAAGTAAAGCACCTATCATGCTTCTATAATATTTAGAATCTACAGTTTTACCTCCTTCATCAAGATCAAGTTTAGTAGTTGTGCTCATAGGTGTTCCAATTGACTTTGAGCTTTCCATCCCGAACCTCTTAAGTAGATCTTTGATGTACTTTTGTTGATTGATGAAGATACCTCATTTTAGTTGCTTGATTTGCAGTCCAAGGAAGTAGGTAAGTTCTCCCATCATGCTCATTTCAAATTCACCTTGCATGCACTTTGCAAACTCTTGACACATAGATTCATTAGTAGCACCAAATATAATATCATCAACATATATTTGAACTATTAAAGTGTCATTTTTGTGAAGAGAGTTGTGTCTATTTTACCTCTTACAAAATCATTGTCAATCAAAAATTTACTTAATCTTTCATACCATGCTCTTGGAGCTTGCTTCAACCCATATAGAGCTTTAGGAAGTTTATAAACATGATTTGGAATACTAGGATTTTCAAATCCAAGAGGTTGTTCAACATAAGCCTCTTCTTCTATAAAGCCATTTAAAAAGGCACTTTTCACATCCATTTGAAATAGCTTGAATTTATTAAAGCATGCAAAGGCTAATAACATTCGAATAGCTTCTAATCTAGCTACGGGAGCATAGGTTTCATCAAAATCTATTCCTTCCTCTTGGTTATATCCCTTAGCAACTAGTCTAGCCTTATTTCTAGTTACTATACCATTTTCATCCATTTTATTTCTATATACCCATTTAGTTCCAATAATTGAATGATCTTTAGGTCTTAGAACTAGTTTCCAAACATTGTTTCTCTCAAATTAATTTATCTCTTCCTGCATTGCAATTATCCAATCATTATCTTTTTCAGCTTCTATAAATGTCTTAAGTTCTACTTGAGACAAATAAGCTACAAAATTGCAAATATTTCTAATGGAAGAGCGAGTTCTTACCCCTTGTGAAGGATCACCAATTACTTGATCAATTGGATGATGATTTACATACCTCCAATCCTTGGGTAGATTTTCCTCTTGTTGACTTGAGGATGGTTGGTCCAAATTGGGAGTTGTCATCCCTTCATTTGTTTGAGGAGAACTCCCTTTTGGGTCAATAATGGGAGTAGGAGTTTCCATTCTTGGAAAAAAATCTGCATCATCTTTAAATGAAACTTCTCCATTACTCATTGGGTTAGATTCATCGATAGTTACATGCACAAATTCTTCTACTACTAGAGTTCTCTTATTGAAAACTCTATAAGCCTTACTAGTAGTTGAATATCCTAAAAATATCCCTTCATCGATCTTGGAATCAAATTTACCCAAGTTAGTTTTATTGTTATTTAAGATGAAGCACTTACTACCAAAGGCACGAAAATAGGAAATATTGGGCTTTCTCCCTTTCCATAGTTCATAAGGTGTTTTATCAAGAAAATGCCTTATCAAAATTCTATTTAAAATATAGCAAGAAGTA
Organism: Bretschneidera sinensis; assembly: GCA_023935145.1. Classification (NCBI taxonomy): domain Eukaryota; kingdom Viridiplantae; phylum Streptophyta; class Magnoliopsida; order Brassicales; family Akaniaceae; genus Bretschneidera; species Bretschneidera sinensis. Next base: position 139,067,933 of record CM043699.1, read on the forward strand.
TTCACGGCTTCAGCCCAAAAATATTTTGGTAAATTATTTTCACAAAGCATTGTTCTTGAAAATTCTTCTAGAACTCTATTTTTCCTCTCAACAACTCCATTTTGTTGAGGAGTTCTAGGAGCTGAAAAGTTGTGATTAATTCCATTTTCATCACAAAATTTTGAAAAGCTTTGATTTTCAAATTCTTTGCCATGATCACTTCTTATGTTTGAAATACAAATTCCTTTTTCATTTTGTACCTTTTTGCAAAACTTTTCAAATCCTTTGAAAGCTTCATCCTTATAAGCAATAAAAATAACAAAGGTATATCTTGAATAGTCATCAACAATAACAAGAGCATATTGATGGCCACCTAGACTAATGGTACTAATTGGACCAAATAAGTCCATATGCAAAAGCTCCAAAGGTCTAGTAGTTGAGACTACATTTTTTGTTTTAAAAGATATCCTAGTTTGTTTTCCCATTTGACAAGCATTGCAAATTTTGTCTTTTTCAAAATTGATTTTAGGAAGTCCAATAACTAAATCTTTTCTTGAAACAATTTTTAGCAAATTCATGTTTACATGCCCAAGCCTTCTATGCCATAGCCATTGATTTTCACTAAAAGCAGGAAAACATTTTTCATTATCAGAATGCAAGAATTTCAAATCAACTATATAGACATTTTCATGTCTATGGCCAATAAATTTGATTTTGTTGCTCTTGATGTCTATAACTAGACAATGAGAGGTCTCAAATGTGACTTTGTATCCTTTGTCACATAATTGACTAATGCTAAGTAAATTTGGCTTAAGGCCTCGTACTAGCAATACATTATCTAAGGTTGAGAAATCATTACCGACGTTTCCATGCCCAATGATCTTTATTTTAGTATTGTCTCCAATGGTCACAAGTCCACCATCTCTTAGAGTTAGCTCCTTGAATACGCTTTTATCACCGGTCATATGCTTCGAGCAACCGCTATCAAGGTACCAACAGTTACCTTTCTCCTTTGTGTGAAGGCAAATCTACATCACACAAGGATATATGATAGCACTTTTAGGTACCCAAAATTTCTTGGGTCCTTTGGGGTTAGTCCTTGAAAATACGGTTCCTTTTGGGACCCATACTTTCTTAACATGAGGTGCTCTATGAACAAGTTGATGATGCACAGTCCTAGCATGATAGTCATAGAAATTTCTAGGATGTCTTACATGTGAATTCCTATAATCCTTAGGATAATAGTTCCTAGGATACATGTTTCTATGGTAAGGAGTATGAAAATTCATGTCATTTCTATAAAGAGTATGATGATGCATTCTAGGATACCCATGATGATAATTCCTAGGATGAGCACGAGCAGAATGCATTCTTTGATTATACACATTGTTCCTAGAATGAGCATGATAATTATTTCTAGGATGTGTATGAGCATTTCTAGAATGAGCATACATATAACCATAAGTATTTTTAGGATGCTTCAATTTAGTATGATCATTTAAGTTTCTAGACTTCCTAGCATTTATCGAGAGAGTGCTTTTAATAATGCTAGGAGCTTTTGAAGTAGAAGCTCCATCTACACAAGAGGCTTTCATGAATAAGCTTTCTTTTGTTTTTTGTTTTCCCAATGGAGAATATCCTACACCAGATTTTCCTCCACTTAATCTTTGGGAAGAAAACACTTCATCAAGTTTTTCTTTACCAAGCATAAGTCTAGATATAGTACTGTTTAATTCAGAAATTTTATTTTTCAAATTCTCATTTTCATCTTTAAGAAAGTCTTGAGACGAATCATACAGTAAAGATGATAATTTTTCTTTTTCTTCTCTAAGAATTATCATTTCTTTAGAAAGAGATGATACTTCTTTCTTAAGAACAGAATTTCTAGAATCAAATTTCTTTAATTCTTCATGCATTTCATTTATGACTTCTAGCAGTTCTTCACTACTAGTAACAATATTATTTTTTGAAGAGGGAGAAGATGTTACCTCACTTTCATCATCGATTGCCATCAAACAAAGGTTGACAATTTCCTCGTATCCGATTTCTTTGTCTGATGACTCATCTTCTTCGTCATCACTCCAGGTAGTTGCTACCATAGCTTTCTTCTTGAAGCCCTTGTATGGTTTGTTTGAAATCGGACAGTCAGCTTTTATATGTCTTGGCTTCTTGCAGCCATAGCACATAAGTGGTTCCCTTTTTGAGGTGGGATCCTTTGAGTAAGGTTTCTTGCTTTTCTTCAAAAACCTATGGAATCGTCTGGTGATTAAAGCCATTTCACCATCCTCTTCACTGCTCTCTGCTTCTTGTTCTAATTCTTTTTCTTTGTTACTCGTAGAAGCTTTGAGAGCAATTTGCTTTTTCTTCTTCTCATCATCATTGACGATGGAAGTCATTTCTTCCATCTCGTATGTCAATAATGACCCAAGCAGCGTCTCAACATCAAGCTTGTCAAGATTTTTGGCCTCCTGAATGGCTGTCCTCTTTGGTTTCCATTTTGGTGGCAGAGATCTTAAGATTTTTCTGGTTAGTTCAACTTCCTCAATATTCTTGCCAAGCAATTTTAAACCATTTATAATAGTAGTGAATCGTGAGTGCATTTCAGAAATGGTTTTGTTAGGAGACATCTTAAAAGATTCATACTCAGAAATTAGCATGTAAATTTTAGACTTTTTTACTTCACTTGTTCCTTCATATGTGACTTGTAATTTATCCCATATTTCTTTAGCAGAAACACATGCAGATATTTTGTTATATTCAGAAATATCTAATGCACAATGTAGCATGCTTGTTGCTCTGCTATTGAAAGACATCGTTCTACAATCCTCGTCAGTAAACTCAGTTTTGAGTTTAGCCATTATATGAAGAGTCTCTCCAATAACTATTTCTTTTGAAGGAATTTTAGGTCCTTCTTCTATAATTCTCCATAGATTGTAATCTTGTCCTTCGACGAAGATTTTCATTCTATTTTTCCAATAGTTATAATTTGAGCCATTGAACAATGGTGGTATAGTATAAGAGTGTCCCTCAGAGTAGCTATTTGCTGCCATTGGATCAACTCTAGGATTTTAAGCCTAATAAAGAGAACGAGGCTCTGATACCAATTGTAGCTCGAGGTTTCAACCCAAAGGGGGGTGAATTGGGTTTTTTAAAAACTTTTCGCGGAATTAATATAAGTTTATAAAAACTAATAAGCAACAGATAATAAATACAAGTAATGAGCTGTAAATAAAGAGTTTAAGGAAAGAGGATGCAAACACAATTATAGTGGTTCGGCAATATCGGATTCGTTCTGACCCTACGTCTACTCTCTTCAAGGAACACCTTGAAGTAATCCACTAAGAAAACTTAGTCGCACAACTTAGCCGGGTGTTGCACAAACCGTACACAAGCAAATTACAGGAATTGCTTAAACCGAAAAATCCCCTTCCTTTCGGAAGTTTCCCCTTCCTCTCGGAAGTAATCCCTTTACAAAGATGGTGTAAAGTAAAAGGTAGAGAGACAGCAAATTAAAGCTTATTACAACAGAAATGTCTCTCTTTCAAAGTAAAGCTTGAAGAAATGGCTCAACAAGATTATTTCAAAGCTTTTTGTGTTTCAAGAGTATAAAAACTTGATTATGTGAGATCAACTCTTTTTGAATATGTTCAGCTTGTTTTTGAATGCTTAACTGAATGGGTTTATATAGCAATCAATTAATATGGCCGTTTAGGACTTTAATTTGAAAAAGATTTACTTTAAAACGTTCAGATTTGGAGTCCAACGGTCATATTTTTTAACTACCAGTCAACTGAGTCAATATACCAGTCAACTGGGTTCACTTGAAAAATACTCGTTTTCAGACCTTCTGGGTATCCAGTCGACTGGTATATATCATCCAGTCAACTGGGGACTTTCTGTCTATTTTACCAGTCGACTGGGTTGATTCATCCAGTCGACTGGAAACTTACTGGTCAAAGTACCAGTCGACTGGGTACCTTCTGACCTATATACCAGTCGACTGGTATATGTACCCAGTCGACTGAGTTGTCTTCCAACCCAGTTTTTCTTCTGCTTTTCATTAAAAACATTTAAAAATAATGGTTTTAGAAAAACCTTTTGTGTTTGAGCCATTGAACAAGCTAATACAATGTATGAGTGAGACTTACATTGGTTCTAAACCTTAAGACCTATACTAGATCTTCAGTCTTCACTTGATACTTGATTTGGTTCGAGTTTTTGCACTTTGTTCCTTGGTTGAATGTGTTTGATCCTTAATACAACTTAGTTTAAACATGTTAGTTAAATAACAGTTGTGTTTTGCCATCATTAAAATACGGGCGAGGGTCAACAGCTGCTTTGGCTTCTATTAGGAACTCTACTCCCAATATGAAGTCAAAGTCATCTAGGTTCTCCCAGCCCATGGACCAACTTTTAAGTTAACCTATGCCATCCCTTGGATGGGCTTCGCCTCAGAATTCACCGCCTTGACCATACTAGAGCCTTCTTCCAACTCTAAGCCAAGATTCTGAATTACCCTGTCAACAACAAAATTATTAGTAGCACTAGTATCAACCATTAGTAGTACCTTTCTGCCATTCATAGTGGCTTCCACATACATCAAGCCATGCAAAGTAAGGTTCTTCCCAATATGAATGGCAGATAATAGCTGCAAGGGACTCATTTGAACCGGGATCTCTGAATCACTATTACTGTTAGCGCTCCCTACCACCAATGCATTCAACTTTTCTTGTTTTGGGCACTCCTTTGCCTTATAAAAGCCATCACAGATGAAATAACCAGCAAACTTTCCTTTGTGCCCCATTTATTGCTCACCACCCTTAGAAGGATTTTGAGATTCCTTCTTCTTGTCACACTTCTTGGACTTCTTCCCATTACTTAAAGTGTTGGCCTTCTCTTTCTAAGAATCTCATTTCCTTTTACAATTAATGAATGTAGAATTTTGAAAGTCCACCAATCCCTCAGCCACCGTAACTACAGTAGGCAAGTATCGCACATTCTGCCTTCTCAGCTCTGTCTATGCATATGGCTGTAAGCCTGACAAGAAATTAAGCAACTTGTCTTCCTCCGACATGTTCTTGATGTCCAACATCAACGAACTGAACTTTTTCACATAGTCCCTCACCGTGCCGGAGTGTTTCAAGTTCTTAAGCAACTCCCTAGCCACCCAAGCAGTGTTGCAAGGAATGAATTGATCCCTCAACTCCTTGCGCAGAGTCTTCTATTTCTCAATTTTGGGTCTACCCGCATTACTATCATCATCTACACGTGTTCTCCACCACAATTTTGTATCACTAACTAAATACATAGAGGTTATAGTTACATTTTCTGTCTCGCAGATGTGAGTTGCCTTGAAATATTGCTCTATATCCTACAGAAAATTCTCCAAGTCACTTACGTTCCTTGCACTGCCAAAAGACATTGGTTCAAGGACTCTCAGCTTGGAAGACACCACACTTCCAAAGTCTTCACTTGAGCTTGCCACTAGCCTTTTTAACAAAATGAGCTCATCTGCAAACCTTTGAGTATGGCTTCTAAGCTCCTCGATCAGCAATGTGAAGTTGGAGTTCAAGCGAGTGATGCATGCCATCATGCCATCCAACTCCTTTTACACAACTCGATTATTGTTAGCTATCCCTTGTTGCACGCCTTGTAGCTCGTTACCCAATTTCCTGCATTGATTTGCAAGAGACACTACCTCATTGGACAACGGTGTGCCAACAAAATCCTCCAATCGAGTGACGTGTTCCAGCAACTCCACATTCTGAGCCATCTTTCCAAGCAACCCTTTTCAACCAACCGGGGTCTGATACCAATTGCCAAATAGGCTTACTTCAACACCAAATTTTCTGCCCTATAATGGTGCTAGTTTCCCTGAAACTAGTTAGCCAACCCAACTCACCCATAAAGCATAAGTGCACACAAGTGTTTATGGGCAAATGGCATTTCTTTGTTGTATTGCTACTAGCACAATGTACAAAGAATTAGACAAAGGCTTATAAGGAAAAGTGTTATTCAAACACCTTCTCTCTTTAGAAGTGTTTCTCTCTCTAGCATACTTAGCTCTCACTCTCTCTAAGATCTCTCTCCCTGAATCTCTCAATAAAATTAATGAAATGCTCCCTAAATCTCTCAAGATAGCTTTTTTCATTGTTTCCACGACCTTTGCCATCTGATCCTTTAATCTATATCCAGTTGCCAGACGATCCCATGTGGTAGCATCAAACACCTTTCCATTTTCCATAAGCCTGTTTACATATGCTTCGGCCTTTTCGAATAAACCCTTCTTACAATAAGCATTCATCATTACATTTTGAACCCGGTGTCAAATGAGACATGCGTAGATTCCCACTCTTTCAAGATCCTCTCAGCTCCATCAATGTCATCCAACTTGACCAGTGAACTTATCGTAGATACATAGCCTGAGTTGTAGAATTTACCGATCTTATACAACTTCCATAGGCGATACACCACTTCTTTTTTTCCAGCAGCAGCATATAGAGTGAGGAGAACTTCATAAGCAAACTTTCTTGTTTTATCATTGATTAGTTGCTCAGATCTCTTCAGCATAGTCAAAGCCTTTTCAATTAATCCAGCCTTTAAGTATCCATTTGCTGCAACAACATAAGAGTTCCAGCCCATGATGACGTAAGGATCAGCTTCCATTTTCATTAGAAGTTTCTCCATCCCTTCTACATTAGAAATAGCTGCATAAGCATTCAACCAGATGTAGTATGTGAACTGATCATGATCAATGCCTTTTCCTTCCATCTCTTGCATCAGCATGTCCATTTTCTCCTGTTTTCCAAGCTGAGAATAGAGCCTTAGCAATACATTGTAAGGGAGCGACGCTTTTACGAAACCTATCTCCCTTATTTTTCTCACCACGATCTCTGCTTTTTCCAATGACTTGTTGTTCAAGTAGCAGTTTAAAAGAGCTCCATAAACCTGGTAGCCTCTCATATCACTAGGGATGCTATTAAAATACTTCTCAGCTTGTTCTAGGCCGTGAACTTTTGGGACCAAATCGAGCGTAACTGCAACATCTCCAGGTGATAGGACATGATTCCATTGGTCACTCATCCATTCTGATATCTGACATTAAGGATTACCAACTCAAATAAGAGACAAGATGCAGGACACACTTTTAAGGATTATCAACTCAAATCTCATGCTTTGCACAATTGTTTGGCAGTTTAGCATGTATTGATTTTTTTTTTTTGTTTGAAAATTGTTCAAAAAACAAAGACAACTAAAAAGAGAGAAAGCATACATAAATTATGATTTCTCAAGATACTGTTTTTTAGCTCATTGCCTACTCTCTAAGCAATTTAAATGCCCTTCACAATGTTGAGAAGTATTTGCTTATACTAAATAAAATTACAAAAACATTCCAAACTATAATCAAACTTACTATAATAATGTAAAGTAATACATCCATAAACCATAATACATCCATAAGCCACAATCACAATCATCAAAATATCTAATAAAAATCACGTGAAAGAAAGATCTTTTAGTCAATTAATATTCAATTCTTGACAAGTGATCCTTATGAGATTTTTTACCAATTTGAATAATTATAATTAGGATTTAAGTGTGTATTAATATACTTTTAATATAAAATGATACAATTGCAATTTACAACAAGCTATACAAAAACTAGAGATTTTATACCTTTTCGAACTGATAAGAGAATTGGTATACTTTTATCATCTTCATAGAAGGGAAAAAAAAAAAAAAAAAACCCTAAAATTGAATCAATCAGATAAAGCATATATGAAAATGATTTAATGCTTAAAAAGAGTTAATTCAACTCTAAACTAAACTAATGTACAGTTATAGGCTGAAAGTACAAGTCATTATTTTTTTTCTCAAAAGAAGTACACTAGATTTAGATTTATGGGCTACAAAACAAGAAGTAACCCTTATATCTTTCTTTATCCTTCAATATTTGATGTAAGCAAGAATCGATTCTTAATTTATTCTGCACAACTTTACCAGCTGAGCTGAGTAGCATCAAGTCATCAACTATTAAGTCATCATTCTTGAAAAAGAAGTTGAGAGTCATCATTCTTGATAAAGAAGTTGAGAGTCCAAACCAATTGAAAACCCGGGTGTGCTCAGGCTCATGGAAGGATATAATTCTTCAAGGAAAATATCCCCTGGCATTTAGTTTAGATAAAAGAAAATGCAAGGGCAGTATGAAAATTCAAAAAATCATTTTTTTTAAACTAGCAGCAGATTATTGGGATTTTCCATGAAACATCAATGGATTCAGAGACCATTGAACCACCTTTTGACAAAAATAGCATCGCAAAAAGTCACCATATATCTTCTACACGCGCTTGTCATTTTTTTATATTCCAGCCACAGCATAATCGCTATCTTTCAGCGAGTCAACCACCACCACAAAACGAACTACAAACATCAATCGGCTCTTCTCCAAAATTCTGGCTGCCCATCTCCACCAAAAAAGCTACACGCGCCCCATCTAACAAGGTCTGCACGAAAAGTTCTATTTCCATTAACCGATTCTAATTCGATACGAGAGAGAAAAAAATGCAAAAGATAAAAGAAAACCTAGTTAAATGAGGTGCCTTATTGTGTTTGTCTAAAATAATTAGGTACAATACTAACGAGAACAAAAAGTTATTATCCTGCTCCAAGTAGGATTTGAATCCTCTTCATTTGAGGATTGAAATGGAAATCAAGTTCATAGTGAGATTGATTACCACAATGACAAACTTGAATTTGAATTTTCTCCATTTGATAATGTGGCATTTAATCTCACCATGAACTTGACTCCATTTCAATTCTCAAATGGAGAGGATCGCAATCCCTCCAACTAAACTGATGAGAAAATCCCGGAATATAATTTTAACCAAAAGGGTAGAGAAAAGTTGTTCAGTAATAAATAACAAATGGTACAGAAAGATAACTCACCATTCTTTGTTAATTAAATTAGGTATCTTTGGAAAGGTATTTTAACATCCCTAGAGATATGAAGGCTACCAAGTTTATGGAGCCCTTTTAAACAGCTACGCGAATAAGAAGTTATTGGAAAAAGCGAAGGCCATGTGGCAAAAAATGAGGGAGCTAGGGTTCGTAAAACAGTTGTTGCCTTACAATGTAATGCTTAACCTCTATTCTCAGCTTGGAAAACACGAGAAAGTTGACTTGCTAATGCAAGAAATGGAAGAAAAGGGCGTTGATCTTGACCAGTTCACATACAACATCAAGTTGAATGGTCATTCTGCCGTTTCTGATGCAGCGAGAAGATTCTAATGGAAGCTGATCCTCGCGTCACCATGGACTGGAACGCTTATGTTGTTGTGGCGAATGAGTACTTAAAAGCTGGATTACTTGAAAAGACTTTGCCTATGCTGAAGAGATGTCAGCAAGTAGTCAATGATAAAATAAGAAAGTCAGCTTATGAAGTTCTCCTTTATATGATGATGCTGGGAAGAAAGAAGTGTATCGCATATGGAATTGTATAATAATTTGGGAAGGTTCTACTACTCAGGGTCAGGGCATCTATCTATGATAAGCTCACTGGTAAAATTGGATGACATTGATGGGGATGAGAGGATCTTGGAAGAGTGGGAATCTGGGCATGTCTTATTCGACACCCAGGTTCTAAATCTAATAATAGTGCTTATTTTAAGAAGGGTAAGTTGAAAAAAGCTGAAGCATATGTAAACAAACTTATGGAAAATGGAACGGTGCTTGGCTACCACATGGGATCGTTTGGCAACTGGATATAAAGTAGAGAATCAGATGGAAAAGGCAATGGAAACAATGAAAAAAGCTTTCTTGGCAAGACAGCCAGGATGGAAACTGAACTGTTGTACTTTGGCTGCAAGTCTAGACTATTTAAAAGGTCAAGGAGAGCTTTTGAGATTACTTAGTGAACAAGGTCATCTCTGAGTAGATACATATCATAAAATCAATAAATAGATACTAATTTTCAAGTCTAAGAATCATTTACTATTGCAATTTTGATTGCAGATTGTTGCAAACTTAATACTTATCTGCTTATAATTTAAGAATATTTTTTTTTATAAGTAATAATTTAAGAATAATTTTTGGAAGTAAGAATCAAAATATAGTCCTTCTCTAATTTCTCCAAACGGTTTAAACAGGATCAAAGTAAGCTGGAATATCCAGAATTTCCTGGACATATGGGAGTAACTGCAATTAGTAAAAGCGAATCTTGAATTTGGGATTCATTCAAAAAAATTCTTACAATGGTCAAAACAATGAACAAGCAAATTCAACTGAAGACGCTAATGTTGATATACTCTCATTGTGAATCAACCAAGCAAATGTATCAATACTGTCAAATAAACTCATTTATATCATATATAAAACTGAAAGAAAAAGGGGAAGACGGTTGATTATCCAACATACACAACAGAAAAAAAAACTCCATTGCTTTATTGACTAAATCGAACTCGTGGAAGCATAAAAAAAACACTAAGAAATCGAGCTCCTTAGGGCCAGTTTAGTTTTGACAAGGAATGGAATGTGAATGGAATAGAATTAGAAGCCTGATGAACATACTTTACTATATAAAAAAAAAATAACACTTCATTGCCTCAATCCGTCTCAAGGCTTATTTTCAGAGCGTTAATCCTATTTCATTTCATTCCATTTATTGTGCAAATCAAATGAGGTCTAAAAGGTATTGTATTCAACTCCACGCATGGGAAATCTCCCTTCAAGAAATTGAAAAAATCGACAAAAGTAAAAAATGGGTGGAGAAAATGGAACCTGAAGAGCACGATTGAATCGTCGAAAATCCTATAACATACGAATGAGATACTGAAGTTTTCGTTTATCAGCGGTTCTTCTTTCACTGACCCACTGCTCGAGCACTTGCCATACTGAGAGTTTCGGGTCTCGAATTCTTAGAATCCGATCATAAAGCGAGTCCTCTGAAGAAGAAGAAGGATGGGTTAAGCGACGCCATCCTCCCTCTTCAGTTGTTTTTTTTTAATTGGAGGGGGAGAAGAACAGGTTAGATAATTAATCAAGAAGAGGTGGATTTCGGTTCTGTTCGAGACCGATTCTCTGTTAACGTAAGGTGATCTTTTAGATCAATTAAAATATATTTAACAAAGACTCTATTAATTTTTTTTAAAATTAATTTTAATATTTTTTAATGTTTTATTCTGTAAAAATTTAGAATATTAAAACCCTAAATATTTTGTCCTATCTTTTAATATTTTTATACGTTTTTTTCTTCTTAAAATGATGTTTTATAATTAATAAAATAATTATTTTTATTACAATATAAATTTGTATTACAATACTATCACAGTCAATAAATTCGATAAATACATTAAAAAATAGATAAATAATTTGCACACAGAGAATCAAGTCTAAGATTTTACAATTTTAGGATTCAAACTTTAACTATTAGACCAATACTTTAACCGTATCCCTTTATGTCTTAAATTTGATCGATTTACATCATGCATTACAAAGTATATTCGATAGGTTTTTCCGATTAAAATTTCATTCAAATTAAAATCAGTAGACACGTGCAACCCCCATAAAGTGTCTCATTTGAATTAAAAAAAAAAAAAAAAAAGAAGGTATGATAGTATTTTTTTCATAATTATCTTCATGAATTACATATTAGGAAGTTAGGAATTTTGAGCTTAAAAAAATAAGAAACGAGATTTGTCGGAGAAAATAAAAAATGACATAATTGCTTTTCAATTTCAAATAAAACACACATCTAAGTTGTACGTGTGCACCGAATATAATTTGGCACAAATTTTGATTGGATACTCTGTTATGATGCATAATATAAATTTATCAAATTTAAAATAGATATTAAAATATGAGGTGTCAAGATATTCATAATAACTCATAATCTTACAAATAGTAATCATCCTATTCGGTAACCAAACCAAGGATACGGAGAGAAATTTTTTATGTAGATCGGTGTCAAAAATTATTTTTTGACACAAGCTGATAGATAATAAACATCTCATAAAATATGAATCCGATACTTATTTTTAAGAATGTGGATATGCTTAAGCTTATGAGGTGCTTATAATTCTTGGCACCATATCAAGGAAGAACTTTTTTTATGCGTGTCTGTTTTTGGTGAGATCACAAGGGCTTATCCAATGAGTATATATATATATATATATATCACTCAATTAACAAATCCAAGTTAAAGCAAAAAAAAAACATAATAAAGATAATTTTTTTAGTTTTTAAGTTGGATTTAAGCAAGTCTCAATCGGTGTCACAGTAAAAACGATGTAATCGAGTTGTGTTTGTATAAGTGCAATTCGATGTTTGTTTGGATGTACTTTCAATCTTCGATAAAATGACTAAATCACACCATTGTTCATTATAGTTTAGTCATTTGATTAAATTGATTTTTAAAGTTTTAATTTAGTCAAATATTTTTTTAAAATATTAATTTAGCTCGATTAAATTCTTATAGTTTCAATTTTATCAAATAAATTTTTAAAATTTTAATTTAATCCTATTAAGTCCTCTGTTAGTTTCTATAATCTAAAATGGCCTACCTGATTTAGATTCTTAGCCACTTAGATAAAAAACAACATGTATTCTCCTACTTAAATTTAATGTGATCAACAAAAGGCCACATCATTAAATAGAGGTATTGAGCTCAATGTTTAACTTTGGAATCCTTCACTCTATCACAAACCATGTGCTCTTATGTTTAACTAACCATTGTTCATTGATATGAGGGATTTGTTAATCATGTTATTCTCAAGTGACTGTTAAGCTAGCAAGATAATTTACATATGTTAGGAAAAATTACCGGGTCGAAGCTAACACACAACTAAAGTGAAATAAGAAAAATAAAGATAAAATGGACACAATTATTTTACGTGAAAAAACTCCCGAACAAATTTAGGGTAAAAAAACCACGGGCAAATGTAAGAGGATTTCACTATTGTAAAATAGGGATTACAACATCTTCTCTCTAATTACAATGAGATAACAGTTGTCTAATCTCTATTGTAATAGGAGAAACAACTCTCTCACAAAATCGGGAAAATATTACTTACAAAGAATGAACAAATTTTCCTCTCTAAGTAGTAACTCTCAAGAAAACTCTCACATTCTCTCTAATACTCTTCTTGGTGTGTATATTTGACTTCCAATGAGAGCCTATTTATAGGCTTCAAGAATATTATTGTTCATTCACATGGCCACCTTTGTATTTTGTCCATGTGGTCTTCACTTTAACACCTTTGTCTTGTGGAGAAAGTGGCTTTACCACTAAAAATGTCATCTCTCATTACATTCTCCCACTTAAAGTCACTTTCATAATCCTTCCATCCTTCCTCACTTGCCAAATCCATGCTTGCTTACGTTTCCGCTAGACCACATGAGGATCTACACCATTTAAACTTGTCAGTGTTGATCGGCTTGGTTATAACATCTGTTAGGTTCTCGTCGGTGTAAATCTTCTGCATATCCACACTACCTTCTTCCACTACTTCTCGAACGAAGTGATACTGAACCCTTATGTGCTTTGTCCGTGAATGAAAAGCTGGATTCCTCGTAATGTGCAAGGCACTCTGACTGTTACAAAATGGAACAATCTTCTCCTGCTTGTGCCCGAGCTCTTCCAATAACCTTTGTACCCAAACTGCTTCCTTGTAAGCTTGTGTAGCCACCATGTATTTTGCTTCCGTTGTAGATAGAGCCACAACCGTCTGCAGTTTAGAAACCCAGCTTACAGCTCCTCTTGCAAGTGTAAACACATAACCTGTAGTAGACTTGTTTTTATTGAGATCCTCTGCAAAATCTGAATCAACATAGCCTCTGACAGTAAAATCTGATCCTCCATAACATAACGCAGCATCTGAGGTTCCTCTGATGTATCTCAGAACCCTCTTCACAGTATTCCAATGCTCTCCACCAGGATTCGTCATAAATCGACTAACCACTCCCACTGCTTGTGCAATGTCTGGTCTTGTACAAATCATAGCAAACATTAAACTTCTCACTGCTGATGCATACGGTACTCGAGAATTCTTCCTCCTCTTTTCTTCATTGCTAGGACACGTACTTGAGGATAACTTGAAATTAATAGGAAGTGGGGTAGAAATTGGCTTACTATCTTGCATGTTGAAGCGTCGCAAGATCTTGTTAAAGTAGTTCTTCTGGGAAAGCCAAATCTTCCTGTTATTTCTGTCTCGGTGAATCTGCATCCTTAGAATCTTGTTTGCTGGTCCCAAGTCCTTCATATCAAACTCCCTAGCCAACTGTGCCTTCAATTTTTGGATTTGATCTCTATTGGGGCCTGCTACCAACATGTCATCCACATACAACAAAAAGATAATAAAATCATTATCACCATCAAACCTTTTAAAGTACGTACAATGGTCTGAATTGAGTCTGTTGTATCTAAGGCTAATAATGAAGGAATCAAATCTTTTGTACCAACACCTCGGTGCCTGTTTGAAACCGTATAGAGATTTGTTCAACCTGCAAACCAAGTTCTCCTTTCCTGTTTCAGCAAAACCTTCTGGTTGGAGCATATAGATTTCTTCTTCAAGTTCTCCATGAAGAAATGCAGTTTTCACATCCAACTGCTCCAGATGTAAGTCAAACGTAGCACACATAGCCAGGACTACTCTGATTGTTGTAAGCCGAACCACCGGGGAAAATATCTCATTGAAATCAATACTTTCTTTCTGAATGAATCCCTTTACCACCAGTCTTGCACGAAACCGTTCCACTTGATCACTACTATCTTGCTTGATCTTGTAGACCCATTTGTTACCTATGGATTTTCTCCCATGTGGCAATGGTACCAGTTCCCAAGTCTTGTTCTTGTGTAGAGCTTCAATTTCTTCCTGCATTGCTGCCATCCACAAAGACACATCCGAGCTACTTGTAGCTTCTTAGAAAGTTGAGGGCTCTCCATCCTCCGTTAAAAGATAGTATGCAACATTGCTCTCAGTGACATACTCTGAATACCAAGCTGGCGGCCTTCTTTCACGAGTTGACCGGCGAGCTTCTGGAGCTTCAGACTCGACTGGTTCTTGTACCTCGTGCTCTGGTGCTGCTTCAATAGAAACTGGAGTTTCTTGTACCGGATTATTTTCCACCTGTATTGTTGTAGTCTCTGAAACCTTTTTTGACATGCTATTGTCTCCATCTTTTTGTAATAGTTGATCTTCTGCAAATATCACATCCCTGCTGACAGCAACCTTGCAGGTAGTGGGATCCCATAGGCGATACCCCTTTACTCTGTCAGCATACCCCAAGAATATACACCTCCTAGATTTCGGATTCAACTTCGTTCTTTCTTGGGCATTGTACATCACATACGCAGGACATCCAAAAGAATGTAAAGTGGAGTAGTCCACTGGCTTACCAGTCCACATCTCCATCGGTGTCTTTAAATTAATTGCTATTGATGGCGACCGATTTATCACATAACAGGCGGTTTTGGATGCTTCTGCCCAAAAAGAGTTGGGTTGACCTGCAGTCCTCAACATAGCTCTCATCCTTTCTATAAGAGTTCTATTCATCTGCTCTGCCACTCCATTTTGTTGAGGCGTGCATGTGACTATGAACTGTCGTTTGACACCTTCTCGCTTACAAAGAGCAAGAAACTCGTCGTCTGTGTACTGTCTTCCATTATTTGTCCTTAAGCACTTGATCTTTTTCCCATATTCAAGTTCCACCCGCGCTTTGAAGTCTTTGAATACCAGAAATACATCTGACTTCTTCTTGATTGGATACACCCAACATCTCCTAGAATAATCATCAATGAAAGACACAAAGTACTTTGCTCCTCCTAGGGACATTTATGGTGACTCTTATACATCAGAATGAATCAAGTCTAGAATGCATTTACTCCTAGCATCAGATCTGCTAAACTTCAATCTATGCTGCTTACTTGTAACACAATGCTCACAGAAAGATAGATTTACCGACTTGAGCCCTGGAAGTAGCTTTCTGTTAGAGAGAATCTTCAAACCTCGTTCCGAAATGTGACCTAGTTTGAGATGCCACATCATCGTCGACTCTTCTCTCTTGTTGATTGACGTAACACATGCATCAGCTTCCTTCAGTGTTTCTCTTTTTAGCATGAATAGATTCGTTGCGATCTTTTTTGCCTTCATAACTACAAGTGCACCTTTGACAATCTTCAGGATCCCATTTTCGATATGGGTCTTGCATCCAAGACTATCTATTTTCCCCAAAGACAATAGATTCTTTCTCAGGCCCTTCACGTGTCGTACATCCTAAATAGTGCGAACTGTACCATCAAACATCCTTATCTTGATAGTACCAATACCAGCAATCTCCAAAGCATGATCATCACCCATGTGTACAGAACCTCCTGAGACTGGTTCATATTTGTGAAACCATTCTCTCTGAGATGTCATGTGCCATGTTACTCCTGAGTCTAGTAACCAAATGTCAGTGAACTGTTTTCTGCCTCCAACTGTCGTTGTTGACTCGCTGTATAGAACTTCACCATCATCTGAGGCACTTGCCACATTCCCTTGAGCATTTGATAACTCAGGGACTCCAGTCTTCTTTGTGTACCAACAATCCTTCTTGACATGCCCTTTCTTGCCACAGTTGTAGCACTTGAAATTCTTCTTACTTTTTGATTTCGATCTACCATGATTCTGACTCCCACTGGGGCCAAGTTCCATTGATCTTTCTCTCATCATCGTCAAAGCTTCCGCTTGCTGCGAACCTGTCTATCTGTCTTCCTTATTTTTGCGCCTGATTTCTTCTTCCAAAACAGTAGCTGCAATTTCGTCGAAAACTAGATAGTCCGTGAGGATTTTGTTCGTCAAGTTGATGATGAGTTGATCATATGAGTCAGGTAGACTTTGTAATAGAAGATCTGCACGTTCAAATGT
This sequence comes from Bretschneidera sinensis, assembly GCA_023935145.1. Lineage (NCBI taxonomy): Eukaryota > Viridiplantae > Streptophyta > Magnoliopsida > Brassicales > Akaniaceae > Bretschneidera > Bretschneidera sinensis. The sequence continues at coordinate 139,084,813 of CM043699.1, forward strand.
CTTTATTGTGTAACCCATCGATGTAAGTTGCGAAAATAAAGTATTCAAAATGTTGATGTGGTCGGTCACCGACGTGGATTCCGTCATCCGAAGAGTGTAAAGTCTTCTCTTTAAGAAGATCTTATTGTGTAGTGACTTGGCCTCGTACAGTCTTGTTAGAGTATCCCAAATCTCCTTCGCAGTCTTCTTTTCCACCACACTAGATAACACTCCATTGTCTAGTGCTAAGTGCAGATCGGCAATTGCGATGTCGTCCATCTCGTTCCACTTGCTGTCGTCAGTGATCTCTGCGGGCCTTTCTTCAATTGCTGCCAAACAATTGTCTTTCCTCAAAATTGCCTTAATCTTCATTTTCCACAACGAGAAATTACTCCCGTTAAACTCTCAACATCAAACTTTATTGTAGTTGACATCTCGTTCACAACGATCTGCTTCACACCACTCAATCAATAGCTCTGATACCACTGTTAGGAAAAATTACCGGGTTGAAGCTAACACACAATTAAGTGAAATGAGAAAAATAAAGATAAAATAGACACAAGTATTTTACGTGGAAAAACCCCCGAACGAATTTGGGGTTAAAAAACCACAGACAAGTGTAGGAGGATTTAACTATTGTAAAATAGGGATTACAACATCTTCTCTCTAATTACAATGAGATAACAATTGTCTAATCTCTATTGTAATAGGAGAAACAACTCTCTCACAAAATCAGGAAAATATTACTTACTGTTGACCCTCGCCCGTATTTTAATGATGGCAAAACACAACTGTTATTTAACTAACATGTTTAAACTAAGTTGTATTAAGGATCAAACACATTCAACCAAGGAACAAAGTGCAAAAACTCGAACCAAATCAAGTATCAAGTGAAGACTGAAGATCTAGTATAGGTCTTAAGGTTTAGAACCAATGTAAGTCTCACTTATACATTGTATTAGCTTGTTCAATGGCTCAAACACAAAAAGTTTTTCTAAAACCATTTATTTTTAATGTTTTTAATAAAAAAGCAGAAGAAAAACTGGGTTGGAAGACAACCCAGTCGACTGGGTACATATACCAGTCGACTGGTATATGGGTCAGAAGGTACCCAGTCGACTGGATGAATTAACCCAGTCGACTGGTACTTTGACCAGTAATTTCCCAGTCGACTGGATGAATCAACCCAGTCGACTGGTAAAATGGACAGAAAGTCCCCAGTCGACTGGATGATATATACCAGTCGACTGGATACCCAGAAGGTCTGAAAACGTATATTTTTCAAATGAACCCAGTCGACTGGTATCTCGACCCAGTCGACTGGTAGTTCAAAAATATGACCGTTGGACTCCAAATCTGAACGTTTTAAAGTAAATCTTTTTCAAATTAAAGTCCAAAACGGCCATATTAATTGATTGCTATATAAACCCATTCAGCACAGCATTCAAAAACAAGTAGCACATATTCAAAAAGAGTTGATCTCATATAATCAAGTTTTTATACTCTTGAAACACAAAAAAGCTTTGAAATAATCATATTGAGCCATTTCTTCAAGCTTTACTTTGAAAGAGAGACATTTCTGTTGTAATAAGCTTTCATTTGTTGTCTCTCTACCTTTTACTTTACACCATCTTTGTAAAGGGATTACTTCCGAGAGGAAGGGGAAACTTCCGAAAGGAAGGGGATTTTTCGGTTTGCAATTCCTGTAAATTGCTTGTGTACGGTTTGTGCAACACCCGGCTAAGTTGTGCGACTAAGTTTTCTTAGTGGATTACTTCAAGGAGTTCCTTGAAAAGAGTAGACGTAGGGTCGGAACGAATCCGATATTGCCGAACCACTATAACTGTGTTTGCATCCTCTTTCCTTAAACTCTTTATTTACAGCTTTCTACTTGTATTAATTATTTGTTGCTTATCAGTTTTTATAAACTTGTATAAATTCCGCGAAAGATTTTAAAAACCCAATTCACCCCCCCTCTTGGGTTGAAACTTCGAGCTACAATTGGTATCAGAGCCTCGTTCTCTTTATAAGGCTTAAATTCCTAGAGTTGATCCAATGGCAGCAAATAGCTACTCTGAGGGACACTCTTATACTAGACCACCATTGTTCAATGGATCAAATTATAACTACTGGAAAAATAGAATGAAAATCTTCGTCGAATGACAAGATTACAATCTATGGAGAATTATAGAAGAAGGACCTAAAATTCCCTCAAAAGAAATAGTTATTGGAGAGACTCTTCATACAATGCCTAAACTCAAAACTGAGTTTACTGACGAGGATTGTAGAACGATGTCTCTCAATAGCAGAGCAACAAGCATGCTACATTGTGCATTAGATATTTCTGAATATAACAAAATATCTGCATGCGTTTCTGCTAAAGAAATATGGGACAAATTGCAAGTCACATATGAAGGAACAAGTGAAGTAAAAAAATCTAAAATTTACATGCTAATTTCTGAATATGAATCTTTTAAGATGTCTCCTAACGAAACCATTTCTGAAATGCACTCACGATTTACTACTATTATAAATAGTTTAAAATTGCTTGGCAAGAATATTGAGGAAGTTGAACTAACCAGAAAAATCTTAAGATCTCTACCTCCAGAATGGAAACCAAAGAGGACAGCCATTCAAGAGGCCAAAAATCTTGACAAGCTTGATGTTGAGACGCTGCTTGGGTCATTATTGACATACGAGATGGAAGAAATGACTCCCATCGTCAATGATGATGAGAAGAAGAAGAAGCAAATTGCTCTCAAAGCTTCTACGAGCAACAAAGAAAAGGAATTAGAACAAGAAGCAGAGAGCAGTGAAGAGGATGGTGAAATGGCTTTAATCACCAGACGATTCCATAGGTTCTTGAAGAAAAGCAAGAAACCTTACTCAAAGGATCCCACCTCAAAAAGGGAACCACTTATGTGCTATGGCTGCAAGAAGCCAGGACATATAAAAGCTGACTGTCCGGTTTCAAGCAAACCATACAAGGGCTTCAAGAAGAAAGCTATGGTAGCAACTACCTGGAGCGATGACGAAGAAGATGAGTCATCAGACAAAGAAATTGGATACGAAGAGATTGCCAACCTCTGTTTAATGGCAATCGATGATGAAAGTGAGGTAACATCTTCTCCCTCTTCAAAAAATAATATTGTTACTAGTAGTGAAGAACTGCTAGAAGTCATAAATGAAATGCATGAAGAATTAAAGAAATTTGATTCTAGAAATTCTGTTCTTAAGAAAGAAGTATCATCTCTTTCTAAGGAAATGATAGTTCTTAGAGAAGAAAAAGAAAAATTATCATCTTTACTGTATAATTCGTCTCAAGATTTTCTTAAAGATGAAAATGAGAATTTGAAAAATAAAATTTCTGAATTAAACAGCACTGTATCGAGACTTATGCTTGGTAAAGAAAAACTTGATGAAGTGCTTTCTTCCCAAAGATTAAGTGGAGGAAAATCTGGTGTAGGATATTCTCCATTGGGAAAACAAAAAACAAAAGAGAGCTTATTCATGAAAGCCTCTTGTGTAGATGGAGCTTCTACTTCGAAAGCTCCTAAAAGCACTCCCTTAATAAATCCGAGGAACTCTAGAAACTTAAATGATCATACTAAATTGAAGCATCCTAAAAATACTCATGCTTATTTGTATGCTCATTCTAGGAATGCTCATACACATCCTAGAAATAATCATCATGCTCATTCTAGGAACAATGTGTATAATCAAAGAATGCATTCTGCTCATGCTCAACCTAGGAATCACCATCATAGCTATTCTAGAAATAACTTGCATTCATATGCTAGCATGTATCCTAGAATGCATCATTGTTCATTTTCTGGAAATGACATGCATTTTCATACCCCTTACCATAGAATCATGTATCCTAGGAACTATCATCCTAAGGATTATAGGAATGCACATGTAAAAATTCCTAGAAATTTCTATGACTATAATGATAGGTCTGTGCATCATCAACATGTTCATAGAGCACCATATATTGTTAAGAAAGTATGGGTCCCAAAAGGAACCGTATTTTCAAGGACTAACCCCAAAGGACCCAAGAAATTTTGGGTACCTAAAAATGCTATCGTATATCCTTGTGTGATGTAGATTTGCCTTCACACCAAGGAGAAAGGTAACTGTTGGTACCTTGATAGCGGTTGCTCGAAGCATATGACCGGTGATAAAAGCGTATTCAAGGAGCTAACTCTAAGAGATGGTGGACTTGTGACCATTGGAGACAATACTAAAATAAAGATCATCGGGCATGGAAAAGTCGGTAATGATTTCTCATCTTTAGATAATGTATTGCTAGTACAAGGCTTAAAGCCAAATTTACTTAGCATTAGTCAATTATGTGACAAAGGATATAAAGTCACATTTGAAACCTCTCATTGTCTAGTTATAGACATCAAGAGCAACAAGATCAAATTCATTGGCAATAGACATGAAAATGTCTATATAGTTGATTTGAAATCCTTACATTCCAATAATGAAAAATGTTTTCCTGCTTTTAGTGAAAATCAATGGCTGTGGCATAGAAGGCTTGGTCATGTAAACATGAACTTGCTAAAAATTGTTTCAAGAAAAGATTTAGTTATTGGTCTTCCTAAAATCAATTTTGAGAAAAACAAAATTTGCAATGCTTGTCAAATGGGAAAACAATCTAGGATATCTTTCAAAGCAAAAAATGTTGTCTCAACTACTAGACCTTTGGAACTTTTGCATATGGACTTATTTGGTCCAATTAGTACCATTAGTCTAGGTGGCCATCAATATGCTCTTGTTATTGTTGATGACTATTCAAGATATACCTTTGTTATTTTTATTGCTTATAAGGATGAAGCTTTCAAAGGATTTGAAAAGTTTTGCAAAAAGGTACAAAATGAAAAAGGAATTTGTATTTCAAGCATAAGAAGTGATCATGGCAAAGAATTTGAAAATCAAAGCTTTTCAAAATTTTGTGATGAAAATGGAATTAATCACAACTTTTCAGCTCCTAGAACTCCTCAACAAAATGGAGTTGTTGAGAGGAAAAATAGAGTTCTAGAAGAATTTTCAAGAACAATGCTTTGTGAAAATAATTTACCAAAATATTTTTGGGCTGAAGTCGTGAATACTTCTTGCTATATTTTAAATAGAATTTTGATAAGGCCCCTGCTTGATAAAACTCCTTATGAACTATGGAAAGGGAGAAAGCCCAATATTTCCTATTTTCGTGCCTTTGGTAGTAAGTGCTTCATCTTAAATAACAATAAAACTAACTTGGGTAAATTTGATTCCAAGACCGATGAAGGGATATTTTTAGGATATTCTACTACTAGTAAGGCTTATAGAGTTTTCAATAAGAGAACTCTAGTAGTAAAAGAATCTGTGCATGTAACTATTGATGAATCTAACCCAATGAGTAGTGGAGAAGTTTCCTTTAAAGATGATGCAGATTTTATTCCAAGAATGGAAACTTCTACTCCCATTGTTGACCCAAAAGTGAGTTCTTCTCAAACAAATGAAGGGATGGCAACTCCAAATTTGGACCAACCATCCTCAAGTCAACAAGAGGAAAATCTACCCAAGGATTGGAGGTATGTAAATCATCATCCAATTGATCAAGTAATTGGTGATCCTTCACAAGGGGTAAGAACTCGCTCTTCCATTAGAAATATTTGCAATTTTGTAGCATATTTGTCTCAAGTAGAACCTAAGACATTTATAGAAGCTGAAAAAGATAATGATTGGATAATTGCAATGCAGGAAGAGATAAATCAATTTGAAAGAAACAATGTTTGGGAACTAGTTCCAAGACCTAAAGATCATTCAATTATTGGAACTAAATGGGTATATAGAAATAAAATGGATGAAAATGGTATAGTAACTAGAAATAAGGCTAGGCTAGTTGCTAAGGGATATAACCAAGAGGAAGGAATAGATTTTGATGAAACCTATGCTCCCGTAGCTAGATTAGAAGCTATTCGAATGTTATTAGCCTTTGCATGCTTTAATAAATTCAAGCTATTTCAAATGGATGTGAAAAGTGCCTTTTTAAATGGCTTTATAGAAGAAGAGGTTTATATTGAACAACCTCTTGGTTTTGAAAACCCTAGTCTTCCAAATCATGTCTACAAGCTTTCTAAGGCTTTATATGGGCTGAAGCAAGCTCCAAGGGCATGGTACGAAAGACTAAGCAAATTTTTGATTAATAATGATTTTGTAAGAGGAAGAATAGATACAACTTTCTTCACAAAAACTCACAAAAATGACACTTTGATAGTTCAAATATATGTTGATGATATTATATTTGGTGCTACTAATGAATCTATGTGTCAAGAGTTTGCAAAGTGCATGCAAGGTGAATTTGAAATGAGCATGATGGGAGAACTTACCTACTTCCTTGGACTGTAAATCAAGCAATTAAAAGGAGGTATCTTCATCAATCAACAAAAGTACATCAAAGATCTACTAAAGAGGTTCGGGATGGAAAGCTCAAAGCCAATTGGAACGCCTATGAGCACAACCACCAAACTTGATCTTGATGAAGGAGGTAAAACTGTAGATTCTAAATATTATAGAAGCATGATAGGTGCTTTACTGTACTTGACTGCAAGTAGACCTGATATAATGTTCAGTGTATGCATGTGCGCTAGATTTCAATCTAATCCTAAGGAATCACATGTAGTTGCAGTAAAAAGAATCCTTAGATATCTACAAGGAACCCAGACCATAGGATTATGGTATTCTAGAGAATCATCTTTTGAGCTAGTAGGATATTCGGATGCTGATTTTGCTGGATGTAGGTTAGATAGAAAAAGCACAAGTGGAACATGCCAATTCTTAGGTGCTATGTTAACTTCTTGGTTCTCCAAGAAACAGAATTCAGTTGCACTATCAACCGCTGAGGCGGAATATGTAGCAGCTGGCAGTTGTTGTGCCCAAGTACTATGGATGAAACAACAACTAGAAGACTATGGCATGAGTCTCAAAAATATTCCTATATTTTGTGATAATACTAGTGCCATCAACCTAACCAAAAAATCCTATTCAGCACTCTAGAACAAAGCATATAGAGATTAGACATCATTTCTTAAGAGACCATGCTCAAAAAGGTGATATAAGATTAGAATTTATACCTTCAGAAGATCAAATAGCTGATATTCTTACAAAACCCTTAAGTGAAGCTAGTTTTTGCAAAATAAGAAAGTTGATGGGATTGCTTGATTTTGATAAATTGAATGTTTGATTGCATCTCATTTCATCATTTGCATGTTTGACATTGAGTGAAAGAGTATTAATCGTTGTTTAATTATTTCCCTCACTCAAAAATGTCAAAGATAAAACAAATTCGTGCTCAAAATAACAGACTGGAAATTTTGCTAAGAGTCCAGTCGACTGGTACATATAACCCAGTCGACTGGTAAGTCTCTGCCTGTTTTTCCAGTCGACTGGTAATTTTGATCCAGTCGACTGGTAACTCTCTGTCAAAACTTCCAGACGACTGTTAAGTCTTCTCCAGTCGTCTATAAGATCAAATCCTGCTTGGAGCCAAATTTTTTTCATTTTTTTTAACCTCCAGTCGACTGGTAACGATAGCCCAGTAGACTGGTATCTCACTGTCAGTCGATCCAGTCGACTGGTACGTTTACCCAGTCGACTGGTAAAAGAAACTGTTCATCTTTTCAAAGGGGCCCAGTCGACTGGTAAGTTTACCCAGTCGACTGGTATCGCGATTCTATAAAAGGGACTGTTCATTTTCGCCCTTCTTACGCCATTTTCAAAGAGCCCAAGCTTTCTCTCTCTAGAAAAATTCATCTTTTTGATCTAAAAACCATCCAAATCCCTTCTAAACACACCGATCTACTCATTCCTAAAGAGATTTTTAACTTTCTACGGTTAAAATCTCTCATTTTTACCAAATTTCCTTTTTCCAAAAACTTCAAATTTCTCAAAAATGAGTGACAAAATCCGTATAAAACTCACAACAAGTGGACCTAATGCGCCCAAAAAGCCTAGGTCTTCAAAACCTTCGGCTTCGAAATCAAAAGGGAAGGGAGTAGCAGGGTCATCCAGCAAGGAGCCCAGAACAGAGTTTGAGCAGGCTCTGTTTTTCAGCCCAGCTGCTCATAAGAGGTATAACTCTATAATCCGTCACAAGAAAATCATGACGGGTAGAGTCGTTGATTTCGACTCCATTCGTCATGGTAATTTCGATATTCTACCAGCCTTTGAGGCAATAAATCTGACCCCACTGGTCAGTATTCATGAAAAATATTACCCGCGACTGATTCACCAGTTCTATGCGAACTTGGTGAAACCCAGTCCTCTGGCTCTGAGATTCAGAACCAGAGTTAGCGGTGTGGAGTTTGAGGTCAACACTGACCTCTTGATGAGCATTCTGAGAATCCCTATAAGGGGGGTTCAATGGAGTCTGGATGGATGGCCAGACAACTTTGAAGTTGAGGAGGCCTGTCGGATAGTCAGGGGCGACCCTAACTATGTGTACAGACCCACTACATTTCACACATGTAGTGACTTGCCCCTCGACTCAAAAATGTTTCAATTGATTGTCACTTGGACCATCCACCCGAGACTCGGGAGTCGAGGGTATCTATCTAAAATAGATACGGTATTGATTTGGTGCCTAAAATCTGGGCACCACTTCAATATATATCCTCTGCTGCTCGCCAACATGATAAACGGCGAAGCAAACGACTCCGGGTGTCTTCCTTATGGGATGCTCATTACACTCATCCTCCAGCACTTCCGGGTACCTTTGCCTGCCTCCGAGGCTCAGGATATCGGATTGACGGATATCATCAACATCTCATCTCTAAAGAAGATGGGATGTACTGTTCGTGAAGGGTTTCTCTATCCTAAGGCCGGAAAGCGCCTAAGGATTCGAGAGGATGCGAGTGACAGTGATGAGAATGCTGATACGGCTGCTGAGATGGAGACAGATACCCGAGCACCTCCCATTGGTGACTCGAGTACTGGTCAGACTGGATATGGTGACATCCTACGAGCTATCACGAGTCTTCAGATGACGATGGAGTCCGGTTTTCAGTCCATGCAGTCCGATTATCAGAGACTGAGCTCCTCCATAGACCACCTACGGGATGACTTCGAGTTACATCGAGAGCACACCGAGGGTTCCCTAGCTGAGATTAGGGAACTTCTTCGTGACAGCTCGGACTCTCCCGCACCTTGAGTCTCTTTCTTCTCTCAGTTCTTAGCACTTTTCCAGTTTTTGTCACATAGCACGGACATCTCATGTTTGTTTTTTCTTAGCTATGGCTCTATGAGGCCCTACTTGTATTGACTTTTTCTCTATAATGATGTAATACTATTAACCATATTTATTGCATTTATTTACGCTATTTGTGATATGTTAGAACTGTTTTAAATATCCGTTTAGTCACTAAATCTGATATAAAATGTTTATATACTTGAAAAACTTCCGGTTCTTCCCGGGAAGGCTTCTGAAATTCAAATGAAGCCACATCTTCGCGTACATATTTGTATTCTTATAACCTATTTGACTGTATTGGCTAATTAGCTTATTTTTTATGTTATGCCCCCTTTGGTTGCTGTTGTCAAAACGGGGGAGAAAAATGAGAAAAACGAGAGAATCTAAGTAAAACGCAACCAATGCATAGATTTAGGGGGAGCATTGCTCCATATCTGTGTAAAAATGTTTATTGATTGGTTGAGTTTAATTTTAGATTGGTTGAAAGAAATATAAACTGTGTTTGCTCGTTTACAGGGTGGTTTTACTCGAAAAACAGAGGAGACTCTGTCCAATTTTTTGTAAAATCCTAACACTTAGTTTTTAAAACTGTTTTTACATTATTAGTTTTGTCATCATCAAAAAGGGGGAGATTGTTGACCCTCGCCCGTATTTTAATGATGGCAAAACAGAACTATTATTTAACTAACATGTTTAAACTAAGTTGTATTAAGGATCAAACACATTCAACCAAGGAACAAAGTGCAAAAACTCGAACCAAATCAAGTATCAAGTGAAGACTGAAGATCTAGTATAGGTCTTAAGGTTTAGAACCAATGTAAGTCTCACTCATACATTGTATTAGCTTGTTCAATGGCTCAAACACAAAAAGTTTTTCTAAAACCATTTATTTTTAATGTTTTTAATAAAAAAGCAGAAGAAAAACTGGGTTGGAAGACAACCCAGTCGACTGGGTACATATACCAGTCGACTGGTATATGGGTCAGAAGGTACCCAGTCGACTGGATGAATTAACCCAGTCGACTGGTACTTTGACCAGTAATTTCCCAGTCGACTGGATGAATCAACCCAGTCGACTGGTAAAATGGACAGAAAGTCCCCAGTCGACTGGATGATATATACCAGTCGACTGGATACCCAGAAGGTCTGAAAACGTATATTTTTCAAATGAACCCAGTCGACTGGTATCTCGACCCAGTCGACTGGTATCTCGACCCAGTCGACTGGTAGTTCAAAAATATGACCGTTGGACTCCAAATCTGAACGTTTTAAAGTAAATCTTTTTCAAATTAAAGTCCAAAACGGTCATATTAATTGATTGCTATATAAACCCATTCAGCAAAGCATTCAAAAACAAGTAGCACATATTCAAAAAGAGTTGATCTCATATAATCAAGTTTTTATACTCTTGAAACACAAAAAAGCTTTGAAATAATCATATTGAGCCATTTCTTCAAGCTTTACTTTGAAAGAGAGACATTTCTGTTGTAATAAGCTTTCATTTGTTGTCTCTCTACCTTTTACTTTACACCATCTTTGTAAAGGGATTACTTCCGAGAGGAAGGGGAAACTTCCGAAAGGAAGGGGATTTTTCGGTTTAAGCAATTCCTGTAAATTGCTTGTGTACGGTTTGTGCAACACCCGGCTAAGTTGTGCGACTAAGTTTTCTTAGTGGATTACTTCAAGGAGTTCCTTGAAGAGAGTGGATGTAGGGTCGGAACGAATCCGATATTGCCGAACCACTATAACTGTGTTTGCATCATCTTTCCTTAAACTCTTTATTTACAGCTTTCTACTTGTATTAATTATTTGTTGCTTATCAGTTTTTATAAACTTGTATAAATTCCGCGAAAGATTTTAAAAACCCAATTCACCCCCCCTCTTGGGTTGAAACTTCGAGCTACACTTACAAAGAAGGAATAAATTTTCCTCTCTAAGTAGTAACTCTCAAGAAAACTCTCACACTCTCTCTAATACTCTTCTTAGTGTGTATATTTGATTACCAATGAGAGCCTATTTATAGGCTTCAAGAACACTGTTGTTCATTCACATGGCCACCTTTGTATTTTGTCCATGTGGTCTTCACTTTAACACATTTGTCTTGTGGAGAAAGTGGCTTTACCACTAAAAAGACCATCTCTCATTACAACATCACATTTAGGTGGCTAAGTAAAAGTTCAAATGGTCATCTTAAGTGTCATAAACCAATTAAGCTAAAAATGAGTTAATGGAGGACGAACTTAATTTGATCACATTGAAACTTTGAAACTTACTTGATCAAATTAAAATTATAAAAACATAATTAAAACTTTAAAAATCAATTTAATTAAAAAAAAATTGAACAGCAAAAAACACAGAAAAATATCAAATAAAAATATGAAATTTAATTATAATCATAAAATTGGTATACACGAATTCAAACTTTATGAACAAATTCTTAAAAAACACATAAAGTGTGGATAAAATATTATTTTATCAATACGTTTTGTATCTCCATGCAATATTCTCAAATTTAGAATCCCGGCAAAGAAAAATAATAGTGAAAAATTGTATTATGGCGTCTAAATTTTTCATCAGTATTAGGTACGGTGCGTGGGATAAAAATCTCCTATCCAATCAACTAACGACACGTATGTTCACTAAGGTTTTATCCAATGGCTAATAGTCTTGCTTACATATCAGTGCTGCCTAAGAACTTGTTCTCGTACTGCTTTTTAATATGTATATATTATAATATTTATTTTTTGTTTATTATTTATATTTCAGGTTTTGTATATATTTTATTTTTATGTTTGATGAATGATGCTTATACATAAAGATCAACACGTAAAATCCATGAAAATGTAGTTTATGAGTTTAATAGATGAACAAATATGACTGGTGAGAGACTCTGGGTTAAAAAAACAAAGAATACGCTTTTAAAATGAATAATTAAATGTTACAGATTGAAATCAAATTAAAGAAAATAAATATGGAAGATCTCGTTTTTGTTTTTAGTTTGATTGATTGGATTCAATTAAATTTTAATTAAGTAATTATTTTATAACGAATTAACAACCATTTAAAAATAAAACTTAATACAATTTTATTTAAATTATAGATGATATAGATATCATGTTCAATTCAATGGTCCAACACAAATTCATTCTGTTCATATATTCAATTTACAACTGTGGGTCAGCTGCTGAGGGTAAATACTAAAATAGATGGTCACCAATTACCTGCAACAGTGACAGTGTGTTATACATCTAAGAAAGGCCTTTTCCTGGAACGAAGCATTTTTTCAGCCCTTTCAACATCAACATAAGGTAAACCAACCCGTAGCTTAAGCAAAGAACTTAACACTTCTTTCATATTAGGACGGGGACCAGTAAAGTCTTGCACACATTGGATAGCCAGCTCTGTGATTCTAGGTCCATCAATCCGATCGAAAGTTGGATCTGCCTCTAAGCTACCATGCACAAGTGAAAATGCACCCTGGCCACATGTTTTCGTCTTTTCGTAATATTCACTATTGGCCCATTCGTGAACAGACTCTTTTGGTTATTAGACCTAGGAGTACAACACCAAACGCAAAAACATCGCACTTATCTGATCATTTACCTGTCAATACAACAAATAGTTAAGCAGAAAGGTAAATTTCAGATAACCTGTACACAGGTCACTGCACTGTTTACTCCTACAATTCTTCTATGACCTGTACACAAACAAGGGTCACTTCTCTGTTTACACCTACGTTTCTCCTGAATATATTTTTCTTCACTTTCTAAAACCTCACTCTACATTCTTGATACCAACAAACAAAGAATGGGAACACCGAAAATGGCAAGAGTTGACACTTTTTTTTTCCAAAGAGAAAAAGAAAATAATTACTCACAGCACATTACTTTTGTCATTATGTAATGTTAGTTACTGTGTCTTGAGTCTTGATAATTTATTTAATTTTTCAAATGACTGGAGGCCAATAGTAATCAGGTAGCTCCATGATTTTTTTTAACGTTTTCAAAGACTTGCTTAATCAATTGAATGATAACAGTCCATGATAGCAAGTTTACAAAGACATTTACTATGAATTATGTACCAAACAGCATGTGCTACATATTTGTTCAATTGAATAAGCCTATATTCACTTCACATTCAGAAATAGTTGGTTCTATGCACATTCTACAATTAATTTCAAGCTTAGTAAAGATTTAGCTTTGGGTAGGTTTTCACCTTCTCCCAAAGTACTTGACTAATATCACTTACACAAATTCCTGCCTCTTAAAGGTAGCCTAGTTTTATGCCCTATGTTAGCATGACTTTCAATTGAGATCTTTTGCACTAAATTGCTTAGCAGTTAGCACTGCTTCAAGTTCAGTACTGAAGTTTGACATACTTGTAAAAAAAATACTAACATATTTTCCAAACTTCAGCTCAATAGATTCCTGGTCTACTATTGTATACGTAACTGAACAGATTCCTCAGAGAAAAATATTCCAAAATATGGCTAAGAGCATAAGAACAATTCAAAAGAAGGAATTGATTGGCATATGACCCAGAAAAAAAAAAAGAAGCTTTAACAAGTTCAATATTGTTAGACAGAGCTTGAAGACTTATACTGTAACTACAACATGACAGAATTATAGGGCCTTGCCCTGCATAGTTCAGTCAATTTCAACGGTAGGAAGCTAATCAAGGCAACCAAAAGTGAAAGGCCAAAGTTGCTAGATTGCCTAAGTAAACCAAGATGCTAATTAATATAGTAGTTGAAAATTTTCATATCAAAATCTAATATTTTTCACTTGAAATTGTATTCGATTGAGAAAAACCATTCATTAAGATAACTATTATTCTTTAGAAACAATTCGATTTTCTTTATACGGTAAAGCTTTAAGCGGCACATGAAGTTGCATTCAACTCCATAGCTGGTATGTCAAAAGTAAACCGAATTAAATACATAGCAGTGAAAAAAAAGTAGACAAGGATACAACACAAGAAATAGCACATAGCTAAACTATTAGTCTATTACACCAAATAACAAATCAGTTAACTGAAAATAAAGTAATTTGTCAACGATACGCACCTCGACGAAGATAAGAAGGATCCACGTAACCATAGCACCCGGCCAACAGATCAAAATTGTTCGTCCTTTCTTGAAATAAACCCCCGATAATCATACCAAAATCACATAATTTTGGGTTGCCATCCTACAGACCATAGTATCTCTATAAATGTAAATTTCTATAAATCATGGCATAAGAGAGAGAGAAGAGAAAGTAATAGCCACAAATAAGAATATGCAATAAAAACTAGGTGAAAGCAACAGATCTAACCTGGTCAAGAAGTATATGAGCTGCACTTATATTGCAAACCCAGTACGGCAAATCTGGTGAATTTTGGAAATGCAAAAAGCGAAGGAGGCCAGCTAAACCAAGAGCAACCTTGATTCTTGGTACCCAAGTGAACTCATCTATCAACGCAAAACAATTTGTCAAGAATTATTAATAAATCAATCAACTACTTGTCCCAAAAGTTGTGGCCTTTAAAATGCACATTTACTACCTACCCCATGGCAAAAAAAATCTCAAACTGAATTAACCTTTATCACACTAAATATAAGAAATATATTTTGGTAGGCACAAGTTCAAGAAACATTAGTCTTCATAAAGAATATCCTCTACATCAGTCAGCTTATTCTGGAGATGCAATGCATCTAAGGTCAACAAATGGTGGAGTATAAGTCAGATATTGGATCCTTTCTAAATTACATGATTCCATTGCCATAAAAGCTTCCAGCTCGAATTTGTCTTTCACTTGAGAGATCTAAGATGAACTGTAGCCGTAATTTTTTTTTGATAAGTAAAATAAATATGTTATAAAAGGCACCAAGAAGATGCAGAAACACCAAAAGAGGCTAATTACAGGAAAGGAAATCAAACTGTAGCCGTAAATTAAATCAGTACCATGGTAAAAACTTGTGTAGTGAAGGTTCATTGGCTACTACCAAATCAAATACAAGTCATGCTTTGAAAGACCAGCAACAGGACAGAATGAAGCCAAATGACAATAATGGGCAAATAAATTAAATTCAATGAACGATATCAAAATGAAATAAATTGATAAGCAGGAAGGAAGTAAATAATTTCTATGTTTAATCTTATATAAATAAGAATCATGAAGAGAAATCAAGTATTTTATTTGCCTTTGATAAATAATTCTTGAATTACAACATTCAGTAAGATGACCCAGGACATTAACTATGATGTATGTGACCGTTACCAATGAGGAATCTATCCAAGATGTTCAATAACCATTTTAAATGTTTAAAGAACTTTGTATGTGTTATTACTTTTTGAAGCATAACTTTGATCATAATGAAACGCCTTACGCAGAGATAACAAATCATCAAGCCAAAAAAAATCACATTTATAATATTTGCTTATCCTCAAATTCGAATTTATCAAAAATATATCTTACCAAACCATGGAGTCCATGAACATGAGAAAACACTAAAATACCTTTAAGCAATAGGTTATGCAACGTATCCAGCAGCTTGAGATCATAAACAACTCCAAGTTGCTCGCCTTCAAGGCAGTAACCAATCAACTTGACCACGTTCAGATTGGATTTCATTTCTGGAAGTTTAAGTAATTCAAGTTCATTCTGAAAGATGAATATTACATTAGGAACTTTGAAATTTAATAAGTAAACCCATATTATGAGAAGAAATGGTCAAGTTAGCAGCACACCTGCAATCTCTTTTCATTATCTCCTGGATAAACTCGATAAATCACATCATCTTGCCATATCTTCACTGTCACCTCTTTTTCTCCAATCATTCCACGGTACAGTTTTCCAAATTGAAAATTCCCGAGGTACTTCTCTTCATGAAAACAGTTAGTGTATTCCTCTAACTGCTTATAGGAAAGTTTCAATATCCCTTCAGAAGCCATTCCTGATAAAGAACAACTAAATTAGTGGCGGAAACTATTAGACAGAGTTTTGAAATATACTATAATAAATTAGAAAACCCAGATCTGATAATAATCCAGAAAAGGTAAAATGGAATTGTAATTTATTCAACATTATTTCCTTGTAGATGCATGCATGATTACAAACAGAGATGTGCATGTCTATGCACATTACATGCTGTAAAGTTCTGCATACACACTACTGCACAACATATAGCAAGAAAATACGCAAACCTGTAATATAGGTACAGAATTGCAAATTGCAAACAGTTACCCATTCGTGCATTTTATATTATGAGCAGGTGCCTATCACTTGTTGTGGGTCACTCTTCTCAAATGGATCAGCAAGAATGGCTGGTAATTTTACTAGCACTCCTAATTTCCCAAGATAACAATAATTTCCCAATCCACGGGTAAGTTAGCTCTTCTTTGGTCGGATTAATTTCACTTATAACCTAAATATAGGTAGACAAAATCCTCATGCACACATCGAAGTATTTTCGTATCAAATTAGGTATTAGTTCATTGCTATATCCTACAGCCACACACATGCCCCTCAAATAATCATGCAGCACGCAACTCAAAAACCACAGATAAAAATTGCAAATTATTTTTTGATAGAGTAAATTAAAAACTTAACAACGAATTAGTATAATCCATCGATTTATGAAAGAACACACCTATCAGTCATATACTCACAGCACAATATTATTTATCATGCTAACTACTAATGCACACAAAAATAAAATAGAACTAACAGATCATACTGCTTAAATATTAGTAAATCTGATTAGTTTAATGTGTTATCTGGATAAATAAATTTTTATCTTTATCGGAGAGGGAAAGCAAAATAAAACAATCTATAGATATAAAAAAAAAAAAGATACTTTTCTCGCGTGATGCAAAGAAAATTGAAAAAAAAAATCCTGAGCAAAAGTACCTTAACGAGGAGTCGAGGACCAAAACAGCTAAGAAGTCGGGAAGTTTGCAGGGTTTTGAAGCCGTTTCGAGAGAGAGCAGAGAGATGAAAGAAGTTCTTCGATTGGAAATTATAATTTTTTGCGCGAGCAAAATAATGTAATTAAATAGGGGTTATCTTTTTCTAAACGTAGTGTTAGCGTGGGAGCTGTTCATGCAGGTATCGGCCAGGGCATGTACTCATTTTTAAAATAAAAAAAAAACCAGTTTGTATATAAGCCCAGACCCGTACTCTTGTCTCTTCGAATCTTCTTCAACACAATTCTCTTCTTCCCTGTTTCACCACCTCTTCTCCCTTCCTTTTTCAGCTTCTCTCTGGTTCGACCGTTCGATTTGTTAGGTGGTAGATTTTGCAGCTCATTAAACCTATCGGAAAGCGTGAACTTCTCGTCGATACACGTTGCGCCTAAATTTGGGTGGACCCATCTCTCCTTTGCATTGATCAGCATTGGGCTTATTGGGTGCAAATTATTGGAGCAGTTGCTGCAGTTTGTCATGAATTCATCTTTTCTACTGCCGTCGTATTAAAGAGAAAACTTATTTTCAAATATTAGGAAAATTATAATTGTAATGCTTGTAAGTTAGAGATTGTCTTGGACTTACTGTTATAGCTATATAAAATGTTTTTTTTTCAATTATTTTGTTGAAAATTTAATAATAACCATTTTTGTATCCTACAGCCACAGACACATATGCCCCTCAAACGAGCATGCAATACTCAACTCAAAACCCACATAGATAAAATCGTAAATTATTTTTTAATACGGTAATTTAAAACCTTACAAAGAACTAGTATACTCCAAAGATTTATGAAAGAACACAGCTATCAGTCAAATGCTCACAGCACAATATTAATTATCATGGTAACTTCTAATAAAAAAACTATATCTAATAGGGCATACTATAAATCTGCTTAATATTAGTAAATCTAATTACTTCAATGTGTTATCTGGATAAATAAAATTTTACCTTTATCAGATAGAGAAAGAAAAACTCTACAAGCATAACAAAACAATCTATAAATATAAAAAGATGTGCGTTTCTCGCTTGATGCAACGAAAATTGAAAAAATAAAATAAAATAATTCTAAGAAAAAATACCTTGACGTGAGCCAAAACAACGAAGAAGTTGGGAAGTTTGCAGCATAGGGTTTTGAAACAATTTCTACAGAGAAGGGAGAGACGAGTGAAACCCTCCGATTCGAATTTATAAGGAATAGCCTTTCGACTGGACTGTAGTGGGGACCACAAATTTGTTAGTGCGAAACAAACAACTCTGATTCACTTGCACAAACGGTTTTTTTGTTTTTGTCTTCTTTTAATAAGAAAGGCTTTTAATTTTTTGCGCGAGCAAAATAATGAAATTACATACCGATTAAATTAAGTTTTTTAATAAATTTACTGTCTGGGCCGTTTGGTTGAATAAATTAAAATAAGATTTGATTCTTTAAATATTACATGAATATTTATTTTTTAGTTGGTTGGAAAATTTATTATTCGTGTGATTTTAAGATGAGAAAAAACCAGTGCTATTCCCATAATTTTTGTTCCATCTATTCATGAGATGGAATCTATCGCACCCATGTATGATTAATTTTTTTTTTTTACCTTTTCTATCATTGAATAATAATAATTATTATATTAATTTTAATAATCATTATAATAATTATAGTAACTATAATAATTATTATTATCGTAATTATAATAATAATAGTATTTTTATAATAATATTTTTTTCTTATAATCATAATAAAAATAATAATTACATTACTATAATAATACAGATATTAATTTTATTTTTATAGTTATGATAATATTAAAAATGTAATAATAATAATTGCTATTATAATAATATTATTAATTATTAAATTATTATTTTCTTAATTATAATAATTATGAAGATAAAAATAACAATTTAATGATAATTAGCATTTATTACTATTGTAATAGGAATTATAATAAAAAAAATTATAAGAATTATTATTACTATTATTATTATAGGAAATATAATAAATTTTTTAATGATGATGATGATAATAATTATTATGATAATTAATAATATTAATTATCATTTTTGAAATTATAATTATAAAAATATTATAATAATTATTACAATTATTATGGTAAAAATAATAATTTAATAATAACCATTATTTATAATAATAATTAAAATTTAGGGTTTTTGGAAAATTTAAAGATTTCTAAGGATGATGAATAATGTTAAAGTATTTTGGTACTTAGTTAACGTTTGATTTTTTTTTTTTTAAGTTTTAAGTGTTGAATACTGAATGAACATCTCAATACTATTAAACCAATAAGAGTCATTATCTGAATGTTGAATAGTGAAGTGTTTACATTGTTTGATAATTGAACTGATTGAAATATTTGAATATGTGTATTTTCTTTTTTTTAACTATCTTAACTGTTAAGAACATGATTTGATATTATAATAATATTATTAATTATAATTATTAAAATATTATTTTGGTAATTATAATAATTCTGAAGATAAAAATAACAATTTAATGATAATTAATATTTATTACTATTGTAATAGGAAATATAATAATAAAAAATTATCAGAATTATTATTATTATTATAAGAAATATAATAATTTTTTAATGATGATGATGATAATAATTATTATGATAATTAATAATAATTATCATTTTTGTAATTATAATTATAAAAATATTATAATTATTATGGTAAAAATAATAATTTAATAATAACCATTATTTATAATAATAATTAAATTTTAGGGTTTTTGAAAAAATTAAAGATTTCTAAGGATGATGAATAATGTTAGGGCATTTCGGTACTTAGATAACGTTTGATTTTTTAAAAAGTTTTAAGCATTGAATACTGAATGAACATCTGAATACTGTTGAACTAATAAGAGTCAGTGTCTGAGTGTTGAATGGTGAAGTGTTTATATTGTTTGATAGTTGAATTGATTGAAATATTTGAATATGTGTATTTTCCTTTTTAACCATCTTAACTGTTAAGAACATGATTTGATATTATAATAATATTATTAATTATAATTATTAAAATATTATTTTGGTAATTATAATAATTATTATAATTATGAAGATAAAAATAACAATTTAATGATAATTAGTATTTATTACTATTGTAATAGGAATTATAATAATAAAAAATTATCAAAATTACTATTATTATTATGATAAGAAATACAATAAAAATTTTAGTGATGATGATGATAATAATTATTATGATAATTAGTAATAATAATTAACATTTTTGTAATTATAATTATAAAAATATTATAATAATAATTAAATTTTAGGGTTCTTGAAAAAATTAAAAATTTATAAGGATGATGAATAGTGTTAGGGTATTTTGGTACTTAGGTAACGTTTGATTTTTTAAGTTTTAAGCGTTGAATACTGAATGAACATCTGAATACTGTTGAACCAATAAGAGTCGGTGTCAGAATGTTGAAGATAAAAATAACAATTTAATGATAATTAGTATTTATTACTATTGTAATAGGAATTATAATAATAAAAATTTATTAGAATTAGAATTATTATTATTATTATAAGAAATATAATAAATTTTTTAATGATGATGATGATAATAATTATTATGATAATTAATAATATTTATTATCATTTTTGTAATTATAATTATAAAAATATAATAATAATAATAATTATTATGGTAAAAATAATAATTTAATAATAACCATTATTTATAATAATAATTAAATTTTAGGGTTTTTGAAAAAAAATTAAAGATTTCTAAGGATGATGAATAGTGATAGGGTATTTTGGTACTTAAGTAACGTTTGATTTTTTAAGTTTTAAGTCTTTAATACTAAATGAGCATCTGAATATTGCTGAACCAATAAGAGTCAGTGTCTAAATGTTGAATGGTGGAGTGTTTATGTTATTTGATAACTGAACTGATTGAAATATCTGAATATATGTATTTTTTTTTAACTATCTTAATTGTTAAGAATATGATTTGATTGTTTGTTGCGAATAAGAATCAATTGTTAATTTGAACAAAATTTATATATTTCATCACAAAAATATTCTCAATTATTTTTATTTTTAATAAATTAAATAATAATTTTTATTTTTTAAATATAAAAATAAATTACGATAGCGGTGAGTTGATGACACCTTTTTTGAGGAGATTTTAATCGTCTACTATTAATTATTGTTTAAGATTGGCTTACATGTTATGTCATTTAAATTATAATTTATGGCTATAATTTATCACATCATCTATTTTAAATATAAAAATGTTAGTCCTCCTTATACCCACTCCAACAGAGACCAACATTGAAGACTTTTTCTCATGCTGTACCTTATTCAACCAAGCCATTTTCATAGAAATGTGGCCTTGGGAAATGGGACCCTGCTCCACCTTGCTTCGATAAATAGCATAAAAGGTCACTCAAACTCAAACAACAATATGGTAGAAAATTTTATTGAAATTTTCTTGTACCACCAGAGACCAAATGGAGCTTATATTGAAGTGGGTAGTTCACAAAACATTCGGGGCCGGAGTAGGAGCGAGGTGGCAAAGCGGGGTGTACGTCTTGACGTTGAACACCCAAACGAGGTCGGAAAGGTTAGAGGCGGCAAGGAGGACACCGTCTAAGCGGAAGGAGGAGGAAACGATGTCAGAGTCCAGGGTCTGCTATTGGTACTTGGGGGGTGGATGGGTGATTATGAGGGTGATAGTGGCGACGATGGTCGGTGTAAGAGGGAGTGTGAAGAGTCCGGCGAGGTGGTCAGATGGGGTTTGGTGATGGGTTATTTGTGTAATTTTATAAAATGGTGGGATTTTTTTGTTTAAAACCCATCTTAACGGTATTTAAACATAATTTTAGGTTTAATTCGATCAAATAATTAAGTGCTATTCAGATGTGAAAAACAAACAAATTTAATAGCACCACATCTCATTTATCTTATTTCATATTAATTTTAATTTTATTTCACTATAATTTTGTCTATGAACCAAACGATTTAAAAGACTTTAAAAGATAATGTTAATAATATACATACATACTCTAAATTTTTTTATTATAATTTATGAAAAAAAAGTATGATCATGCATTTTTTTGTTTGCTAGAAATCTAATTCAAATTGTTTTACTAATCAAATAATTAAATTATTTTTTATTTAATTTAAATATTAGTTAGTTTACTAAATAAAATGATTGTATTGTTTACTTTAGATTTGACTGAGATATAGTTTTGTCTTTGTTAGGTTTAAAAACTTATCTTTATATAGATCATATAATCACAAATACCAAAACTACATTATTGGAGCGAATGGCACATAAATTCATTTTCTGTTTTTTAGAGAATGATCTCATAAACTTAGTTTATTGAATACCTAATTTATGTTATTTTATTACTTCGGTTAGAATGATGAGTTTTGTCACTGTATGTAGCCCATATAACTAAAATTACTTCTTGTTTTTATAATGTAATCTTATAATTTAATTTAATTTAAATTAAATTAGTTTACGATTTAGCTATTAAGGTGTTTATATTTTTGCATTGAATTCTTATTAAAATATCATTTATATTTAATTTATTAAGTTTTATTATTCTTGGTTTTTATAGAATTTGTCAATAGTGTAAATTCATTTTCTTATATATCTAATTTAGGCTAGTTCTATTTTTTTAAGCGTTTTATAAACTTTATTTTAGTATTTTAGGCCTTATGGGTTTCCAAATTGGGTTTTATGTAGATTGCATAAATATAAATATCAAAATTATGTTATGTTTTAGAAAAACAAATTTAGAAAAAATGCTATGTAAATTCAATTTCTTTTATTTTTATGATTTAATCTTATAATTTAATATTTTAGTATCCAATTTAAGTTGGTTTACAATTTTACTATTAAATTGATTAGATATTTTATTTTGAATTACTGTAATTTTTTTTTTCTATATTTAGTTTTAGTTTTTAATTAATTATAAAAACTAATACTATTTTTCTTTTCAGGTTTTGTTATCTTTGCATTTCAAGAGTTTATGGACTGACCTTTATATCTCAATTAACTATAAATTCAAAACTACGTAGTTTCATATTTGGAATTAAAAAAAAAATTTGATAGACACCATTTGAACACTTCTAAAAGATACTCTAAAATAATTATATTTATAGATGAATAATATTTGACTCCACACTAGTGTGCAGAGGAACTTTCTGCTCAATGATGTGTCAACTTTACATTGAGTCGTGTATTAAAAAATTGTTGGGTCAGGTATTGATAGCAATTGTCTCGTGGAAGAGACTCATGTTGGGGCCAAATCACAATCGAAACGTAACGCTTATGCTTGCTATGTGGTTTAACTGATTTGAGTTGTACTCTGTCTATCAATAATAACTTTTGGTGTAGTAATAAGTGCTTGATCTTGACGATTGATGTTAGAGTCAATTTGACCATGATTTTTTTAATACACTCAATATGAAATTATCACATAAGTGAAGAGGAGATTAGTGTGGGAGCAAGTATTACTCTTTATATATTAGAGATTTTCTTAATAGGATTGAACTTCATTTGGACCTGAAAAATCCTATCTTAGCCCAAAGGAATACTAGACCAAACTTGCAATCTTTATCCCCGGAGAAACTGAAAGAAATACGATCATTGTTAAATTTAAAATAATAATTTTACTGATAAATTTTTTTTTTTTAATTCATTCCCCAATCCCCTCTAAATTTCATTTTTTCCGTTCATATTTCATTAGTACTAAAAGAGGCGAACAGATAAACCCACAAGGTATGCTTGCTTCTACTGCTAGCATCTTGATTTGATTCTAAAAATACTGTTTGTACTTCATGATTGTGGTTTGAATTGTTAATGTCTTCTTGTCAATTTTTTAGGAACAGCTCTGGGGTTTTAGGTGGCTATGGACTACCATGTTCTTTGTGAAGCTTTCTTAATTGCACAAATGTAACATAATATCAAATGCATTGTGGGTTTTGTTTGGAGATGTAGAATAAGTAGTAATATATATCGTTTATTCATATGATAGTTGGTCTAATCTGGCTTCTCACTTTAATATGGATCTTAATCAAATTGCAGAGATGGATTTTGATTAAATTTTGGAATTTTATTTTTCTGGTATGGATAAATAGGCTTTTTCGGTGTTGGCATCAGATATTCCATGGGAGAGAGGGAGTGTATGGAGCACCATAGCTATGTATATGTTCAATTTGCATATTCCTTCGGGTTTTGGTGGCTTATCTATCGTTGCAGCAACCTGTTCTTAATCCACAGACTCAAGTGAGTTCATTTCTTGGTCTTTAAGATGCTTTTTATCTTAGGTTGATGAAGGAAGAATTATAAATAAACCCCTTCTCACTGAGATAGAGGGGAAGATATTTAATGACCTGGCTCAGCATACATATTGCTTTGAGGCTTACATGGTTAGGTGAAGTATGAGCAACCGATGGAAGCCAATGAGTGGAAATTTTTCCGAGTGTTTCAATCCAAGCTAAGCAATATAGGAATTGCAGTCGCAAGGCTAGAATAAGAAGGGGGTACCTCCGAAGCAAAGATTAAGAAATTGTTCCCTAATTAGTTTTCTTTCTTTTTGTTGTAAAGAGGGCTAGGTCTCTAGCCCTCAAAGCTAGTCGTTCGTTCTTATTTCTATCAATTTAGTATTCTATAAAACAAATGGGATTTTGAGATCCTGGTTGAATTTTCTATATTTTCTAAATTGATTGCTTACATTGACGTTTTTATTACCCTCCTTGCAATGGTCAGACTCGTTTGAAAGCTATTGACGAATCCATCAAAAAGGTAAGAATCTTCATCGGTTCAAACCCAATGCTTGAATGAATTACAAGAGGCAATTATTGATCAGAAATCCTCCATCAGTGATCTGATCATTCGTATGACTTTCATGGATGCTCGTTTGGAACAGGTCTTAAGAAATCCAAAACACCCTGATTCACATTCATTCCACTTGAGTTCATCCTTTGCTCCAAATCCTTCACCCAATACCACCACCAATATCCAAACACAAACGGTATGATTAGACTTTCCGCACTTCGACGGCACAGATCCGTTGGGATGGATTTTCAAGGCTGATCGGTTTTTTGAGTATTACCATATCATCAAAGAGTCCAAATTGCTTCTTTTCATATGGATGGTCCAGCCCTAAAATGGTTTCAATGGATGCATAGGACTAGCCCGTTTGGGTCATTGGGTCAGTTTTCTCGAGCCCTAGAGGTACGGTTTGGGCTTTCAGAATATGAGAACTATCAAGGGGCTTTGGCAAAGCTCACCCAGTCCAACTCAGTTTTGGCCTATCAAGCCTAGTTTGAAACACTTGCCAACAGAACCTACAACTTATCTCCTTTCCTTATGGGTTGTTTCGTCTCTGGCTTTCGATCCGAAATTCTTAGCGAGGTGCTCGCTTTTTGCCCTATATCGATGGTTCAGGCCATTGGACTTGCCAAGTTGCAAGAGGCTAAACTAGCCGAGAAACACCATACTTCCTTTAAACCATACACACCATGGCCAATACCGCTGCTCGTTGCAAATCTTAAATCCCCACCAGCATTTCATCCTGCTACAGCACCTTATCCGTTGCGGATTCCGATTAAGAAGTCTCCAGCAGAATGCCGCGAAAAAGACCTTTGCTATAATTTTGACGAAAAATTTGCCTCTGGTCATAAGTGCAAGCAATGCCAATTGTTTCTCATGACCACTGATGATGATGACAATCTCGATGAACAGCCATTGCTTGAATCATGTAAAAGTACAGTTTCTGAAACCATTGATTCTGCTATTGAGATTTCGTGTCATGCTTTCGCTGGGTATGGGTCTCCTCAAACAATTCGCATCTCTGGTTCTATTGGTGGCTTTTCGATTCAGGTTTTGATAGATTATGGCAACACTCATAGCTTTATTCAAGCGTGAGTTCCTACTTATTTGGGTTTAACTATTGCTCCTGCCAAAGCCTTGTCAGTCTTGGTCGGTAATGGGAAAGGCTACTGTGTAATGGGTATTTGTGCTAAAATTCAAGTAAAGTTACAAGTTTATGTCTTCCCTATTTCCTTGTTTGTGCTTCCTCTTTGTGGTGCGGATGTTGTATTTGGTGTGCAATGGTTGGAGCTACTCGGACATATATTATTTGATTATAAACACTTTACTTTGGATTTTACACTGGATTCACAGGCCATTCATTTGCAAGGTGAACGCACCCAGTGAGGTCCAGTTACATAGCCTTCGCAGGCTTCTTCATAGATGCCATTGCTTCTTGTTTTCATCTTGAACAAGGAGATGCAGCGGATACGAGCCCAAATGTTTTGCAAGCAGCTTTGGAGCCACTTTTTCAACAGTTTCCTTCAACCTTTGAAATACTACGCGGGCTTCCACTATCAAGACCTCAAGATCATGCTATTCATCTTCAACCTAGTGCCTAACCTATTAATGTAAAGCCATACCATTACCCACACTTTCAAAAGGCAGAAATAGAGCGCTTGGTTGCCCAAATGCTTAGTGAAGGTATCATCCGCCCCATTAGTAGCCCCTTTTCTTCTTCGGTCTTTTTGGTTAAGAAAAAAGATGGGACATGGCGTTTTTGTACCGATTACATGGCCTTAAATACTATCATAGTCCGTGATCGGTTTCCCATTCCTACTGTGGTTGAATTGCTTGCAGAACTGTGTGGGGCGAAATTCTTTTCCAAACTCGATTTGAGATCAGGTTACCACAAAATTCGTGTCAAACCAGAAGATATTCACAAAACTACATTTTGCACTCACAAAGGACATTACTAATTCTTGGTGATGTCTTTTTGGCTCATGAATGCTCCATCTACGCGACCATGAATGCAATCTTCAGACTTTTCCTTCACAAATTTGTTCTCATTTTCTTTGATGATATCCTTGTCTTCAGCCCTGATGGGGATAACCATCTCACTCATTTATCTCTGGTCCTACAGACGCTGGCAGCCAATTTTGTGTATATGCTCATTTGGTGCAACTTCAGTAGAGTATCTCGATCATATTGTATCGGGTGAGGGTGTGGTCGTTGATCAATCCAAAGTAACAGCTATGCTTGAGTGGCCAATTCCAACTACTTTGAAAGCGCTGCGTAGTTTTTTGGACAGACGGGGTATTATTGAAAATTTATTCGTATGTATGCACAGATAGCAACACCGTTAACTGATCTCCTCAAGAAAGATGCATTCTCTTGGGTTGATAGGTCACTAGAGGCCTTTCATGCTCTCCAAGCTGCTGTCACTAGTACCTCATCCTCGTCTTATCAGATTTTTCACAACCATTTGTGCTGGAAACTGATGCTTTTGGACTGGGCATTGGTGTTGTCTTATCACAAAATGGGCACTCCTTAGCTTCCTATAGTAAGAAGTTATGCCCTATGATGCAGCGAGCTTCCACGTATTTTAGGGAGATGTATGCAATCACAGAGACAGTGATCCATTGGCGACAATAACTTTTGGGTCAACAATTCACAATTTGTATAGATCAAAAAAGCTTGAAAGGTTTAATGGAGCAGACTATTCAAACTCCTGATAAAAAAATGGTTAGCTAAATTGTTGGGATTCTCTTACAATATTGTGTACAAGCCAGGCCATGATAACCTAGCCGCCGATGTCTTATCTCGCCGGAATAGTGCCACTGACTCAACTTTATCCTCGCTATCTGTTCCGATTTTCACATCTTAGATCGAGTTACAAGTACAAAATGCTCTCAACTCTGAATTGAGGCACCAACACACATTGTTGGAAGAAAATCCCACTGTTTTGCATGGTTTTGTCGCACCAGATGGCCTACTATACTACAATAATAAGTCGGTAGTATCATCTACCTCTCTACTCAAGCAATCAATCATTCATGAGTTTCATTCCTCTCCGATTGGTCGTCATGCGGGTTGTCTTTGCACTTTGGCTTGGGTTTCCTTAAGTTTCTATTGGGTTGGTACGTGCAAAGACATAAAACTGTTTGTGGCCAATTGTACTATCCAACAAGTGAAGCATCCAACCACTTCACCTGCAGGTCTTCTACAGCCTTTGCTGATTGTGGAACAGGTTTGAGAGGATATTGCTATGGATTTCATAGCCGGATGACCTCTGTCAGCCAAAAAAACAGTGATAATGGTGGTGATTGATTGCCTCACCCAATATGCACATTTCTGTGTTTGGCAGCACTAATTAGAGCAGCTAAGGTGGCTTAGGTTTTCATGATTGAAGTTTGTAAACTTCATGGCTTACCTAGAAGTATAGTCAGTGATAGAGATCCTGTTTTCATCTGCTCCTTTTGGCATGAGTTATTCAAGTTGAGTGGTTCCACTTTAGCCATGAGTAGTGCTTACCATCCTCAAACGGATGGCCAGTCAAAAGCTCTGATTCGTAGCCTTGAAATATATTTGAGAAGCTTTGTTTGTGATATTCCTGCTCAATGGGTTACATTTCTTCCTTGGACGAAATTTTGTATAACACTGCTTTCCATTCCACAACAAGTATGACACCCTTTGAAGCTCTTTATAAACGTCTTCCACTGGACAAAATTTTGGTATAACACTGCTTTCCATTCCACAACAGGTATGACACTCTTTGAAGCTCTTTATAAACGTCTTCCTCCTCATTCCATCTCACGAATTGTCACAAGGAGATGTAGTTTTAGGGCGTTTAAATCTCAATCTTGCCTGTGTTCAGTTCATATGAAAAATCAGGCTGATCACCACCGTATGGACAAACAATTTGAGGTTGGTGACTAGGTTTTTGTGAAGTTATAGCCTTATCGGCAAACGTCCATAGCATCTAGAAGCTCAGTGAAGCTCAGGCGGAGTTTCTATGGTCCATTTCAAGTGTTAGAACGTGTAGGACCAGTAGCCTATAAGTTCGCTTTACCTGCTCACGCTAAAGTTCACCCTGTTTTTCACATATCACTGTGGAAGAAATGTGTGGGTACTCATGATGTGCAGACAGTTCCTTTTCCTACTCAGACCACCTCACTTTTTCCGTCTCTACAATCCTTGGCCATTTTAGGTACACGCTTAGTCAGTCAACAAGGATTATAGGTGTGGCTAGTCTTGGTTCAATGGAAGGGTATGCCACCCAAAGATACCACTTGGGAGGACTTACAGGAGCTTCAATTACTCTATCCTTCCTTCAACCTTGAGGACAAGGTTGGCCTTGAAGAGTTGGGGAATGTAACAACTAGCCTGCTGATGGGGATCCTGTTAGTGATCAAGCTGTCACAGCTCAGCCTGCTGATGTCGATACGGTTAGCAATCAAGCTGACTTGGCTGCACAGAAGGCAAGGCCTAACCAGCGCATTAAAAGGAAGTCGTTATGGTTTGATTGGTATGCAATGGAGTGAGAGAGTATGTAGGAATTGCAGTTGCAAGGCTAGGACAAGAAGGGGTAGCTCAGTAGCAAAGATTAAGAAATTGTTCCCTAATTAGTTTTCTTTTTTTTTCGTTGTAAAGAGGTCTCTAGCCCTCGAAGCTTGTCGTTTCTATTCCTATCAATTTAGTATTCTATAAAACAATTGTGATTTTGAGGTCCTGGTTGAATTTTCTGTATTTTCTAAGCTGATTGCTTACAATAGTGACATAGCTAAAGCTGCTTCTATCCTTGTTTATTGTATCATCACTCCACTGCTAGAAGAAACGGTTTACAGAGGATTTCTATTGACATCTCTTCTCCCCACAATGAACTGGCAGAATGCACTTGTCACTAGCGCAGCTATCTTCAGTGCCGGTCATTTTTCTGGTAAGAATTTTCTACAGTTGTTTGTCGTTGGATGTGTACTTGGATGTTCTTATTGTTGGACTTGAAACTTAAGGCCGCCTTTTCTCATACATTCCTTGTATAATGCCACTAATGATAACATATTTATCTTAGACACTATATTTTAGCTATTTTTTTCTGGTTCTTACATTTTCAACATTCATCTGTCTTTGGTCATTGGAACTGGAGCTAAGCAGGATACACCTTACAACAGAGAAATCATTGATGATATCTGATTGGATGACGCGGTAATATATAGAGGGAGATTGAATTTGCACGTGCACGAATACACACAGGTGCACTCCCTTTGAATTGCATTATCTTTCTTACTGTTGTGCACTCATGTTTGAACATATGTTGTTTAGCAGATAACAAATATGGTCCATAAAGGTCAGTGGTCCTTCAATTTGTGGGGCTCGAGCCAACGGTTCAAAGCCAATCTCCTTTGTTCCCTTTTGATTTGTAATTTACAATGCTTCCCTAAACAGAAGCAATATATAGTGAAAATTTGATAGCTCTGTCTAGTTTAAAATCATATTTTTTTTAAAATTTATTAAAAATTAAATTAAATTAAATCAAATTTTATTAAATAACAATTAAACATTAATTAATAATTGATTTGATTTTATTAAATTTTTTAATAAATTTAAATTTAAAATTTTCTTTAAACGATACCCAAACATCACAATTGATATCAATTTTTTTTTAGAGCTTGTTTTTAGTTTAGTTTTATTGATTAAACAACTCTTTTTTCCATGAAAATCAGAAAGTGACATGAGACCTATATAAACATGCTGTTGACATCATTTTCACTTGTAAATTTGCTAATAAAGGATTCAATTTTTTTTATTATAAAAAAATTAAATTGAGGAAAGTCAAAATAACAGTCTTTTTATCTATTTTTTTGTTAAATAAACAACAACAAAAAATGTCTTAGATTGCAAAATGGACACCACGTCACCCCAAATTGGCCCACATTTTGTGGGGCCTAATACAAAACTTCACGATTGAAAACAAAAGGAAAAGCCAGAGTGGGTAAAGCTCGCTGGGTCCCGTGGAAACAAAAAATACCAATCAAAACCGTCTCATGCTTATCCCGCAATCAACGTGCTTGATCAGGATGGACACAAAATAAAAGCGGAAAACGTCTATCCAATTGGATCTTTTCCACGTGTCCTCCTCTGATGCGTGGATCCCACGAAGCCTGCTCTTTTTACTAGTGGAGCTCCTTAACCTTTAAAAAACAAAGGCTCTCGAGTTGTTACTTCTACTTATAGCGGTTTCCACAGTATATAAACCCAACAAAACACAAACTCAAAAGAACACAACCTTAAAACAAACTCAAACCCTCTTTCTCTCTCCAAAGATCTTCCTCTTATTTTCTCTCTCTAGAATTTAGCTCTCTCCGCCTTCCAATTGAGAGTAATGGCTGGTTTTGAGCAGCAAATGAAGCTGAGAGCCACGGAGATTAAGATTTTGTTCAAGAAGGGTGTGAAGATTGTGGGGAAATCATGCAAGAAAGGATGGAAGAAAGTCAAGAATATAAGACGCTGATTTTTTTAATCAACCATGTGATTCATCTCTTTCTATATCTCAAACCCAGTTTATTTGTTGATGTTTTTCTTGTTTTTTTTATAGGATTTTGATGTAAAGACCTGAGTCAGTACTGTTTTCTTTCTTTCTTCTTTGATGTGGTGTTGTTTCTTTTGATTTATATTCTTTTACTATTTTAAAGGTTTGCTTTTGTTTTTTTTTTTTTATTCTCTTGGTTGATCTCTGATATTGTTTACATCAACTTTATTTATATATGATTTTTGTTGGCTTTTATTAATGTAAGAATTCTTTCTTCTCTCTATGAATTATTAGTTTGTGAGGAGGACACACCAAAATAAATAGCAGTCTCTAGGATTTAGATTGTTTCCTGTTTAGATCCAATTTCAAATCTTTTTGAGTATTATATCGTGAAAAAAGTGGAAATTTAGATATTTCAGATTGAAAATTAGCCATGCAAACAGTAAAATCGATCCAAAGCTAAGATTCAAGTTTTAATAAGGAGCTGACTTATAATTATGAGCTTGCCTAATTTGTTTACCATGCCTAACTTTTAACAGCAAGATAAATGAGTTTTTTTTCTTCTTTTTTGGTGAGAGAGAGAGCAAGATAGATGAATTTGTTTAGAATACCTAAAGTTAGCAGCAATATTGTTTAAACCCTTTTAATCTTTTGAGAACTATGACCAAATCAGAGCACAGAATATTCATGGTTTTAAAACTTACTTATGGGTTAATATCATAATAGTCCTTTACGTCTAGGCATGTTATTTGATGTGCCAATCGATTTCAAATTTGATCAATGTCACCTTTCGCTTGAGGTTCAATAAAACCGTCAAATTTAAAAGATCATTTTACCTTTTAACAAAATATAAGATGAAAAAAAGCAAATTGAAAACATTTCATCCCAAAAGAAGAAAAGAGAAAATAGGATTGCAATCCAACCTTAAGGATTGCCGCGCTTTAAAGGGCTGTTATGAAGCTCCTAGCGGCCTGAGGGCTGCGCAATCTAACCCCTAGGGGTTATTGCGTCTCGGTCCAAGCTGGTCCCAACTCTCAATAGAAAACAAAAGGGGGGTTTTTGAGAGAAATTTTTTTTTTATTTTATATTTTGTCTTTTGTTTATATTTTTATTAGGTTAAATCATATTTTAAAAAAAGTTAATTAAATTTGATGTTTCTTTTGAGAGGGAGAAATTAGAAGAAAAAAAGTTAACAGAAACATTGATAAATTTTAAAATAAGCCTGAAACAGGTAAATATTATAATAACCCTTTATCTACCAATCATCATTCAACTCTTTGCTTTAAAGGAAGAGAAAACACCAACAATTAAGTCATGAAACAATGAAGGATGCAATGGGAAAGCTATGACACTATTAAAATTGCCTTTGAAAGTCTCCTATTGAGAGTTTGCAGCTTTTAAGAAGTTGCTGAAGAATTAAAGGAAGATTCAAAAGAAGGAAGGAATAGTTAACAGATTGGTACTAAGTGCTAAGTGTTAGATTTATATACTTGGATTTCTCTTTGAAACAAGAAGATTTTGGGAAAAGGATGAGAGAAGAAGTTGGAAAAAAATGGGGACTCCAATAATGACTGTATTTTGTTTGGTTCAGTTTGTCCAACAATGTAATAGATGCTTCCAACCACATCTTTGTCCCTCGATAACCATCTCATTTGAAAATCAAATCGTGAATAATGTTTATCCATCCACATTTCTTTATCATTTTTCACTGATGATAAAGCTGAGTCTTATCCCTTAGTTTTTAGGAATGATTCTTCTGAGTTAGTTGAAAATTCTCTAACAAAAAAAAGGATGAATCCTTATCTCATTAAATTCATAATAAGATCTTCAGATTGACTGAGTAGCCTTAAACATGTAGTAATACTTTCTTTTTTCCTTTTCTTATCTCCTCTCTTTTCACTTGTTTATAGCTTAGGCAATGATATTTCATTTGATTAATCCACAAGTAATAATTAGGTCTCCTTGTTGGCAGACGGAGATAGCTTGAA
This sequence comes from Bretschneidera sinensis, assembly GCA_023935145.1. Classification (NCBI taxonomy): domain Eukaryota; kingdom Viridiplantae; phylum Streptophyta; class Magnoliopsida; order Brassicales; family Akaniaceae; genus Bretschneidera; species Bretschneidera sinensis. Next base: position 139,118,290 of record CM043699.1, read on the forward strand.
ATTTTATTGTTGAAAGAACTATGATTTCATTTCAATTATCAAGTTTAAGAATATTTCATTTGAGTCAGTATAACTATTTTCTTAACCATATACTTTAATAAAAAGGTTATATGTTTTCATGCATCTAATAACAACAAATTAATATTAAAATCAGTGTTTTCAAAGATGAAAGCTTTGGACGAGGTGTTTTGTTCCAATGAAACAAAGTATAATTCTTGAGACATTGAGGTGTAAGCTTTTTGGAATATTGGAACGTTTCAAAATTCTAACAATAATAATAAATAATTAATTAAAATAATTTAAAAAATAATAATTAACATTTAAATAAATTCAACAAACTTTAATATTTTTATTAACTCTAAAGCATATAAATTATAATCATAATTGTATAAATATTTATATATACATTATATATATTTTTATATTGTTGTAACTTGTGATTAATTAAATAATTTGTAACTATTATTAAACCAAATATCATGTAATAAATATTTATGAATAAACGCAATGATATAACAACTAACTCAATAATTAAGGTTTGTATTCCTACTCATTTGAGAATAGGTTTTAGTCTTAGACTTGAATTTTTTTTTATTTTAAAGTTTTTATAAAAACTTCAATGGACATATGCTCTATCATCGGAGCGTAAAAGACGTACGTCCCAAAATAAAAAACGTACATCTTACTTACACCCAGCTTCTGGGCGAACCTAAAAAATGCATTTGAAAACACTTGCTAACACTATAATATATGCTATTTCAACATAAAATGAGGATTTACAGCAATGCTCCCCCTAATTAATTTGATTTCATGCTCTCTTTAAGAAAGGATTCAGGTACCAAAATTGTCTAATTGGCAGATCAACTGTGCCAACCACATTCAACTAAGTAAATATATATTTTTCTAAAAAACTACATTTAATGCTATGAGTCTTAAGTAATTATTTTATCTATTGTTAGAAAGTATTCTTTTTTCTTTCTTTACTACATTTAATTATATGATAAAAGAATGAATTTATCTAACAAATTTTTTTACCCAACACTGTGTCATGAAATGCTATCGACATATTTCTGTTTGTAAAACAATTAATGAGAGGCATGACCCACAAATAATCTTATTCTTTTCATATTTCTTGTTCTAATGGCTTTCATATTTGCGCAAGCTTAGATATGATGTCAACTGATAACTACATTTTCATTATCCAGGCATGCTCTTTCAGAGATTAAATATGAAGATAGCAAAAAGTATAAATATGGGTACAAGCTAGGTGCTATTCATTTTCACCCCCCCCCCCCCCCCCCCCCCGCCCCTTATAAATCCTCTCCCCCTACTCTACTTACACATCATAGAGAAAGAAGAGGAAGAAAAGAAAACGAACCTGATTTTGAATTGGAAATCTATTGCTTCTCTAGTAGCAACACTATTGATCATTCTCTCTACAGTTAATGAATATCTTGCACCAAAAAATCACAGGTTTCTCCGACTCAACTTCTCTAAGATTTTCTCTTTAGAAAATGTACCTTAGTTCCAGTTATTTTTTTATCTCCTAGAGTCATTAGAATCAGCAAATTGAGAAACTCAAAAACAATCAACAGTTTCATCAATACCGCTAAGGAGATTGACGACACTTTTAACTATATCAAAGTCAAGTGGACTTTTTGTTAGAACTTAAATATAATCTAAACATGCTAAACAACATAAATAGCATATAGATTAAATGCGGAATTATAAAGACCGTAAACATACTTCCGGCCATTGAAGCTTTTCACTTACACAATCCGTTATTCTCTCGATATTGATTCTTCTAGACTCTCAGAACTCTCTTCAATTTGATGGTGTATGAAAGAAAAATGAGCAGTACCAAGTCTAGGGACCAAACCTGTATTTATACATGTTCTTCCATCAAGAACGTCTGTCCGTATTCCATATGCTTGTTACTACAATCAATGGACGACCAAAAAGTTAAACATGGACCATATATAGGTTAGTTACATATACCTTATACTCTCAATACAACCATTGAGAATATGAACCAATACCTTAAGTATACACCTTGTGTTTTCTCTCTAACACTCTAACTTTTCATATGCTCTATAGTTATCCTATTTATAGGAGAAATGCACTAAGAATAATTGAATTAATTTTGGCCACAATTAATTCTTAGTGGAGCATAATTGCTTCCACTTAATTGCCACAATTAATGCTTTAATTTATTACATCTACTTCCACTTAATTGCCACAATTAATGCTTGAATTTATTATATTCTCCCACTTGGTCCATATGTTTAACCTAATTTAATCCCATTGATATATTTTAATAAGTAAATACATGAATCATGGCAATAAGTCCTCTAAGAGTGAGTATTACCTTCCATGTATTACGATGCATTTAGTTCCTCAAGTATTATTCTTCATGTGGTAACATTTTCTTAATGAATAAACCCTATGTTTATTCCTGGTCCTATACAGATGAATTTTCTCAAAGAAATTAAGGTGCACATGAATATGAGAAAACATCAGAATATGTAGAGTTTCATTAATAAACTCTATGTATACACTTACAAAGTGGAACCAAATCCCATTTTTTCTACATGATCCTTGAATTTCAGAGGTGGCATGCCCTTAGTCAAAGGATCAGCGATCATTAATTCAGTGCTTATGTGTTTAATGACCACTTTCTTTTCTTTTATACGTTCTCTTATGGCTAAATACTTAATGTCGATGTGTTTACTTCAACTTTCACTTTTGTTGTTCTTAGCCATCAAGACAACAGCTGAATTGTCGCAGAAAATTCTCAATGGCCTAGATATAGAATCTATGACTTTAAGCCTATAAATGAAACTCCTAAGCCATACACCATGTGAAGTGGCCTCAAAACAGGAGATGAACTCGACTTCCATAGTAGAAGTAGCAATCAATGTCTGCTTGACACTTCTCCAAGAAACAGCTCCACCGGCCATCAGAAAAATGTACCATGATGTTGATTTATATGAATCAACACAGCCAGCAAAGTCTGAATCAGAGTAGCCAATCATATCCAGATTGTCCATCTGTCTATATATAAGCTTGTAGTCTTTAGTTCCTTGAAGATACCTCATTACTTTCTTTGTAGCTCTCCAGTGGTCCATACCTGGGTTACTCTGATATCGCCCTAGCATCCCTACAACAAATGCAATGTCAGGTCTAGTGCAGACCTGAGCATACATAAGGCTTCCAACTGCAGAATCATATTGAATATTCTTCATGGATTCCCTCTCAAAATCATTCTTCGGGCATTGGTTCAAATTGAACCTATCACTCTTCACAATAGGAGCTACACTTGGTGAACAATCTATCATCCGAAATCTCTCTAAAACTTTGTTGATATAGGTTTCTTGTGACAGAACTAAAACAACTCGAGGTCTATCTCTATGGATATCAATGCCAATGACATAAGATGTCTTACCCATATCTTTCATATCAAAATTTTTAGAGAGAAATTGTTTCACCTCATGCAGCAAGCCCTTATCATTGGTTGCATGTAAAATATTATCCACATATAAAACAAGAAAACAAATTTTATTCCCACTGACCTTCTAGTATATACATTGATCCATGGGGTTTTCAACAAAACCAAATGAAGAAATTACTTCATGGAATTTAAAATACCATTGACGGGAGGCTTGTTTTAAACCGTATATGGATTTCTTAAGCTTGCAAACCAAATGCTCACCTTCATTAGAAGAGAAACCTTCAGGTTATTTCATATAAACCTCCTCCTCCAAATCTCCATTAAGAAATGCGGTTTTCACATCCATTTGTTGCAGCTCAAGGTCAAAATGAGCAATTAATGCCAAAATAGTACAAAGAGAATCTTTCTTAGATACAAGAGAGAAAGTCTCCGTGTAATCGATTCCTTCTTTTTGAGTAAATCCCTTAGCAACGAGTCTCACTTTGTGTCTCTCAATGTTGCCTAATGTATCTTTCTTGGTCTTAAAGACCCATTTGCAACCAATGGCTTTCGCCCCATTAGGCAACTCTACAAGATCCCGGACTCCGTTGCTTTTCATGGAATTCATCTTTTTCTTCATGGCATCGTGCCACAAGGTTGACTCTCTTTGCAACTCATGGCATGTGAAAAAGTTTCAGGATCATTTTTGGCTCCAAAATTATAGTCAAATTCTTGTAGATACACAATGTAATCACTAGGAATTGCTGATCTCCTGTTTCGAGTAGATTTTCTTAATGTTATACTAATGTCTCCCATGGGAGCTTGTGGTTCAACTGGTTATTTAATGAGCTTGTAGTATTTCCTGAACTGCTTGATCTATTAGAATGTTGTCAGCAGCTTGTGGAACCTTAATGATCGATTGATCAACACGAGCTTGTACTTAAGGCGTGCTATGAACTATAACCAATCTATCATTTGATGAAGGTTGAGATTCTGTACGATAATGTGCAGGTTCTGTATGATCATGTGCAGGAACTAAGTTCCTGAACCGATCCCTCTCACTGATCGTGTCATTCTCTAGAAACTTAGCATTTCTTGATTCCACAATCCTAGTAGTATGAGTTGGACAATAAAACCTATAACCCTTGGACCTTTCAGCATATCCAACCAAATATCCACTAATGGTCCTCGGATCCAGTTTCTTCTCTTGTGGGTTATAAATCCTCACCTCAGACGGACATCCCCAAACGCGCATATGTCGCAAACTCTGTTTCCAACCTTTCCATAATTCAAATAGTGTTTTGGGAACAGCCTTGGTTGGAACTCGGTTTAATATATACGCAACCGTCTTTAGTGTTTCAGTCCACAAAGATGTAGGAAGGTTAGAGTTGCTAAGCATACTCCGCACCATGTCCATCAATGTTCAGTTTCTTCTTTCTGCAACACCATTTTGGTCCAGCGAACCAGGCATGGTCTATTGGGTAACAATCCCATGTTCTTGAAGAAACTTGGCAAAAAGGCCAGGTGCTTGTCCACTTTCTGTGTATCTACCATAATATTCTCCATCTCTATCTGATCTCACAATTTGTATTTGCTTTCCACATTGGTTCTCAACTTCAGCCTTAAAGACTTTGAAGGCATCCAATGCTTCATTTTTCTTATGTAGCAAATAGATATACATATATCGTGAGTAATCATCGATAAAAGTGACGAAATATTTCTAACTATGTGCGTCCATGTCTGGACAACATATATCAGTATGAATGATTTCTAATATGTCTGAACTCCTATTAGCATCTTTCTTGGACTTGTTGGTCTATTTTCCCTTAATGCAGTCCACACAAGTCTCAAAATCAGTATAATCTAGAGTACTAAGTACCTCTTCATTCATTCACTAATCTTTTAATTCTTTTTATGGAGATATGTCCTAATCTCCGGTGTCATAACATAGAGGAGTCATTGTTAATATTACACATTTTAACGCCAGTTTGAAAATGCATTGAACTATAAGTGGCATAATTTAGTAAATAAAGAAGAAAAAGACCATCAGACAAAATACCATTCCCAACACAATCAGTTTTATAAAATAAACTGAAAGATGTGTCTTGAAAATTAAAGGAATATCCAAATGGCACAAGTCTGGAAACAGAAATCAAGTTTCGTGAAAAACTTGGTACATCAAAAATCCTTTCTAATTTTAAAATAAAGTCATTACTTAAAGTTAAAACGCAAGTTCCAATCGCCTCCACATGTGAGCCCATCTTGTTGCCTGATAAGATATTTTGCTCACTTCCCACTGGCTTCCTTAGGTTTTGCATACCTTACAAGGAGTTTGTAATATGGATTGTGGATCCAGAATCAATCCACCAGGTGTTAATATTAACGTTAACCATATTAGATTCATAACAAATAAACGAGATTGGATTACCTTTCTTCTCAAGCCATTTTTGAAATTTGATGCATTCCTTCTTCATATGTCCCTTCTTTTTACAAAAGAAACACTTTTTTTCTTTCTTGATATCAGCAAGAGGTGGTATTTTACCTTTTTCCTTCTATTTTCACTATATATTTCTTATTTATCTTGATTACTTAAAGTAAATCTAACTCACCATGTAGTACTTAAAACTATTCGTGAATCACTTTCTTTGCTTTCCTGCTCTTTTCAGCAATTTCACCTGATTGTTGTTCGTCAACACCTAACATAATATTTATATTATAATTTCTAATTTATTTTTGAATTCTTCCCTAATTCATATCCTTTAAAAATTCTCACATGGAGTTCCAAGAAATTTCATGTATGCTAAATTTCAAAAATAAAATAAATTCACATTATTACCTTTTGTGTTTCTTAGAGCTTTCCTTGACTCTATTTAAAATTCTCCCGTAAACCTCTTCAAAATTTTACTCTTTTGACCTTTCTTTCAGTCCCCAAGTGTTTAAAGTAATAGAATAGTTTTAGATTGGAGAAAGAAAAAAACCAAATAGGATTTGATAAAAAATTAAAATAAAACAAAAATTATATATATATATATATATATATATATATATATATATATATATATATATACACACACACACACACATACATATAGCCACCATTTTGTCAAGCATGTTACCTATCTACTTTTTTTCGTTTCTTTTGTCCTTCAAACTTGGACCCTTTGCATTTTTTTTTATTTTTTTCCTTTTTATTTTTTTTCTTTACACCACCTCGCATCCATTTTTTTAGAATTATTTTATTCAATAATAAATCTTTTACGTATATATATATATATATATATATATATATATATTATTTTAATTCAATGTCATTTTTATCAAATTACTTCTTTACCCATATTCTAAGAGCACGATATTTTTATCAAATAAGAAATATATAGTGGCTTGATAGGTTTAGCTTTGTCCTTCCAACGGGTAGTAGCCAGCATTGTACTCTCGCCCAGTTCCATCACAAGTCTCTCTTTTTCTTGAACACACATGGTTATTAATTCATTGATTGACCATTTGTTTTTATGTGTGTTGTACGAGATTTTGAAAGGCCCGTACTGAGTTGAAAGGGTGTTCAAAATGTAATGCACTGGGAAGGACTCCGACATATCAACCTCGAGTTTCTTAAATTAAGCCGTAATGTCACGCATTTGCATTATGTGCTCGTGCACACCTTTTACACTGGTGAGTCTGAGGGATGATAATCTCATTATCAGGGTGCTTGCTAATGCCTTTTCTGAAGTGACGAATTGATCGTCAATGGCTTTCAGCAAATCACGGACTTTCTCATGCTGGTCGACAGAACCATGTATAGCAACAGTTATCTTAATCTTGATAAACATCATGCTGAGCCGGTTGGATCGCTCCCATCGCTCATATAGCATGACCGCAGCTGGAGTGCTGTTATCGGCGATTGCAGGTGGTTCGTCCTTCCTAATAGCATAATCTATGTCCATCCACCCTAGATGGAGGAGAATCCTCTCTTTCCATACCTTATAGTTATCTCCCATAAGTTCGGGTATGTCACAACGGATATCAGAAAAACTTGTGGGTTGAGAAACTGCATAAAGTCCAAAAGCTTATGTCAAGATTTGAGGTGTAATTTTCTAAATTGTATGTTTTACCAATGTAAAAACATGCTGAAATTGAATCTAATTTCATTAAAAACTACATGTGGGCTAAAATTTTAATTTAATAAGATTCTTTATACTTTATGATAGATTTTATCAAATTATTTTTACTAAATTTATAATGTATATTATGATTATAATTTGATGTTTTTCTATCTTTAAACTTTATGATAAAACTATTAAATTAATTATTCTTAACTCCTGTTTGTAAATTAAGAAAAACTAATTTTAATATATTATTCTAATTAATTATATTAACATAATAAAATCCCTGTGGGGTAAAATCATTATATTTATATAATTAATTACAATTAATGTTCATTAAGTGATCCTAATCCACTTAATATATAATTTTATATAATTAAAGATGCTGTGACTACTCCTTATATATTTAAAATTATATGGTTCACTAGACATTTATATTTACCATATTTTAAGCTCTACTTAATGCCTAAGAACAATTACGCAGTAACACAATAGGCAATCATTAAGAGTACTCCCAGGATAATTGGTCGGGACAAAGCCTTATTAAAAACCAGAATCCTTAGACAAAGCATTGTCTCAGATCATGCTGTCTTATGCCAACTACAAATTGTTTATGAATTATTCATAATTTTTAACTTAATTGTTCATATTAATATATTATGAATCTTAATGTGTTATGCACAAATTAAGTTTTATGAGAATAAGCTAAGTTTACATAATCTAACAATATCTAAACTTAATAATATGTTATCATATGTAAATAAAAATCTCATAAATAAAACATAAATTGCATAATTAAACATAATATTATGCACTTAATTTAATTCATTGCATAAAATAAACTTATTCTAAAAGCATGAATTGAAAAACAAAAAACATGCTAAAAATGAGCATTTAATCAAATTTCATATATAGAACTAACATAAATAGTATATATGTATAATCTTAATTTGAGCAAAATAATCACCAAAATTAAAAATACATGCCCAACATTAAATTATTTATGCACTAAAACTATTTAAACTTAAATTGCATGCATAACTAAAAAAAAAAAATATACATACATAACACATAATTTTAAGCACATAAATAAAATAAATACTTATAAGGGTTCATAAACTTTATTTTTGCAAATAATTACAAATCATATGAAACATAGTGAAAATCCATAAAATTAGGCAAAAAAATCTTGAACTTCCAAATATACATAGTATTTCTGGAAAATTACCGAATTTGGAAATTGCAAAATATTTTCCTAAACCAATTGTTTTCAACCTTCAGTCGGATCGTTTTTTATCCGTTTTCAAAACCCAACTAAATCTTGGCTTCCAAGATACCAAGGCAAAATTTTTAAAACTCAGAAATACTAGAAATCAAATTTCTTAATGATTTCTAAAATTATTTTCCATAAAAAAAAAATACTCGAAAAACAAACTTTGAAATCAAATTATTTTTCGGGTATAAATCGAAAGTATTACAGATTGCTTAATACTTCAAGGCAGAGGCAAACAACACTCTGATACCAAATGTTAGAACTTAAATATAATCTAAACATGCTAAACAACTTAAATAGCATATAGATTAAATGCGGAATTATAAAGACCGTAAACATACCTCCGACCATTGAAGCTTTTCACTTACACAATCCGTTATTCTCTCGATATTGGTTCTTCTAGACTCTCAGAACTCTCTTCAATTTGATGGTGTATGAAAGAAAAATGAGTAGTACCGAGTCTAGGGACCAAACCTGTATTTATACATGTTCTTCCATTAAAAACATCCGTCCATATTCCATACGCTTGTTACCACAATCAATGGATGGCCAAAGGGTTAAACATTGACCATATATAGGTTGGTTACATATACTTTATACTCTCAATACAACCATTGAGAATATGAACCAATGCTTTAAGCATACACTTTGTGTTTTCTCTCTAACACTCTAACTTTTTATATACTCTGTGGTTATCCTATTTATAGGAGAAATGCACTAAGAATAATTAAATTAATTTTGACCACAATTAATTCTTAGTGGAGCATAATTGCCTCCACTTAATTACCACAATTAATGCTTGAATTTATTTCACTTTTACAATTATCCCTCAGATGAGAAGAATCATCGATGGTTCGAGCTCTCTTTTATTGAAAAACATGTTCCTAGAGTTTCGAGTTATCTCTGTGATGACATACTCGAAGAGGAAAAATACAAAAGGGGGATAAATAGACAGAAGAAACTTCACATGAATCGCTCAAGTGAAGGGGTATCATGGACATCAGTTCCCTTTAAGCATCCAGCAAATTTTGACACGCTAGCATTTGATCCCATACTGAAAGAGGAGATAATAAAAGACTTAAGGAAGTTTGTGCTGGGAACGCTTCTACAGATGGGGTAAAACACATTGGAAAAGAGGGTACCTCTTGTATGGTCCATCGGGAACTGGCAAAACTAACCTTATTGTTGCCATTGCTAATTTGCTTCGTTTTGATGTCTATGATTTAGAGCTTACTACGGTGACAAGTAATTATGAGCTTAAAAGACTATTACTCTCGACTTCGAAAAGATCTGTGAGAGTGATTGAAGATGTGGACACCCTTGATTTTTCATATAGAAAGAAGGAAAAGTAAACCAGTAGTACTCAAAGCAAGGTGGAAGATATTGACAGCAAACTTACTTTGCTGGTGTTTTGAATATTGTTGATGGGCTTTGGTCATCCTGTGGAGAAGAGAGGATAATTATTTTTACCACAAGGAGAAGCTTGACCCTGCATTGCTAAGGCCTGGACGCATGGACAAGCACATTCATCTCTCTCATTGTGAGTTTGCAGCTTCTAAGACGCTAGCTAGGAATTATTTTGAGATCAGTGAGCATGAGCTTATGATGGAAGTTGAGAAGTTGCTGCCAAAAGCAAAAATGACACCTGCAGATATATCAGAAATTTTCATGGCCAGTAATGATGAGGTTAATGTTGGTATATGAACAATGTTGTTGAGGAGATGAAAGGGGGATTTCAACAGTACTGTACCACATTAGATTCAACCAATATTGCTGAAGATGAAAAGGAATAGATAACAGAGTGGTACAAAGTGCTAAGCAATCTATGCCTACTTTGAGCGATCGGCAATAGAACATTTTTTTCTCCCTTTTCTTTTATCTCTTCACTTGTTTATGGCTAAGGCCTAAGGCAATGGTATTTAATTTGAAAAACCAACATAATATTTTGAAATTATAAATAAGTTATTATGAATGCATTTGGTGAAAGAATGTTGATTAAACTTGTCAGAATGACGAGAAATATGGAAGATTTGATGAGTTGTTCTTTGTTTGGTAGATTATATTTTCAATCTAATTTTGCATTTTTTTAATAAAATGGAAATTAATCTGTATAATTTACACGTATCTATAATTTGAAAATCTTGGTATAAATATGAAAATTATTAATATAAAATAAATTAGTTAATGATTAAGGTTAATTTAATATTTTTAAATATATAAATAAATATTTACTGAAAGAGTAATATAATATTTGGGTATTGTTGGAATTATAATTAAATTATTACCATTACTTTTATAATAGTTAAATTATGATTTTAATTTAAAATTTTGTTATTTTTTTTATAAAAATTATTATTATAATTTAAATAACAATTTTTTTAAAAAAAAGATCTTTATAAGAACAAGTATAAATATTAAGTGCCAAGAAACTCATATGAGATGAATGAAGAGGCTTCACCTATAAAATCTATAGGTGAATAAATGAATCCAATAACACCAAAACTTTAATGTGGAATTTTCTCCAAATTTCAACTTTCCCACTAATTTTATAGAAATAAATAGCAATGAGAGAAATGTAAACTTTTGGTTTCCTTTCAAAACTCATTCACAATTTTATGTTATTTTTAAAACCTTGTTATTATTTTAAAAATTATTATATATATCCTTGAGTATATTTTTTTTATGAAACCTTTGTGTTACGTTTTACTCTTACTTATGGTTGCCGTAACATATTTAGGAATTGAGGGTTTTTATATGTGAAATCAATCTCGAAAACACATGAATAATTAATGACTAATGACTTGTGCATATATATAATTGAAATTATATACTTAAATTTTAAAAATAATTATTGATTTATCATGAGCACTATAGAATCATCTTAGTTTACAAGAGATTTTTACTTACATCGGATGTAAAATTTATTTTTTTATCGGAGTGAAAACTTGACTAATAATTTTTTAAAATTTCATTGATAACGTTAATTGAATATGTACGATTATTACCATTAAATTTTCAAAAATTACTAACAAAATTTTTACTTTGATATAAAAATAAATTTTGCACAAGAATTTCTCTGATGTTTAACCATGGTAATAATAAAAAAAAATCCTAATTTTGTGACTCTTGATTGATAGATTACCATAAATCATAGAGGAAATTCAGTCAATCTAGAAAACTTAAGGGTTTTCAATGGCATTTTAACAGAACTCGTAGGTGGATTTGCAATTCTACCATTCCGTTCAAACTGGTCGCCCACTAATAAATCAACACCAAACAGTTGACAACTGTCGGACGTAATTAAAAAAATAACAATCTCACGCACGGACAAACTTATCCGAAACCCAGCTTTATGGTATCTATTTATCCAAAATTCGAATCTTTTTTACCCTCACTATGAACAGTCCCACCAGAATAAAATGAACCATAAATTAAATCACCGCTTGTTCAACCCAACTACTCCCTATGCAATATATCGAACGGCTCATTCGTGATGGCAACACCTTGTTATCATACACTCTAAAATAGAGTAGCATTTTCTGATATTAAGTCACGCGAATCTTGCGCTAGTGTCTTTACTAAACTAATCTAGTTCTAATCCTTTACAACAAATCCTCACAAAAATCGGTTGAAGCGTCGTTTCCTTCTCCTTCCCTCTGCATCTTCTCTCCTTCTTCTTTCTATCCAGACCACCTCTAATTTTTCAGTATTCTAAAAGAAATGGAGATGGCAATGGAAGATTCATGCTCGCGTATTTCTCTGCTTCTCTCCATGGCTCGCGCTTTGCTCTCTGGTAGTGTACGGACTCTACGGTTTGTGAAGAATCCTATACCGACTACGCCACGAATATGTAAAGTTCCGGTTTGTTAAAGAATCTTTGTTAGAGATTGTAAGTTTTTTTGTTTGCTTGTTTGTTCTTGTTTTTTCCTCTGTCTTGGACCTGAAACTTGAAGAATTGAAGTCCAAATCTGTAGGGTTTTGTCGAACTCTATGAGATTTGCTTGTTAATTTGAAACGATATATGGAAATTGGTGATTTTTATGGTGAGTAAAAGTCAAGATTTGAATATTAGGGTTTCTGGAACTTTTTTTTGAAGAATTTGAGCTGTTTAGGGTTTGATGCGTTTGTTGGAAAATGCTTGAGATATGGGGTTTGGAGGAGCTTAATGAAATCTAGATATAGAATTTTTGGGTTTTGAATGAAGTTGATGTGAAATTTGAGTTTGTTACGGTTATACTTGGTTCTTGATAGTTCTCTGCTTTGGATCTTCAAAACAGTAAACGTCATTTGAGTTTTCAAATTAGGTAGTATTCAAGAAATAATTGACGACTGAATCTGGATTTGATCGTTTTGGCGGGAAAATTTGAATGACGGGAATGAGGGATTTAGGGTTTCCAAAGACGAGTGTCAGTAGCTTGAAGGAACAAGTGGCAAGAACAACACTTCGAAATGTGAGATCACACGGACACCCATATGTTGAGCTTCGCGAGGATGGTAAACGGTTTATATTCTTCTGCACTTTGTGTCTTGCGCCATGCTACAGTGATTCGGTGTTGCTGGATCACTTGAAGGGGAATCTTCACAAGGAGAGGCTATCTGGTGCTAAGGTTACTCTGTTTGGACCAAACCCATGGCCTTTTAACGATGGCGTTCTTTTCTTTGATAATTCAACTAGGAATGAGAAACAATTGGCAATCTCGGATGGTGATCAGAACAGGTTGTTGGAGTATCACAACAATGATAACAATCTTGCTATTATTAAGTATGGTGAAAATCTGCAAGCCAACTGCAATGAAAATGATGGGCCTGATGCAGTTCAATATAGTAATGAATTTAGTTCTGTTGCAAAGAATTTGAATGATGATGGACGGAATTGTGATCTGGTTATTCCAGGTGTACTAATAAAAGACAAAATTTCTGATTTGAAAGTAAGGTTTGTTGGTTTTGGGAAGATCGCCGCAAGATTACTTGAGAAGGATGGTAGTTCAGATGGGATTAGTAGAATATGGTGTGAATGGTTGGGAAAAAATGGCCTTAGTTACGAGGACATGTCCAACACTCTGGAGCATGATTTTGCTGTTGTTACTTTCACTTACAATTATGATATGGGTAGAAAGGGGTTGCTTGCAGACGTGAAATCTTTGCTCCCATCTAGTTCACTGCCAGAATTAAAGAATGGCGAGGGCAATGGTAGGAAAAGGAAGAAATCATTTTCTGATCCAGATGATATTAGTGAATCTTTTAGTAATCAGTATGACTCCTCAGAAGAAGGTTCTTCAGCTTCAAATGATGCGTCTTCAAGATTGTTGTTAGATCGATGTGATGATCAGCTTCTAAATACAAGAATTATATCAAACAAGACTATAAGACGAGAGTTAAGGAGGCAACAGCGCATATTTTCTGAAAGAATGTGCGATATCTGTCAGCAGAAGATGCTTCCAGAGAAAGATGTAGCGGCAATCATGAACATGAAGACCGGAAAACTTGCTTGCAGTAGTAGGAATGTGAATGGGGTAAATCTTTAAACAACTTGAGTCTCTATCTATTGGGCTGATTTTTATTTTGTTATTTGTTGTTAATAATTTATAACTTAATTTGGAATACCTTTTATTATATACATATTGCATTAGTCATTATGCTCTTTTAATGTGCCTGAGATTCAGTATCTGTGTCTACATATCTGGCTTGATTTAGAAGCAAAAAGTTTAGAATTGTTTACACTTGTTTTCTTTTCACATGTAGGCATTTCACGTATTTCATACTTCTTGCCTTATACACTGGTTTCTTCTCTGTGAGCTTGAAATACTCACAAACCAGTCAGTAAGCCCAAAAGGGAGACCTAGATGTAGAAAAAAGAGAGGAGCCAAGCACAGTGAAATTGGAAAGGTTGGAGAGATCAAAGGTACTAAAATGCAAGTCTTTTCTGTGTTCTGCCCGGAGTGCCAGGGCACCGGGATAGATATTGAAGGAGATGAGCTGGAGGAAACACCTGTCCTACTTTCTCAGGTTTGCATATTTTAGAACAAACTTTCCAATTACTATTGAACCTGCCATTGGAGATTAGTGTTTTTTTAGTAAGTAAAATTGTATATAAAGCACCAATGGAGTGCAACCCAAAAATAAAAGCTGCTAGTGGAGATTAGTGTTGTCTTGGACTTAGACTCTTGGTCCTCGTTGTAGATTTTTTTAGAAATTATTTCAATAAATTAAACAGAGCCAAATAAGTTGTTTTTTAAATGAAATTGTCATGGTTTTATCTATTGTACCAGATGTTCAGATTTAAGATAAAAGTGAGCGGTGCACGTAAAGCATGGATTAAGAGTCCCGAAGTGTTGCAGAACTGCTCAACTGGTTTTCATTTCCCTTCCGAGTCTGAAGATACAGTGCAGGTTTTTAGTTTTTTTCTTACACTTTGTTGGTGGAAATGTTCTAGTCATCATTTTAATCTCTTATAAATTGCTTGGTTGCAGGAAAAAGTATCAACCCTAAAATTTCTTCGTTTCTACAGTGCTGATGAGGAGTCAGGGACAAATTACCGTGGATGAACCTTGCAATTAACCCTAGTGGTGATAGTAACATTTAGATTTACTCTTATAACCAATGTCAGTGACTTGTTGTACAAGAGAACTTTCACAATTCTCGTGAAAATGATGAATAGCAATTTGGGTAGGAATAGGCGCAGAACACATAGTGGATGGCTGTCCCATGGAATAATGAATATGCATGTTGTATAACAGAGGATACCTGTTGTGTCTAACTGAGGTGCATACATGAATGTACATTGCTGACATTTGCTTGCATCGTAAATCAGTTGATGATCTTTTTTTTAATGATGTAGATTTTTTAGATTTTGTACAGTTCTTATCGTTTAAGATAATCTTTGTTTTTGGGTTGTACCTTTTTGACGCTTTTAATACAAATTTTACTTATAAAAAAATTCAATTGACAATTGATTCTAGATTTACTTTTATTTTCTGAATAGTTTATGTTGTTGTTCCATCTTTTGAAGTGCTTAATATCTTTTATTATGGCATTTGTGAGCAAGGTATTATTAGATCCTTTTTTGAGGGGTAACCTCCTTTTCAAGTCATTGTGGAGCCTAATAATATGGTTTACCACTGATTAATCAACTCTTATTAGTTCAGCGAAGTGTTTAAAACCATATTAAACATGATCGTAGTTATCAATGAGGGGGCTGCTGCATTGTTCTGGATGCCAGGACAAGTTTTCAGTTTTCGCTGTTGCTCGAGTGCAAAGATAGTTTTCTTGTCTTTGCTCTAATCTTCATGAGGGAGGCCCTTGTTTCGGTATTACTCCCAATGGAACTTGAAAATGTTATGCTACGCAGAAGATTTCCGATTTCTCTGGCTGTTGGAGCTCCGTCTTGGAATTTCTCTATGTGATGTTAACTTTGTAATTAAGTTACGGAGAGAACGAAAGATACCTAGATAATAGCCCAGCTGGCCCCAGCATCAAATTTGTAGATGGTCTGAGCCTTTTCAAATGGTGCATGTTGTTGTTGTAGCCCCAAAAAAGGTGAACTGCAGCTGGCACTGTTGATGGTTGAATTTGATTTTAAGTACCTTAGAATTTACGTTGCCAATTTGTCAGTCCCACTATGGTGTTAAATTTTTTTTTTTTGGGTACGTGATGTCAAGATATGAAATTTTATAATTAAATTATCAAATTTCATAATCTATATATCAAATTTCGTTACTAAACTTTTATTTTTTGTAATTAGACAATTATGTTAAGATTCATGGATTGAATTATATTGACTCATAAAATCACAAAACGATTTAAAGTAACCTTCTCTAAAAAAATTGAATTCCAAGAAAAATATTTCTCTCCATTAAATCGGAAATCACATTCTTTCTCTAAAGTTAACAATATATTTATTTCTCTAAACCGAAATCTATACAATAAAATTCACAATTGCTTACCGATTGACAATTAATTATAACTTTATTTGCAAATCAGCATTCAATTTGAAACGAAAAGTATTAACTATTTGTCAATACACGTTCAATATTAAGATTACGAAAATTAAAGTTCGAGTTATGAAATAAGAAAGATTAATTATGAAATTTTATAATATTTTTTTTAACGAAAAATGATATACAAGCCTTCATATTTCGTAGCCTAAAAATTTGCTAAGTACATATTTTCCTCTTAAAATTGACTTGCTTCCTATATTTTGATTCACGAGGATAAAAAAAAATCTACAACGGGTAAATGAAGTTATTGTAGCTCACACTTAAGTCCTTGGCCCACTTCCATAAAAAATCGACACTAATTTTCACTTGGGACGATGAGTTGGCCATTTTTATTGACGAGGTGGAGGATGTTTTGCTAAAAGCACTAGAGTAAAAGAGGCTTGAGGGATTTTAGGGAACAATAACAAATATTTTTCGTAGCATAATCTTTATATTTTATAATTTAAATATCATTTTTTATAATAAAAAAAATACTATCAGATTTCATAATCAAATCTTCATATTTTATAACCTGTGCTTTAATTTTTGTAACTAAAATATTTTTCATAATTTGACTTTTGTATTTCGTAACTTGAATATCATTTTTTGTAACCTGATAAATACTATCAAATTTTGTAACTAAGCTAACATATTTCGTAACGTGCCTTAATTTTCTCAATCTAAATATTTTTACTTAATCTTCATATTTTGGAACTTGTATATCATTTTTTTTAACAAAAATATATTATCAAATTTTGTAACCAATCCTTAATACTTCGTAAACTCTGACTTTATTTTTGTAACCTAAATATTTTTCAAAACTGAACTTTTATATTTTGTAACTTATATACTATTTTTCTTAACCCTAAAAATAATATTAAATTTCATAATGTTGATCTCATACTTCATAACTTACATATTATTTTTCTTAACAAAAAATGATATTAAATTGTTGGATTTTGTGGCTCAATCTCTTTGCAGCCATTGTTGACTCAATCACTTTGCAGCCATTGTTGACTCTCTTTCTCAAGCAGCCATTGTTGACTCTCCATGAGAGTTCAATCCACTTTTCGGTGGAAAAGAAATGAGCCCATGTGATGGGCTCTTGTTTTTTCCTCTCTATGATTCCCCTCCTTCATGTATAAATAGAGAGAGCAACTGAGTGATCACACACAGAAGAGAGTATAGAGAGTGAGGTGTAGAGTGAGGTGTAGTTTGCTTTCTAGTGTGAGTATTCTCTTTGTAATTCCTCCTCAATATACAAAAATAAACTGTCTCTGCCCGGGGATGTAGGTAAATTGCCGAACCTCATAAATTATTGTGTTTGTGTGTGTTTGGTGTGTGTTAGATTACTCATGGGAGAGCTCAGGTCCACAATCTGATCAGATCCGAACACCTCAAATTTGGAGTTTTAATTGTAGAACTCGTCGATACGAGTTCAACGGTATCTTATACGTCGAAATCGGAGCTAAAACGAGGCCGTAGCAGCTGTTTAAAGCTTTCGTTTTTTATGTTTTTGCCAAACGCGGCCTTAACTCTGAAATTCAGAATTTTTGCAGAGAATATGAACAGTAACTGAGTTGACTCGGTGACTCAGTAAACCAACTCGACCCATTTTGCTCAGATCAACCCATTTTTTTCAGCCCAGTTGCAGAGGCCCAGCCCAACATCAGAAAGCCTAGTCAAGACTTGACTTGGCCCAGTCCAGAAGCCACAAGCCCAGCCCAAGTCCATCGGTCAAGCCCAGAGTTGACCAGCCCAGTTCACTTCATTAAGCCCAACTCATTTAAAACGGTCCAGCCCGTGGTCGATTGGACCAACCCGATCCAGATCCGACCCGACCCGCATTTGGACCTGCTGACCAGACTTTGACCGGTGTTGACCATTGACCAGCGTTGACCAGATTCATTTTTTGCTATTTTCGGTATGATTTTGGCCCTTTTTTACCAGTTCAAACTGGTTTCCACCATTTTCGACCGTTCCGGACACAACTGTGGTCTCCGTTTCTGGTAATTTTGCTCCTAAGTTGCTGTTCTACCTTAATGGAGCCGTTGGAGAGATTTTCTTATAGTAGGAAATTGTTAGCATGGTAGAAGAAAGACAGAAATCTGTGGAGAATATAGATACCACCACACCGAGCAGCTCTACAACGAGCAGCTCCTCGCGAAGGAATACGGCATCCAACGCGAAGTTTGAGGTGGAAAAGTTTGATGGTACGAACAACTTCGGCATGTGGCAGTGCGAAGTGAGGGATGTCTTGTTCCAACAAGACCTGGAGATTGCCCTGGAGGAGAAGAAGCCCTAGGACATGACGGATGCAAACTGGGAAAAAGTGAATCACCAGGCCTGCAGCACAATCCGACTTTGCCTCATGAAGGACCAGAAGTACTTCGTGATGAAGGAGGCAAATGCGAAGGTACTCTGGAAGAAATTGGAGGACAAGTACATGACGAAGAGCACAGAGAGCCGCCTCTACTTGAAAAAAAGGCTCTTCAGGTTCCAGTTTCGTGAAGGTATATCTATGGCCGAACATTTAAATAATTATAATAAAATGTTAGCTGTTTTGCAAAACTTGGATGTCGAAATTCAAGATGAAGATAAAGTTCTGCTTTTGTTAAATTCTTTGCCCGACACATATGAACACTTAATTACCACAATGTTGTACGGAAAAGAAAAGATTAAATTTGATGAAGTATCTAGTGTACTTCAGAACAATGAGTGTCGCAGGATAGACAAGCAAATACATAGAGATACTTCCGGCAGAGCCTTTGCAGCTAGAGGTAGATCAGAAACGAAATAGCTTGCAAGCAAGGGGAATAGGAGAAATTCTCGATCAAGGCCTCATAGCAGATCTCGTGGTCCATCAGATAGACGAAGATCTGCCAAAGACGAGTGTTCCTATTGTCGTAACAAGGGACACTGGAAGAAGGATTGCCCACAGTTAAAAGGGCAGCAGAAGGATAAACCCTCCACAGCCAACACAGGTAGTGATGAAGAGGATTTTGCTTTCACCGGATCTTCACTCATGTCCCAATATGACAAGTTGATCTTAGATTCCGGATGCACCTATCACATTTGTCCCAACCGGGAATGGTTTGCTGAATTCACGGAGATTGAAGGTGGATCAATACTTATGGGCAACGACTTTGCCTGTAAGACGAAGGGGATAGGCACCATCCGTTTGAAGTTGCATGATGGAACTATCAGGCCATTGACAGAAGTTCGGTATGTATCGAACTTAAAGAAGAACCTCATCTCACTTGGAGCCCTGGACTCGAAAGAGTTCAAAATCAGCATTGAAGCCAGAGTTCTTAAGGTGGTAATTGGAGCTCTAGTGGTCATGAAGGGAATGAAGCATGGCAAACTGTACTTCCTACAAGGGAGTACCATTGGAGGTGGAGCTTCCACAGTTTGTGAGAAGCTAGACGAAAATGATGCGGACACGACCAGACTTTGGCACATGCGTCTGGGTCATCTCGGGGAGAAGTCCATGCAGATTCTAGCAAAGCAGGGTTTACTCAAAGGTGCCAAGACTTGCAAGTTATCTTTTTGCGAGCATTGTGTTATGGGAAAACAAACCAGGATCAATTTCGGCACTGCAATTCATCGAACGAAGGGAATTCTTGATTATGTGCATACCGACGTTTGGGGACCAACCCAAACAGCATTGATTGGCAGTAGACACTGGTTTGTTACTTTTGTTGATGATTACTCTCGTCGTGTGTGGGTGTACACGATGAAACGAAAAAACAAAGTATTGGAGATCTTCCAAAATTGGAAGAAATTGATGGAAACGCAAACTGGCAGAAAGATTAAGCGGCTCAGATCAGACAACGGAGGAGAATACACAGCGGATCCATTCTTTGACTTATGCCGAAAAGAATGTATTGTCAGACACTTCACCGTGCAGAAGACACCGCAGCAGAATGGGGTGGCAGAACGAATGAACCGGACTTTAGTGGATAAGGTCCAGTGTATGCTTCTGAGTGCCGGACTTGGGAAACATTTTTGGGTTGAAGCTTTGGTTTATGCTAGCCACCTGATCAACCGATTGCCCGCAGCTGCAAATGGCGAGAAAACACCAATGGAAATGTGGAAAGGTACTCCTGCTTCTGATTATGATTCTTTTCATATCTTTGGTTGTCCTGCCTATTATCATATTCAAGAAGACAAGCTCGACCCTAGAGCTAAGAAAGCAAAATTCTTGGGCTTTAGCACAGGCGTGAAGGGGTACAGACTCTGGTGCATCAAGTCGAAGAAAATCATTGTCAGCAGAGATGTAAAGTTCAACACGAGTCTGAAATGCTTCATCCACAGAAGCATGAAGGCTCCAGTGAAAGCAGCAGCAGTAGCAGTGAATCAGCCAGGAATTCGCAGAAGGTGGAGCTTGAGGCTCCAATATATGTAGATGATTCAGCCGTAAATGAGGAGGAGGAGGATGATTAGAATACCGATAATGATAGCCCAACCACTGCACCTCTACCACATCTTGAATCTGTTGCAGTCAACAGACCAAGGAGACAGCTAGTTAAACCAGCTCATCTACAAGATTACGTCACATATGCACTACCAACTGTTGGGGATGATATCCCCACCACTTACAAAGCAGCTGCACAGTCCACTGAGTGGGCTGACTGGAAGATAGCTATGGATGAGGAGATGCAGTCTTTTCACAAGAATCAAACTTGGGAGCTTGTGCCGCTTCCAACGAAACAAAAGGTAATTGGCTGTAAGCGGGTGTTCACCAAGAAGGAGGATCCAACCAGCAGAGATGGAGTACGCTACAAAGCTAGACTGGTAGCCAAGGGCTATGCTCAGACGGTGGGAATCGACTACAATGAAGTGTTCTATCCGGTCGTCAAACACTCTTCGATTCACATTTTGCTAGCTTTGGTGGCCTAGTTTAACCTCAAGTTAGCACAACTTGATGTGAAGACAACATTTCTCCATGGTGACCTGGAAGAGGATATTTATATGTCTCAACCAGATGGGTTCAAAGAAGTTGGTAAGGCAAAGATGGTCTGTAGTCTGAATAAGTCTTTGTATGGATTAAAGCAATCACCCCGACAGTGGTACAAGCGGTTCGACAGCTTCATGTTAGCTCTGGATTATACACGCAGTCAGTTCGATCACTGTGTCTATTTTAGGAAACTTGTAGATGGTTCCTTCATCTATTTGCTCTTATATGTCGATGACGTGTTAGTGGCATCTAAGAGCAAGATGGAGATAGATCGTTTGAAGACTAAGTTGAGCCAAGAATTCGAGATGAAGGACCTGGGTGAAGCACAAAAAATTCTAGGCATGAAGATTACCAGAGACAGGGTGAAGGGCACAGTTCACCTGACTCAAAAGCAGTACCTGAGGTGAGTTCTGCAGCGTTTCGGCTTGGACAAGAACTTGAAACCAGTTAGCACTCCGTTGGCCCCGCACTTCAAGCTCAGTGCAGCGCAGTCTCCCAGCAGTGATTCAGATAAGGATTACATGGCAAAATTCCCTTATGCAAATTTGGTTGGTAGCCTGATGTATGCAATGGTGTGCACGAGACCTGATATCTCCCAGGCCGTTAGCATGGTGAGCAGATACATGCACAATCTAGGAAAGGCACACTGGCATGCAGCTAAATGGATTCTACGGTACATTCAGGGGACCGTGGACCATGGTTTGAAGTTTGAGAGAAGTGATGCAGTCGATCATCTAGTAGTCAGTTATGTTGATTCCGATTATGCAGGTGATCTCGACAAACGTTGTTCCACTACTGGTTATGTGTTCACTATGGCAGGAGGACCAGTAAGTTGGCGTTCTACATTGCAGTCCACGATTGCACTATCCACTACGGAAGCTGAGTACATAGCTGTGACAGAAGCCATCAAAGAAGCCATTTGGTTACATGGATTGATAGCAGACCTTGGCGTTGAGCAGGAACAAGTTACCGTCTATTGTGACAGTCAAAGCGCAATCCACTTGGCGAAGAATCAGGTGCATCACGTTCGCACTAAACACATTGATGTCCGTTTCCACTTTGTTCGCTAGATTTTGGAAGAAGGGGACATAGAACTTCAGAAAATTGGTACAACAGATAATCCGGCAGACATGTTAACGAAGATCTTTACTGGGGTCAAGTTCCAACACTGTTTGGACTTGATCCACATCTCGCAGTATTGAACACCTTGAGTGTATGGCGTCTTAGGACGCCTTGGCCGGAAGTTGATTTGTGTAGACGATGAGATTTTCGCCAAGGTGGAGATTTGTTAGATTTTGTGGCTCAATCTCTTTGCAGCCATTGTTGACTCAATCACTTTGCAGCCATTGTTGACTCTCCATGAGAGTTCAATCCACCTTTCGGTGGAAAAGAAATGAGCCCATGTGATGGGCTCTTGTTTTTTCCTCTCTATGATTCCCCTCCTTCATGTATAAATAGAGAGAGCAACTAAGTGATCACACACAGAAGAGAGTATAGAGAGTGAGGTGTAGAGTGAGGTGTAGTTTGCTTACTAGTGTGAGGATTTTCTTTGTAATTCCATTCTCTTTGTAATTCCTCCTCAATATACAAAAATCAATTGTCTCTGCCCGAGGATGTAGGCAAATTGCCGAACCTCGTAAATTTTTGTGTTTGTGTGTGTTTGGTGTGTGTTAGATTACTCATGGGCATAACATAAATTTCGTAACTTATTAAAAATTTTAATTTTAATTTTATTATTAAATTGAAATCACTTCCACGTGGATTGGAAAATGGTAAATGTTTTTTGTTTCAAATTCTGCAGGAGTAATAACCAGTCGCCCCATTAAAATTCTGCAATAATATATATATGCGCAAAATAAGCAGACCACTGGTAATCTGCAGGCAAATTTATCCAACAGAAGAAGATTATGACCTGTACAAAATCCCAGTTGACAAGCCGGCCCACCTTTCATACTTGTAAAAACTTCGGCAACACTTAAATAATCCTTTTAGTCTGCGTGTTAAGGTTTAAGAGAGGAAGTGAGACAATACAAAGAAGAGAATTGTATTGAATGGTGTGATTTACTTACAAGTGAGCTATCCTATTTATAGGAGCCAATAAGAGAGCCAAAGATATACACAACCAATGTGGGATTAAACTAACTAAGCAATAACTATGCTATACATAATCTAACAGCCCCCCTCAAACTCAAGGTGGAATATGAGAAACCAACTTGAGTTTGAAAACAAGATCACGAAAACGCCCTGGAGGATGTGACTTGGTAAAGATGTCTGCGAGCTGATCCTTGGATGTGACAGAATGAAGCTGTAGGGAGCCTTGAAGGAGATGATGACGGACAAAATGACAATCAATCTCAATATGTTTGGTCCGTTCATGAAACACATCATTATGAGCAATCTGAATAGCACTTCTATTGTCACAGTATACAGGAGTGGCAGCAGAAAGTGATACACCCATATCTTGTAACAACCATCGTAACCAAAGAAGCTCAGAGGTGGTGTCAGCTAAAGCACGATATTCTGCATCTGTACTAGATCGAGCAACAACAGTTTGTTTCTTACTATGCCAAGAGATAAGAGAGGTGCCAAGTAGGAAACAATAACCGGTGGTAGAACGACGATCTTTAGGATCACCTGCCCAATCTGCATCGGTATAAGCACACAACTGAAGAGGAGACTGAGAGGAGAAAAAGAGCCCATGAAACAATGTCCCCTTTAGGTAACGAAGGATGCGAAGAACAGCAGCAAAATGAGTAGAGCGAGGAGCAGCCATAAACTGACTCACCTGATGGACAGCATACGAGATATCAGGTCGAGTAACAGTAAGGTAGACAAGACTGCCAACCAAATGTCGATATAAAGTAAAATCACGAAGAAGTTCGCCATCATGGGATGTAAGACGAGTATTAAGCTCAGTTGGTGTGTCAACAACCTTACTGTCTGTGAGATTTGCCCGAGAAAGCATATCAGAGATATATTTGGCTTGTGTCAAATAATAACCATCAGAAGAAGACGAAATCTCAAGACCAAGAAAATAGCTGAGAGGACCAAGATCTTTCATCTCAAAATGTTGATTGAGAAACTGTTTAAGTTCCTGAATACCAATGGGATCATCCCCGGTGATAATCATGCCGTCAACATATAACAGAAGAAGTATGATGCCCCGGTCTGTGCAGCGAACAAACAAAGCTGAATCATAAGAGCTGATGGAATATCCAAGGCTAGACAAAGTGTTGCTAAACTTAGCAAACCATGCTCGAGGAGCCTGCTTAGGTCCATATAGAGCTCGACGAAGACGACATACCTTGTTTGTTGGATTAGATAGTCCGGGAGGTGGTTGCATATAGACTTCTTCATTAAGATCACCATTAAGGAATGCATTTTTAACATCCATTTGAAAAAGTGACCAATGGCGAGAGGCTGCAACAGCTAGCAAAGCACGCACAGAAGATAGACGAGCAACTGGAGCAAAGGTCTCCTCATAGTCCACACCATACTCCTGAGTAAAACCCCTGGCAACAAGTCGAGCCTTATACCTGTCAACAGTACCATCTGAACAAGTCTTAATTTTGTAAACCCATTTACTGCCAATCACAGACTTTCCAGGAGGCAAGTCAACCAAATCCCATGTATTATTCTTGTGTAAAGCATCAAGTTCCTCTTTCATCGCAGTCTGCCAAAAAGGGTTAGTGGAAGCCTCACGATAGGAGTGGGGCTCATGTAAAGTAGCTAAAGCATGAAAGCAATGAAAATTCTGGAGATGGGATGGAAGAGATCTTACTCTGGTGGATCGGCGAAGGTCTGGAGAGGAAGTGTGAACATGATCCTCATACGTAACAGACCCTGGGGGCTCAGGCGAAGCGACGTCGAGAGTATCAGGTGGAGTGGAATCAAGAGTATTAGGTGAGGGAGACTCGGGCAAGACATTACTAGTGTGAGGTGAGGGAGACTCGGGCAAGACATTACTAGTGTGAGGTGAGGGAGACTCGGGCAAGACATCACTAGTGTGAGTAGGAGAAATAGGAGGCTCCATAAGTGTGGTAAAAAGAGGAAAAGATGGCATGCTGAATTTGCCAATTTCATGAAATAGTCTATGCTCCCAGAAAACTACATGACGGGAAATACGAAGACGACGAGACACAGGATCATAACACCGATAGCCTTTTTGTTCAATTCCATATCCAAGAAAGCAACACATCCGAGAACGAGGCTCAAGTTTGGTGCGCTCATGAGGTTGGAGTAAAACAAAACAAGCAGAACCAAACACACGAAGATGGTGGTATGAGGGAACATAGCCAAACAACCGCTCGTAAGGAGTGCAATTATCAAGGATAGGGGTAGGCAACCTATTGATCGTGTAGATAGCCGTTAGAGTGGCTTCACCCCAAAATGGGGTAGGAACAGATGTGGAAATGAGGAGGGCTAGAACAGTGTCTAAAATGTGCCTAAGTTTACGTTCAGCTCGACCGTTTTGTTGTGAAGTGCCAGGACATGACAAGTGAGGAACAGTGCCATAACTTTTTAGGATGTCTTTAAAAGCATGTTGAGTATATTCTAAAGCATTATCAGAACGAAAAGCTTTGATAGGTTTTGAAAATTGGGTTTCAATCATTTTAGCAAAAGTACGATAAATATCCAATAATTCAGAACGAGATTTCATTAAAAATACCCAAGTGTAACGAGAGAAATCATCAACAAAAATTACAAAATAGCGTGAACCACTCATACTAGCAACGGGAGAAGGTCCCCAAACATCAGAATGAATTAAATCAAACGAAGCAGTAGCATGAGACTCACTATTATTAAAAGGCAAAGCCGGCTGTTTTCCAAGTTGACACGAAATACAATCAAAAGAACTTTTAGACACTGACCCTAACAACCCTTTTGAAGCTAAAAGTTGTACCCGAGATGCAGATGCATGACTAAGACGTGAATGCCAAAGTGCAAGGGATGGTGGTGACAAGGAGGCAGCAGCAAAGACGTTAGAGGTAGGAAGGTTGGGCAGGTGTAAGGATGAGAGTTCGAACATGCGCCCAATTCTACGCCCGGTCCCAAGGGTCTGACCAGTACGAGGATCCTGCACATTCACACCAGAAAAGTCAAAGATAATTCTATATCCAAGTTCACATATTTGCCCAACGGAAAGAAGATTATAAGATAATTCTGGCACATGAAAAACTTCAGGAATAGAAAGAGAACGACTATTGATGGTGCCTATAGTTTTAACAGTCATAGTGGAGCCATCAGCTATGCGAATGAATGAGGAATGAGGCGAAGGTGCAGATGTAGTAAATGAAGCTGGGAAAGGTGTCATATGGTTGCAACAAGCGGAATCAAAAAGCCAAGAGGCAGAATTACCTGGCATGACTGAGAGGGCAGAGGAAGATGCATTACCAGAACGAGACTGGATGACCTGATTAACTATTGCCTCGAAGTCAGTTGCAGATAAGGTGACAGTAGAACCTGATGACCCGTTAGAGAGTGCAACTGAAGATGAAGCTGTAGTCGCAGATGGATATGGAACAACTGTAGAGAGAGTGCTCTCAGGATGAGCAACTGCTGCAGTGGGAGCATTGGATCTTCCCCTTTGCCAATATTTATCAATAGTGTGCCCTCGACGTTTACAAAAACGACAGAAATTGTTGTCACGAGGCTTAGGAGAAGGTCGAGGAGCACCAAACCTGTCAGAATGCTTTGGCTGAAATGATGAAGAACTAGATAATGGAGCAGCCAACACTGAAGGACTATGTTGAGAGTGCATAGTCTGTGATCTGCTTTCTGCACGAACAAGTTCAAATATAGCATTGTCCAAAGTAGGGAGAGGAGAGCGATGTAAAAGTTGCACACGAATAGGCTCAAAATCATCACGTAATGCCATAAGAAAACGGTGAAGACGATGTTGATCCCTTCGTTCAGCATACATTTTGGCATCTGTAGGATCCTTCCAAATAGGATCAGAGAGATCAATTTGATTCCATAAGAATTGCATGCGAGCAAGAAAATCATTAATACTCTGCCCCAGTTCTTGCTTCAGGCAGAAGAGCTCAAACAGGAGCTGATATTCTCGAGCACCATCAACAGCAGAATAACGAGAAGCAAGCATATCCCAAGCACCCTTAGCTTCATCAAAGCTACCAAATAGGGCAGAAATAGATGGAATAGTAGTATTACGAAACCATGTGAGAATTTGATGATGATTACTTTCCCAATCAATGAGACGAGTGAGAAAAACATCATTAGTTTCAGTAGCCCCTTTAACTGGCTTCTCGACAATACCAACCACGTAAGACCAAAGCTTACGACTTTTGAGGAAACTTCGCATAGATTGAGACCAAACAATATAGTTTGTACCATCCAATACAGACTGAACATGACGAAAAATATCTTTTTCTGCCATCTGGTCAAATCTGGTTGTCGGTCAACGGTCAACGGTCAACAGTTGAATAGTGACGTCGATGGAGCAGCGGCTGAGATGACGTCGATGGAGAATGAGACTTCGACTATAGTGGTGACCCGACAGACATGAAAAGGATATTCAAGAAGTTTTTCTGATGTGAAAGATCCACTAATAGTGGCAATCACAGAGCATACTCAACTCTTAATATACCGAGAACCACGAAGGCTCTGATACCATGTTAAGGTTTAAGAGAGGAAGTGAGACAATACAAAGAAGAGAATTGTATTGAATGGTGTGATTTACTTACAAGTGAGCTATCCTATTTATAGGAGCCAATAAGAGAGCCAAAGATATACACAACCAATGTGGGATTAAACTAACTAAGCAATAACTATGCTATACATAATCTAACACTGCGAAAACTTCATATGCCACTTGTTCATGATTCTAGCAATCCTACTTCCTCTGGTTGCCATGGGTAGTTCCCATTCTCAGGCTCGGCTACTGCCTCGGGTTCAGATTTCTGCAGCTGAAGCACAGAATTCATTGGAGACTAATTATGTTAAGGCATATCTGATTTTGATTCAAGCATTATTGTTTCAAAAATAAAAGAAAACAATTGCATGAAGTTTTTCCTTCTTTTTAATTTCTTTTTTTTTGTTGAATTTGAAAAAATAAATATTAAGTTATATTGTGTTAAATACTTTAAATCTCACATAGTACCCATATTCCTAATCTCACATAATGCCATGTTAATTGGATTTTATTAGTGTTTTAAATTGGATGGTATAAAATTGAAAATGGAGTTGGAATTATGATTTTCTTTTCAATAATTTTATTGGTAAAAAAATTATAATTTCAATTTAAACCCTAATTTCATATACTAAAAGCAATTTAAATATTAAATTCATAAATATTTCTCAACAATCTCAAAGAAATGAATGGTACATGCAAAATCAAATAATCCTACTTTTCATATCATTAAACACAAAATGCATTGTGGCACATTTTGGAAAATCAGCTCTAAGAGCTGATTTCAAACCATTTAAGGTCTTAATTTAAATTAATTAATGGTCACTAAAATGTTTTTAATTAGGTGTATTAAATTAAACTCAAGTTAGAGATTTAATGGATATTTATTTTAATTCAAAAAAAATTTTAATATATGAGCTTAAAATGAGAAAAACTCAAATTGGCTTTGTTCTATATTGATAAGAAAAAGAGAAATAAGATGCTTTATAAGAATTTATTTGTGATTCTTATCTACTTCTGTTAAAGAGATAAATTAGGTGAATGTTCACGGTGCGTTGATGCAATCAAAAGCCCAAAAAAATTTAATATGAATTTTTTACATCGGTTTGAAATTTTATTATTAATTTTGAGAGGAAACTTTAGACTCATGTTAGTTTCATCTTAACTTTTCAATTGTTTTAGATGGACAAGATTTTATCAACAACTAAAAATAATGTTATGTCATCTTTTAGATCAATTACAATACACTAGTTAACACAAATTACCGTTAGTTTTTCTTCTAAAATTATTTTTAGCATTTTGTAATATTTTATCCTATTAAAAAAATTAGAATACTGAAAACCTAAACGATTCCATCCTTGTCTTCACTCCCTCACTTGCCATCTCTCTCAAAGCTTGTCATCTTCTTCAACTCCGGCAACCTCCAACTACCTTTTGCGACGTGAATTTTTAGCTTTGTCGACAAGTTATCTTGGATCTCAGGTTGGTTTTCTTTTTCTTAAATCTCATTTGTAGGGAAATTAAGCTATCAAAACCTAAATTATATTTGACTAAGGCATAGGTGATCATCAATGGTTACTGGTTATTTTTCATTTAATTAGGATTAAGATTTAAATTTGAAATCTTCTAATTCTATATTTTATTATTGTTTTTTATATCTTATTTGCTATGTTTGTTCCAGAGTTGTATCGTTTAAGTGAGTTTTCTTTTCTTAATGATTTGGTGTGTTTTGTTCTTCTCTGGTGCCTTTTCTTCTACCGTCTCTGTTCTTTGGTTTAGTTTTTGATTACTTTATATTTGGCTGCCGAGAAACCAGCCATTCATTGAAAAATTCAAGTTAATACTCTTTTTTATTATTGACCGACTGAATAATGGAAAAAATATAAATTATAAAGTTCATTAGAGCATCTTGGTACATGCACTTGGTATACAGATTTTGGTTAGACAAAAAAAATTGTAACGTGACAATTTTGTTTTTTTGGTGACTTGAGAGATATACATGGACCTCTACCCAACTAATTTTTTATGTGTAAATTATTTTGTTTTCATGTGTGATTATAATGAGACAGAGTATTAACTGTGTAGATCTTTTTTAATTTATTGAAAAATTTAAGTTATAACTTTTTTTTTTCTTTTTTGTTATTGATTGACTGAATAATTGGAAGGAAAAAAAAAAAAGAAAAACGAATTCTTGAGAGTTCTGGTACATGAAAATCATTTGATCAGAAAACATGTAAGGGAAATATTATTTTGCTGCTTGTTGTTTAAATGAAAAATGAAAAATTTCCAGGTTTTTAGTTATTGGATAGTTTCATAAACCTTTATTTACATGAGAAAATCATATCATAGATGAAATGAACATGCTCTCGTAAACAGTTGTGTTTTATTTTTTCTTTTTCTTATCCGGTCTTGTCAGTAAAGAGAAAAGCAAGAAAAAGGAAGGGAGAAGAGGTGGTGAAACAGGGAAGAAGAGAATTGTGTTGAAGAAGATTCGAAGAGACAAGAGTGCGGGTCTGGGCTCAGGCAATGTCTGGGCTTATATACAAACTTACCCATTTTATTAAAAAAAAAAATGAGTACATGCCCTGGCCCATACCTGCCTGGACAGCTCCCACGCTAACAGTACGTTTAGAAAAAGATAACCCCTATTTAGTTACATTATATTGCCCGCGCAAAAAATTATAATTTCCAATCGAAGAACTTCATTCGTCTCTCCGTGCTAATAAAATTACCAGCCATTCTTGCTGATCCATTTGAGAAGAGTGACCCACAACAAGTGAAAGGCACCTCTTCATATTATAAAATGCAAGAATGGATAACTGTTTGACATTTACCTATATTACAGGTTCGGTATTTTCTTGCTATATGTTGTGCCGTAGTGTGTATGCAGAACTTTACAACAAGTAATCTACATAGACATGCGCATCTCTGTTTGTAATCATGCATACATCTACAAGGAAATAATGTTGAATAAATTACAATTCCATTTACCTTTTCTGGATTATTATCAGATCTGGGTTTTCTAATTTATTATAGTATATTTCAAAACTCTAGCTAATAGTTTCCGCCACTAATTTAGTTGATCTTTATCAGGAATGGCTTCTGAAGGGATATTGAAACTTTCCTATAAGCAGTTAGAGGAATACACTAACTGTTTTCATGAAGAGAAATTCCTCGGGAATTTTCAATTTGGAAAACTGTACCGTGGAATGATTGGAGAAAAAGAGGTGACAGTGAAGATATGGCAAGATGATGTGATTTATCGAGTTTATCCAGGAGATAATGAAAAGAGATTGCAGGTGTGCTGCTAACTTCACCATTTCTTCTCATAATATGGGTTTACTTATTAAATTTCAAAGTTCCTAATGTAATATTCATCTTTCAGAATGAACTTGAATTACTTAAACTTCCAGAAATGAAATCCAATCTGAACGTGGTCAAGTTGATTGGTTACTGCCTTGAAGGCAAGCAACTTGGAGTTGTTTATGATCTCAAGCCGCTGGATACGTTGCACAACCTATTGCTTAAAGGTATTTTAGTGTTTTCTCATGTTTGACTCCATGGTTTGTTAAGATATATTTTTGATAAATTCGAATTTGAGGATAAACAAATATTATAAGTGTGATGTTTTTTTGGCTTGATGATTTGTTATCTCTGCGTAAGGCGTTTCATTATGATCAAAGTTATGCTTCAAAACGTAATAACACATAAAAAGTTCTTTAAACATTTAAAATGGTTATTGAACATCTTGGAAAGATTCCTCATTGGTAACGGTCACATAAATCATAGTTAATGTCCTGGGTCATCTTGCTGAATGTTGTAATTCAAGAATTATTTATCAAAGGCAAATAAAATACTTGATTTCTCTTCATGATTCTTATTTATTTATGATTAAACATAGAAAATATTTTCCTCCTTCCTGCATATCAATTTATTTCATTTTGATATCGTTCATTGAATTTAATTTATTTGCCCATTATTATCATTTGGCTTCATTCTGTCCTGTTGCTGGTCTTTCAAAGCATGACTTGTATTTGATTTGGTAGTAGCCAATGAACCTTCACTACACAAGTTGTTTACCATGGTACTGATTTAATTTACGGCTACAGTTTGATTTCCTTTCCTGTAATTAGCCTTTTTTGGGGTTTCTGCATCTTCTTGGTGCCTTTTATAACATATTTATTTTACTTATCAGAAAAAAAAAATTACGGCTACAGTTCATCTTAGATCTCTTAAGTGAAAGACAAATGCGTGCTGGTAGCTTTTATGGCAATGGAATCATGTAATTTAGAAAGGATCCAATATCCGACTTATACTCCACCATTTGTTGACCTTAGATGCATTGCGTCTCCAGAATAAGCTGACTGATGTAGGGGATATTCTTTATGAAGACTAATGTTTCTTGAACTTGTGCTTACCAAAATATATTTCTTATATTTAGTGTGATAAAGATTAATTCAGTTTGAGATTTTTTTTGCCTTGGGGTAGCTAGTAAATGTGCATTTTAAAGGTCACAACTTTTGGGACAAGCAGTTGATTGATTTATTAATAATTCTTGACAAATTGTTTGCGTTGATAGATGAGTTCACTTGGGTACCAAATGCGTGCTGGTAGCTTTTATGGCAATGGAATCATGTAATTTAGAAAGGATCCAATATCCAACTTATACTCCACCATTTGTTGACCTTAGATGCATTGCGTCTCCAGAATAAGCTGACTGATGTAGGGGATATTCTTTATGAAGACTAATGTTTCTTGAACTTGTGCTTACCAAAATATATTTCTTATATTTAGTGTGATAAAGATTAATTCAGTTTGAGATTTTTTTTGCCTTGGGGTAGCTAGTAAATGTGCATTTTAAAGGTCACAACTTTTGGGACAAGCAGTTGATTGATTTATTAATAATTCTTGACAAATTGTTTGCGTTGATAGATGAGTTCACTTGGGTACCAAGAATCAAGGTTGCTTTTGGTTTAGCTGGCCTCCTTCGCTTTTTGCATTTCCAAAATTCGCCAGATTTGCCATACTGGGTTTGCAATATAAGTGCAGCTCATATACTTCTTGACCAGGTTAGATCTGTTGCTTTCACCTAGTTTTTATTGCATATTCTTATTGGTGGCTATTACTTTCTCTTCTCTCTCTCTTATGCCATGATCTATAGAAATTTACATTTATAGAGCTACTACGGTCTGTAGGATGGCAACCCAAAATTATGTGATTTTGGTATGATTACCGGGGGTATATTTCAAGGTAGGACGAAGAATATTGATCTGTTGGCCGGGTGCTATGGTTACGTGGATCCTTCTTATCTTCGTCGAGGTGCGTATAGTTGACAAATTACTTTATTTTCAGTTAACTGATTTGTTATTTGGTGTAATAGACTAATAGTTTAGCTATATGCTATTTCTCGTGTTGTATCCTTGTCTACTTTTTTTTCACTGCTATGTATTTAATTCGGTTTACTTTTGACATACCAGCTATGGAGTTGAATGCAACTTCATGTGCCGCTTAAAGCTTTACCGTATAAAAGAAAATTGAATTGTTTCTAAAGAGTAATAGTTATCTTAATGATTGGTTTTTCTCAATCGAATACAATTTCAAGTGAAAAATATTAGATTTTGATATGAAAATTTTCAACTACTATATTAATTAGCGTCTTGGTCTACTCAGGCAATCTAGCAACTTTGGCCTTTCACTTTTGGTTGCCTTGATTAGCTTCTTACCGTTGAAATTGACTGAACTATGCAGGGCAAGGCCCTATAATTCTGTCATGTTGTAGTCATGTTACAGTATAAGTCTTCAACCTCTGTCTAACAATATTGAACTTGTTAAAGCTTCTTTTTTTTCTGGGTCATATGCCAGTCATTTCCTTCTTTTGAATTGTTCTTATGCTCTTAGCCATATTTTGCAATATTTTTCTCTGAGGAATCTGTTCAGTTACGTATACAAGAGTAGATCAGGAATCTATTGAGCTGAAGTTTGGAAAATATGTTAGTATTTTTTTTACAAGTATGTCAAACTTCAGTACTGAACTTGAAGCAGTGCTAACTGCTAAGCAATTTAGTGACAAAGATCTCAATTGAAAGTCGTGCTAACATAGGGCATAAAACTAGGCTACCTTTAAGAGGCAGGAATTTGTGTAAGTGATATTAGTCAAGTACTTTGGGAGAAGGTGAAAACCTACCCAAAGCTAAATCTTTGCTAAGCTTGAAATTAATTGTAGAATGTGCATAGAACCAACTATTGCTGAATGTGAAGTGAATATAGGCTTATTCAATTGAACAAATATGTAGCACATGCTGTTTGGTACATAATTTATAGTAAATGTCTTTGTAAACTTGCTATCATGGACTGTTATCATTCAATTGATTAAGCAAGTCTTTGAAAACGTTAAATAAATTATCAAGACTCAAGACACAGTAACTAACATTACATAATGACAAAAGTAATGTGCTGTGAGTAATTATTTTCTTTTTCTTTTTGGAAAAAAAAGTGTCAACTCTTGCCATTTTCAGTGTTCCCATTCTTTGTTTGTTGGTATCAAGAATGTAGAGTGAGGTTTCAGAGTCGAGCTGCAAGTCATTAAAAATTTTAAAAAGTGAAGAAATATATATTCAGGAGAAATGTAGGTGTAAACAGAGAAGTGACCCTTGTTTGTGTACAGGTCATAGCAGAATTGTAGGAGTAAACAGTGCTGTGACCTTTGTGTACAGATTATCTGAAATTTACCTTTCTGCTTAACTATTTTTTGTATTGACAGGTAAATGGTCAGATAAGTGCGATGTTTTTGCGTTTGGTGTTGTACTCCTAGGTCTAATAACCAAAAGAGTCTTTTTGGATGAAAACCGAACGAATTTCGATATCCCGTCTGTTCATGGATGGGCCAATAGTGAATATTACGAAAAGACGAAAACATGTGGCCAGGGTGCATTTTCACTTGTGCATGGTAGCTTAGAGGCAGATCCAACTTTCGATCGGATTGATGGACCTAGAATCACAGAGCTGGCTATCCAATGTGTGCAAAACTTTCCTGGCCCCCGTCCTAATATGAAAGAAGTTTTAAGTTCTTTGCTTAAGCTACGGGTTGGTTTGCCTTATGTTGATGTTGAAAGGGCTGAAAAATGCTTCGTTCCAGGAAAAGGCCTTTCTTAGACGTATAACACACTGTCAGTGTTGCAGGTAATTGGTGACCATCTATTTTAGTATCTACCCTAAGCAGTTGACGCACCGTTCTAATTTGAATATATGAACAGAATGAATTTGTGTTAGACCATTGAATTGAACACAGTATCTATATTATCTATTTTAGTATATATTCTAAGCGGTTGACCCACTGTTCTAATTTAAACATCTGAACAGAATGAATTTGTGTTGGACCATTGAATTGAACGTGATATCTATATCATCTATAATTTAAATAAAATTGTATTTAGTTTTATTTTTAAATGGTTGTTAATTCGTTATAATATAATTATTTAATTAAAATTTAATTGAATTTATTCAATCAAACTGAAAACAAAAACAAGATCTTCCATATTTATTTTCTTTAATTTGATTTCAATCTGTAACATTTAATTATCCATTTTATAAGTGAATTTTTTTATTTTACCCAGAGTTTCTTACCAGTCATATTGTTCATCTATTAAACTCATAAAATACATTTTCATGGATTTTACGAGTTGATCAGTTGATGATTTCATAGTTCGATCATCTTACCAAAATTATAAATTTTTATGTTTATATGTATATATATGATCATTTTTTTTTCTCATAACACATTTTGGAGGAGAAATTTTTTCACAAATTCCAATGCCTCGATCACTTTGAGCTCTGAGTGTTTAATTGAATTATCATCGACCGTCCACGAGATCAGTTTTAACCACATATTCTGTATTTTCGGTTTAGTTTCTCTTAAGTGGGTGAAAGTCAATTTTGATAGAAATGATTTATCATTTGATTATTGCCCCTAATTAAATCTTATCTTTACCACATAAAAAGATATGGACAGTCTTCAACCATCTTCAAGAAATATAATAATATAGATAAAAAATTTATAAACATTTAACCAATGTAAATTTTATTATAAATAATCTACGTGTATGAAAAGATTAAATCCAGCAAACAATTTTGTGAAATACATTACCTTCATTCATCAAACAACCTGAAATATAAATAATAAACAAAAAATAAATATTATAATATATATACATATTAAAAAGCAGTACGAGAACAAGTTCTTAGGCAGCACTGACATGTAAGCAAAAGACTATTAGCCATCGGATAAAAATTTGCCACATTACCTTAGTGAACATACGTGTCGTTAGTTGATTGGATAGTAGATTTTTATCTCACGCACCATACGTAATACTAATGAAAAAATTTAGACGCCATAATACAATTTTTCACTATTATTTTTCTTTGCCGGAATTCTAAATTTGAGAATATTGCATGGAGATACAAAACGTATTGATAAAATAATTTTTTATCCACACTTTATGTGTTTTCTAAGAATTTGTTCATAAAGTTTGGATTCGAGTATACCAATTTTATGATTATAATTAAATTTCGTATTTTTATTTGATATTTTTCAGTGGTTTTTGCTGTTTAATTTTTTTTGATTAAATTAATTTTTAAAATTTTAATTATATTTTTATAATTTTAATTTAATTAAATAAATTTCAAAGTTTCAATATGATCAAATTAAGTCCTTCCTCTGTTAACTCAGCCACCTAAATGCAATGTGAATTATCTTGCTAGCTTAACAGTCACTTGAGAATACCATGATTAACAAATCCCTCAGGGTTTGTGATAGAGGGAAGGATTCAAAAGTTAAACATTGAGCTCAATACATATGTTAACGATATGGTCTTCTGTGATCACGTTAAATTTAAGTCGGAGAATTCATGTTGTTTTTTATTTAAGTGGTTAAGAATCTAAGTTAAGTAAGTCATTTTAGATTATAGAAACTAATAAAGCGTTAATGGAATGATTTAATAGGATTAAATTGAAATTTTAAAAATTTATTTAATCAAATTAAAATTTTGAAATTTTAATCAAGTTAAATTAATATTTAATAAAAATTAATTTAATCAAATGACTAAACTATAATGAACAACTAAGTGATTTAGTCATTTTACCAAAGATGAAAGTACATCCAAATAAATATCGAATTGCACTTACGCAAACACAATTTGAATACCGTTTTTATTGTGATACGGATTGAGACTTTTTTTAAATTCAACTTAAAAGAATAAAAAAATGGTTAAAAGAGAATCTATCTCGAACCTAAAGTTCCCTAGCAGAACCGAATCCACCTCTTTTTGATTAATTATCTAACCCGTTTTTCTCCCCCTCCAATTAAAAAAAAAAATGATTGAAGGGGGAGGATGACATCACTTACCCCATCCTTCTTCTTTTTCAGAGGACTCGTTTTATGATCGGATTCTAAGAATTCGAGACTCGAAACTCTCAGTATAGCAAGTGCTCGAGCAATGGGTCAGTGAAGGAAGAACCGTTGATAAACAAGAACTTCAGTATCTCATTCGTATGTTAAAGGATTTTCGACGATTCAATCGTACTCTTCAGGTTCCATTTTCTCCACCTATTTTTGACTTTTGTCGATTTTTCCAATTTCTTGAAGGGAAATTAGAATTTCCGATGCGTTGAGTTGAATACAATACCTCTTAGACCCCGTTTGATTTCCACAATAAATTAAGTGGAATGGAATGAAATAGGATTAACGCTCCGAAAATAATCTTGAGACGGATTGAGGCAATGAAGTGTTATTTTTTTTATAGTAAAGTATGTTCATCAAGCTTTTAATTCTATTCCATTCCTTGTCAAAACTAAACAGGCCCTAAGGAGCTCGATTTCTTAGTGTTTTTTTTTTTTCCACGAGTTCGATTTAGTCCATAAAGCAACGAAGTTTTTTTTTTTTTCTGTTGTGTATGTTGGATGATCAACCGTCTTCCCCTTTTTCTTTCAGTTTTATATATCACCATGAGAGTATATTAACATTAGCGTCTTCAGTTGAACGTTGAAACTCTGAATTACTTGGAAAAGATTATGTATACAAGAATTTGCTTGTTCATTGTTTTGACCATTGTAAGAATTTTTTTTGAATGAATCCCAAATTCAAGATTCGCTTTTACTAATTGCAGTTGCTCCCATGTGTCCAGGAAATTCTGGATATTCCAGCTTACTTTGATCCTGTTTAAACCGTTTGGAGAAATTAGAGAAGGACAATATTTTGATTCTTGCTTCCAAAAATTATTCTTAAATTATTACTTATAAAAAAAATAGTCTTAAATTATAAGCAGATAAGCATTAAGTTTGCAACAATCTGCAATCAAAATTGCAATAGTAAATGATTCTTAGACTTGAAAATTTGTATCTATTTATTGATTTTATGATATGTATCTACTCAGAGATGACCTTGTTCACTAAGTAATCTCAAAAGCTCTCCTTGACCTTTTAAATAGTCTAGACATGCAGCCAAAGTACAACAGTTCAGTTTCCATCCTGGCCGTCTTGCCAAGAAAGCTTTTTTCATTGTTTCCATTGCCTTTTCCATCTGATTCTCTACTTTATATCCAGTTGCCAAACGATCCCATGTGGTAGCCAAGCACCGTTCCATTTTCCATAAGTTTGTTTACATATGCTTCAGCTTTTTTCAACTTACCCTTCTTAAAATAAGCACTATTATTAGATTTTGAACCTGGGTGTCGAATAAGACATGCCCAGATTCCCACTCTTCCAAGATCCTCTCAACCCCATCAATGTCATCCAATTTTACCAGTGAGCTTATCATAGATAGATGCCCTGAGTTGTAGAACCTTCCCAAATTATTATACAAATTCCTATGCGATACACTTTTTCTTTCTTCCCAGCATCATCATATAAAGGAGAACTTCATAAGCTGACTTTCTTATTTTATCATTGACTACTTGCTGAGATCTCTTCAGCATAGGCAATGTCTTTTCAAGTAATCCAGCTTTTAAGTACTCATTCGCCACAACAACATAAGCGTTCCAGTCCATGGTGACGCGAGGATCAGCTTCCATTAGAATCTTCTCACTGCATCAGAAACGGCAGAATGACCATTCAACTTGATGTTGTGTGTGAACTGGTCAAGATCAACGCCCTTTTCTTCCATTTCTTGCATTAGCAAGTCAACTTTCTCGTGTTTTCCAAGCTGAGAATAGAGGTTTAGCATTACATTGTAAGGAAACAACTGTTTTACGAACCCTAGCTCCCTCATTTTTTGCCTCATGGACTTCGCTTTTTCCAATAACTTCTTATTCGCGTAGCTGTTTAAAGGGGCTCCATAAACTTGGTAGCCTTAATATCTCTAGGGATGTTAAAATACCTTTCCAAAGATACCTAATTTAATTAACAAGGAATGGTGAGTTATCTTTCTGTACCATTTGTTATTTATTACTGAATAACTTTTCTCTACCCTTTTGGTTATAATTATATTCCGGAATTTTCTCATCAGTTTACTTGGAGGAATTAGGATCCTGTCCATTTGAGAATTGAAATGGAATAAAGTTCATGGTGAGATTAAATGCCACATTATCAAATGGAGAAAATTCAAATTCAAGTTTGTCATTATGGTATTCAATCTCACCATGAATTTGACTTCCATTTCAATTCTCAAATGAAGAGGATTCAAATCCCACTTGGAGTAGGATAAGAACTTTTCGTGTTCGTTAGTATTGTACCTAATTATTTTAGACAAACACAATAAGGCACCTCATTTAACTAGGGTTTTTTTCGTCTTTTGCATTTTTTTCTCTCTCGCATCGAATTAGAATCAGTTAACGGAAATAGAACTTTTCGTGCAGGCCTTGTTAGATGGGGCGCGTGTAGCTTCTTTGGTGGAGATCGGCAGCCAGAATTTTGGAGAATAGCCGATTGATGTTTGTAGTTCGTTTTGTGGTGGTGGTTG
This sequence comes from Bretschneidera sinensis, assembly GCA_023935145.1. NCBI lineage: Eukaryota > Viridiplantae > Streptophyta > Magnoliopsida > Brassicales > Akaniaceae > Bretschneidera > Bretschneidera sinensis. The sequence goes on from CM043699.1 coordinate 139,158,631, forward strand.
ACTCGCCGAAAGATAGCGATTATGCTGTGGCTGGGATATAAAAAAACGACAAGCACGTGTAGAAAATATATGGTAACTTCTTGCGACGTTATTTTTGTCGAAAGGTGGTTCAATGGTCTCTGAATCCATTGATGTTTCACGGAAAATCCCAATAATCTGCTGCTAGTTTTAAAAAAAAATGATTTTTTGAATTTTGATACTGCCCTTGCATTTTCTTTTATCTAAACTAAATGCTGGGGGATACTTTCATTGAAGAACTATATCCTTCCATGAGCCTGAGCACACCCGGGTTTTCAATTTGTTTGGACTCTCAACTTCTTTATCAAGAATGATGACTTAATAGTTGATGGCTTGATGCTACTCAGCTCAGCTGGTAAAGTTGTGCAGAGTAAATTAAGAATCGATTCTTGCTTACATCAAATATTGAAGGACAATGAAAGATATAAGAGTTACTTCTTGTTTTGTAGTCCAAAAATCTAAATCTGGTGTACTTCTTTTGAGAAAAAAAATGATGACTTGTACTTTCAGCCCATAACTGTACATTAGTTTATTTTAGAGTTGAATTAACTCTTTTGAAGCCATATTAAATCATTTTCATATATGCTTTATCTGATTGATTCAATTTTAGGGTTTTTTTTTTCCTTGTATGGAGATGATAAAAGTATATCAATTCTCTTATAAGTTCGAAAAGGTATGAAATCTCTAGTTTTTGTATAGCTTGTTGTAAATTGCAATTGTATCATTTATATTAAAAGTATATTAATACACACTTAAATCCTAATTATAATTATTCAAATTGGTAAAAAGTCTTATAAAGATCACTTGTCAAGAATTGAATATTAATAAACTAACAGATATTTTTTTCACGTGATTTTTATAAGATATTTTGATGATTGTTTTTGTGGCTTATGGATGTATTAGTATACATTATTATAGTAAGTGTGATTATAGTTTGGAATGTTTTTGTAATTTTATTTAGTATAAGCAAATACTTCTCAACATTGTGAAGGGCATTTAAATTGCATAGAGAGTAGGCAATGAGCTAGAAACCAGTATCTGGAGAGATCATAATTTATGTATGCTTTCTCTCTTTTTAAGTGTATTTGTTTTTTTGAACAATTTTCAAACTAAAAAAAAATCCATACATGCTAAACTGCCAAACAATTGCGCAAAGCATGAGAAACATGTTTTTGGCATTTTCATGAAAACAATGCACTATTTTTTTCCTCAAAACAATAACAACCCGATTTGAGATTGAGATAAGGTAAGAGGTGCGATCATTGAATTAAGCTTATGGTCACAACAATGTATTTTAATAGAATAGAATTTTTATCTATTGCATCAATTTATAAAAAAAAAAAAATTATGTTAACATCTCAAATTTGTCTTGTTGAAATTTGAAGTAAATTATTATGAACTTGGATTTTGATGAATGGTAATTTTTGATGGTAATAAAAATGAAAATGGATTTAATGGTTGAATTGTAGAGACGTTGATAATTATCACTTAATCACTAAGTTACCCAACTCTTAGAAGAGAGAGGAGAGAAATTACATAACAAAAGGATTCTTGATTATTTGATTATGTAAGGAAATGCAAATTAGTTAATAATCTCGAAAATGTGATTGTGTGTTTAGTCCAGTGATCACTTTCTTCTTTGAGAAAATGTTTTACATTCGATGACAATGCTTTTATAAAAAATAAAAATTAAAAAAAAAATTAAAATGACTGAATTAATTATTTTTCCAGCTTTAGCAAAATTTTCCAATATTACAACAAACATTGGGCTTATACACATGGGCTAAGCTATTGGGCCCACAAACAGGCCTAAGCCCTCCTTAACGTCTTAAACCCTGAAATGAATTTATTGTATGAATTCCATTCTCTTTCTCATGAATGAATGATGAAGCTTCTTCTTCGTACGAAACCAAATGGCATGGTTTTCACTTTCAGGTCTTTGTTCTACTCCACTAAAACCCTACCCACCTTCGCTTCAAAACCCAGCGAATCTCTGTGCCGTAGGATCTTGAGGGCAGGAAATCCAAAGGCCTCGATTGCTACAGTGCTCGACCAATGGCTAGAGCAAGGCAAAGACGTCAAGCAACCAGAGCTCCAAACGATCATCAAACAGCTCCGACAGTACAAACGCTTCAAGCACGCCCTCGAGGTATCATTCCCTTCTCCATGTATACATGTACACAGTGAAAATACATGTATACCTATATATGTAGAATGGATAGTCTTTGATTTGTTTAATGGAGAATTAATTAATGAGTTCTAAAGAAGTATAGAACATTGATTGCTTAGGGTTTTTTGTTATTTTCTTTTATGTGATTTATAAAAGTTTCTTTTTAAAAAAAAAGAAAAAGAAAAACAGTTCCATTTGATAGAGTGATATATTTCTAGGGTAAGTTTCTCGAGTTGTCCTGGTGCTTAATTGGGAAATCTCTCTATTGTTGATAAAGTTTTAATGCAGGTTTTGAAAGCAAAAGCCTTGATTGAGGGTTTTATTTTTTATTTTTTGTTGAATGTGATTCTCGTTTTCCTATTAGTTTCTATATATTGAGATTTTCTTTGCTTTACAAAATACTATAAGAAATTGGGAAATTGATTAAATGAAAAAATGAAAGATTTATTGACTGAAATTTGAGTTGATAATCATTAAAAGTGTGTCCTGCATCTTGTCTCTTATTTGAGTTGATAATCCTTAATGTCAGATATCAGAATGGATGAGTGACCAAAGGAATCATGTCCTATCACCTGGAGATGTTGCTGTTAGGCTCGATTTGGTCTCAAAAGTTCACGGCCTAGAACAAGCTGAGAAGTATTTTAATAGCATCCCTAGTGATATGAGAGGCTACCAGGTTTATGGAGCTCTTTTAAACTGCTACGTGAACAAAAAGTCATTGGAAAAAGCAGAGGCCGTGATGAGAAAAATGAGGGAGATAGGTTTCGTAAAAGGGTCGCTCCCTTACAATGTAATGCTAAGGCTATATTCTCAGCTTGGAAAAGAGGAGAAAATGGACATGCTAATGCAAGAGATGGAAGGAAAAGGCATTGATCATGATCAGTTCACATACTACATCTGGTTGAATGCTTATGCAGCTGTTGCTAACGTAGAGGGGATGGAGAAACTTCTAATGAAAATGGAAGCTGATCCTCACGTCATCATGGACTGGAACTCTTATGTTGTTGCAGCAAATGGGTACTTAAAGGCCGGATTAATTGAAAAGGCTTTGACTATGCTGAAGAGATCTGAGCAACTAATCAATGATAAAACAAGAAAGTTAGCTTATGAAGTTCTCCTCACTCTATATGCTGCTGCTGGAAAGAAAGAAGAAGTGTATCGCCTATGGAAGTTGTATAAGATCGGTAAATTCTACAACTCAGGCTATGTATCTATGGTAAGTTCACTGGTCAAGTTGGATGACATTGATGGCGCTGAGAGGATCTTGAAAGAGTGGGAATCTGCGCATGTCTCATTTGACACCCGGGTTCAAAATGTAATGATGAATGCTTATTGTAAGAAGGGTCTATTGGAAAAGGCCGAAGCATATGTAAACAGACTTATGGAAAATGGAAAGGTGTTTGATGCTACCACATGGGATCGTCTGGCAACTGAATATAGATTAAAGGATCAGATGGCAAAGGCTGTGGAAACAATGAAAAAAGCTATCTTGGCAAGTCAACCACAACGACCAAGATGGAAACTGAACCGTTTTACTTTGGCTGCGTGTCTAGACTATTTAAAAGGCGAAGGAGATGCTGAAGTTGCAGCAGAGCTCTTGAGATTACTTAGTGAACAGGGTCATGTCTCGGTAGATACTTATGATAGATTAGTAATTAATCTTAACAATGGAAACCTGAGTTCCAAAGCCATTGATGCAATGAAAGGTGATGAGCAGACTTTTGGTGGAGAAACAGATGAGAATTCGTTTGAGATCAGCAACTGAGTTATATCTTACATGTTGAGCTTTCATAGGTGCCTAATTTAATTGACAAAGAATGATGAATAATCTTTCTGTAGCATGCATTTTCTCTTTCAATTTCTTGTCATCAATTTACTTATGCAGGATGAGAAATACTATTTTCTCTCGTTCCCCTCATTTCATCCCATTTGATTTGATTACCTTGTCTCCTGACATGTGAATTTAGGGTGCTATACTCGATTTAATTGCTGGCCTCCATGTTTGACCACACTGAAGCTTAATTCAATTGCTCAAAACTCCATATTTAACCTGGAAGATGAACCATTAATCCGCACCCTGTTATGAGAGATTGATGCGTGCAGAAGTAGGCAAAAGTTGAAAGTAATATAGAAGTCAAAAGTTGTACGTTAACCTCTTCCAGCTTAATGAAATCACCCTCATATTTGCTTTTTCTAGCTGATTCAACTTCAGGGATTTTTCCTTTTCAAAAGATAAGGAGAGTTTGATACGATTTACCTTTCATTCATGGTTAGATATTTTCTAGTCTATTTTTTTCATCAATCCTTTAAGAAAAAGATTAATTAGTGCATTAAACAAATTGTTGTAAAATTATTTTTATTGTTGTTTTACTGTAACTGTTCAAAAATACAGACGGAAGATTCGATTTTTCTCTCGTTAACGTTAAAAAAAATGATTTATATTCGTTGCATGCTCGCACGTTTGTGAATACACTTGTGTACAGTGGGGAAATGGATAAATCCGGATCACTTGTCCAAGTGGCGAGCAGAACCAAAGGTGGCCATTGAAATTGGAAAATGAAAGGCTACCGAATCCTGCAGGCAAGTTGCCTTTCATCATAAAAGATCATGTCATTGTCGCATTATCTTCGGTGGGAATTTGATGGATGTTTTAGACACAGCCTTATAAATATAAAATAATATAATATAATATGATAATTTTACTTTTATTTATTATGATTGTATTTTCATGTTTTTTATTAGGAAGAAGTTCATTTTAAGGAGAAATATATCCTCCAAATCTCTCGTTAATCAAATAGAATTAATGAGGAAAGATTTACTTTCTTATGATTCTAAAAAACCAAGTAAAATGGTAAAAAGAAAACGTGGAAAAAATAAAAATCCCTCACTTTTTTTGTGTTCTTCTTTTTCTCTTCTCGTGATCCAATAGACCGTCGTGAGCACTTTTCAATCGTGAGTAAGGGTGGCAATGGGTCGGATCGGCCCGTGGCCCGAAACAAATGAGGTATAATCTATATTTTCACGAGGCGTGTCGTGTTTGGCACAGTACTGTTGTATGGGTCGTGCTGAACTTAGCTTTTGAGACCCACAGTATGACGCGATACAAAAAAAAAACCTAGCACGACACGCAACGGCACGAGGTAAGACCAGGCACGGTAAGAGCCACGACCTAACATGATCATAACATTTAATAAAATTCAAAATTACATATAATTTTATGCCACTCGAATAATGAGTCAAAAAAAATTAGATGATGATAAATTTGATATTTTAGGATGGTGGCAAAAAAGTTATTACTCTATTCTAAGTATAATGACACGTGATTTACTAATTCATAAATAAAGTAAATTCACCTAAAATCACACTGTTTTGTCTTTTTAATTTTTAAGTTGTATTTTATATTCAGTCATTTGTAAGTCATTTAATATTTTTATTTATTTTATATGTTATTGCTTTTGTAAATTATTATTTGAAAGATTTTTGTTGTAATAAAAGATTGATAAAAACAAAACTAATGTCATGTATAGCCTTTGGGAAACGATTATGCATGGTATATGTACAATCTTTGCGTATCAAGGATCTATACTCCCAAACCAGCGCTACATATGTAATTTTAAGTTATTTGCTTATGTTGTTGTTTTTGTTCAATTTTCTAAATTATGTGTAATATTTAATTTCATCAATAAAAATATTGCTTTCAATACAATTATAAACATTCAATTCAATGTTTATAAGGGTTTTTTTTTTTTTACTATTTTCAATATAAAAAAAATTAATATATATCTATGTGGCCCATGGGTCGGCACGGTCCAATAGTCATGCGAGCCCTGAGCTGTGCCGGGTTGAGGCTCTTAAAATTTTGGCACGGCACGACACAAAAAAGAAGAAGGCATGGTACGACACGAAAACACGATGAATCGTCTTGAGTGAATAATGAATCGACACAGCACGATCCATTGCCACCTCTGACCAAGAGCAACACCTTTTCGTAGCCTTACTCCTTTTTCTGGGATCTAATTTGGCATGGGTTTGATTTGAAAAATAAATTCGTTTTTTACTTTTATTTTATTAAAATCTCATGCACTTAGTGATTAGAATTAGATTTTTTATAAATGGGCTTATCCCTTTTTTTTTATTATTGGTGTCGAATGCATGATTTTTCACCATTAAAGTTCTTGGTTTTGATTTTAAATTTTTAGATTTATTGATGTTTAATGCTTTGTTTTCACCATTAAAGTTCTTAATATTTTTTATTACTTTTTGCATGTTGCAAAGCTTCCATGAAGGAACAGTGTCCATTTGGGTTTATCCGATCTTCGAAGGTCATGATTTTTGCCTTGTTAAGGGATTTGTGACGGAAGTAAACTCTGAACGTCAGTTATTTTACATTTACTCAGTAAAAAAATAATCATAATTAGTAAGGGCAAGATTGTCAAATTGATTTTTTTTGCATTTATGAGGTTGTGGCAATTACCTCACTTTTTAGTGGGGTGTTTCACTATCTTTATTCCTATGCGATAAATATGGAATAATGTATACAGAAAAGTTTGTTATATATATAATTTTGTCTTTTAATGTTAATTTTTTATAATTTAATATACTTAAAAGACAATAAAAATTATTATATATAGCAAAATCTTAGCTTATAGATATTGTTATTTTAAATAAATAAAAATTGAGCTACACAACACAAGATAATCATTTTTCATCTTTTATCCTTCCATTCTTTTGGTGAAGTTGTTGTTTGATTCATGATTCCTTATGCAATAACAAACTACTCTACCAATTAAACTAACTGACATCCACCTTGATGGATATCATTAATTACCATAATTTACTTTCACAGCAATGACATGTAAACATATACTGTAGTAATTAATAAATTATTTTATGTTTGGGTATTTTTTTTTTCTTTACCAATTGCAAATTTAGGATTCGTATATAACAGCAAAACAATATGTATTCTCCTTTATTTAAGTGATAATAGCACGAATCGAAACTACAATAAATTTTCATAAAAATATAATCGATAAGTTTTTGTTATATATAAATAATTTTGTCTTTTTATTTTTGTAATTTAATATACTAAAAGGACAAAATTTTCATTATATATAGCAGAACTTAGTTGATAAATATAATTTTTTAAATAAAAAAATTAAACTACACACCCGGAGATAAATATCCCTTCCCATCCCTAATGTTTCCCATTCCATTAGTGTAAGTGTTGTTTGATCTATGATTTTTTTAGTGTAATGACAAATGACTCTACCAATTAAACTAATTAACACCCAATTAATAAGTATCATTAATTATCATAATTTTCTCTTTACTTTCACATACATACATATGGTAATTAATAAGTCATTTCATGTTTGAGTATTTTTTTTTCTTTGCCAATTGCAAATTTAGTATTTGTACATGTGATTGTAAAATTAAAATAATATGCATTTTCCCTTATTTAAGTGATAACAACACATACCACTATGACGATCTGACCACTCACTTGTTACAATATTGTCTGTTTTGGCACATCAAACGGATAATATTATGTCAAGTGAAAAGTTATGTCGTTATAATGATATCAGAGTCGATTCTAAAAAACTCAACTATCAGCTGTCGAGTGTAGAACAACATAACGAGAACGTTGTGCCAAAAAAAAGTTATCGCCCCACTCAAAAATTATTCTTGTGATAAGTCTAATTCATAATCAGAATTATAAGGAAATCACCATTCATATTCATTTCCCAGACTCTGTTATTAAAAGATAATTACTTCTTAAAATATCCAATTCACGTTAATCACAACTCTGACATAGTTTAGATTTAAGTAACAAAACATGTCACTATAAAAATTCATTTACGGTCTATCACTCTAAACACGAGACTTTTCTTTTTTTCTCTGCGCGTTAATATTCTAACTTTCAGAGAAATTATCACTCAACTTGGAATAACCGAATATAAGTTTGGTGGTATGCAAAGTATATGGTCCCCCAACCTTTATTCTATGAACAAAGTCTTCGGCCTTCTTTGGACTCAAAGTAAGGCAGCTAGCGACCTCTTTTGGCTGCTTTCCGGGTCTGAACTGGAGTCTTGAGGGCGTCAAAATTAAAAACGAAAGACATGCAGAGAATTAATTTTCTTACAGCAACCTCTTCTTGAAAGGTTCTATATGTTCTCTGCCACGCCTCCCCCACCAGGTCCACCACTGTCTTCTTCCGCTATTACTTTTGATAAGTTAATAAGGTAAACGACAAGAAAATGAAAACTACGTTTGCGTATTAATGTTGATTGATTGATTTTGACAAGGCCACGTGGGATTTAGTTAATTTTTTATTTTACTACCTCTTCTATCCTCCCTTTCAAGAAGAAACCCGATCTGAATCGTTTTGAGTTATTAATAAAATATTAATATATGTTTAAAAAATATTTAAACTCTTCTCCCTTCCAATCGTTTTCTTTTTTCTTGGCACCCATTCATTGTTTACCTTATTGAAGCCATGACATAGATGGGTAGTCAAAAATATCAAGATATTGATACATCCCACAACCACAAATTGGGTCATCAACTTTATAACTAAGCAAAAGCCTTTTAACAATCAGAGGGGCAGCATCATAAGCCACGCTTTGTTGACAATGTCTATATTCATCGTTAATCCACTTTAAGTGGGACTGAAAAAGGCGCCATTGAGTGTGGCAAGTACTCCAACCATTGCTGCAACGAAAATAAATTATCTTCGTAATGTGTCAAAATGTATAAAAATGATTTGAATGATTATCTAATTATATTTTAAAAATAAAATGACCTTAAAAATGAGTTTATTTCTTTACTTTTTTAAAACCGAATGACTTTATTTTATCATCACCGAATAAGAATATTTTCTCACCCATTTTCTCTCGTATCTTGTCCATCAAATAGATTCATATGAAATTATCATATATTTTTTTTATCGTGTCCATCAAATACACCCGAAACATATCTATGCTCATAATGTATTAACATTGTATAGTTGCATTTAAAACTACAAATCGTATTTGGCTATAATGCTATATATCCCCACTACACCGTTAATATTTTGAGTGAAAATCCCAACTATTAACTAATGGCCAAAGACAATTAGAAGATTCATCAATAAAATTACTCGTAATTACATAATTCACAACACAGAAGATGCAACGTTTCTAACACCTAGTACATCCGGCTGAATCCGTGGATGCTTGTACTCAATGATTTTTACAGGTATACAATGGGCAAGAAAGAAAGAGAACATACTGATCAGAACAAAAGAAGACATAGAAGTATGCAACAGAATAGGAAAAAACATATTCTGCTGAGTGACTTATCGGCCTGCATTACGTGCCTTCTGACCCTAGCACTAGTGACCCCCGCAAAATGGTACGAATTCGGGTAAGTATACATATTCGTTACCGGACTCCCAAACACCCTTGCATATATCATTTCCCCGAACATTCCAATCATTGGATCAAACGAGTTCGTTGTTGTGCCAAAGGAGTCAAGCGTTGGTGAAACGGGATAACCGCCCTGTTGAGGGTAGTTCATTTGTGATTGATGTGGATAATTGCGATGATGCACTGAACTGGAACCAAAAGTGGGGTTTTGTAGCCTTGGTGTGTCAAGCCGACAGCCAGGTCCAAGAGGTCTCTGTGGTATGACTATACCAAGATGGGGAGCCTTGCCTTTGGAGGATTTTTTGGTCTGACCCCGGCCGTATAGTGGAACTAATGTGGTGTGAGATACTTCAGCTTTGCATACAGGACATTGCTGCTGTTTCTGTTCTTCGTCTTCGGTAGAGATGCTCTGGAAATGAAGCCATTTGTAAATGCAGGGCCAGCAGTATAGGTGACCACAGAGTGTGACCACCGGATCCTGCACAGACTCTAGGCAGATGTTGCAGTCAAAACCACCAGAGGAATTATCATCAGAGCCTGCAACTGCATCTGATACGGATTTCCACTTCCCTAGGTAGGATTTATTTTCTCCATTGGATTCATAATGAGCCACTTCATCTTCAAAGTAGTGCTCCATGGCCATTCGATCTGTTCTACAAGGTGTTTTCCTTGCCTACCAAAATCTGAAAAACAGTAACAACAAGATTAGTACCAAGTGATTGGACATGATATTTCAATAAAAGTTTATTTGATCTTAAACAAAAAGAAAAAGGCAAAATATTCTCGGAAATAAGATATGACAATACGCATATCGATCAACTCACAAATAGATATCCCCTTAACAAAATACACCTTGAAACATCTAATGCAAAGTAATTAGATTCAAATATAGCATTATGTTTCAGAATATGAAATATACGAGTTTCAGCTAATTCCTGAAGCATGGCACCAGATTCATGTGCAATAGAATCACATCTTGACAACTCATCTACCAAATTACTGTGATGATACCTAAATTAATGAGGCTAATAACACAAAGAAAAGTTGTGTGCTTTTCTTAATGAGAATATAACGAAATAAAAGGAAAGAAGACATATTATAATTCGAAACTTAGGAACCAAGGAAAGTGAAAGAAAAGAAAAGCATACACAACTTACCCATTTTTAACAGGATGACTCCCAAGTTTTATACTACAACCATGATTTGTAAGGAGACAACAAGACACCGGCCATGGTTTAAAAGGATTTTTCTGTGATTGAGCTCTGTAGGATCAAAGGCCACTGCTAAACGATCACGCAAAAAGAAAAGAAAAGCAAAAAATTCTTCCGTTTTCCAGATTAATAGACTCTTCAATTCACCAAAAAAAACGCGTAAAAACAAACAATAAAATAAAATAGACAAATTATAGGCGGCTAAATTAATCTGATTTTTCGAGGCTTGAAATCCTATATAATGTATAAACAAAACCATTTAACTCCAGGACTAACTCCTCCGCTGGAAAATATTTCAGGGGCATTACAAACTCCTCTCAAGTTTCGAGATAGAATATTCATCTCCATTAAGTTTCTCGTGAAAAGAATTTCTATACTAGAAAATTTTCCCTCAAAAAGAATACAACCCAATTAACAACTCCATAAGATCCACAATTATGTACTCAGAAACACTGAAATGTTAAAATTTTCGGCAAATGAAATTTCGAAAAGGAAAAAGTAAAAAAAAAAGAAAAAAGAACATCAAATCTAAATCGAAACAGAGCAGCTTTAAACAGTCAATAGAAAAACGTATAATTTGGCGACAATGGAAACAAAATTCGATAATTTCAATTCAACTTAGCACCAAAAGATAAACGTTTCAAAAATTCTAAACTCAAAACATGTGCAAAACAGATCTACACACTTAAAAAATCGACCAAACAAAATCTTGACACACGCATAAACAAACACTTTCTATACATACCCAGAGAGAGATTTTGGATACATACCACTTAGATGTTCCTGTTGTTTCCTTGTGTTTGTCTACAGAAGCTTTCTTATTGGTGCTTCAATGGCTAAAAGAAACAGAGTTTCAGAAAGACAGATAGATTTGGAAAAGAGAGAAAGCGGTGGGAAGTTGCGTGGTAATGGTTGCCTACAAGATGAGGAGGAAATAGATATCGCCGTCGGGATATATATAGACATATATAACACGGAGTACAATGCCACCCTTCCCGGTGATTCCTGCTAGATGACGTGGCAACCCATAGGATGAGCCGGTTACGTAGTTTTACCTCTTTTTATCATTATTATTATTGTTCTTTTCTTTTATTTATACATTTTTCTTTTCCAAGGTTTTGTTTGTCTTTATTTGGTTTTAGTGCGAGTATAAATTCCGTTATTTATGGTAAATTTTGGTGAAATTGGAAGCGCTCATGCTGCTGTATAAATTGGGACCTAAAGAAATTGGAAGCGCTCATGCTGCTGTTAATGGATATTATTATTTGATTAATATATCAAAATTTATTGGAATATATATATATATATATATATATATATATATTTTTATAAAAATAAATAACTAGTATTATATTACCTTATAAGGTTAGAATCAAATTGATTTTTTATCAGAATACACGAAGAAACTCAATTTTATCTTATTTGCTAAAAAAATTAATGGATAAACGTCAAAATCAGATTTTAGGTACAGTTTAAAACTAATTTTAAATTAAATATTTTTTTTTAAATTGATCAAAATTTAATAAAATTATTTATTAATTAAAATTTAATTAAATTTAAAGCTAGACGCAAAAGTGACCATCGAAATCAAAATTCTATATTGATCATTCACAGGTCTAGATGCAAAGCAAGAGTGAATTTGATGAGATTGTTAATTTGACGGGGCGTCACGTGTGTGGGGTCTACAAGTACCCTTGTTGCCACGGCAAGCACTAATTTTACGTGTAATTAAGTTGCGACTCATACCGTTGGTCGTTAAGAGTTCATTACATAATGATACGGAAATCAACTCCACGTTAAGTATTTTACTCACCCCAGTCACTCTCCATCTTGCTTGGACGTCCACGCTACACTGGTTCTGTAAAATTTAGTAAAAATATAAATTTGTTAATTTAATTTTTATTTAAGAGTGTCAATTGGTCTATGAGATTTTTTTTTATTAATTAAGTTTTTTTGTTTAATTAGACAATCAAGATTAAAACTAGATTCAAATCGAACTGCTCGTAAAATTCGAACTCCAACTCAATTTTAAGCTCGTTTGACATATCGAGCCGAACTCGAGTTATTAAAAATAAAATTTTTGGTATAAGAAGCTAAAATATGAACGATTGAATTAGTTAAAAAATTTGGTATGAGAAGCTCGAGTAACTTGTGAGCTTGTTTAAAACTCATTTAAAGTTAATTGAATCGATTTCGAGTTTATGTTTTTCACTAGCTCGAGTTTATGTGTTGAATTCTTATCTTGATCATTTAATTACCACTAAAGATATTTTTTAGACAATTCAAAGTATCATTTTATCCCTAAAAACCATGTACCAAACCTAGCTTAATTATTTTGGAGGTTGCTTCTATCAAAAATACCGTAGGAGTTCAATCTGTTAGCTTGAAGATTATGATCAATCAGTAGTACACAGTTTTGAGAATTGTGTGTTGTCGGTTTTCCAATTCTGAATTATATTATTGCTTAAAGTTCAAACGGTAATTAAACATATTAAAATCTCCCTCGAACTCAACATTTTTATACTTTAGTTACTATTAAAAAAAATAAATATTTAAATTGGTTTTACAGTTATCGATCGGGTTCTAAAATTATCAAATATCTATTAATTGTACCAATTCAATCCTAAAACTTCGTTTGGTTTCTCAATCAAATAATTTCGATGTTTTATAGTGTTAAAATGACATTGAAAGTTCTCCTCAACACAAGTAAAGAGTTACAGTGACGCTAAGTTGATTAAATAAAACAGAAAACAAATATGTTTGATGTTAAAAACTTAAAGAATATTTTTGCATATTTTTCACCTTTTGTAGCTTAAGTATAGCGCGGGGTAAAAGGTTTCTATCACGCGGTAAGATGCTACTATCATATGACTCTGCTACTGAGCGGTATAATTTTTCTCTTTTTATCAAGAGTAAAACAAGGGAGGAGAAACGTTTTTGGCACGGAAATTGCCGTCAAAATATCACTTTTAGCTGGCTCAACGCCACTTTAATTAGCACACCAAATGAAGTTATAGGGTCGAATTTAATAAAATCAAAACTTGTGTTGAGACGAATTTTCGATGTTATTTTAATACCAAAACCGTCGAAAAGACTTGATTGGGATATCAAATAAATCAAATTGGTACTATTAATAGCTATTAGGATCAAATTAGAACCCCACTCAATAGATATAGGACCAATTTAAGTATTTAGCCTTAAAAAATATATTGCTTTACTTAATTGGTCATATTTAGCACATTTAAATTAATTGTGAATGGCGATGACTAAAAAAAGGCAAACACCGAATAGAAAACCATTAATTTTCTTTTAATTTTGGGAGAAAACTTTACGTCTTAACCATTCAGTTGTTTTAATGTGGATTAAATTTTATCACCAAATAAAAACAATGTCATGTCAATAATATAATAAACTATATATTATTTGATTTCTAAAATAACTTGAGTTTAAAGTTCATTCTCAAAATTAAAAGAACTGAAATTCGAATCCCACTAATAATAACTTGTTGCACGTAACATGTTAATGGTGCATATAAATTATAAACCGGGAAAATCAAAGAAGAAAGAGTAATACAAGAATATGAAGTATCTTAATTAGGCTTACATTTTAAAAAATAATAATCAAAATCTGATTTATTTTTTTATAAAAAAACTGATATTTGTATTAAAAATATTATTATTATGATTCTTTTATCAAATGCAAAATAATTTTTAGTTTCACAATTGTTTTATTAATTTTATTTAAAAAAATATTTTAACATACTATGATTATATCGGGTGGTTCGATGGTTGTACCTAACTATAAAATCCTATATTAATTAGTTTTTTTTTTGAAATAGTTAATAAAATTATTTGTGAGTATCAATTAATTTAATGGATAACATTAATTGAAATATTTGATGTCAATCCTACGTGGAATTCAGTTTTCATTTCCCAGCTGCCGGCTCCCATTTGACAATTTATGCTTGGAAATTCACTGCGTAGAAGTCAAAAACACAATCCATGAAAATGCGCAACCAACTCTTCTTTTTCTGTTGTTAGTTTCTTACACTCTTTTACAACAGAAAAGCACCACCAACTTGTTTTCAATCTTAGTCAACTTACTGATCATTAGGCGTGAAATCGGCCTGCTTTCTTTATCATACTAATTAGTTACTACAATATTTGTCCACTAATTATCACTTTGATCTTGTGATGAACCGAAATTACGTACAGACATGAACATTTTACACGATAAAGTCAATAACTCATTGATTCTTACGATTGATGTACAATCTTAATGATGAGCGGAAATTTCACTCGATCAATGACACGATGACATATAATATTTTTAAAAAAATAAGATATAATTTCATAACTTCAGTCAAACTGTTGATCATACATTTACACGTAAATTGTTAATAAAACAAAAATATTTATTTAGTGTCTACGTCTCAAAATGTCTTATAAACTTCTATTTAAATATACAAATCAAATATTTAAATAAGGTTATATATGTAAATCAATTGACTATAACTCTTCACATTTTTCTACTATGTTTTTTTTCTTGCTATCTCCTCAGGCTTAACTTTTTTACTCTCTTTATATCTCTTATCTTCAATTCATGTTTTTTTCTCCCGCTATCACACTCACACTTAATTTCTTTATCTTCCTTATTTTTTTTTATTTTTTTACTTGTAAATATGCAAAACGTAATTATCACATAAAATAATAATCACTAAAAATCTGTTGAGATACTAATATTTTTTAATACTGATCGAACCTTAAATATCTTTAAAAAAAAGGAAATCATTTCTCTTTATCATGAAATAAATATATAGATTCAAAATTTTGTAACTTCATCTTTTTTAAATAATAATACAGAGTGATTTTTAAATAACAGTAGACTAGTTGATAATTTTCTCTGTTGTTGAACCAACTGTCATTGCCCCCGTGATGAAATCATGCCCCACGATTTATACACATCCCGAGGTAAAACCCACAAAACTAGACAGGATGAACTTATCCAATGGGTTTTGACGAACCGCTTACGGCCCAAAGATTCAGGCCTATCAAAACTATTTTATAAATTATTAATAAAACAAGGATAAGGTGGCAGAGACTCAATGAGCAGTCGCGTGCGGACCATAGCAGATAATGAGGCACCGACACACTGAACCCAAGAGAGGAAAACCCGACAAATGCTACTTTATCTTTTATTTTTATTTTTATTATTATTAATAATTACTTTATCATTTCTATTGCCTAATGAGAAGTGAGAAGCAAGACTTAAAGCGAGGAATTTTCGATTGATTGGAGTTTAAATTTAATGATTTAAATTAATTAAAAAATTTATTAATTATTTTAAAATTTTAATTATTAATTTTTATATTTATATTAATATTATTAATAAAATTATTTAAAATTATTAATTGACCTAAATTTAAATCCGAACGACCAATAAAATTTGGAGAAGTAATTGAATTGTAGGCCTCCAATATTTAATTAGTTAGGAGAATCTAGGGTACATGCAAGAGATGACCAATTAATTATAAAATAATAAAAAAAGCTAAAAAACTCATCATTGATAGATTTATGAACATGGCCTTTATATAGGTACGAATTAAATAAAATTATCCCATCCCATAATGCTTCCACTAGAATAGCATAGGGATAGGGACATGGAAGGTGAGTATGAAAACATAGGATTCTCTCTCTTAATCTTCGTTTAGCTTAGTGTGCATCAACTAGTTAAGTGACTTGGACTCTAGTTACTCATTAATAGATGGAGACAAGACTATGTTTGTTAGGTTTTGAAATTTTGGGATTTGAATAAATCTATATTACATGGATTAGTACAAATACATATTTAAATTTTTAATTCGTTGAATTTTAAAACATTGAATTTAGAGACAGATAATATAAATCTAAAAGTTTGAACATATATATTAGATTCGTCAATTTATATATATATATATATATATATATATATATATATATATGTGATAAAATTATGTATAATTTTTATGTGTATATTTAATTAACATATTTATATTTTTAGATTAAAAAGTTTTATTTATGTGCGAAACATAATATAATATAGAAAATAATTGACTTGTTTTATTAGTAGTTATTCTTACGAGCAATTACGAAATATTTTTAATAGCATTATCACAATCAAATAAGATATTAAAGATTAAAAATTTTGTCACACTATGTCTACTATATACACATAGTGTGACAAAATTGCATAATTTGTCAATTTGTTATTTACTTCCTCCCCTCTTCAATTTTCTGTTTCATTCTTTCAATTAATTTCAAAAAAAAAAAACGAGATGGAATCGTACAAAAAAAGATCAAATAAACTTGACGCACAAGAAAGATTATAAATTTACCAAACGATTCAAGCTAAAAACGTTGAAAACAATAAACGTGAACTGAAACAACATGAAAAAGCAGAGTTAACCTGTCTAGTTAAATGGTTTGAGTACAATTAAACAATTAATTTATTTTTACATAAATAATTTTTAAAAAACATAATATTATAAGATTGTTCAAAAACTTTCAATGCTAAAACCGGAAAAAGAGAGATTTTCGATCTCCTAAATAAGTTCGAGCGGATGTTAAATCCAACTTTATTAACACTAATATGATACAGTAAATAGATGATAATATATTTGTTACTGAGAATAAAAAAAGAGTGAGTGAGGGTTAAAACCATAATGAAATCCAGCCATTAAACTAAAATTTCATCTAGAAGATAGAGTTTTAATTTGTCTTATTTTCTAGGTTGGGTTGAAATCGAAATTCTTGAAGAGTATTATTGCCATTTGGAGTCCATTATATTAAAAAATTCACAACAAAGCCCATGCGTTTGAACTTTGACGGCCCCCCAAAATGCTAGAATTTCTTGAAGAAAGTTTTGTCTTTGGACGCCCCTATTTTTGACAAAACAAACCCACCACTAGAAAATAAAAATCAATCAGGAAACAAAAATATAAAATCCATTTGCCACTTAATTTTGCTCATCATTGATGTTTCCCTAGATTGATTATAGTATTAAAGATAGAGGAGGTGACAAAACCGAAAAATTTATTAATAATTATAAAAAAATTAAGTAATAATTTTAATATTTATTTTTAATTTTTTTAAAAATAATTATTATTCAATATCTTATGATTTTTAATGAATTTTTTTTTATTCCAATCCCGTGTAACCGGATTCGTAGAATCACAGCCAATAAATAAAAAAGAACATAGAAGTTTCGTTAGTGGGTAACGTTATTAATAAATTCATAGCTACATGACGATCGGAACAATTTTTCCCACTCTAATTTCCATTTGTTTACTAATTTTCCTACCCTCACATGGTCATATTCTTTATAGTCTCTATCAAGTAGAGTTTCGTATATTCTTAGCCAAAAATAAAGGAGTATTGTATGCACTTTAATCATGATTTTGAAAGAAATTCGGTGAGCCAGTCATTTTCAGTCCCTTATTTTTCTGGTTAATTCTCTGTTGTTTTCTTTGAAATGGTGGGATTATATGAACCGAAGTTTGAATTTTTTTATACTCTGCAAATATTAGGTGAAATAATTTGCTTTATACTCACTATTATTTAAATTCATTTTTTTTAAAATAAAGTTGTTAGTTCAAACCCTCCTTAACTCTGATTGATAAAAAAATATCAATCCTTACACTTACCTTTCTTATATTTTACGAACGCCCCAGTTACTGATCTCAACTTGGCGGTTCAGACCTGTTCCTTGCTCCACTTCTTCAAAAGATCCTGCGGAAAACCACTTGGCTTTCTCTTCTCCATGTTGCTCCTATATATGGCTGACCCGCTCACATTTCTTTCTTCTCCTTCCTTCTTCACACTTATCCTCTCTACCGATCATAACTTGTCTTGCCCCTAATTATTATAAGTGACTGACAAAAAAAATCCATACAGGTTTGTATATCATAGAGAAACAGTCACCGTAATACATCTTTCGGTCAGTTCCTTTAGACCAAACAAGCTTTGAATGAATTCTCATTGGGAGTTGTTCAACTTTGAACCGGAACAAACATTACCTGTCATGACTTTGATCTTTAATTCAAGCAATTGAGAATAAACAACAAACAATGGTGACCATCTTTCTCAGCTCAAATCAGAAATTAGCGCAGGCAATTTTATCCTACCCATAACCCACATGAAGAACTAGTTAATTTCAAAAAGTTGCTGAAATTATACAAAAAAAGGCATACAGATTTTCAATCCCACAACATGAAAAATATGAAACAACTAAATCTTGTAAAGACATTCCATTACCATTTACAAGAATTTCTCAATGCTTGCAGCAAGTGTAGTATTGGGCACAGCACCGATAACTGTATCTTTCTTCTCACCTTTAACGAAGATCATGATTGTAGGGATGCTTCGGATCCCATACTGGGTTGCAATTGACATATTATCATCAGTATTCAGCTTAAAACACTTCACTTTTCCAGCATATTGCTGTGCTAGTTCGCCTATTATTGGGTGGAACATACGGCACGGTCCACACCAGGGAGCCCAGAATTCCACCAGAACAGGCCCATCAGCCTGGAGGACTAGCGATTGCCAAGTTGCACCAGTAACAGCTGGAACTACAAATGTAGAAATTTAAGGAATGAGGTTAATTCAACTGCTTGCTGTCATACAAAGAAGCTACATGGCAATATATAGGCGCGTTTGGAGAACTCATAAATGGGGATTAAATCACCCAAGATTTAATCTATGCTTTAAGCTTGACTTTTAAATCATCAATCAACTTTAAAAAACTTTGATTAAATCACCACTTAAAAGAAGTACCCAAACACCGCCATAGACCCATGGAATTTTCACAACATAACAGAAAACCAAGGGAAAGGGGGAGTGGGGGAGGAAAAGGCCTCCCTGACTTTTGAATATATAATGGTTTTGATAGGGATCCCCATAACGAAAAATGAAGAAAAAAAGCATTAATCAATAAACATGTTGTATGATAGATGTTTAGATCTCCTTATCATCAATGAGATCATCTCTTGCAACTAATAAAGAATTGATATGCAAACCAATAGCCACAAATAAAAATCACATACCATCAACAGACCAATCAGTGAAAGTGCCACACTTCTAGATCCTAGAGAAATGCTTAAATCATGTAAAGCATTACTGTTGGTTGCGAGGAGAAAAAATGGGGTTTGGGGGGCTTTCTTTTAGTTTTCTTTCCTGAGGTATTAATTTAATAATTTTCAGGACTATCTGAATTTTCAAATAAACAGTTTCCACTCCTAGATCCACGAGAAGTGCTTAAATTATGTAAGCATTACTAGTTGGTTGCAAGAAGAAGAGAATAGTTTACATATGACCACATAAAATAAGATGGAACAATTTAGACAGCCATTAATACACTAATATACTTACCTATTCTAATGAAAAAAAGCTGGATAAAGAATTGAAAGAACTCTTATCCATAAAGAGCGAACTAAAATATCTTAGAATGATATGATATCATGAGCCATTTCACCTAAATGTACTCAAGGAAAGCACAAAGTATGAATGCAAACCCAAAGAAGAGATAAACGAGAAATATAAGGTACTTTGTTGGTCTACTATTCATGATATCTGGAAAAAGTGTAAGACATAGCCGACTAGCAAATGCTCAAGAGTCAAGACAGCTTACGCAAAAGGACAGGAAGTATAATAAGTATTACCCTAGAAGCTAAAACGTGAACACTTTTCAATATTAATTTCATAAAGTGGCAGTCATAACTAAGTTCCTTGGATTGATTAAGCTGCTTCTGGAGTTTGGAGTCTTTCATGTTCATTCAGCCATGGAACAAGCCAAGCCTAAATCTTAAAATATCAGGCACAAATGATTAACATTTAGAAAGAAAAGACGCCAAGTTTAGGAAAAACAAGGCTTATTTCAATTCGTTTTGTGAAGGATTTAGGCAAGTCTTCCATGGCAGAAGAAAAATGCCCCTAAAAATAACTGACCAAATGAGAATAAACAGAAATTTGTGTTAAGACAATAATATAGGAAATTAAACATGCTCCATGAAGCCAATAGGGATGATTAGAAGTATAATACACTTCTGGTACATGTTATCATCTTTTTTTTTTGATAAGTTATGGTAAATGTTATCATCACTATACTTTTATCAGCAAGTAATGCATTACTGCATTCATCTCACATGAAAAGTCTACAAGCTCAAGCTAACCAAAAGTAAATGAGCCAGACTATGTCTGGAGGACTAATTGATCATGGCAAGCCTGATCCCAGCTTTAGAGCAAACGGAACTCAATTGAGCTGGCCTATTACAGCTCAGCTTGGCTCCTTTTTTCTCTGGCACATACAATGATATGCATCCCTAGCCTTACCTAGAAAATATATGTAATATATAACAACATGGAGGGGCGATTGGATCACTAAATAAGTAAATTCACCTCCATAGAAAATTCAAAAAAGTTAAAATGACAGCAGAATGAAAGACCACATCATACTGCAGAGTGTTCTGCGGATTTCAAAGGTTAACTAGCCAAGTGGAGGCCAGTAAAACCTTCAAATAAATCATAATGCACGAGCTCTGGTATTACCATTTCAGAGAGAAGAGCAAAGTCATTTGCAATGGCACCATAAACTTCCATGAGATGATTCTGGCTCAGTTTGAGAAACATATTTGAAACTCTTCTTTCTGCTAACAAAAGATAGCATCTAGAAGATAAGATAAAGAAATCTCATTTTCCAAAAGGGTTAAAGATATATTTTAAACCTTGGCAAAATCATGAAAATGTTCATAAAAGCACTACTAGGTGTTCGTCTTCCAGCATTGAACACATTCTCAATCAGCTGAATTTGAAACATTAAGAAAAGGTTAAGAAAAAAAAAAGGTTAATATTTCAAGGCCGGATAAAATTAAAAGAAAATATTACATTATTTTTAATGACAGTTGCGTGATTCTCCCCTCATTTGGGAAAGGAAAAGGAAGGTCACCAGGAAAAAGAGGACATTTTCAGAAACAGACTATTGTTTGATTGAAGTGCACTATTCGTTCTTTCCCAAACTATCAATATCCTACCTTCAATATTTTGTCAAAGAATGTCAATAAACTACCCAAGCTATGCACGGAACTAATCATAAGCAAATGAAAGATAATGTTATTCTTCATTTTTAATAGAGAAACATTTATTTATATCAGTATTAACAGAGAAACCTGTAATCATTCTTGTTGTGTAAATAAAACGAATCAATTTCAGTCAAGTTGTAGAGTTAACACAAATTAATCCTCAACCTATTCTGTATTTTGGGAGATTTTATTTTATATAGTAGAAGAAACAGCATTACATACTATTTCCTAGTGTGCAAGGGTGAGGTGTCCCTACCACTGGTACAGCGCAGGCAATGTGTATTTAAATACTATTTCCATTTCCAACATGCCAATGCTTGGAACCAAATAGTTTAACTGTCAACTAAGCACCCTTTGAAGAAAATAAGTGTAGCTGAGCTGATCAGAAAACTGACCATCCTTCCCAAGCCCTGCTCAATTTGTATCCTTCAAAACCAGAACACAAAGAAGGAAAGTAACCTCCTACTCTTCCCCCTATCAAACAATCAAACACTCTGATTTAAGAAAAAAAAAATTCAAAACAATCCTGGGCCTGGCTCTATCGGTTTGAACTTCCTATTGTATTTCGATTCACTTGCAAGCAATCACCTAGCTGAGCCTGTAGGTGGGCACAGTTCCTACTTATCGAAAATACACATCAGTAGTGAAATGGAAACTGGAAACTCACATCCAGGCCATAGTTCCAACTAGCATGCACAGCTAGTACACCAAATGAGCTGAATTGTTTAGTATCTTTAGGTGCCCCTCACCTGAGGGATGATATCGACTGCAATGTAGTATTCAATAAATTGTAGAGATCAGATCCATCATTGGATGTGGGTCCCACGAAATACACAGTTCAATTTCCTCTGTTGCAAGGAATGGACCCCTCTCTTGCACAGATGGCTACTAATATCACGCCCCTACCTTTAGGTTCAGTTCTCTTAATATATCCGTGGCAATTGTGCACAAAACAATAACCTCATTGTATGGACACATTTATCCAAATCCAACTAAAGAAATTAAAAATACAAATATTCTCAAGCATAAACGCCCAGAGAATATTCTTGGTTATCTCATATGGAAAAAAGAATGAAAACTAACATTTGATTCCTAATTTCTAAGACTATAAGATCGTATATTTCTAAGCACTAACAGTCAAAATCAACAAGAAGAATCAATTAAAAGATAAAAAGAATTATTACACCAAGAAGAGATAAAAGTAAAATTTCAAAAGAGGAATTTCAACAACAACAAAGAAAACGGAAACTTTAAAAAAGAAAGAGAGAACATACTACCAAGATCGGTCTCCTGAGCTTCACAGACAATGCCTCCTCGTTGTCTGCAAACCCTAGGATTCCTCGAACTCAGCGAAGCCAACTTTGATTTCAAAGGGTGTTGTATTCTCAAGCCTTTGGATTCCGGAAACGAACCAAATCTCCGGAGACTGGAGACATCAAATGCCGGTGCAGATGACGTCATCATCTCGGGCTGGAAAATCTGTAGGCGCGAAGAGCAATAGAGCGTCGCCATTAAAGAGGAATAGAGAGAGAGAGCAAGAAATGAGTAAACCGTCTACGTGCGATTGTTGAGATCTATATATATATATATATATATATATATATATATATATATAGTGTTATAAATGTGTATTGTTGTGACTAAAATGAAAGTTGGGAAAGACAACTGAGGTGAGGTACTGAAAATCAGCAAAAACCAGCTGCTTATCTCACAGATTTGAATTAACAAATTGTATTGAGTAAAAAAAAAATGCGTTCCCCTTATTTTTAACTTATCTAAAAGTAATATTCTTCGCATTGAATCTTACATAAATTAAACATTTATAAATATTTTATTTATGTTATTATATTTGAACGGAGTTAAATGATTTAATTTACAAATAAAATATTTATATATATATATATGTGATTGATGTAAAATTTAACGTATTTAACTTAAATGAATAAAATATTTAATTCAATAATTAGGTTAATGAAGAAAAAAATTATCGAGCGGATGCCCATGGATTTTGGCTTTATGTGATTATTCAATAATGTACGGTGCACACATGTAAAATACATAGATGATATGTATTAAATTTCTAAATTAGTTGTGAATTACTACTATTGCCATAACATTTTCCTATCTAACATTAGTGGTAAAAAAATTAGGTAATAAATCATTTGCCACTGCAGTTTGGGCCAAACTTTATTAAGCAAAGTCAAATTTCAATCAGTATTGGGCTAAAATTTCGATAAAGCCCAAATCTATATCAATAATTCACAGGCAAATGTTAAGGGGAAAAAAAATAAAAACACAAATGCTAAAGTGGCAGACCAAAACAACAACCAAAAAGCCCACCCAAAACCATGATCTGCATCACTAGGTCCTTCACGTTCAAATTCTCTCTCTGTCTCAAATTCTCTACCAAAACCCAGATGGAGTCTCGACCCAGAAGTCTCCACTGCTCATCCATGAGCTCTGCTTCTCGTTCTCCTCCAAGAGAAGCTCATAGGAAGGACGCTGGTGATGGGTTTACGTTGGAGGAGTGGCAGGGATGGGGTGCGCTGTCTTCAGTACCGGCAATGGTTAAACAGATTGTTGAAGATTTGAAAGGTTTGGAGCAAAATATTGATTCCCAGATGAGTTTTGGTGGAATTGGTGGAAAACTACAGGTATATGATCGAACTGTCATCTCTCCCCCTTTCTTTTTCTTTATGGTGTATGGTTTCTCAGGAATCTATTTTGGTTGATGAGAAGACGAAAGAAAAGAAAAGAAAGCTAATTCCTTTTTATGAATCATGTTCTATTTCTTTTGAAGGTCAAAAGTGGGAAAATAAAAATAACGAATTTTTAAGATAAGTTATTATTATTATATTTATTATTATTTTGTTTAAAGAGTTTTGCTCAGTCACCAAATTAAGCTGTTGATCTTTGGTTGTGAAATTTGAGATGGGTAATGAGAAAATGTAGGGATGGTAGTACTCTAGTTGGAAGTGTTTTGGTCTTTTTTGCCGTGGACATTTTTTTGTGGGGGCATGGATATACATTATTTTCTGTGAAATCAAGGCAGTAGCCATTAGGACTGCATAGATAGATAATTTCTCACACTTTTTTTTCTTCTTCGTTTGTTTTGATTATTTTCTGGGTCGTTTATGTTTATTGAATGGTTGATGGATCAAACTAGAATTGGTTGTCTCTAAGAAGCTGAGAATATGTTAAAATTAGGAAGACTCAAAGTGTCTCAAAGGTGCGATTTTCTAATACTTAAAAATGTTATACTCTGTCATGTTCTCATATTGAGGTTCTGCTGTCCCATATATTTTATTATTGTCATTGCTTTCTCTCGTTGCATTTTGGACTTGTGTTTTTCATTATCTATGGTATTTGCAAGATTAACTATTAGTTTACTGGATCCGTGCATAGAAAGGCTTTTTTTCTGCTATTTATTTTAAATTTCTACTGTAAATGGCAGGGGGATTTTAGAATCTTGGAGGATAAGAAACACAGAGCAACATACCAGGCTTTAGATGA
This sequence comes from Bretschneidera sinensis, assembly GCA_023935145.1. Lineage (NCBI taxonomy): Eukaryota > Viridiplantae > Streptophyta > Magnoliopsida > Brassicales > Akaniaceae > Bretschneidera > Bretschneidera sinensis. The sequence continues at coordinate 139,184,062 of CM043699.1, forward strand.
TTCTCAGGAAAAGTTTCACTTCTATGCTGCTCGACAAATAGCATGTCGTTTGCTTGGAAGTAGGGGTTACCTCTGCCAGAAGGTATTGTAATGTGGTTTCAAGATTTTTTTGGAAAGGTATTTTCTGTAACAAGGTATTGTTGAGAGCATGCTCCGTGGTAATTTGGTACTCCTCATTCTTATGCTTTTTCTTCTTATTCGTTTAATAGGATTTCTACCAATTTGCAGTGCTGGCTTCCTGTGGAAGATTGCATGTGTTCTAAACTTAAGCCATGCACTTTATGGCATGGGATACGGTTTTGGTTGTATATGCATCCAAAGGTTTGTATATTTTTGTTCATTTTGAATCATGATTCATATAACATCTATTTTAGATCATCCAATATACCACCAACCTTTGTCAGGATTTTCTACGGCAAAACAACACAGGAAAGTTGTTATGGCAAGTATTTGGCGTTCAAGCTGCAACTTTGTGCCTCTATGGCATTGCTGAAGATGAGGAAATCATGTGGAATGCATTTAAACTCGCAGGTTTCTTTCAATATTCTCTTCATTTTAAAATAAGAAGTGGTTCATAATATACAGACCAGTTTCAAAAATCATTTAGAAGCATAAAGCTTTATTAGGGCTCCCATATCAGCGTGGCTGGATTCAGATTCATGTTCTTTCTACTTATATATTTATTTCTTCTTAGTGAAAGTATATATTCTCTTCCTAGTATTGTGGAAATGGCCGTGGTGATATAAGTGCACGTTGAGTCAAAGTGAACATAGATGTTAAGTTTGCCTATTTGATAGCAATAATGGCGATTAGAGCTGATATTATAGTTGTATGCTTTTGAGCTAAATTGATGTATTTAAATGGCGATCTCGTATTTAAGTTGTCAGATTCATCACCTCTCTGTGTTTGTCTGATATATGTGTAGGGTTAACCTCTGCCTGCTAACTGTTTGTTATGTCCATTTTAGGAAAAAGCAGGGTATGGTGCCTCTATCCCAACCAGAATCTGGTGACAAAGTCATTCCAAGATGGCTTCGGGCATGAATCTCTAGAGAATCTAGAATGCGAACCTATGGTGGCACAGGTTTGTTAACTTAAAAGTACTTGCTGAATCTCTCCTTATAGACCTCATTAACCTCATGGTTTTTCTGGTAATTTTTGAAATTTTGTGATGAGATCACTATGAGCACCTTATTTGTTGTTTCTACAACTTGCACATTTGAGACGCCTTATCTTTTTAGGATGATGTATTAAAACGAACAGTCTCTTCTCTTGTTCTTTTAATACTCCTTGAAAATCGATTTAGTTGTGTAATATACAGAGAATATGGAGTTGGGTGCATGAATTCTCTCTTGCCACTCTGTTTATTTTAGGCTCTTTTTTTGGTACTTTGAAGTCAATGGCCATGATTACAATTTTCATGACCTAACTAATGTCGATAGTCTATACTTTTCCATCCTTCTGCTAAGACTTCAACACTACCCCAATCTTCTTGCAAACACTTCAAACTGAACAGGTCACTCCTAACTTCATCTAGTCCTTACCTGTTTTTTTCAATAATTATTTAATGCAGTTTTACCTTTTTTCTAGCTGCTGAATAGTATTGAAGTTTCCTGATCGACTATGAGATGATTGATTCTCAACTAAAGAATACAAGTTATGGTGAAGTTACCCTTTTTTTTGTGTGTGTCGGGGGGTTGGAGTTACCTTTTCACTACAATACATTTCTTCCTCTGCAAAGTGTAGGAGAGACAGCTATTAAACAAAGAATATATTGAACTTTTTAGTGTTGCAGCTGACTTGGTTTAATGAATATCAAAGATGTTCCAGATTATAGATGGCAAACTTTGAGCATGTTATATTGCCTGTCAAATTGGTACTGAAAAGATTGGTAACTGGAAAAAGAGATGGAAAACAGGTTCTAGGATTTTGTGGGTATTCTGCCCCTTTTCTTAAAGATACCGGCCAATTGACTGGTTAGGGGTCCTAGAAATGACCTGTGGCCCAACAATATAATCTTTGAAGAGAAAAAGGGTGCTAATATCGGAAAATAAGTATGATATTTTGCCCATTCTACAAATGGATATTGATGTGACTATAGTAAGAGTAATTTTTTCCCTTTTTTTAAAAAATAAAAAACATACAGAGCACATAACTAGGAAGTAGTTCTCTTCATTGACTCAGATTTAGCTTTTGTGCCCACCCTGTACCCTCCCATGCTTTTAATTTGAAATTTTCACTTCTCATTTGGTTTCAACTAGGCAGTAATTCTTATGTTTTCTTCTGCACCAGATGAATGGAGATAAAACTCTGAATTTTATTCTGATTGATGGTACATGGAGCAACTCTTCAGCAATGTTCAAGCGTTTAAAGGTAATGCTCCGCTACACTATTTTTACCTTTTTGTTTGTTCATCTTATGATAATTTTAGTTGCTGGATTTGATTATTCTCAACATAAAATTCCATTTGCTTTGTGATATCTACTTTTTACGTGCCACATAATCGTACTCATCATGGACTCATCTTTATTACAAATGTTTTCCTTGAGAGGCCTCTCTGCTATTACCAGTTCTTTGAATGTATACTTGTGTGAAAACATGCTTCTGCACTTTCCTGTAACAGTATGATTAGTGAATTTGGGGAAAGTGGAAAACGAAAGGGTTAGATTTCCTTGTGGTGATTATGATGAAGACTATCCAGGTTTACACCTGGGTTAAGGGTATAGCATCTGCCTTGGAAGACCATTAAGATGCTTGAAGTCAGGAACCCATATCTGTGTTTACTCTCCAAAATTTAGGCCCTGGTCTAATATTAATTTGATGTACTACTTGAATGAGGGTTTGTTATGGATGCTCAGGGGGAGATATATTTGAAAAGAAGGGATTGCAGAAGTAAACCCAGAAAGCTGAAATTATGTAGTCTAGAGTGTCATCAATTTCCATGCAAATTGTCTCTGGCCTGCTGTTAAACAAGTTTATTTTACATGAAATGTTCTCTGAGCTGTTTGGAAACTATATTAACATGGATATCTTCTATGCGCAGGAGCAAGCAAAGTCAGCTTGGGGAGAGGAGGACCTTCCTTGCATATCTCTTGCCACTGGTGCATCTGCAATGCATAAACTTCGGTGAGATGTAGAACACATTTGTCAAAGCTCTTCTGCAGGGTTCCTATGCTTTCTCTGTTCCTTTGTGCCCCTCTCTCTCTCTTCTGCCTTTCTTAAGTCCCTATATTTTCAGTGGATTCTTATATTTACGTTAAATGTAACTAAGGCTATGATTGATAGAGAGGAAAAGTGGGAGGAAAGAATGAGAGGAGAGGAGAACACTTATCTATTGTTTGGTAGGGGAGGAAAGTGAGGAAAGAAGAGTGAGATGATTTGTGTTTTCTTTCCACATGAACAAATCACAATCCTTCCAAATTGAGATGATAGGGGAATGGAAGCTAAAATACACTATTTTTCTTTGTCATTTTCTTCTTTTCTCACTTTTCCTTCATCTTTACCAAACATGTGATGAAAAACTTCAATTTCTTATTTTTCCTTCCTCCTCTTCCTTCCTCACACTTTTCTTCTCTACCAATCAAAGCCTAATGGTTACGATCTATTGTGTTTTGAGGTTAGGCCCCAACCATCATGGGATCGTACTTGTACAGCAGCAGCAGCTATTGGCCTCCTTTCTGAGCTGCAACTCCTTCCAGAGTTTAGCTCCTATGGATTGGACAAGCAGGCTGAAGCAGTGGAGGATGCCTTAGTTGTTTTGTTAGAAGCACTAACGGCTCGACGTCTACGGATGGGTAGGTCCATCACTCGTAAAGTAAGACACAGGACCAACATTTATTAACGGCCAACCAACCAGCAATAATGCAGGTGGTGGTGGGAGGTTTGGATCTTGATGGCAAACTAGACGGCATCCAGCACCAGGTGAAGGAACTGAATTTTATACGTTCACAACTAGCATTGGATTCTAACACATAATGATCGATCACCATTCCCCTCTATTCAACCAAAAAATTCAGGGTTGGGGTGGGGCATAATAGAGAAGAAAAAAAGAGCAGCTGATATGTTGAAACAGGCAAAAGATAAGAATGTATCGTAATAGCCCCTTTTTGAACTTGTGAAACATATTTAGGTTAATTTATACTTTACAGTGATTCAGTGAATAGTCGTCGTATTTTCAAACAATGGCTGATTTAAGGGGTTTGCTGACCTTTTCGGCATTTACTTCTAATTCTGTAACACTGGTTTGAGTTATTTTATTATCAGACGATTTTGAGTTATCAATTCGTTGTCCTCCCTTTTTATCTTATCCTCCGCTAATCTGTAACATATTCTTTAACCAGTGACCTCTTTTTACCAGAAAAGAATAATGTGGCCGTTTTGAAAGAGGTATTATTGGCTACAAAGTTCATACTATTTCAAAATTGTTTTGAAATAGTTTTTGATAAGACAAATGCGGAACTAAAACAGTTATGTAATTCTGTTGTTTAAAAACTCATTTTCAGCTTTTGATTTTTTTTATAAGCTGTTTTGTTTTATTGTTTGATTTAACTTTTGTTCATAGGAAATAAAAATTACTTCATAAACTTTCACAAACGACATAAAAGAGAAGGAATATTACAGTTGAGTGTGATATATTGCCATGAAAAAAGCCTTATAGCAATTTCATTGGCAAAAATAAGTGATAGATATATTTGGTTTGAGTCTTTTTTTGGGTACAAAACGATAAAAGACGACCAAAACTAAGGCCATCTAGCCCTACGAGGGAAAGCAACTCCCTGAGCATCAGCTTGAAGAAGTAAAATCATGGATGTGGGTGGCTCAGACAGAACAACCACACCTGCATGTCCATCCACTGCCTCCATCGCCAAGAAGTCAGCGGCAGGGTTCCCCTTATGAAGGCAGTGACAAAATTTACAACCCTACTCCCTTGCAGCTAAGGCATGACGATCAGCAACAAGGGATCCATGAGGATCAATGGCCGGGGTCGCTGCATGAAGGAGATGCAGCACACTAGCCGCATCCCACGTGAGCTGCATTCCTAACCTCAAAGCTTGGAGTTCAGCCACAACACTTGTTCAGGACCCCAAATATTGATTTAGTAACCATGAATTAACTAAGGACATGGTGAATTAAATTTTGAGCAAACATAACCGTTAACTAACAATAACATTATTACAATAAGAAATAAACTTACGTTGTTGTTTTAATATGGAAACTTGAACTGACTTTGACACGCTGTTTTTTTTCATTCCAAAACCAAAAATATTTCCACCATTCCACCATTCATGCATTATTTTTCTCTCCGCTTTTCTCTCTCTCTCTCTCTTTTTTGCTAGAAACAACAAAAAGATTGTAGAAAAGAAGGTGACTCTGTTTGTCAGGAGGAGGAGATCGATTAACTAGGCATCATTGGTCTCCAAAAGAGAGCACCATGAAAATGGTTTTGAATCATTGCTTTTGTCTGTTTCTCTTTCTCCTTCTGACTGGATTTGCCTACTCTTCTACCTACATTTCATGTAATGATTACTAATTCTTCCTCCTCCTTAATTTTCTTTTTTTTTATAAAATTTTTATTACTCTTGCAAATCACATTAATGAATTTTTGGTGCATTTCTATTTATAATTTGATTTATTTTGTGGTTTATTTGTTTAATTTTACCTGCAGATGATGCATTTGAGTCTCATGGAACTGGACGAACTCTCCTTCAGCAAAAAACCAGTAAGTTCTTCCTTCAATTTTTTTTCTTTTTTCCCATTTGCTTTTATACACATTGAACATAATCCCATCCAGGACTAGGATCTTTCACAACTTGTTGAGTGAATTGGTGGACACAATTTAAAAAAAAAACAAGAAAAATAATAATTGACCAATAAAGTTGTTTATAAGGTCGATTTTTATATGTAATTATCTTTTTTAAAAATTTTAGAAAAGAAGCAAAATAACCTTTCAATGGAAGAATAAGATTCCCATGGACTGGACGGGATAATTCCAGTTTATCAATGTCCAAAATTGGGTTCCTGCAATTTGCAGATAATGCTTATTAAATTGCCTGATAAAGAAGGTGACGACGCCATTAAAGCACATAAAAAATCAATTTAAGACGAAGTAGTCGAAACAATTGTATTCTTTTTGCAATTCTTAATTCGAGTTTCTGAATATAGAATTTAGATTATTTATCTTTTTATGTTTGATGATCTGCAGAGTGCAGTGAAGATTTTGAAAAAAAGAACTACACAATCATCACAAGTCAGTGCAAAGGGCCAAATTATCAACCCACTGGCTGTTGCAATGGTTTGAAGGAATTTGCTTGTCCTTTCAAAGATCTTATAAACAACGAAACAACCGATTGTGCTTCCACAATGTTCAGCTACATAAATATCTACGGGAAATACCCACCTGGCCTTTTTGCTAATACCTGCAAGGAAGGGAAAGAAGGTCTTGATTGTGATAAGGTCAAATCCAGTGCTCGTATAGCATATAATCGATCCACAATATTGCTTATGCTCACTGCTTCCTTCCTAGTATTATTGTTCCAGTTGTTCTGAATGGACAAAAGGAAGACTGATCTTCGCGTGATTCATCTGATTTATTTTCCTGTCTGAACAAAGATGTCCTTCAATGTCTGGTTTTTATATGTTTATTTTCTCCAATTTGTAAGTTACATTCAATATTCTTTTTAACTAGAATTGGGTTAAGATTGTGACCCTATAATCTGTTTTTGTGTCTAAAACTAGTCTTTCTTATTCTGATTGAAGTTTTGAGATGCCCTATGGTTCTTCATACGACTAAGCTTATGTGTTGTACAGAGAAAATTCTTGGGAGTATGGCAACCAATCTAGAATCTCCCCTGAGCTTATTGTTAGTCAACTTTTATAATCTATATACCGTCCATTTGGTAAACAAGATAAAAGAATGATTAGATGAAAAGGAGGATAAAATGAGATGGTTTCATTCAATCTTATATCTCCACATTGATGAAGGAATGGGATTCCTCTTTTGCATTCCACTTCAGTTTCTTTACAAGGAATTTATGCAAAGGCAATCAATGAAGCTAAGTGGGGAAAATAGTTCATAAAAAGATTAGAAATATCCATGTAAGCAACTCGAATTTTTGGTTAAATTACATTTTTCGTCATTAGGTTTTATATTTGATTAAATTTACATTATTCGTTTTTTATCGTTTCGATAGTCTTTCCTTTCATTATTATTATTATTATCTTTTGTGGAACAACTATCATTAACATCGAGAAAGGTCCAATTGAAATGAGAAGGTAAATTCAATGATCCAACTGAAACCATTAGAAAACGAAAAACTTAAATGAAACCACGTATAAAATCTAAGGAATAAAAATGAATTTTAACCCTAAATTGAGTTCTCTTCAAAAAATGGCCAAGAACCATGCCAAAAAATAAAATGAATACAGAACAGAAAGAAATTTTTTTTATCTTTCTGATCAAATTATTCCTGTTTCTTCCCTGTAAAGCTGTGATTAAGATGTTCAAACTTGGGAAAAATGCGATTGACATAAAATCAAACATATCAGAACTGAACTTATTCGCATCGCCCTTTTCACTTTCTGATACAGATGCTACATTCTGTGGTCCAACCATCTCAACTTGCCATTCCTAAACAGACAGGCAATTACATGAGATTCAAACTCATCTTTTCACATCAACTGCAGTATTTCTATGATGCGAAAAAGTACACAAATTTGAGGTGTTGATAGAAAGAATATACCAGAACAGAAAGTGCACGAAAATGGGCTTAGCAACATCACAACCAAGAACAAAGATAACACCAATAATTGCAAAGCAACAGAAGATTTTTCATTCCTGTGTCGCGGCACATTATGGTAGTGGATCATGCTATAGTCCTGAATTGATGGACTTGTTCACAAACTACACTAGTCTCTGACTTGACCAAATTAACTTCCTAATCTCCACTAAACAAAACAGAACATCTCAACAAAAAGAAACCGAAAAAAACCAGAAGAAGACAAAATATAACAGAAGCCTCACTGCATTCTCTGCAAATTAAACAGAAGTCTAAGAGCTTGATTTATTTCCAAGCTTGTTGACAACACTTATAACGAGACTAATGGATCACAGCCTATACTATAAAGATGTAATGTATATCACAATAATTTATCTCTGCTAGGAATAACTGAGGTCTAAATGTTAGGTAACCTAAGGCAGTAGGAGTTTTGTGTATTATCTCTAGCTCCGCAGAACTTTAATAGACTAAAAGCTCCATCTAACTCGCTGGACTTGCCAAACACTAGCTTTGCTAATGATGAATTAAATCTTAACTGGGGGAATTTAGGCAGTTTATCAGTTGGTTCACATCATTTGTAACTCTAATCAATGTCAAGTTACCAGAAAAAAAGAATAAGAATTCTGATACCTAATTACTCACATTTCAGGAAAAAGATAACACGCCTCCATATCTAGCACTTCACCATAAATTAAGTACTATTTGACCTAGGAGCAATTTCAGTCGTCTAGAGTTAAAAAAGAAATCTTAAAATGGTTTTTGAGAAAACGTATGCTTTCTAGTCATTTGGTACAGATCGATTTAAAAACCTGTCCAACTAAAAATTAATAAACTATTAACTTTTTAAAATTTATATTTCAGTTTCTAATTTTTTTCAAAAACCATTTTTTTTTTTTGTGTTTCATCTAATTTCAATTTCTTAAAAGTTCAATCCCCTTAGGAAGCCAGGCCAAACGTACTTGATGTAATACACACATACCCAACATGCCAACCATTATCATTGGATTACCCAACATGCCAACCTTGAAATGGGTAGACACAGAATTTGTTGGAAAAAAAAGGCTTGTTATGATCTATTCTTGTAATTTCACTCAAACGACATCCAATTTTGCACATTATATATCACTTCAATAGCAATAATTTGATGATGCGACATACAGTTTTATTATAAACTTAATTTCAATTATCTCATAATTCAAATCACAACCCAATAATGCAAATTTTTTCCAGGCAAAAACATAAACAGAACTTCTTTTTTGAAAAAAAAATAAAAAGAAGAAAATAAAGATAAGAGGTACAGAAGAAAGTAAGCGCAAATAATAAGGACGAGTCTCATAAAATACTATACTTAAAAACCTGAAATAATACAATTCTTCTCTCTGCCCTATCAAAATCTAACCAGAAAAAAGGAAGAAAGTCAACAAAATTCCTCATCAGGTAGAGTTAATGATCAAGATCTGTTAAACCCAAAAGATCAAAGCTTTATCTGTGGCCAGTGATCAGTGTCTCAATGAACCTCAAGCCATCAAACCTTGGGGCAAACTTATCTGTTGAAACCGATCTCTGAGATGTAGTGCTATCATGATTTTTCTTTGCCTCCTAAAAAAATAAAGCATAAATAGAGTCAGATTATGTTTTACTGAAGAATAGCTAATCCTGTATCTATTTGGGGGAAAAAAAGGGAGCACAGTTGATTTCTTTATTCTTTCTTTTTTGGAGAGGGGGGGGGGGGGGGGGGGGGGGGGGGGTGTTGGGCTGGGTGAAAAGAGGATCTAAAAAACAAAACAGCAGAAATTTTACAGAATAAGAAAATTAAGAAATTAGTAAAAAAAAAAGGGGGGGGGGTTCAATTTTTTTGTAATTAAAAGAAAAGAAGACACTTGGGACCAAATAAATCAATTACATGTTTGCCACTTCCAAAAGCAGAGAAACTCAGAGATGAAGCTAATTGATTTTACCAAAACAAGATAAAAACCAAAACCAAAACCAAAACCAAAAAAAATCAAAATTAATTGTTTTGTAAGAAACTAAAGAGAAAATCAATGAAATTTTATAGATTTCCCCTTTCAGCACATAACTGTAAAGCTACATAAAGTGAAATCCTGACTTGTTAGTTACTATTTTCTAGGCAACCAAACAGCGCATAAATTTCAAAGAAGAAAAAGAAAAAAAAATCACCAAAAAAACCCAGTTCCCGTAAACAGAGAGAAAAAAATATTAACCCAGAATTCAGTTCAAGATTTACCTCATGAGAAAGTTGAAAATTGGAATCGCAAGCGAAATTTGAGGAAGAAGAAGAGGCGGAGATAGCAGTAGCAGAAGCTGCTGCTGCGACTGAGGCTGCAAAGATTCCGGATTTCTTCATTTTTGGAGATGGGAATTCTGATTCCAGGAATCTGGAAACCGAAAGAAGGTTTTCTTGGAGGAGAAGATGAGAGAGAAAAGTATAGGAAAATGAAGGAGGCTTTCACGGCGTATATATAGGGAAGATTCCAGTTGGTTATTGGTAATTTCGAACATTTACGCGGCAACTATACCCACCTCAGTCCTTTCCCATATGAAACTACCTTCTTACCCACTAAATAATGATTTGGAATAGTTTTTAATTTACCATAATGGCCTCCCACACTCATAAAGTTCCTTTTGTTGTGTATTTATTCATTCATTTTTTTATTCGCGTTAATATTAATTTTGAAACGGTTGAGAAATTTACAGGTTTATAATTTTTTTTTAATAAGTCACAAAATTTTTGACCCATGCGAATTATTTCATAAATTTTAAATATTTTTTATATAATTTCTTATTTTAATGATAGTTTTAATAATGAGGCAGAATAATTTCCAACTTGTATAAAAAAAACCAAAAGCTTCATTTTTTGAGTTATTTTTATTTTTGTACTATTAACAAGAGTACCCAAATATCTTATAATGCAATCAATCCATTACATAAATATATTATAATAAGTAAAAGCATCACGTAGGAGGGTAATCTTGTAAAATGACGTTTTCTACTGTCAATCTGAAAAAAGTGAAAGAAGGGCAATTTCGTAATCGTACAAAATGCAGCGGCATGTGGATGTTACTTTTTTGACTTGATGTAATCCCCCATAGGCTGATATTTTCTAGTCGAACCCAATTATTACTTGACATGTGTATGATCCAGATCTGACCACTCTCCGGTTTCACAAGTTCTTTAGAAAGTGCCCTTAGATATTGAGTATGAGGCTATGAGCTCGGTGGGGTTGGAAGAGTGGGAGATACATGGACAGCTTGGAACTGGAAGTTATTATCCTGAATTCCAATTTTACCCCTATCCGTGCCATGAATTATGGTATATGGTCGTCAATAAATCATTTGGATTTGATTTTATATCCTTCATCAACACTTTTTCAATTTTAGGGTTATAGAGTTTAGGGCTTTGATATTGATTAGTGTGCTCATGTTTGTTTAGGACAAACACGAGCACGAGCTCACAATAGTGAGATTCAACATATTGAACTTTAATCTTACTTGAGTTAGTTTAAGGACGGAGCTATGTATTAGAGTGAAACCCAACGTTAACGTATTTTAAAGTAAAATAAAAAAACTTGTATAAAATATATATTAGACTCTCCTCTCACCTTTTTCCAAATTAATATTATTGAATTCGCCTCTAAATCTGTGGGTAAGGCTTAGGTTTCAGGAATATCACTTTCAATTAAAAAGTTTGAACTTAAAAAGATTGTAAAATAATTTTTTTATTTGGTCAACTTTAAATTAAGAGTTAGTATAAGAAAAAAAAATATCTAATTGCTCATTAGAGTTTTAAGAGTTTAATTAATCTTTACAAGAGTCAAATTCGTTTGTCAAGCCGTCTGAAGGCAAAAAGCAATTAAAAAAACATATTTTTATGCTTAATTAATTAATTAATTTTTTATTTTGACAATTTTCAAAAGAATACCACCCAATATACTTTTATATGGTCAACATTATCATAAAAAAATAGCTCGAAAAACAATCCTTTTTGTCTCAAGAAAACAACAAAAATATAGACTACTATTTTAAGTGAAACACCATAAACAATCATAGACTTGAAGGGTACAATTGTTATTGTCATGTTGTATGGTGTACTTTGTTGGCATGATGAGACACGAACTCAGGATTCTTTATTCGTGCGGTTATGCTTTGTCAATACAAAGATGATGGATCCTTTGGGTGCTTGACAAGTGTTTTTGTGAACCACATTTTTTTATTCAGTTTTTTTTTTCTTTTTAAAACGTTTTAAGTCATTTGGGTGGTTATAATTTATGGCATAGTTGCAGCTGCTCCACAAGACCACAACTGCCAAATTTCCAAGGAGAAGACATGGTGAACTTGTCATTGTTGTTTACATTTTGTTCACATTAAGACAAATTGATTTGTGGCAAGGTTGGCCTATATGACTTTGTTTATAGGACCAAAGGCAGCTTCGTCTTATATTTAAGCATCTTAAAGCTTAATTAAGGGATAAACACTGACATAATTTAGCTTAATTAAGATGGCGTGACCCTGTAGCAGCCTCCAACTATGAAAAGGATTTAGCAATATTATAAAATTCTGAATTAGATTTGGTAAGAGTACTACGTAATCACACATTAAGTGCTCATGTTCAACGGACTATATTCTATTCAAAAAAAGAAAAGTCTGTAATCATAATCCACGGAATATTAATATATTCACTCCACAAAATGAGACCCGAGAAACTTTCATCATGTTTGGGGTCAAAGAAAAAGATTATGCAAGCATATAGTTTTCTACTTTCTATCATCATTAAAAGAAAATTTAAATTAACCATTGAAGTTATATCTTCCATCTCAAAAGTTGAAAAAAATAGTATCTTTTTAGTCAAATTTTATACACCATTGGAAATTATAGATTTAATCTATGGAAATTTTCAACCACTCACCACCCTAAAAAAAAAAAAAAAAAAACAAAATATCTCACACCCCCTAAAAAAATCTCTGATTACAACAAATACAATGATAGGCCTACATTTATGGAAAGCAATTTGTGGTACTAATTCGAAGAAAAAAAAAGATGCCGACAAAGGCATGACATGGGAAATGGGAAATGGGGAGATGGTCACGTGAAGTTGGACAAAACAGAACTCTCTGCTCCACAAGTAAACTCCACTCACATGTTTGTCTGATCAAAAGAGCCATAACTAGTGGATGATGCGACAGAAACACACTTAAAAAAAAAAAAGAATCTTCAGTACACCATAGGGTCAAATTACAAAGATTTGGCCTTACTGAAATTAAAAAATGAATGATGAAGGTTTCTGTTTAAAAAGATGGTTTTCGAGTCAGCTTTATCTCTAAAAGAGTAAGGTAACTATAGCACTGAGGCTGATGTAACAGAAACACAGACACTTTCGGCACAAAGAAGAAGGCAACTATAGCTAAAAGCAAAGCTCGCTTTCTTTCCCTCCCCCACTTAAACATGCTAAGAAAATGTAAACTACCAATCCCAATAGCTAGTTCCTGGAAAAAGGTTATGTTTTGAAACAATTGAGCGAAAAGACACCCGATGTTCGCACTTTGCACTATTACTGTCTATGCAATACTTATTGACCGAATATTTTGTTTCCTTATCTAGGTGTATTACACCGATGAGACTTAACATCATAAATTGCAATCCTACTCAACAAAGCCTAACGAGGACAGGCAAGAAACCAGAACCAGAAATTCCATGATAAACTACGGAGATAAGACCACAGGATTACACTTCCAAGAAGTTTTGCCGGGTGTTGTTGTTCCATAATCTTCCTCCCACATGCTTTGATATTTTCTGAGACAAACTTGTAGAATTCACAGTGGGGAAAAGTCCAACAAATCCGATTCCTCTTTTCTAAACAAGGCATATGGAAAGACCCCATGAGCTTTAGCTCAATCTTGAGCAAAGGTGTAGACCTTTTTTTTTATTATGGTCAAGTATAGCAAAGGTGTGGACAATGTGGTTCTGGACTGTCAAACAATGACCATTATTTTTTTTATATATAAAAATCTCTTTTGATTTTGAAATGTTGAACAAGGCATGTTGAAAACTTCCCTAAATCCTCTAAGATATATTTCTGAGATCATGTACACTCTTTTACATAGAATACCAAAAATTTATTATGTTCAGGAAGTCTAAGAAAGAATTAACAAGAAGGCAACTCAACTCCTATTAATGCACCCATGGACCTAAAGAAAACTGCAGATCGGATCAAATCTCATAAAAACATTACTTTTAATTTCAAGTATGCATTTCTAATCATCTACAAGAAGCATGGAAATGCTATAATGCCTCATAATTATATGAAGATGTTGCAGTTGATTGAGAGTAAGATTTGATGAATCTAGTCGACTTTTCTCTGTTTAAATTTAAAACTCCGCTCTTCTTTGTAGGATAAGCCTAGCAGAAGTATAGCTCAACTGAATTCAACAAGGTTTGTACAAAGCATCTTAACCAAGATTCATCGTTTCACTCCCAAATGCTTATGGTCAAGTATATTAATTCTCTTCCTCTTTTTTCACAGTTTAATCCAAATCAATATACTCCAACTCTATTATATAGAATATAGAAGCTCATATCCCTGTAATTGCACATAAGTTTCACAAATATTAGACAAAGTTCATTTTTTTCAATACGACACGCTCTAGATTAAGCCATATTTTCAATAAAGGACCTCCGATGGTCATACCAACCAACTTTAAAACAAGTAACTGAACATGATCCATCAACATTCAAAGAAAGGCAAATGCAAACATCTATCTCATGATAAATCCAAGTAATACCAAAAGCACCCAAAGAAAAAAAAACATAGGCAACCTTAATTCATTCAAATGATCTCAAAATTCCAAAGTAAAAAACACCACATTGACAAAAATCTAATGATACATTAAATCAAAACAAAATTATAGTAGTACCTCATAGTGTCATAAAGCCTTAATGGACTCAACAAATCCACTGCTAAGTAGCCTCTCCACATACTTCCCCAAAATATCCACCTCCAAATTCACTTTTTGCCCAACTTTCTTCAATGGAATCACCACCTTCTGCTGCGTATATGCTACCAACATGAAATTAAAACAATCCTCCTCATCAAATACATCCACAACCGTTAAGCTAGTCCCATCAACGGCTATAAACCCCTTTGGCACCACATACTTCAAAAGACCCTTGTCCGCTTTAACCTTGACCCACAAGGAATCCCCCTCCGGCTCCATCGCCACTATCTCCCCTGTCCCATCCACATGCCCCTGCACGAAATGCCCGCCCATTCGGCTTGTGGGCTGCACGGCCCGCTCTAGATTGACCGATGACCCTGGTTTGAGCTCTATCAAAGAGGTTTTTCTTAATGTTTCAGGGGATAATCCGACAGTGAATTCAGCTAATTGGGTGTCGAATTCCGTCACCGTTAGGCAGGTTCCGTTAACAGCGATGCTGTCACCGAGATTCAAGCCCTCGAGAACGATTTTCCCACGGATTTTCAGGTCGAACCCACCGTGATCGGCGACACCCAGTTGCTTGATCTCTCCCATTTCTTCGACTATGCCCGTGAAGAGCGACCGAATAGTGGGTTTTTGGTAATGACGAGTTTTGGGTTGATTAATGGTGGCTGTGGTGAAGAGAGAGATAGTGGAGGGCTTGAAAACGGGAGTGAATTTCAGGTGAGTTTTGGGTGTTCTGGTTGTGGTGGTGGTGGTTAAGAGATTTAAGATTTGGGTTCTTGGTGGGGAGATTTTGGGGATTTTTGAGAGTGAACTGAGAGAGAAAGTAACTGTCATTTTCTGGGGAAATTTTCGGGGCTTTAGAAATTGCTGAGAATTTTAGGGTTAATCAGAATCACAGAGAGAAGGACGACCTATGCCCCTTGGCAACGACACAAGGACGTCGTTTAAAGTGAAAATATAAAAGAAATTATTCCTGAATTCTTTTAAGCAGGATAAAAAATAAATAAGCTAATTACTTATATAAGAAAAAAAATATTAAAAATAAGCATCAAGCAATTTAGCTATTCGACTACAAAATCAAGAAACAATATTTTTCCAATTAAATTACAAAATATCAAGTTTATTTGTATTTTTTACATGAAGAAAACAATGGATAACAAACAACTCATTACAACAAAGAAAACACCCAAATCTCAAGCCTGAAAATTTGATAATCCCTCGAATTGGTAAAGGTATCTAATAGCTCAGAATTACGTAGAAAACTTGAAGACATCAACTCATCCTAAACATGCTCAAGCAATCTAAAAAAACACCAATAAACATCACTGATATTATTAAGTAAAGACAAAAGTAAACTTATTTAAATATTGAATTTGATAGGAAAAAATACTCAAATCAACAATTAATCACATATGACAAAATCATTTGCAACTTTGAGGTTCGACTAAACACTGCAATCAAGTATTTTGATGTTTAGTTTTTCTTTAATCCTCAACATACAACCAAATTGTAATAAAAGACATTTGGGTTTTAATTGAAACGAATGTTGCAAAAAAAATAAAACTCTAACTAATTGCAGAAGTATTGATTTTTTTAATTTATATCCAAGCTGAGAACATATTGTACTAAAAAATAATAATTTAGTTAGAAAAATTTAATCTTAGATTGTTAAAGACAACGGTTGAACAGGAGGAAATTAAAGAACATAATTACATAACTTAATAAGACTCATAACACATTTACAGTAAATATAAGAAATAAAGAACATATCACCCTTGTCCCCAAAGTCCCAAATCCTTCTAAGATGGGTGAATTCATGCCAGTTTCTTGTTGCAACATCATCTACAAATGCGTTACCAAAATAATATTTAAGGAAGAACGATAGTGGAGAGTCTTCTTTTGGCCCAAGAAGTTGTGAAAAATTATCATAGAAAGGGCATCTCATCTAGATGGACAATCAAGATAGATCTCATGAAAGCATTTGGCTCCCTGGATTGGAATTTCCTTTTAAATTCTCTTCGTACTCTTGGTTTCTCGCAGTCTTTTGTTGATTGGATTCAAGATTGTATCACCACTACACACTTCTCTGTTGCTCTCAATGGCACTCTTGCAGGCTATTTCCCCAGAGGGATAAGATAAGGGGATCCCCTATCCCGTTATCTTTTTGTTATAGCCATGGAGGTTCTATCTAAATCGTTGAACCAAGCAGCTTCTGAAGGTCTTTTTTCAGTTTCACCCTCATTGTCATCAGGATGGCCTTACTCACTTATGGTTTTGCTGACGATTTAATGATCTTCACAAATGCCAGTACTCTTTCACTGGATGGAATTAACTCAGTTTTGAATAGAGAATAGAGATCAGTGGAGACGACACAGAGAGAAGCAATGATGGTGTCGATGAGAGAAGTAGCGACGATGGCTACTGCCGAAGAGAGAGAAAGAGAGAGGCACAGTCACATCCCAAAAAATTCGGACCAGCCAATAATGTCTCTGGTTATGGACGTTGTTTTAATAATGTTAATTAAATATGTATAAATATTATTATTAAAACCTTTTAAAATCATTAATCAAGTTTTCATTCAATATAAAAATAAGTTTTATATTTATTACAAACAATTTTTTCGTTATGGTTCATAATACTTGTTATTTGTTTCTTTTTGTTTTTTTAATAAATTTTATTCTTGAGGTTCATGTTATAGACGGTTAATTATATATATATAATTTATGAAAAATGAATGCAATGACAATAAAGTAAATAAAAAATAAGTTTATCTTTTTAAATTGTCGAAAGCTTTTTTACAACTTGAATCAACGAGTGGTTGGAAAGATACACCACCAACACTATTGGATACTTGGATTAAATAGCAAAAAATCTACATTCTAATCAAGTTTTATAGTCTTTAACCTGCTCTAACTAATCCATGAGAAAACGTTAACTCGTTGGTTAAAATTGAAGTCTTAAGTTTCAAATTTGAGTGATGTATGTATTTTATACTTTTATCAACAAAAACAAAAACGAATGCGATTATTCACAACACTTCTCTACTTCAATTTTTTCATTATCAATGTACGTTACATGACATTTCTTTCTTTTTGAGGAAATGACCATACATTACACTAATTGATGATAAATTTCATAAACCTGGTGTCAGTAATTCTTCTTGGGTTTTTTTTTCTCCTCATACCTTTTTCAAGCTTAATTTCACTACATCTCCCTTATCCTTTAGTTCAATTTAGTAATTAGCTATAGTTACACTTGTCATTCTCTTTTTCCTTTTAGCTTAAAGTTGACGCATAAAACTTCCCCCCAAGTCTTTCAAAGGATAAGATATATCCTTCAACCTTTTAATCTAAAAGTTTTTTAATTAATTACCCATATCAAGATGTAACAAAAAAAAACATGCCACACCACACACCACTCTATATGTCTTGCAAGTTAAACCTTTGGAATCCATTTTAGTCAAATCTTTCCTCTAAAAGCATTATTTCAAGTTACCCACACCAAGAAAAGCCTTGCATAAAGACAACAAAATCCATTTGTTTATACAGTTCAAAGTCTACCCATTAGCAGAAAGATTAGAAAAACTTATAGTGGACGGTGCTTGTGGCAGTTGAGAATCTCAACTAACAAAAAATACAAGTGCACCATCCTCATCTAACACTCTTCATATGCATAAATCCCTATAATTTTTCATACTAACATTTCCATGTAATATATATATATATATAAACCCTAAGTTTTCTTTATACACAAAAAGTTTCGATTTTGTAGCATGATCAATGGCTAAAACCAAGAGGATATTCACCCTCCTGCTAAGGCTCATAGCCTTTGGCACAACACTTGCAGCAGCAATAGTTATGGCTACTAGCCATGAGAAAGGTTCAGTCTTTGCATTATCATTTGAAGCAAAATACAGTGACGCACCAGCTTTTAAGTGAGTTTCACTAAGTTTTATTTATTTATTTTGGATATTCTTCATTGTGATGGGGGCTAAAAAGCTTGTTAATTATAGGTACTTTGTGATTGCAAATGCGATTGCTAGCGTATATGGTTTCGCGGTTCTGTTTCTTCCTGCAGATAGTTTGCTATGGCGATTAGTTGTTGCTTTGGATTTGGTAATTATGCAAGATAACTTCTCTCAAACCTTTTCTTTTTCCCTTTAATGTTTTCAAGCAACTTGCCTTAAGTTTATTAAATCAAAAAGAAAGGAACTAGCAAAGTTAACCTGAATTTTCAAGGACATGTTTCTATCATTACTTTGATGAATTTGAAAATTAAACCCAGATAATTGAAAATGAACTAATTACTAATGGTTCAATATTTGCTAATTTGAAATAGGTTTTCACTATGTTACTCACGTCAAGCATTTCGGCGGCACTGGCAATTGCTCAAGTTGGAAAGAAAGGGAATTCCTATGCAGGTTGGCTACCCATCTGTGGCCAAGTCCCCAAGTACTGTGATCAAGTAACGGGAGCTTTAATTACTGGCTTCATTGGGGTCATCATTTATATGCTTCTCCTTCTCTATTCTATTCACACTGTTCTCAATCCCCTTCTTGTTTAAAACACTTTGAGATAGATTAGGCCTCAATTATTACAATTTTGGTTTCATGTTTTTTTGTTTGTAATTTGCTTTTTTATTTTTATTTTTTGAATTGAGTGTTGATTTTGTCCGCTAAACTTATGTCAACTCTAGATGACAACCGTTAAATCAAGAGAATGAAATTAATAATTGTATTTATTTATTTGAGAATGTCAGAATATTCTTTTGATTCAATAGTTGTGCTGACATAAATTATAGCTAATAAAACCAACATTTTTTTTATTACATCATTCATAATGTCGATGTGGCATTCATCCATTCCCCAAGTTACTGAAGAAGATCTTAATATTTTCCAATATATCTTAATGGTACAATATATATGGGTTGCTTTGGTGGGTGATTACTTTTAATAAATGTATTTATTCTAGCTTTGATCCCTAGTTCATGTACAAAGTTCCTACACGTAATTGAACCCATCACATGCACTCTACCAAATTTTCCTTGTAAATTGAGAAATTCTTATTTACATCCGGTGTAAACCATAATTTTTGTACACTTTACTAATAATTGTCAGGTAATTTTATTGATAACGTCAGTACAATCATTATATTTCTTACCAGTAAAATTACTTAACAATATCATGTACATGTAAGAATTTCTCAAATTAACAGGCTAAAAGTTATATTCTAAATTAATTAGTTAGTACAGAGTTAATCATAAATTTATTTTCATATACATTTATGAGTGTCACCCAGCCTTTAAGGTATTCCATAAGACTGATATACAGAGCAACATAGTTAAAAACAAACAAAGGAAAAAACAAAAACGTGAAGAAAGGCCATATAAATGCTTAATGACTAAACTTTGCAAGATAAATTTGCAATAAAATCAGTTTATATGAGCATCATGTCTCGTAACATTCACTTTTCTCTGTACTTCAACTCAAGTATGAGGGAGTAACACTTATGTGGCCTGTTGCAAAGAATTTGCAATAAAATCAGTTACACTTGTTTCTCTTTCTGCACAAGTTTATTTTATTTCCCCCATAAAATTTCCAAAGAATATAAAGACATAAGACATTTTTTTTATTTCTATTAATTTGGTTGAATCCGACATAGCATGAGCAACGCAAATTGGTTATTCTATAGACACCTTAATTAATTCAATCAGAACTGAAAACGGTAAGTTTACTTCTACAATTTCATCAACACCATGTAGTGTTGAAACCCTGTTCTCTACGCAACATATTATGTTGAGTAAACTTAACAAGAGCATACTAATTAACCAATTGAATTGTCTTAAAAGGGAAAAAGCAGGAACATATAAAAACACTCAGCAAAATAAAAGACTTCTTTCAATGAGATAAAAACAGAGTAAATTAAAAGAACAGCTGTTAAAATAGCATCACTGCTTCACAAACAGAGCAGTGTGGAAACTCTAAAAGAGGAAATAAAAGCAAACGCAAAGGGAGGCAATTCCCAATCAGCTAACTCCCATCATAATGTCCTTAGGAGAAACAAAACTTGCCACATATGCAATTCCTTGGTGGACCATTGATTGACATAAACCATATATATCTTCTTGGTTCAAAATTCTTGTTTCTTGATTATCAGAGGTTAAAGCAAAGCTACTATCACGCATGCAAAGTGAAAAAGCACCTTGCATTTGTTGGAATTTGAATAACCCAATAATTCCTCATCAGCCAAATGTCAAGGAATCTATCCCTTGCATATAATGCAAGACAATTCTCCAACACTCATAGTGCTATCTGACCATATTTCCTAGGAACCAATTTCCATTGCTCACTACCAAATTCAAAGCAACATATCGATTTCATATTGTGTCTACTCCTAACTAACCAACGAAGAGCTCCATTTAGATGGACACTCAATCTATCATTGTAAGGTATAGGAACAGATCCAATGTCTCTCCATGTTCGAGTTCCAAGTGTGTGTACTTCACAATTCCCTTCATGTTGGTCTATATCGAAACGCTTTCGTACCACCTTGTATTGGTTAATCTCTGGACAAAACCCAAATCCACAGTAACATTCAGAGTTAGAAAAATTTATTGTTGGGCTTGGAAGGGTAACACATTCTCTCCTAATTGGATTGCATATTATAAAGAGAGCAGTGGGACAAACAAAGCAAACCATTGCAAGAACAGATTACCAGATTGAGATTCTTCAAGTTCTAGGGGTTGTAACTTTGCGCATCGATTTCCGTGATGTTCCTGCCGAGTGTGAAGCTGCGATTGTTGAATTCATACAACAAAAAGTTTGAGGAGGAGACAATATTGCAAAGCATCAAGGGTGATCTTGCAAGCTGCATCTTAGCAAAATAAGGATCTAATCGCGCCATGTCTTGCAAACGCATGAACAACGGATAATTGCTTTGATGGGTAACCTCGAAAGAATGTCACTAGTGATGTGTAGTGGTAGTACGAATTTATCTTCACCTTCTTCAGCTGCTTTGCAACCATTCTTACTCCTCATGATGATTGTTAATTTAGGGTTAGTTGCAGAAGACAATTGGGGATTTTCAACAGTAGTTCCAAACAACATTGTTCAAAAACCAATGAAAACTAAAAACATGATCGCAAAATAAAGAAAAGGAAACAAAAATTGACCAAGATTAGTTTTCTTTTCGCTGAAACTCGAAAAAATATATAACAAAATGCAGGAAAATTGAGGTAAAATTAGCATAAACGTATTAATTTAATTAAAGAACGGAGAAAATGGGATTAAAGGACTGGAAAAACTGAAAAGCTTGCGTTTTTTCTGTTTTCTTTTTTTTATTTGGGTTAATATTTTCATTTTGATCCCTACTTTCTTGTTTCCTAATTCGAATAGGAATTGGAAATACTCTGTTTCCTAATTCGAATAGGAATTAGCTTTCTAACAACACTGTCGTTTAAACTACGCAAATAACAAGAACACAATACCCACTAGTACGTTATCTTGATTTTAGTTCTTTATTAGTTGTATCCTCTATGCATATAAAAAGGCTCAGAAGCTCTCTCTCACCTTGCTTTTTCTCCCCAATTTTAAATTCCCACCTCTTTTGGTCTCTTCACTCGTCTCTCACTCTCTCTGATTAAGAATAGTTCTCAATCTTTATTTTTTATTTTCTTGTTCTTCAAATTCTTCTCTACAGCAATATATTGTTTTATTATGCGACGAAAAAATGGCTAATTGGACTGGAGTAGGAAGGCACTGAAGATTTCATTGTTCGAAACCTAGAAAGGTTTCCATTCTTCTCTCTTCTAGACAGCAAACGGGATGAGAACTGAAAGGAGCAGGTTGCGTTTTTCTTTTTGAGTTAATATTCATTTGGCTCCTAAATTCTTGTTTCCTAATTCGAATAGGAAGAAAACGGGAAGTATCCCCGATACCATCGGGCGAACAATCAGGTGCAACTAATTTCAGTCATTTCTTAGATACACCCTCAAAGCCTGTAAAGAGGTCTCCATGCTCTTTGCCTTTCGTCTTTCTTGGTCTCTTCATCAGATTCTCTCTCGGATAAAATGTAGAGAAAGATCGGGTAAGTTACTTTTCTTTTCTTTTAGTTAACGTTTTTTGAAGGTATCAGTTTACAATTTTCATTCTCTTTTTTTTTTCTAAAATTTTGAATTTTTCAGTGTTGAATTAAGTTCTACAACAGTATATTGTTTTATTGTGCGAGAAAAATTGGCTAATTAGATTGGAATAGAAAGGCACTAAAGATTTCATTGTTGTAACCCTAGACTTATAGAAGGGTTAAAATAAAAGAGAGAGAATATGAGGATTATGCCATTATGCTTAATATGCCAAAGGGTGTTCACCCTCTGCCTTGACATGTAGAGCACAGCTGATGCTTTCTAAGCCTTCTTTCCCTTTATTTCCCTCCATCTCTTTCATAGGATTTCCCTTCTCTCTTCTAGACAGCAAACGGGATGGAAAAATTGAAAGGCGCAGTTTGCGTTTTTCTCTTTCTTTTTCTTTTTTGAGTTAATATTCATTTTGGCTCCTAAATTCTTGTTTCCTAATTCATATAGGAATTGGAAATACTGTATTTCCTAATTCGAATATGAAGAAAACGGGAAGTAGCAACAATCAGGTAAGTATCATAATTTCACTCCTTTCTTAGATACTACCCTCGAAGCCTATAAAAAGGTCTTGATGCTCTTTGCCTTTCGTCCCCAATTAAATCCCTTTCTTGGTCTCTTCATCATACTCTCTCGGATCAAATGTAGTGAAAGATCATGTAAGTTAATTTTCTTTTCTTTTAGTTAACCTTTTTTGAAGGTATCAGTTTACAATTTTCCTTCTTTGTTTTGCTCTTCAAATTTTGTCTTTGTAAATTTTGAAATTTTCAGTGTTGAATTAAGATTTACAACAATATATTCTTTTAGTTAACGTTTTCGAAGGATTTCCTTTTCTCTCTCTTATGGACGGTAAACGGGATGGAAGGAGCCATAAAATAATAAAAACCAAAAAGTTTGCTTCTCTTTTTGTTTTTTGTTTTTTTTCCTTTTTTTAAAGTTAATATTCATTTTGGTCCCTAAATTATTATTTCCTAATTCGAATAGAATTTGGAAATAATCTGTTTCCTAATTCGAATAAGAAGAAAACGGAAAAAATGACAAGAATACCCTTCAAACGCAATAACCATCGGGCTAACAATCACGTCTGTTATCGTAATTTCAGTCGTTTCTTAGATGTACCCTCGAAGCCTATAAAAAGGTCCCGGTCCTGATGCTCTTTGTTTCCCTCACCAATCAGGCCCCTCTTGGTCTCTTCACTCGACTCTCTCTATGGGATCAAAAGTAGTAAAAGATCTAGTTAACTTTTTTGCAGGTACCAGTTTACAACTTTCATTCTCCTTTTTGCTCTTCAAATTCTTCTTTTTTCTAAAAATTTTGAATTTTTCAGTGTTGAATTAAGTTCTACAGTATGTTTTATTGTGTGAGGAAATTGGCTAATTAGATTGGAATAGGAAGGCACTAAAGATTTCATTGTTGTAACCCTAACTTATAGAAGGGTTAAAATAAAAGAGAGAATACGAAGATTATGCCATTATGCTTAATATAAGGTGTTCACCCTCTGCCCTGACATGTAGAGCACAGCTGATGCTTTCTAAGCCTTCTTTCCCTTTATTTCCCTCCATCTCTTTCATAGGATTTCCCTTTCTCTGTCTAGAAATCTCATTCTAAACCTTCTTTCCCTTTTCGTCCGTGTGCTACCAGGCATTTCGCTTTTCTCCCAATATTTTCTTTTTTCCTTCCATGTTACTATGAATTTCGGTTTTTTTCCATTGCAAGATTATGCCATAATATTAAGCCAAAGGATGCTTCATCTGTTCACCCTCTTTACACTGTTAACCCCATCCCGCCCTAGGTGCTAGAATTGTTGAATGAATTCTTTGGAGACTCAAGGCGAGTTCCCTTCTTTCTTCTCTCCCCAAAGATATTTCTAAAAGTAGATTATAATTTAATGATTTGTAATATTAATTATATGTCTTCTTAAAAAATGGGTTTTTTATACATACCATACCGACTAAAGGAGTACAAGTTTATAATAGTTGGACTATTGCTGTCAAAGAGTGATAGTCTAAGTTTCAAACCAAAAGATAATAGTTCGAGGATCTTTGTACGATTACCAAAGTACGTTGCCAAACAGAATGTATTCAGCCTTTTCTCTTTTGTCTTGTTGTCTATTTATTTTTTTTGGAGCGTTTTTTATTGTTACTTTTTTCACAATTTGGTTTCTCCATAAAATATTACTTGATGGTTTTTCTTTTCCAGTATTGACTTTTAAGTTTTATAAATTTAAAACTTCAAGAATATATTTATCTTTATAAATATTTTTCCTAGAAGAGTAACTTATTTAATGAATGTCAATATTATGCCTTCTATAGTTTTGCATATTTACTACGGAAATATTTGAATAATCATTATAGTTTTATTGATTTTCAATATTTGATAGACTCCTTTTTTTCTGAGGGAATATGAAAATAATTCTTGATTTATATTCATTTTTTTTATTATTGATTTTCAATATTTGATAGACTCCTTTTTTCCTGAGGGAATATGAAAATAATTCTTGATTTATATTCATTTTTTTTATTATTCATTTCTCTCAAAGGAATGAAAGAAAGTTCCGCACATAGTACAAGCTGTTGCTATATACATCTGGATACCTTATATATCGATAGTAACAGTTTGTTGTTCCCTACAGTTTTGATCGATATATAAGTGATGATGATCCGTTGATCAAGGAAACAACACCAGTACGTAGTTGATGATGGAGATCATTACGAGTGCCGTCTTAGCAGGTGGGTGTAATCCATTTAGTACTGTTTCTATATATTTTGCAGAGTTCTGAAGTCTCTCATTTTCGATTTAATTATTTGTTTACTTTGTTAATGAACACACCTTTGATAGTTTGATTTGGTGGAAAACAAAAATTTCAAAGAAATAAAGTTTGTTTTAGTAAAAGAGAAAAGTGATAGAAAGAAGAATGTATGAAGAAATGAAACTAAGATATTGATTTTTTTTGGATAAAAAAATATAGATGTTTTATTCTTACATGTATAATCATAATACTCACAAAGTACTAAAAAGTAAAAAATGCGAGAAAAATTAGATGAGACCATCATTAAGTCAATTTATTCTTTATTTAATTCCGTAAATTAACATTATGAATGATATAATAGTAAAAATGATATTTTTCCTCTTATTTTTTTCTTCACACTATTAAACAAGAGAATAAACTATTTTTTTGCTAGGTCTGGCTCCTCTCCCTTAAATCCTCTCTCCAGTTTCTCTCAATGCACTCCTAGATGAATGACATGTAATATAAATTGTTTTTTGTGGTTGAGATGATATTTGGGTTAACTAATTGCTATCAACGTTGAAAAATCTCCCCCTCCCTTTACAGCTTTTTTGCAACAGTTTATTAGTTTTTCCATTTTTCTGCTAATTTAACATAATTTTGATTCCAATGGCACTGAAAACCCTCTCTCTCTCCAAACTCACGTAAATGGCACTTTTCTTCAATTTCTCTTTCTCTGTAACATGGTTTCTCTCCCCCAAAGCTTCTCTGCAAAATATCTTCTAATTTACGATTAGTTTATGATTTTTTTTTGTAAATGCAATTAGTATTTTAGGAACATCTAAAACAAGAAAGTACAAGAATGTATAGATAGTCCATGCCACATTAATTTTATTATTATTATGGCCACTCTAATCTCTGAGCCACTAGGTTTTTCAATTTTTATTCCTCATTAATGATCAAAGATATTGAAACTCTGCATATTATTCCAGCAATTGTTGCTAATTTGAACTCCCTCAGACATATGCTTCTGCATTCTCATTCCTTTCAAACTATTGCAGTTTACAATGGCTTGACCAAAATGAAATCCATTCTCCCTAGAAAAGTGAAACACCGTAAACGAGGTAGAAGTGATGACCTGCTTGAAGCAACGATTGCCCTGGAAAGAGAATCTTTTCTCATTACTTTCCCCTTATCAAATGCCACGAGAAGAGTTGAGGAAGAACATCATGAGACAGCACTGTTTCCTGCAACAGAAATTTTACCAACGCATGAAACAGAAATCGAGCTTGCTCCTGTATCAGAAGAAAAGATATCTACGCACGAATCTGACACTTTGCCCTGTGTCTCCTATGGAACTAAAATGATGCCAGTGGAAAGTCAGACGACAATTTCCCTGGAAACAAAATTTCCTTTCATTCCAGACTTTGCAGCTGCATCAAATGCCACTAGAAGAGTTGAGGAAGAACATCATGATACAGCACTGTTTCCTGCAACAGAAATTTTACCAACGCGTGAAACAGAAATAAAGCGTGTTCCTTCTGTATTTGAACTTGTTGAGTGGTGGATTCAGGAAGGTTTTATTGCTCGGAATATGGTGGATGCACGCAAGAGGGGACTTGATATGGTTAAAAATCTTGTAGATGCTGCTCTGCTGGAGTGTTGTGAAGAGGGTGTTTGTAAAATGAATGATGCAGCCAACTTGGCGTTGCGGATATTATCACAAGACGTAAGAGCTCATCCAAATCTGGAAAGTGGTTCATTATCCACATCACTTGAAAGCTTAGAAAGAGATAAATTCTTAATGAGAGCTGGGGCAGGACTATCTCAACCACCACCAAAGAAAGAATGGGAACAAAGAAAGATGATTTTCTTAATGGACAATAAGTTCTCCAGTCTACCTGTGAAACCAAACTGTCCAATCCTTTTGACATTGTTCCTCCAAAGAAACCACCGCCTTAGAGTGATACCTGAGAACTTTTTTGAAATGATACCTTCTCTTGAGGTTTTAAACTTATCAAAAACGAGGATTAATTCCTTGCCAGCATCGCTTTCAAATCTTAAAAGTCTTAAAGCTCTTATTATGAGGGACTGTGAGTGTCTAGTTAAGCTCCCTTCTGACGTGGGTAAACTTACAACTCTCGAGGTGCTTGATCTCAGTGGCACCGAGATTAACCATTTGCCTGATGAGATTGGAAATTTGACTTCTCTGTGGTACTTGGATGTATCGTTTTATGGGCCAGTTGACCGTAGAGAGTATCCTGAGCTGCCATCTTTACTGATTTCACCTGGAATTCTATCAAAGCTCATTGCTTTGAAAAATCTTAGCATTCTTGTGAGCCCAGGAGATAAACGATGGAAAGAGAACACAAAATCCGTCATAATAGATGTCAGCAGATTGAGGAACTTGACTTTTCTGTCTTTCTATTTTCCGAAAGAAGACCTTCTCAAACTCTTTGCTAAAAAAAGTCCATCGTGGAGACACACCAACTTCACATTCAATTTTGTTGTTGGCCAGGATATCAAGCGTTCCTTATCACGGGTTCCGCATCATGTGGAATTGGAATATAACCAACATGACCGATGCTTGAGACTTGTGAACGGAGAGGATAATCCTAATGCTATTTTGGAAGTACTGACACGTACAACAGCTCTCTATTTGGATCAACACCTTAACATTAGCAGCCTGTCCAAAATTCAGGTCAGTAAAACAAAGTTATTGAAGCTTTGCGTGGTGAGGGAATGCCCTGAGATGAAAACTATCATAGATAAAGCAGAATTGACTTTGCCTCATCTTGAACGCTTGAGTTTGCATTATTTGGGGAACTTGAGGAGGATTTGGGGGAATTTCACTCCATCTCAATCCTATTCTAGTCTAAAATTTCTATCAGTTCATACATGTCCTCAGTTGGATTTTGTTCTTACTGCTGCCATGAGCAAAAATACTCCTAATCTGGAGGAGTTAGCCGTTGAAGATTGTCAAGCCATCAGAGTGATTATATCTGAGGATAGGGACCACAGCATCGCTGACGAAGTTTCACTTCTGCGTTTGAAAAAATTAACGCTTCATCATTTACCTGAATTGTTCCGCATTTGGAAAGGGTCTTGGCCCTCTCTAGAGCTTATGAGCTTTTACAATTGTCCATCTTTGAAGAATCTCCACATTGACTCCAACTCCAACTCTAAGTTGAATTCATCTATCAAGAAAATTGAAGCAGCTGAGAAATGGTGGAATACTTAACAATGGGAAGAATGTCCTTTATCTGATGAACTTCTTGCTCGTTTCATCCCAATTCTGTGATGAGGTCTTTAAAAATGTTGTGGCACTATATGTTGATCATTGCCTAATAAGTTACCATTTGTAAATATCTTACTAGTACGCTTGATAAATGTGTTTCTAAATACATCTCGTGTGTATCTATGGTCTTAGACCAGTTTAGTTTTCGGTTATAAACAGTCGGATCATGGAAATCATAAAGACCAAAAGCCTTCTAAATATTTGATTTTCAAGACTGCTCTTTTTATGGTAAAATGTAATCTATTTTTGCATATTTAACTGTAAATTGAACAAATAATAACAAGAACACCTACAACTCTAATTGAACTGAAAACAATTTACAGGTCATATATGCCTCTGAGTTGAAATCATAATTATTTTACCAATGAGAATGCAAGCAAACTCGCGCAACAAGCATATATTCTTTGGAATTAGATGCAAAGGCGATTAATTTGTATAGAGAGAAGGTATGTGAAGTGAATCCACTCCAGATTTTCTCTCTTCTAACAACATGCCTTAAGAATCATATAAGCTACCTTTACTGACCAGAAAATCCAAGAAACAAACTTGCTTTGATCTCAATATGTGCTTATAAAGTTGCAGTAGTGAAAAGGTTAAGGCATGCCCTCACAATTCGGGTAATATGTTCTTACATTCTAAAATGTATATGTAAACTTTTGCTTGACAAATTGTCAAGAAAACATTTACTTAGTGCCTAAAGAATCATGGTCATGCCACAGTTTAAAAAAAAAAAGAGCCATGGTCATGCCCTTTTTCGGCGCTCTTTTTTCGGCATTGCTTATAAAACAGAAGATTTTTTTTACCAACAAAAAAGGGATAAAGAAGCATTACCAGAGATACCAGGTCCAGCAGTTGCATGTGAACCAGGATTACTATGAGCTTCATCCAAGTTCTGTCCACCATCCATTGAAAGAACACATTAGAAGAAAAATCAATAACAAGTCATTTTTGCTGCAATTTTCTGGCACCTGTTTCTCTTCTTCTTGAGTACGCTACAACATGACTTTCTCATCAAAAACCACATCTCTACTGATGTTTTATTGTGCCAGAAAAATTGGCTAATTAGATTGGAATACGAAGGCACTAAAGATTTCATTGTTCTAACCATAGACTTATAGAAGGGTTAAAATAAATAGACAGAAGATGAGGATTATGCCATTATGCTTAAAATGCCAAAGGGTGTTCACCCTCTGCCTTGACATGTAGAGCACAGCTGATGCGTTCAAAGCCTTCTTTCCCCTTATTTCCCTCCATCTCTTTCATAGGATTTCCCTTTCTCTATCTAGAAATCTCATTCTAAGCCTTCTTTCCCTTTTGTTCCATGTGCTACCAGGTATTTCTCTTTTCTCCCAATATTTTTTTCCCCTCTCATTCTTTTATTTTTTTCCCTCTATTTTTCAATGAATATTTTTTCCTTCTATGTTACTATGGATTTCGGTTTTTTTCTATTGCAAGATTATGCCATAATATTAAGCCAAAGGATGCTTCATCTGTTCACCCTCTTTACATTGTTAACCCCATCCTGCCCCAGGTGCTACAGGTATCTTCTCTTTTCTCTCATTTTCCTCTATTTTTCAATGGATCCGTTTTTCCTTCTATGTTTCTATGAATTTCAGTTTTCCCTCTATTTTTCAATGAACTGCAAGTGTCGGGGAATGAAATTTGATTAGCTTCGACAGGTGAGTTCCATCTTCTCTCGGATTTGTCTTTTTTTCCCCCTCTAATTCTCGTCTAATATCTAACACCGTCATCTCCCATTTTTATTTCTCCCTTCTATTTTTCGATAAATTAGAAGAATTGAAGTGCTGGAATTGCTAGAATTGTTGAATGAATTCTTTGTAGATTCAAGGTGAGTTCCCTTCTTTCTTCTTTCCCCCTAAGGTTGTCTCTTTTTTTTTTCTTTTTTGTCACCTATGTTATTCGGTAGTTTCTTTTCTCTCTCTGGAATTGTTTTTTTGATATGTTTCTCTCTCAGGAATTGTTGAATGAATTCTGTCCATAAGGAATTTGAATCCTGATTGTACTCTTAATTAGTGAAGCATTTGTGATGTTTGTAAGAATACAACTTCGTTCCTTTTTTTGTTTGAACAAAATCGAGTATTATAAGGACAGTGCCATTGATTCTCTTCACTCACAATGTCAAATTCTTTGCATACTTATTTTTTTCAATTAACTATAATTCGAGAGCTTACTTCAAGATAATTGATACTGTGAGATTAAGATAACTAATACTGTAAGAATATCGTGTAGAGTGCATACATACATTGTAGAAGAGCATACAGTGTAAGCCTTCTTTCCCTTTATTTTCTTTTTTCCTTCTATGTTTCTTTGAAATTCGGTTTTTTCCTCTGTTTTTCTATGAATTGTGACAGTTGAAGTGGTAAGAGTTGTGGAATGAAATTTGAGTAGTCTTTCCTTTCTGGCCCGATCTGCGGTGATTTCTATCTTCTCTCTTCTCGGATTTGTCTTTTTTCCCCCTATAATTTTCGTGTGATATCTAACGCCATCGTCTCTCAATTTTCTTTTCCCCTCCCCTCTATTTTTCTATGAATTGGAAGTGCTGGAATTTTTGAATGAATTCTTTGTAGATTCAAGGTGAGTTCCCTTCTCTCTCCTCTCCCAGTAACATTGTTTCTCTCTTTTTGTTTTTTGTCCCCTATGTTATTCGTTAGTTTCTTTTCTCTCTCCGGAATTGTTGAATGAATTCTGTCCATAAGGAATTTGAATATTGAGTGTACTCTTAGTGAAGCATTTGTGATGTTTGTAACAGTTCCATTTCATTCCTTTTATTGTTTGAGCAAAACTGAGTACGATCCGTGGTGATTTCCATCTTCTCTCTTCTTGGATTTGTCTTTTCTTTTTCCTATAATTTTCATGTGATATCTAACGTTACTGTATCTCAATTTTATTTTCCCCTCCCCTCTATTTTTCTGTGAATTGGAAGTGCTGGAATTTTTGGATGAATTCTTTGTAGATTCAAAGTGAGTTCCCTTCTCTCTTCTCTCCCTGTAACATTGTTTCTCTCTTTTTGTTTTTTGTCCCCTATGTTATTCGGTAGTTTTTTCTCTCTCTCTGGAATTGTTGAATGAATTCTGTCCATAAGGAATTTGAATCTTCAGTGTTCTCTTAATTAGTGAAGCGTTTGCGATGCTTGTAACCATTCCATTTCATTCCTTTTATTGTTTTTGCAAAATTGAGTATGATGAGATCAGTGCCATTGATCCTCTTCACTCACAATGTCAATTTCTTTGCATGCTTTTCTTTTTTTGCTTAGATGAATTTCCATTAACTACAATCAAAGAGCTTACATCAAGATACCTGCTAGTTGATAGTGTAAGAATATCATTTAGTGTGCATACATCCATTGTAGAAAAGCATACGATGTAAGCCTTCTTTCCCTTTATTTTTACCTCTCATTTTTTTCCCTACTATGTTTCTATGAATTTCATTTTTTTCCGTCTGTTTTTCTATGAATTGCAACAATTGAAGTGGTAGAGTTGTGGAACGAAATTTGAGTAGTCTTTCCTTTCCAGCCCGATTTGCCAACATGTGAGTTCCATATTCTCTCTTCTCGGATTTGTCCTTTTTTCCCCTCTAATTTTTGTCAAATATCTAATGCCATCATCTTCCATTTTTCTTTTCCCATCCCCTCTATTTTTCTATGAATTGAAAATACTAGAATTGTTGAATGAATGCTTTGTAGATTCAAGTTGTCCTTCACTCTTCTCTCCCCGTAATGTTACTTGTTTCTCTTTTTCTTTTTTTGTCCCCTAAGTTATTCGGTATTATCTTTTCCCTGTCTGTAATTGTTGAATAAATTCTGTCCATAAGGAATTTGAATCCTGAATGCACTCTTAATTAGTGAAGCATTTGTGATGTTTGTAACAGTACCATTTCTTTCCTTTTATTGTTTGAGCAAAACTGACTATGATGAGGTCAGTGCCATTGATTCTCTTCTCTTTTATTGCTTAGATGAATTTCCATTAATTACAACATAGAGCTTACATCAAGATACCTGTTAGTTGATAGTGTAAGAATATCATGTTGTGTGCCTACATACATTGTAGAAGAGCATACAATGTAAACCTTCTGTCTCTTTATTTTTCTCTCATTTTTTCCTTTTTCCCTCTATTTTTCATTGGATACCTTTTTTTCCATCTATGTTTCTATGAATTTCGGTTTTTTTCCTCTGTTTTTCTTTGAATTGCAAGAGTTGAAACGGTAGAATTGCGGAACAAAATTTGAGTAGTCTCTTCTTTCACGCCTGATCCTCCAACAGGTGAGTTACATCTTTTCTCTTCTCACATTTTTCATTTTTTTTCTCTCTAATTTTCATATGATATCTAACACCATCATCTCCCATTTTCTCCCCCTCTATTTTTCTATGAATTGGAAAATTTGAAGTGGTGGAATTGTTGAATGAATTCTTTGTAGATTCAGGGTTAGTTCCTTTCTCTCTTCTCTCCCACTAACGCTGTTTCTCTCATTTTCTTTTTTGTCCCCTATGTTATTCGGTAGTTTCTTTTCTCTCTCTGGAATTGTTGAATGAATTCTGTCCATAAATAATTTGAATCCTCAGTGTAATCTTAATTGGTGAAGCATTTGTGATGTTTGTAACAATACCATTTCTTTCCTTTTATTGTTTGAGCAAAACTGATTATGATGAGGTTAGTGCCATTGATTCTCTTCACTCACAAAGTAAATTTCTTTGCATGCTTTCCTTTTTCTTCTCTTTTTTTTGCTTAGATGTATTTCCATTAACTACAATCAGAGAGCTTAAATCAAGATACCTGTTAGTTGATAGTGTAAGAATATCATGTGGTGTGCATACATACATTGTAGTTGAGCATACACATTTCACAATGATAACAAACAATTATGTCAGTATGTGCATTTCCTTGACGTTTGACTCATGTAGATAGGTATCTTCAGTTAATATATGCTGGGAAGTGACATCGTTGATGACATAATATGGTACATTCTTTCTTATTTATTGTAATTGGATGAGTTATCTTGATTTTTATTTAGATGGTTGAAGAAAGCTATAAGCATTGCTTATGATAAGTTCGGTTTGCTCTTATTTTCTACAAAGTCATTGTTAAGGGCAAGCTGGAAAGTTTGGTGCAGGTAATTTGCTCTCCCTCTCTCTCTCTCTCTCTCTCTCTCTATATATATATATATATATATATATAGTGAGGGTTCCTACTTTGGCAAAGTTTCAGTAGTTGTGCCTGGGCATGCGTCCCTTCAGGTCCAAGATTAATTAATCTGCATTAAGTTTTTAAAGTTATCGTGTATTGCCTTTTGAAAGCTCACTACTAATTTGGAATCTATTTATTTTAATTTAAATTTGAGATTTTAAACTTTATAGACCTTTTCTATTGCAGAATGAGTTTAATAGGAATAATTTAGATAGTCTGATATTTCTTATCATTAATGTCATGGCAATTCATTCACTTTTGTAGTTAAATGATTTGGTATGTTCTTGAGCAGGTTAAGACTTCAATCTAAAATGTGGCAAGCTTTTCCTAACAGAGAATGTGTTAAAGTGAGCAGGTGTGTGGCTTTTTTTTCTTCTTTCTTATCTAAGCTTCCGTTGACCTGTGCACCTTTTACAAATAATCCCTTTTTATGTTGGTACTTTTCAACAATTAAAGTAGCCCAAGAGATGATGCGGCAATGAACAAATGCAAGCAATAGATCATACAGGTATCATATCCTGCAAAAATCATATTTTTTCTTAGATACATGGTTATTTGGATGTATTTGAATTATTTGGGTGTTTGTATGTTTTTAATATTCACTCAAAATTGAATTTGTTAATCAAAAACGGATAAAGAAATGTTCTAGAATCGTCAAGGGCTGAATGTTTGTCTGATTTTTCATTGTTTCAACAAGTTTTTGAGAGTAAATACTTGATTCTTTGAGAATATTTTTAACATAAACATGTTTAATTGATCGAATAACATCATTATATTGATCAATTATCAAACTAGGGTTTATGCCTGTTTGACTGAGTTTCTATGATGATAAGATTATTATAAACTCTTAAAATTATATGATGATCACGTGAACATTAGGGTTAGGGTTTGAATTTATTCTTATTATGCCATAATATTAAGCCAAAGGGTGTTTACACTATTCACCCACTTGGCCTTGACACGTGGAGCAGCTGAGGCATTCTAAGCTTTCTTTCCCTTTGTTTCCCTCCTTCTCTCTCTTCTAGACTGTGAAATCCCATTTGAAATTTAGTATCAATCTCATTTTGATATTTAAAAAGGCACAACTCTCCTCTCTCCTTTCTCTCCCTCTTCATCTCTCTTTCACCCATCCCGCTTCATGTGCTACAAGTTATCTTCTCTTTTTTCCCTTTTTTTCCCTGTCATGCTTTTCTTTTTTTCCTCTATTTTTCAATGGATATCTTTTTTTCCTTCTATTTTTCTATGAATTTCGTTTTTTCCTCTGTTTTTCTTTCAATTGCAAGAGTTGAAGTGGTAGATTTGTGGAACGAAACTTGAGTGCCGCCTGATCCACCAACAGGTGTGTTCAATCTTCTCTCTTATCGAATTTGTCCTTTTTTTCCTTCTAATTTTTGTCAAATATCTAACTCCATCGTCTCCTATATTTCTTTTTCCCCGCTCTATTTTTCTATGAATTAGAAGAATTGAAGTGCTGGAATTGTTGAATGTATTCTTTGTAAATTCAAGGTGAGTTTCCTTCTCTCCTCTCCCTAATGTTGTTTCTCTCATTTTCTTTTTTGTCCCTTATGTTATTCGACAGTTTCGTTTCTTTTCTCTCTCTGGAATTGTTGAATTAATTCTGTTCCGTAAATCCTAAGACTCTTAATTATTGAAGCATTTGTGATGTTTGTAACAATAACATTTCTTTCCTATTATTGCGAAATTCTCTGCATGCTTTTTCTTTTTCTTCTCTTTTTTTTTGCTTAGATGAATTTCGATTGACTACAATCAGAGAGGTTACATCATGAGACCTTTTAGTTCATAGTGTAAGAGTATCAGGTAGTGTACATTGTAGAAGAGCATACACATTTCTCAGTGATAACAAACAATTATGTCAATTTCTGCATTTCCTTGACGTTTGGCTCATGTTCATAGGTCTCTTCAGTTAATATATACTACCTGCTGGCAAATGACTCCGTTGATGACATTATATGGTACATTATTTTCCTATTTACTGTAATTGTATGAATCATCTTTGTTGTAATTTTGATAGTTGAAGAAAGCTATAGGCCCTGCTTATAATAAGTTTGGTTTGCGCTTATTTTCTACAAGGGTGTTGTTAAGGGTAATTTGGTCTCTCTCTATATATATAGAACGGGTTACTCTTTTGGCAAAGCTTCAGTAGTTGTGCATGTGTCCCTTCATGTCCAAGATTAATTAATCTGCATTAAGTTTTCAAAGTTATCATGTTTTGCCTTCTAAAAGATCACTGCTAAGTTGGAATTTATTTATTTTAACTTAAATTTGAGATTTGAAACTTTATAGACCTTTTCTTTTGGCTGAATGAGTTTAATAGGAATAATATAGGTATTCTGATATTTCTTTTCATTAATGTCATGGCAATTCATTCACTTTTGTAGTGTAATGATTT
This sequence comes from Bretschneidera sinensis, assembly GCA_023935145.1. Taxonomy (NCBI): domain Eukaryota; kingdom Viridiplantae; phylum Streptophyta; class Magnoliopsida; order Brassicales; family Akaniaceae; genus Bretschneidera; species Bretschneidera sinensis. The sequence goes on from CM043699.1 coordinate 139,220,555, forward strand.
GATATGCTCCTGAGCAGGTAAAGACTTCAATCTAAAATTTAGAAAGTTTTTCCAAACAAAGAATTTGTTCAACTGAGTTTCTTCTCTCTCTTGCATTGTTGAATGAATTCTGTCCATGTACTCTTAATTAGTGAAGCATTTGTGATGCTTGTAACAATTCTATTTCTTTCCTTTTATTGTTTGAGCAAAACTGAGTATGATGTGGTCAGTGACATTGATTCTCTTAACTCACAATGTCAATTTCTTTGCATGCTTTTCTTTTTCTTCTCTTTTTTTTTTTTTTTTTTTTGCTTAGATGAATTTCCATTAACTACAATTAGAGAGCATCAAGAGATCTTTTAGTTGATAGTGTAAGAATATCATGTGGTGTGCATATGTACATTGTAGAAGAGCATACACATTTCACAATGATAACAAGCAACTAGGTCAATTTTTGCAAACAATAGATCATACAGGTATCATATCCTGCAACAATCATATTATTTTTCCTTTGCCATTTATTTATTCATGCAGGTGTGTTCAGGTATCAAATTTTGTTATTTAGGATTTGGTTGTATTTCACATTTGTTAATTTGTTGAATATATTTTTTATCAGGTATAGGTTAGTTGATAATTTGAGAGATCTAATATGAATATGAATGATTTAGCTATGTTTGTTTTATGCATATGTTTCTCTTAATCAATTGTCAATTTGACATGCCTTTCTGTGCTAGATAATTTAGTTCATTTCAAGTCCTGCTAGCCTTGGAGTATTTTTAAATCAGATCATTTATCAAGAGAATTATTCAGACATCGATCAACTTCCGTCCGTATGCTTTCCTCGCCTTTTCTTTTCTGATAGTGGGCCTTTGTTTTCCATCACATAGACATGCTCATATAAGAAGTCCTAACATATTGCTACTCCATTTTACAGTTTTTATTGAAAGATTGACTTTTGTTTTTCATGCATTTCTTTGCATGGTTTTCTTTTTCTTCTATGAATTTCCTTTTTTCCTGTGTTTTCCTTTGAATTACAAGAGTTGAAGTGGTAGGGTTGTGGAATGAAATTTGAGTGCCGCCCGATCCTTAAACAGGTCTGATATCTAACGCCATCGTCTCCTAGTTTTCTTTTCCACCCTTTATTTTCTTTGAATTTGAAGAATTGAAGTGCTGGAATTGTTGAATGAATTCTTTGTAAATTCAAGGTGGGTTTCCTTCTCTCTTCTCTCCCCAACGTTGTTTGTCTCCATTTCTTTTTTGTCTCCTATGTTATTCTATAGTTTAGTTTCTTTTCTCTCTTTGGAATTGTTGAATTAATTCTGTTCCGTAAATCTTGACTCTTAATTATTGAAGCATTTGTGATGTTTGCAACAATAACATTTCTTTCCTATTATTGTGAAGTTCTCTGCATGCTTTTCTTTTTCTTCTCTTTTTTTGCTTAGATGAATTTCGATTAACTACAATCAGAGAGGTCACATCATGATACCTGTCTGTTCATAGTGTAAGAGTATCAGGTAGTGTTCATAGTGTAAGAGTATCAGGTAGTGTGCATATGTACATTGTAGAAGAGCATACACATTTCTCAATGATAACAACCAATTATGTCAATTTCTGCATTTCCATGACGTTTGTCTCATGTTCATAGGTCTCTTCATTTAATATATACTACTTGCTGATAAATGACTCTGTTGATGACATTATATGGTATGTTATTTTCCTATTCACTGTATAATTGTAATTGGATGAATCATCCTGGTTGTAATTTTGATAGTTGAAGAAAGCTATAGGCATTGCTTATAATAAGTTTGGTTTGCTCTTATTTTCTACAAGAATGTTGTTAAGGGCAAGCTGGAAAATTTGGCGCGGGTAATATGGTCTCTTTTGGCAAAGCTTCAGTAGTTGTCCATGTGTCCCTTCGGGTCGAAGATTAATTAATCTGCATTAAGTTTTCAAAGTTATCATGTTTTGCCTTCTAAAAGATCACTGGTAAGTTGGAATTTATTTATTTTAACTTAGATTGGAGATTTGATGCTTTTTAGACATTTTCTTTTGCAGAATGAGTTTAATGGGAACAATTTTGATATTCAAATATTTCTTATCGTTAATGTCATGGCAATTCATTCACTTTTGTAGTGAAATGATTTGATATGCTCTTGAACAGGTAAACACTTCAATCTAAAATGTAGGAAGTTTTTCCAAACAAAGAATTTGTTCAAGTAAGTTTCTTCTCTCTCTTGCATTGTTGAATGAATTCTGTCCAGGTACTCTTAATTAGTGAAGCATTTGTGATGCTTGTAACAATTCCATTTCTTTCCTTTTATTGTTTGAGCAAAACTGAGTATGATGAGGTCAGTGACGTTGATTCTCTTAACTCACAACGTCAATTTCTTTGCATGCTTTTTTTTATTAGATGAATTTTCATTAACTAGTATAAGAATATCATGCAGTGTGCATATGTACATTGTAGAAGAGCATACACATTTCACAATGGTAACAAATAATTATGTCAATTTTTGCATTTCCTTGACGTTTGGCTCATGTTCATACATCTCTTCAGTTAATATATATTACCTGCTGGCAAATGACACCGTTGATGACGCATTTCACAATGATAACAAGCAATTATGTCAATATTTGCATTTCCTTGACATTTGGCTCATGTTCATACGTCTCTTCAATTAATATATATTACCTGCTGGCAAATGACACCGTTGATGATGCATTTCACAATGATAACAAACAATTTTGTCAATATCTGCATTTCCTTGACGTTTGATTCGTGTTCATATGTCTTTTATATATTACCTGCTGTCAAATGACACTGTCGATGACATCATATGGTACGTTCTTTTCCTATTGCCATTCTCCCATTTTTCTTTTCCTCTCTCTATTCTTCTATGAATTGGAAGCATTGAAGAATTTGTGATGTTTGTAACAATACCATTTCCTTCCTTTTATTGTCTGAGCAAAACTGTGTATGATGAGGTCAGTGCCATTGATTCTCTTCACTCACAATGTCAATTTCTTTTTACGCTTTTTTTTTGCTTAGATGAATTTTCATTAACTACAATATGAGAGCTTACATATCAAGATACATGTTAGTTGATAGTGTAAGAATATCATGTAGTGTGGCATTCCTTTAAAAGATCACTACTAATTTGGAATCTATTTATTTCAATTTAAATTTGAGATTTGAAACTTTATATTCCTTTCCTTTTGCAGAATGAGTTTAATAGTAATAATTTAGATATTCTGATATTTCTTATCATTATGTCATGGCAATTCATTCACTTTTGTAGTTAAAGGATTTGACATGCACTTGAGCAGGTATAGACTTCAATATTAAATTTGGCAAGTTTTTCCAAACAAAGAATGTGTAAAGTGATCAGAAGGTTAGTGGCTTTTTTTTCTTGTCTAAGCTTTTGTTGACTGGTACACCCTTTATAAATAATCTCTTTATATATTGGTACTTTTCAACAATTTAAGTAGGCCAAGAGATGATACAACTGTGAACAGACGCAAGCAATAGATCATACAGGTATCATATCCTGCAACAGTCATTTATTTTTTCATGCAGGTGTTCAGGTATCAACTTTTCTTATTTAGGATTTGGTTGTATTTCACATATGTTAATTTGTTGAATGAATTTTTTTATCAGATATAGGTTAGTTGATAATTTGAGAGATCTAATATGAATATGAATGATTTACCTATGTTTGTGGTATGCATATGTTTCTCTTAATCAAGTGTCAATTTGACATGCCTTTCTGTGTTAGATAATTTAGTTCATTTCAAGTCCTGCTAGCCTAGGAGCATTTTTATATCTTATCATTTATTAAGAGAATTATTCAGACATCGATCAATATCCGTCAGTATGCTTCCCTCGCCTTTTCTTTTCTGATAGTGGTCCTTTGTTCCATCACATAGACATGCTCATATAAGAAGCCCTAACATATTGCTACTCCATTTCACATTTTTTATCGAAAGATGGACTTTTGTTTTTCATGCATTTCTTTTCTATTTTTCAGAAAAGAATAGATGGTTTTTCATATGAAATCATGTATTCAATGACCTTGAGGAAGAATTTATCTAGTGGAGAATGAATTGGGAATTTTAAATGTGCATAAGCTTTGATAGTAGTATATTACAAACAATAAGAAAGTTGATGTAATAGAAGAAAATGTTATTGAAGATATTGTACAACATAGCTATGTGCATCTCTTAAAGTGTTGTAGGAATTACACAAACCTTTGGCTGAGCGGTTGTACCTCACTCTTTGTGAGGGCAATGTCTTGAACTTGATCCGGCCTATTATCGTCACAATAAAAATAAATTATAACAAACACAATTACCCTTCTTTGTTGCATATTTACATGCTGAATGTAAGTTTAGAATATCTTTACTGATATAATCAATTTATTTGAATGACGTGCAAGTACCTTGCATTTTAGTTGTCAATTTATGTGATGTACATCTTCTGGAAAGTCTTCAATAGGTTACTTTCTGGACTGTCTCTTAGTATTTAAGTAAACTCCCTCCCCCACTTTCACCTTTTATTCTAAACTTTGTATGCAACATCGAATTTTTGTCTGTTTTGCAAGTCTTAGCTTGCTGATACAGATGGATCATTAGCAATGCCTCCATCTGCACTTCGAGTCGTTTTGCTTCTTGTGTTATCCATAGCTCCTTTTTCCTGAAGTAAAATGAAAATATATGCAAGTAATCACAAAAGCCTTTGGTTTTTGGACTCTAATGTGGAGCAGCTAGGCATTCTAAGCCTTCTTTCCCCTTATTTCCCTCTCTCCTTCTCTCTCATAGGATTTCCCTTTCTCTCTCTTCTCCTCTCTCTCCTTACTTTCCCTCCTTGTCTCTCTTTCCCCCATCCTGCCCTATGTGCTACCAGGTATCTTCTCTTTTCTCCAATTTTTTTTTCTTTTTTTCCACTCCCTTTTTTTCCAATATTTCTATGAATTTCGGTTTTTTCCTCTGTTTTTCTATGAATTGCAAGAGTTGAAGTGGTAGAGTTGTGGAACGAAATTTGAGTAGTCTATCTTTCATTCTTTTTCTTCTCTTTCTTTGCTTAGAATAATTCCGGTTAACTACACTTAGAGAGCTTACATCAAGACACCTGTTAGTTGATAGTGTAAGAATATCATGTGGTGTGCATACATACATTGTCGAAGAGCATAGACATTTCACAATGATAACAAACAATTATGTCAATTTGTGCATTTCTTTGACCTTTGGCTCATGTTCATAGTTCTCTTCAGTTATTATATACTACCTGCTGGCATAAGACACTGTTGATTACATCATATGGTACATTCTTTTCCTATTTACTGTAATTGGATGAATTATCTTGGTTGTAATTTTGGTTCGCTCTTGTTTCCTACTAGTGTCAGTAGTTGTGCATGTATCCATTCAGTTCCAAGACATTAATCTGCGTTAAGTTTTAAAAGTTATGGTGTATTGGCTTCTAAAAGTTCACTGCTAATTTGAAATATTTATTTTAATTTAAATTTGTGATTTGTAACTCTATAGACCTTTTCTTTTGCAGAATGAGTTTAATAGGCTTAATTTAGATATTATGTTATTTCTTATCATTAATGTCTTGGCAATTTATTCATTTTTGTAGTTAATGATTTGACATACTCTTTTGTTGGCCTAGAGTACTCTTGCATGTTGTTATGGCTTATGCTACTTTGTATCTCTGAGGCGTTTCTCAATCATCGTAAGTTGGGTGAATCTTTCTCTCTCTCTTTATTATTTCAATAGAACCAACGTTATGCTAGGAATGATTTTTTCTTGCTTTTAGAAAGATGAGCAAGAAAAAAAAGTAATTTTCTAGATGTTTATCAAGTAATTGACCTGGTTGATTTTTAATTTATTAGAATTTTTGGTTTTTTTTTTTTTTTTTTTAATGATCTTTGGTTTAATTGATTAGGGTTGGATTTTTGCTTAAATATTCATGTACGAAGTTTTTTCTTTTAGAATGCTTAGAAAATGATTATGTTTTATTCAAGGTGATATATACGTTGAAAATGGTATGTCGGTAGTGTTTTGGCCACGATCTTTAAACTTTTAGTGTATTTGTTTACGTTTCCTTGCAATTGTAAGTTTCTTTTTCTAAGCAATAAAATGGAGGTATAGTTTATTTCTCTATTTTTGTTTATTATGCTCCGTCCCATTTTCTTGGTCCTTCTTTCCTTTTCTGAAAGTCTCAATTTTTGGGTACAAGTCAAAATGTCAACATTTATAAATTCACTTTCCAAAAGTAATATCTCCTTTTTCACATTACCAACAGAGAGCAAATTTGGAAAGCAAATATTTTGATGAAGTAAAACATTTATTCCAACGGAACACAGGGAGTAATTATAATTACAAAGATTATTAGTGTGAAATGTTATTTTGAGAATTGGTTTTTATGCATAAAATGCTTAAAAGTTGGATTTGGGCTGTCATCAATTTTTTTGGTTTTGTTGCAGATTCGTTATATAGATATCTATCTGGAGTAGCTCATTCACGCAACGACGCATGTTCTCAAACATTGAGCTTTTCTTTAACCATTGAATCTATATGTAACCTTAATAGTAAGGTTTCATCCTTAAACCCATTGTTACCTTATTTCCCATGGTTCCATCCCTTAATTTTTTGTTTTCCATTATTCACTTGGACTCAATACCATTTTATGATTTTAACACTACATTAAGTTATCATTTAGAATGTGCATATGTTTTACTTTGGGTAATTATTTAGAGTTTAATAGTGCTTATATTAGGTTCAGTTCTATACCTAACCTGACAAAAACATGAAATAGCTTAGAACCTTGTTATCAAAGGGAATAATTGTATCTATGTTTTTTTATTTATTTATAAGATAGTGTTAAATACAAAATAACTATGTAAGGAGTGAATCCTTACAAAGTTATTTTGTATGTAACACTGTGTAAGGAGTTAAGCACAATCTTGCGTGTTTGCCTTTGAATAATGCTTCTCAATTTTAAATTAAAAAGATTATATAAAAATCATTCTGACTGTATTTATTTGTATTGTAGGTTGCAATGAATTGGATGAAAGGTTTGAAACCCATGGCCTTTTGTTTGGAGAGGGATTGTATATATATTTTGTTGTATACTTCTTTCAATAATCTATGTCCTTGTTTTCAACTTGCAGATAAATGTGAAATTCACAGGTAACAAATGACAGTTTCTTCCCGGATCTAGCAGTTATTACTTCTTCATGTACTCTATATGCTTTGATTAATATATTTTTTCAAGCTAGCATACCTTTTAGCTTTTACTTCCCTTTAACTGAAGTATGGTGACATGGATTATGTGAACCTCATCTCTTTTGTATATGTTTTTTTTAATTAAAAAAAATTACGCATGAGGTTTACCTTTTCTTTTATATATTGAAACTATCAATATGGTGTACAGTTATTTATTTGCTAGAAATCCATTTTGATAATAACGTTATAGATTGATTTTAACGTTTTCATTCTTTTTTTGTCTTTTATCGTCTTTTATTTTAAAACCAATTCATAAATATATTTCAGAATAATCAAAACAAAACATTAAATAAGTTGCAATTTCTTTTAATCATTTTGGCATGTATTTTAACAGCGCATTGTGTGGGTTTGTTACTAGTTATGATAAAGGGAGGTGTGTGGAAGAACACGAGGATGAGATCCTGAAGGAGGTGGTTGTGAAGTATGGGAAGACAGTGGGCTCGAATCTCTTCCCTCCTTGTTCGTAAGTCTGCAAAGCAGAGCAAGGCTCGCTGGTACGAGTGGCTCGATCCCTCCATCAAAAAGGTGCACTGTCTATCTTTGTCTCTATACACACATACATTATTTGTATTATGTCTATGTATGTGTGGTATATCGTGTTATAGGTTCTCTGGGTTGTTTTGTGTTTAATTGTGGATTTCGTTTGCGTGCTAAAGAGAATTGATCTTTGTATTTGATATTTTTGTGCTTAATTGTGTATGTTGACACTGAGAAAATCGAGGAAAAGTTTGGAAAATTTTAAATTTTAGATTTGGCTTAGGTTTACCATAAGAGGTTGACAATGAGTGTAACTTTCCTTTGGCACACATAAAAAGGTTTATTTAATACTACTTTTAAATCTTATTATGTTGGAGAATGTTGTTTGTTGGAAATCACCTTAGCAAGATGCCCAGGTAGTGATCTTCCAAACACCCAAGTCTAGAATGACTTGATAAAGAAATACAACAATCGAACACAGGCACAGAAAATCAAAGAATGAAAGAAGACAAACAATTTGTTATCGAGGTTCGGTAATGTGCCTATGTCCCCGTGAGTTCCTTCGAACTCTCTGCACTAAATCAAATGGTTCTTACAAGTTACAACAATCTCCTTCAAGAAACAACAAGTTCTTGAAGAAACCAAGAAGAGAAGAAAGGAAGAAGATGAGAACTAACAATGCTCTCTTTCTAATCTAGACTTCTCTCTCTTTTACAACCAGCCTTACTTACGAAGAGTCTCTCTTGTGTTTATCTCTCTCACACAATTCTCTCTTGTAATACAATTGATCTCAAAGTGTGTCTTGTATTCTTTCTATATTGTGTTTGTTGTGTCTAAAAATGAGGCTTGAGAACCCCTTTTATAGCCAACCACTTCTGGGACATTCTTGAGATTCAATCCTCACCCTTTGATCTTGATCGTCACTTAATCATGGCCCTTCATCACTTTCCTAAGTGAAGTGGTGCGTTTTAACCTTGCACCCACGCACTTAACAAGAGACTAAATCAAGTTGTCCATGTGTGCTTCAGTGTGCCTAGCACTTAGGCACTCAACAGGGGCACTGCAGTGCTAGGCAAAGCCACACTTTCAGCACCTTCTGGGCGCTGTGGTGCAGACTCTTCTCCAGACACCTCCTTGTTGGGAAGCTGCGGTGCTGAAGAGCAGCACCGCAGTGCACACTGATGCTGCCTGTGCACACACTTTCTCAGCTTGTGTGCTGAAGTGCACACACTAGTGTGCCTACCCTTACCTTGCTCTAAAGTGATGCACACACTTGTATGCAGTCTTCTAACTTGCTGAACTTTAATCCTCCAACTTTGGTTTAGACTTTAGCCATCTTTGAACCATGCTTGGACACGCTTGAACCTTAGACAAATACCAACAATCTCTACCTTTGTCTAAGTGTTCAAAAAACATGAACTGTTGTGCAGAGACCTTCGGGATCCAAACTCATCTTGAGTCATTAATTAACCAACTCCAATTCTAAGTAATCCAAGGCAATGATTGAACTTACTTAGAGGTAGAACTTTAGTACCCAAGTCCGCAGGATTTTCTTCCGTGGCAACCTTGTCTACATGGATGCATCATTTCGTAATATTTTCCCAAATAAAATGATACCGAACATCCATGTGCTTTGTCCTCTCATAGAACACTGGATTCTTACATAAGTGCAACGCACTTTGACTATCCGAAAATACCACAACCTGCTCATCCAGTACCTTCAACTCTTCCAACAACCCTTTGCACCACATAGCCTCCTTGATGGCTTCCGTAGCCGCTATGCATTCTGCCCCGGTTGTTATGAGTGCTACCACCGGCTGCCACTGAGCCTTCAAACACCTTAACAACCACTTCATCCTAAGCCAACGCTCTTTTCCGGGATTACTCACAAATTTGCTGAGAACACCCATTGCCTAAGAAACCCTTAACCAGTTTCTCTTCCTTTCCCGGATGATTCTCATCCCAAGGATCTTTTGTGTAAGGCTGAGATCCTTCCTCTCGAACTCCTCACTGAGTTGAGATGTAAACCTTTCCATCCTCTTCCCGCTGTTCCAAACCAACAGCCTATCAATGACATAGGTGAGGATACTCACCATCTTCTCCACCTTGTGTCCAGGTTAGAAAGTTTCTATGAAACCTATGTCTTCTCTTCTTGTGAACCCATTCGCCACTAGCCTAGTCTTATTCCGGATTTCATCTCTTGGAGGGTACCCTTCTTTGACCTTGTAAGTGCACTTACATTCCACAGCTTTCTGCTTTCCGGGAATTTTCACTAATTCCTAGAAGTTGTTCTTCCTCAAAGAATCCATTTCTTCCTCCATAGCCAGCTGCCACTTTGACGAATCCTTACACTCCATGGCATCCGTGTAAGTTTCTGGTTCAATCTTTCCTTCTCTCCAAGGAGCTGTTACATTAGCATTTGCAAACCCATATCTCAAATGTGGTCTAACCACCCTCAATCCCCGGTCTCTTGTGAGCTGGTAGTCATTTGCTGCATCAACCTCTTCTTGTTCATCCTCTTCTTAAGTTTCTTGAGCTTGGCCTTTATCCAATGGCTCGACCTGGTTCGAACCCTCTTGCCTCCTCTGCTCTACCTGAACCGAGTTCTCCTTGATGCGATGCTCCCCAACTTCCGGACTGATTTGCTCACTAACCCCTGCAGGGTTAGTTTTCTCCAAGTAGGGAAATAATAAATAATTAAAAATAACATCCCTACTTATAATTAGTTTCATGCCCTTCTTTTCTAAGGACCACAACCTATATCCCTTAACCCCATCACCATATCCTAGAAATACACATTTTTTAGATCTAGGGCTAAGTTTATCCTACTTTTGATATGCATATGCAGCACACCCAAAAGTTCTAAGGTTGCTTAATTCAGAGGGTTTTCCACTCCACATCTCCATGGGAGTCTTGAGCTCTATAGCTCTAGAAGGTGATCTATTTACCAAGTATGCAGCTGTAGCCACAGCTTCTCCCCAAAAATATTTTGGTAAATCGGATCCTATTAGCATGCACCTAACCTTTTCCATAAGGTTCTATTCATTCTTTCAGCAACTCCATTTTTCTTAGGTGTTTTTACAACCGTCCTATGCCTTAGAATGCCATTTAATTCACAGAATTTATCAAAATCCTTATTGCAAAATTCTAAGCCATTATCGGTTCGTAAAGCCTTAACTACCCTACCCGTTTAAGTTTCCAGCAATTTCTTCTACATAACAAATTTATTCAAGGCATCAGATTTATTCCTAAGCAAATAAACCAACACTCTTCTTGAATAATCATCAATTAAAGACAAAAAGTAAAAGTCACCTCCCTGTGTTGGTGTTCTTGCTGGTTCCCAAAGGTTCGAATGAATGTAGTCAAGGATCCCCTTAGATTTGTGCACTCCAGTGTTGAAGCTGACCCGGTGTTGCTTCCCAAGAATGCAACTCTTACAGAAATCCAGTTTCTCTGCTTTGTCTCCACCAAGTATACCTTTCTTGCTAAGAACTTGCAGGCCTTTTTCACTTATGTGTCCCAAGTGAGTGTGCCAAAGAGCTACCTTGTCCATCTCAGCCATCAAGCTTGCTGCTTAATCATTGATTTTTGTTTCTCCGATCATCTCATAGAGTCCATCATTTCTTGCTGCCTTGATCACTACCAAAGATCTCTTGGCCACCTTGATCTTTCCTCCCTCTACTTTGCATGTATACCCCATGGAATCCAGCTGCCCCAATGAGATCAAATTCCTCTTCAAATCTGAAAGATACCTTACATTTCGCAGCAGCCTTGTGACTCCATCAAACATCCTCAATTGGATGTCTCCAATCCCTCTTACTTGGCAAGAATCATCATTCCCCAAGAAGACCCTTCCATCATTGATCTTCTTGAAATTCTTGAACCATTTCTTGTGATGGCACATATGGTAAGTGCACCCGGAATCAAAAATCCACTTTCCACTACTTTGCCTCCTGCTCACATTTGAGCACACAACAAGAACATCAACTTGCTATTCTCCTTTGGCAACCGAAGCCTCTCTATTGTTGGTATGACTTCTCCTCTCATCCTATATCCTCTTCTTGCAATCTTTCTTGAAATGGCACTCCTTATTGCAGTAGAAGCATCTCATTTCTCCTCCAAGTCTTGTCTTGGAATGAGATCTCCTATGGTTCTGCCCTCTATCTCTTGATTTCTCCAAGTAGTTGTCATGGTCGCTACTGCCATTCTGAGTTGCTGGCCTTCCTCTTACGAACAACCTATCACCACTTGATGTCTCCTTCATCTTGGGTTTGAAATCATGTGCCCTTATGGCATTGATCACAATCTCCTTTGTCAAAGAATCCCTTCCATACTCAATAGCATTAATCAAATTAGCAAAGCAATCAGGAAGTGAATTTAACAAAATAATAGTCAATTGTTCATCCGGAAAAGTAATGCTACAGCTATTCATATCTTGAACTAGCTTGTTAAAGACATCAAGATTATCTTACAACTCTTAACTAGGATCCATTTTAAAAGTAAAGATTCTTTTAAGAAGATATATCTTGTTAGGGAGAGTTTTGGTAAGAAACAACTCATCTAGTTTCTTCCATATGACAGTCGGATCCTCCGAGTCTCCGCACTCTCTTGTGACACTATCCGACATGTGCAAGAAAATGGTGTTGTAAGCCATCTTCTTCATCTCGGTCCGCTAGTCCTCCATGACACTTGCTGGAAAAACATTATTTTCTCCAAGAGCTAAGTCCACTTTCTGTAGCATTAGAACCGCCTTGATCTTTCGATTCCAAAGGGCAAAATCCCCCTTTCCATCAAACTTCTCAACACAGAAATTTGAAGCCATCTTTGCGGACAAGATCCCAGATTTATGCACTACCCACAAATGTTTTCTTCAACCTCAAGAACACAGATCGAAGATGGATCTTAACACCGTTCTTGAATCAACCTTCAAGAACACGATCAGATCTTGATCTTTATACCGTTCTTGAATCACCCAAGAAGTTGATCTTTGATTCTTGGAGTCTTGGCTTCGTCACCTTCTTGTTCTTGCTCTGATACCTAGTTGTGCTTGCTCTGATACCACCTTACCAAGTTCTGATACCACTATTGGAAATCACCTTAGCAAGATGTCCAGGTGGTGATCTTGCAAACACCTAAGTCTAGAATGACTTGTATAAAGAAATACAACAATCAAACACAGGAACAAAAAATCAAAGAATGAAAGAAGACAAGCAATTTGTTATCGAGGTTCAGCAATGTGCCTATGTCCCCATGAGTTCCTCTGAACTCTCTGCACTAAATCAAATGGTTCTTACAAGTTACAGCAATCCCCTTCAAGAAACAACAAGTTCTTGAAGAAACCAAGAAGAGAATAAAGGAAAAAGATGAGAACTAACAATGCTCTCTTTCTAATCTAGACTTCTCTCTCTTTTACAACCAGCATTACTTACAAAAAATCCCTCGTGTTTATCTTTCTCACACAATTCTCTCTTGTAATACAATTGATCTCAAAGTGTGTCTTGTGTTCTCTCTATATTGTATTTGTTGTGTCTAAAAATGAGGCTTGAGAACCCCTTTTATAGCCATCCACTTCTTGGACATTCTTGATATTCAATCTTCACCCTTTGATCTTGATCATCACTTAATCATGGCCCTTCATCACTTTTCTAAGTGAAGTGGTGTGTTTTAACCTTGCACCCACGCACTTAACAAGAGACTAAATCAAGTTGTCCATGTGTGCTTCGGTGTGCCTAGCACCTAGGCACTTAACAGGGGTACCACGGGGCTAGGCAAAACCACACTTTCAGCACCTTCTGGGCGCTGCAGTGTTGACTCTTCTCCAAACACCTCCTTGCTGGGTGCTGCAGTGCTGAAGAGCAGCACCGCGGTGCACACTGATGTTGCCTATGCGCACACTTTCTCAGCTTGTGTGCTGAAGTGCACACACTAGTGTGCCTACCCTTACCTTGCTCCAAAGTGATGCATACACTTGTATGCAGTCTTCTAACTTACTGAACTTTAATCCTCCAACTTTGGTTTAGACTTTAACCATCTTTGAACCATGCTTGGACACGTTTGAACCTTAGACAAATACCAACATTGTTCTATACGTCTATGGCTTTAATTCTACATCCTCCTCTCGTGTCCACGCAGTGGAGAAATATAGCCCTCATTGTTGGCTGTACTCCATTCCAGTGCTTTCAATGGTACGAGAAACTCCTTGACGCAGCCTTGTGTTAAGGATGAGAACTATGAAGCAGCATATGATCCATAAAAATTGCGACCTGGTGAGATTGACCCAAACCCACAATCAAAGCCTGTGTGCCTAGATATTGTTGATATGGATGAGAATGAGAAAGAAATGCTTTCTGAAGCACGAGCTCGACTGATGAAAACTAGGGGCTAGAAGGCAAAAAGGAAAGCAAGGGAGAAGCAGCTTGAAGAGTCAAGGAAACTTGCTTCTTTGCGGAAAAGGAGGGAACTAAAGGCTGTTGGATTTGCCATTAGGCAACATAAGAGGAAAAGGAAGGGAATCAACTATAAAGCGGAAATCCCATTTGAGAAGAGGCCTCCTCCAAGCTTTTTTGATGTTGCTGATGAAGATGGGCCAAGGGAACAAGTTAAGTTTCCAAATACCATTGAAGAGCTCGAGGGCAAAAGAAGGGATTAAATTACTTTTATTAAGATATTCATTTTAAGCCCCGAGACTGCCTCAAAACAAAGAACACACCAAAGGTGTGAATTTGAAAGTTTCTGCCCCACAAAAAATGATAGTGTCATTGGCAAAGAGAAGATGTGACCTTCTCACTATTTTTATATTTAAAGTCACTCAAAAGCCCCTTGTCAACCGCTTTCACCAACATTTTGCTAAAAGCTTTCATAACCAAAGTGGACAAAAAGGAAGGTAAATGATCCTCTTGCCTAAGACCTCATGAGGCTTTGAAGAATTTGGACGGACAACTATTAACAAGGATAGAAAAGAAGTCGAAGAGATACATTTGTGAATTCACTTGCTCCATTTGTTTCCAAAATCCTTTTTTTTTTCACTAAATAAATCACATAGCCCCAACAAACATGATCATAGGCTTTTTTCATATTAAATTTACAAATTGCTCCTTCTGTTCTATCTTTTAGATGGGCATCCATAATTTCATTAGCTACCAAAGCGGCATCCAAGATTTGCCTACCCTCAATAGAAGTATTGTGATGAGGGCTCACCATTTTTCGGATCACTCTGTTCAATCTACAAGTGAAAACTTTCGAAATAAGCATTTTAGATTGTTTAACTTTTTCTAAGATGTTTTTTTCTTAAGCTTACTCATTAATTGTTAGAATATTATATCATTCATTATATCTTAAAATGTTTTTTTTTTCTTAAGCTCACTCAATTGTCCAACTCACCCAACCACCTTTTTAGACAATGCAAAACACATTTATGGCAAATACGACAAATAATGTTTCATCATTTTAAAAACATGTAGATTTCAAAATCTAAATAATTTAATAAAAATTTAAACAATCTAAAATTGTAACGTTTAGACTAGCATTAGTGTAATTTTTTTCTTATAAAAAATTGTGAAATAAAACTTATAATACACATAGATGTGGATTATGAAGTGGTTTCCACTAAATTTCAAATTTTAAGAATTTCAAGCTTACAAATCGCTCCACCTGTTCCATCTTTTAGATGGGCATCCATAACTTCATTAGCTACTAAAACAGCATTCAAGATTTGCCTACCCTCAATAAAAGCATTTTGATGAGGATTCACCACTTTTTGGATCACTCTCTTTAATATAGAAGTGAGAACTTTTGAAATAAGTATTTTAGATTGTTTAACTTTTTGTAAAACGTTTTTTCTTAAGTTTACTCATTATATTATATCATTTATTATATCTCAAAATGTTTTTTTCTTAAGCTCACTCAATTGTCCAAGTGACCCAACCACTTTTTTAGACAATGCGAAACACATTTATGGTGGACACAGACAAATAATGTTTCATCGTTTTAAAAACATGTAGACTTCAAAATCTAAATAATCTAATAAAATTTTAAACACTCTTAAATTGTAACGTTTAGACTAACATTAGTGTAACTCTTTTCCTATAAAAAAAATTTGTGAAATAAAACCTACAATACATATAGATGTAGATTATGAAGTGGTTTTCACTAAATTTCAATTTTTAAGAAGTTTAAATTCATATAAAAAATAATGTATTGCAATCTTTATTTTACAGTTTTTAACGGTGAAGATGCCGCACTTTTTGAACGAAGTTTTGTAATCGACAATAATGAATGCTCCCTGCATATTTTTTTCTTCATTTTTAGCTTGACTAGGTGGTTATATTTTCGCCAAATAATTTGTGGCTAAGAATTAAATTACATGCTCTACTGTACGCATCTTTAAAATTCCATCACAAAGTGAAATAATCAGATATATATATATATATATATATATATATATATATATATCATATGAAAGCTTATAAATAATGAAAATATTAAAATAAAATAAAAACTTTCCTTTTTTGGACGTGTAATCAACAGGGATGGACTTGAGCTTGGTACAATATCACTTTTTGAAAGTGATAATTGAGGGCGACTGCTTTTACATTAAAGATAAACAAAACGTGGGCGGCCTCAGCAAAATAGGTAGAGTAGTCAATTTTTCATGGAATGTAAGTTTGCCTTCACAATTTTGTTAATATAGAAAAAAAATCCAGTATCAAATATTTTTTTTATAAAAAATTTATCGTGAAAACAGACTTATCTCTCGTGAACTTCATATATAGAAATAGTGAGAAGGCAAATGATCCCTTTGCCTAAGATCCTACTAGGCTTTAAAAAATTTGGAGGGACAACTATTAACAAAGATAAAAAAAGAGATCGAAGAGATACATTTGTAAATTCACTTGCACCATTTATCTCCAAAACTCGTTTTTTTTTTCAATAAGTAAATCACATAGCCCCAATAAACATGATCATAGGGTTTTTCCATATTAAGCTTACAAATCACTCCTCCTATTCCATCTTTTAGATGGGCATCTATAACTTCATTAGCTACCAAAGTGGTATCCAAGATTTGCCTACTCTCAAGAAAAATATTTTGACGAGGGCTCATTACTTTTCGGATCACTGAGAACTTTCGAAATAAGCTTATAAATACACCCCACAAGACTAATAGGTAAGAAATCTTTGACATTAGAAGCACCCATTTTGTTTGGAACAAGAACAATAAAAGTTGCTTTAAGACATCCCACAACTTCCTTGACGAATGGAACTCTTAAAATTTCCCTTTTTTGAAGGGTGAGGGTTAGAAACGAATTTCCTCTTTTGAGGCTCAAAAGCTCAACAACATCAATCTTCCTTATTTGTTTCCAATACTCACGTAAGGAGAAAATCCTATATCTACACACCCATAAAGGAAAATACTGCGGTAGTTTTGGGTAGGTTAGAGAAGACAATATCATGAGTCTTCATCATTTCTCTAGCCATCTCTGCTGATGATATAACAAGAGTCGGAGATTGGCCTAAGTGTAAGAGCATTAGAGGACCATACTTGTTAGAGAGAGCGATGAGGGAGTCTCCGTAGTGGGTGAATGTTGCCGATTATTGGTAGCTTTGGTGGGGATGGAGGTAGATTGAGTTTGCTCTGAGTTTAAACGAATATGCAAGGAAGAAGATCAAGACAAGGGAAGAGAGGAAAAAGGGATTCAAAAGTGAGGTTCTCTGCAGCTGTTGCCATAGTTGATCCAACAATGGTAGCAAAGCCATTTACTACCAATTTCTGAACAATTAATCTAATATATAATATACTATCCCGGGACAAGCATTAATTGTTTAACTTTTTCTAAAATGTTTTTTTTCTTAAGCTCACTCAATTGTCCGACTCACGCAATCACCGTTTTAGACAATGTGAAACATATTTATGGTAGACACAATAAATAATGTTTCATCATTTTAAAAATATATAGATTTTAAAATATAAATAATCTAATAAAATTTTAAACAATCTAAAATTGTAACGTTTAGACTAACATTAGTGTAACTCTTTTTTTATAAAAAATTATGAAATAAAACTTATAATAAAATAGTTTCTATTAAATAATGTATTACAATCTTTATTTTACAGTTTTTTACTGTAAAAATGTCACACTCTTTAGATACAGTTTATATGACTCCATGTTATTTTAGCCGTTAGCTTTAATCTTTTGTAACCGACAATAATGAGTGCTCCCTGCATATTTTTTTCTTTATATTTAGCTTGTCTAGGTGGTTATGTTTTCGCCAAATAATTTGTGCCTAAGAATTAAATTACATGCTCTACCGTACGCATCTTTAAAATTTCATCACAAAAGTGAAATATATATATATATATATTATAAATAATGAAAATCTTTAAAAAAAAGTCTATGTAATCAACGGGGACGGATAAGCGGATGGATTTGAGATCGGTACAATATCACTTTTTGAAAGTGATAATTGAGGGCGACTGCTTTTACATTAAAGATAAACAAAACATGGGCGGCCTCAGCAAAATAGGAAGGGTAGTCAATTTTTCATGGAAGGTAAGCTTGCTTTCACACATTTGTTAATATAGAAAAAAAAATTAGTATTAAATAATTTTTTTATAAAACATTTGTTGTGAAAACAAACTTATCTTCTGTGAAAATAAACATACCTTAAGTGATATAATATCTTATAATAATTGTATAACAACAATAATTATATAAAAAACCGCGTTGTTAATAAGAGAAATAAAGCCGCATAATAATTTAATTTTTTTTTATAAATATCATTCAGTTTTTTTATTTTAATTCAGAATTCACTCGATATATACATATCCTTCACAATAAGACAAAGAGGAAAATACAAAAAAAAAAAAGTATTCAATAAGAGAATTATTTGCTATATGCATAATCTTTGTAATCTTTCCTTACTGGTAAAGAATTTCTCTATTGTTCTCGTGGAGTAAATTTTATAAGCCGAATCATATAAATACTTTATTTTTTTATTATTATTATTTTTGAAGTTCTTTAGTGCTCATCAGCTTTCTTTTGTGCAAAAACGTAAAAATATTTTTTGCAATTACCAAAATTTTTCAAAAGCACATTCTTTATTTTTTACTCAAAATTTCTATATCTACAATATTTTCTCACCACTAAAATTTAGAAAGGCAAAAAACTATTGTGCGATTTTTATGAGTAAGTCCATAACATCTAATCTAACATATAATATACTAGCCCAGAACAAGCATTAATTGTTTAACTTTTCCTAAAATGTTTTTTATTTAGCTCAATCATCATTTGGTAGATTATTTTATATTCATTATTTCTGAAAATGTTTTTTCTTTTGCTCACTTAATTGTTCTCCACCGAATTGGTGACCCTATTTTTAGACAATGCCAAACACATGTATGGGAGAGACAAATAATGTTTCACCATTTTAAAAACATAGATTTCAAAATCTAAATAATTTAATTAGTTTTAAGTGTAGCTCTTTAAAAAAAAAAAAAAATTGTGATGTAAAACCGTAATGCATATAGATGTGGATTATAGGTAGTTTTGATTAAACCTCAAATTTATATAAAAATTAGTGTTTTTATTTTTTGGATTAGGATTCTCTCCGGTAATTTGGGAAAAATTTTCTCCTAAGTGCAATATTGGATGAAATACCACGTTAACACTATGGATGATGAATATATATCATATGGAAGTTTGTAATTAATGAAAATATTAAGAAAACATACTTTTTTTTCTCGATGTATTCAACATGGACAAACAAGGGGATGGATTTGAGGAAAAATTCTTGTTTGCATTAGGTGAAAATTTGATTGGCAATTTTTGAAAACTTCACTGATAATGTTAATTGAGTATGTACGAAAGTTATTAGTGAAATTCTAAGAAATTACCGATCAAGTTTTCACTAAACACAAAAATCTTATTTTGCATCCTGCATAACAAATATCTCTCTGATTTGAGGATGGTACAATATTGAACGATTCAAGACCTGTCAATTATACGAATTATAAACAGAAATAAAAGAAGACAAGATTTACCCAAGAATAAGGTTATGTTTTGCCAAAAGTTTTTTATTATCAACCTCACAAATCTCTCTTTCAATGTATATAAAAAATATTTATATGCAACTTAAAACATCTTAATTAATACCTAATTAGGTTTCCGTTTTGCTGCAGAACTACGACTCTTCATGGGCTCAAGCCCAAACCACCAAGCAAAAAATCAAGCCTAATTCATGTACATGGCCTAAGACTCTATGTTCTTCTCGTATTCCACTGATCTAATCCCGTGAAGTATGCATCAATTTTAACAATTATCACTTTTGAAAGATATGCAGTAGTTAAATTTTGGATTTTATACCTATATTGATGTTATCAATGAAGTTCTTTAATATTATCAATGGAGAGAGGAAACAATGGAAGAGAGATGGCTGGGGAAACATAAAATCCTATCGAAGAGTAGCTACTTAGTAGAATTGCGATTTCCTCCATTAGAAAATTGGTTAGGAATAAGAGAGAAATAGAAGAAGAAATGATGAAGAAGACCAAGAGTGTGGTTATTTGAATATGAAGAGAATAGATAAGAACCCTTCCACAAATACAGAGAACCAATTCTGCATTCTCTGAAGTCAAAATGTAATGCCTATAGAAGCAGAGAAAGCCAAACCTTGAAAATGGGAAGAAGCCGCTTAGCAGACTCTTGGAGGGTTGTCCTACTTCACATATATAATTTAGATTTGGGTAAATTATGTAGGTTTTATTATTGAGGTTTGGGTCTAATTTCAGGTTCATCCCTGCATTTTACGAAGAAAAAAACTGTATGATAAAGTTGAGCATACTAACCATTTTATCATGGTTGCTTAGCATAAAATAGAAGAAGAAAGAAAGTGCTTTAATGGAACCATGACTATTAATAGGTATTTATTAATATTTTTCCTGATAATGAATATTGAAATAATAATTTAAAATTTTAAAAATTAATTAATTAATTTTTCAATGTAAAAAACCAAATTCAAAATAACGAGGCTCAAAAGAAATCCAAAAAAATAGTATGAATTTTAAATCTTAGTTTTTATGTTTAACCTAAACAATGGTAGTAAAGCCACGTACCTTTATTTACAAATCAAGTTTTACACACAAAAATAAAAATTGGAGCTTAATGGTTCCGATCGTTGGGAGCCCCAACCACATATTCACATGATAATGAGTTTGAATCAGAATGGTAGTAAAGCCAATTCATTTACGCCTCAAGTTTTACCCTCATGAAAATAAAAAATAGAGCAACGGTTTCAACCTCAACGCTTTGATATCGTTTGTAATACCACTAATTCAAATTGCTTTTGGATTCATAGAGTTTATATATATCAAAATCTTTTCAATTGCACTATCGATGTTAGATGTGCGTTGTCACATTTAACAATAAAAATGACTAAATCCATGAACTAAAGAACTTGAGCCACAATACATTTTGCCATTTAGTGACAAATAATATAAATTCAAGGAGGTGAAATTCTTGTATAGGACTTGGAAGACAAGTTATCATGTCTCTCACCTTTTTTATGGCGTATTTAGCATTCTCCATTTAAAGTACTAAGAAATGCTTTAATTCATATAACATTTTTTTTTTATTTCAAAGGAG
Organism: Bretschneidera sinensis; assembly: GCA_023935145.1. Lineage (NCBI taxonomy): Eukaryota > Viridiplantae > Streptophyta > Magnoliopsida > Brassicales > Akaniaceae > Bretschneidera > Bretschneidera sinensis. Next base: position 139,241,935 of record CM043699.1, read on the forward strand.
ACCCATTGGCTCTAATGGGGGAGGTGGTCCTCTCGTAGTACTCTTTATCCCTTTCATCTTTGATATGAGTGTAGTTTGATCCCTGATATTTGTGTGATGACAAGTGGCACTACAAAAAAAGCTAGCAGCTACCTCAACTCTTTATCATCTTCAAACACAGGTTATCAAAACGGACAGCAAGTCTCCTCTGAAGTCTTGACTTCTGTGGGAGTGGGAGTCTTGTTGATTTCTACTATACAGTGTGGTTTTGAGGTTCAGTTGTGCAGGTTTCCTTGGGTTATTTGCGTTTGTGGCTTCCTTGCTGTGTATCTACTGTCTTCTCTCATCTCTAAGATTCATAGAGAAGCAACAGAAAAGAACAAATGAGTATAACACTTACGAGCAAAGCAATAGATTCTCTCATCTCTAAGATTCATAGAGAAGCAACAGAAAAGAACAAATGAGTATAACACTTACGAGCAAAGCAATAGATTGTTTACATATGAAAAGGAATGCACAGTTGGTACAAGACAAAAGGTGTTTCTTCTCAATAGCTTTCAGAACAACTTGTTCCCTCACAAATTGAAGGGCCTACACCCTTCTTTCAAGTATAATTTGAAATTTCATACTTAGCTTTCAGATCAAGTTGTTCCCTCACAACTTAGTTTATGATGTTAGTAAAGGCACACTAGTTTGACATTTCAAGTATGATTTGAAATTTAACAAATTTCAATTATACGGTGTAGCGCTGCACCATATAAGCCAAACCAAATTTGAATAATTTAATAGAATGTAGGTAATTGCTTGCCTGTTCATAAATGATCATTAGATATCAAAATGAGGATTGGTTCCATAAGTATTTTTCATAACAGCTCTTAAGGTAATAATATCATCTTATAATTAAACAACAAGCTCATAAGTTTCAAGGATAACAAAGCCAAGAAGCTCCTTCTTGTATCAAGGAGAGTACAATATTGGTACAAGATGAAGAGGAACTTTCTTGTGAACAGCTAGCCCATAAGTTTCATTCATATCCAAGTTCTCTTCAACTCCACCGTTGGGCAACCTCCAGTCAAACCAATATAAGAGATTGGCGATGATATACTCAGCTGAAACAATCCCGAAAGTCATCCCTGGGCATTGCCTTCTCCCACCACCAAATGGTATGAATTGGAAGTCTTGCCCTTTGTAGTCAATTGAGTTGTTTTCAAACCTCTCCGGTAAGAACTCTTGCGGCCTGTCCCAAAATCTAGGGTCGGTTTGTATTGACAAAGCATTGACAAGCACAGTTGTTTTGGGAGGGATATCGTATCCTCCCAATTTGACACTTGCGGATGTTTCTCGAGCAACCAGTAGAGGAGGGTGTAATCTTAAGGTCTCTTTAATGATGCATTTCAAGTAGGTCATATGATTAATATCATTCACTTCAAGCTTTGATTTCTTCCCTACCACTCTTCTTACCTCTTCTTGAGCTTTCCTCTTAACGTTTGGATTCTTCATTAGCTCTGCCATTGCCCATTCCAGTACTGTTGATGTGATCTCTGTTCCTGCAAAAAACATGTCCTGAAATAAACATGAAAGAATTAGCCATGATGCAATACTCAAAGATGCGTGCACACACATAAGCAATCATAAAGATTGAGACTCACCAGCAAGATTGCCTTGATATTATCCTGAGTGAGCTGAATGTCAAGCAAGCCACTACTTTGAAGTTGGAGCAGAATATGCACAAAATCCTTTTTCTCAGACAGTTCATCACCACTTTCTTTCGAAAGCTTATGCTCTTCAATCACTTGATGGAGAAAAATGTTTAATGCTCTTGAAGTTGCTTTCAAGCGCGCAACAAAACCAGTTAAAACATCCACCCAACTTAAATAAGGAAACATATCACCGAAACTAAATTCTTTAAATTGCACCATCACCTTTCTTGTTAGCTTGGCTAACTCTCTCTTGCCATCTTCTTCAGCCTTTCTGCCAATAACACATCTACACACTATGTTGCTCGAAAGTTCTTGCAGCATATCACTCAGATTAACAAAAGTTCCAGTCAGGCATGCATATCTTATCCTATCAATCGATGCTGCAACTTCCTCTTCCCTCACCAGCTGAAACGAATTCACTCTCTTGAGGCTCAAAAGCTCAGTAACACTAATCCTCTTTATTTGTTTCCAGTACTCACCGTAAAGAGAAAAAGCTATATCTACACACCCATAAAGGAAGATATTTGTAGCTGTGGTTTTGGGTCGGTTAGAGAAGACAATATCATGAGTCTTCATAATTTCTCTAGCCATCTCTGCTGATGATATAACAAGAGTCGGAGCTTGGCCCAAGTGTAAGAGCATTAGAGGACCATACTTGTTAGAGAGAGCTTGGAGAGAGCGGTGAGGGAGTGTCCCTAGTTGGTGAAGGTTGCCGATTATTGGTAGCTTTGGTGGGGATGGAGGTAGATTGAGTTTGCTCCCTATGGTGAGTTTAAGCGAATGTGCAAGGAAGAAGATCAAGACAATGGAAACGAGGAAAAAGGAATTCAAAAGTGAGGTTCTATGCAGCTGTTGCCACAGTTGATCCAACAATGGTATTAAAGCCATGTTCATTTATACCTCAAGTTCTTAACATCTAATCTAATATATATATATATATACACACACACACAAACCCAAAGCACTCTCGTTCTATGATTTTTCCTTTTGTTTTCAAAATTGATTAAAATAGAGATTAATGGTGGGTGAAAAGCTATGTAGATAAAGACATATCAAGTGAGTCATATTAGGGGGTTACAAAACAGTTATCCAATGTTTTGAAGTCTGAACTTTTAATGAGGGGAGAGTAGAAAGAGAGAATAAGAATTGGACCCCGGATGAAAAAAAAAGACTTTTTACCCCATTTAATATATCATTTATTATATTTTAAATTGTTGCTTTTTTTGATAAGTTCATTTACACCCCAAAGAGTTATATTTTTTTCTTTTCAAATAAGTTGAAAGAAAGATTAATTAGTGGCCAGTGAGAAGTTATGTGAATAAAAACAAATCAGGTAGGTCGAGGTTTAAAATAATTATTTAATATTTTGAAGTTTTATTTCAATTGTGGAGAGAATAAAGAGAAAGAATCGAGTGAACTTGAAAGATAAAATAATCAAAGAAAAAAGACCTTTTAACCTTATTAATATATCATTTATTTTATCTTAAATTGTTTTTTTGGCAAGTTCATTTATTCTAGCCCTAAGTATGAACATTGTATTACTTTTTGTTTTGTTTTCCAAATAGGTTAAAAGAGAGGTTAATGGTCAATGGAGAGTGGGGAGTTACATGAATAAAGACATATCACGTGAATCGTTTTTGGAATTTGTAAAACGGCTATGTAATGTTTTGAAGTTTTATTTTTTAGTTGGGGAGAGAAGAAAGAGAAAGAATTGGAACTAGTGGACCTAATGGGTAAAATTATCAAAAGGGCAAAAACTTTTTAACCTCATTAACATTTAATTTTTTTCCACACCAAAAACCTTTCCAAACTTTAATTAAGTATAATTAACTATACAAGATATGTATTTTTTTACATATTTGGACAGGGGGTGAGAGGTCATATCGGCCTCAAGAAAAACGACATTAAGTATAGAGATCAACTCATTTATTGTAAAAAAAAAAAAATTGTGAAATAAAATACGCAGAATACATCAATTTTGATTATAAAGTGATACTCACTACATCTGAAAATTTACATGATCTTTTTTACTTATGGAGTCGTTTTCCATTGAGTTTGTAGAGATTAACTTGCCCAATGAGTTTATAAACCAGAATTTCTTCTTATATATCGTGGTTCGACACTGGTGTGGTTATCGATGTTGTTTTAGCACTTTAGTCTTAACTTTTTGTAACTTACTGAATTAAAAAAAAAAAAAAAAAAGCAAACACCACCTTTTATAATTGACAAAAATGAATGCTCTCTCCATATTCGTTTCTTCCTTTTTAGCGCTTCATGTGTGCCACTACCAGAATCCACAATTCTCCACACGCAACACCACAGCATATCAAGATCTTTCTCACTGTATAAAGCCCCTATGAAAACCCAACCATTTTCGTGGTTTTTTTTAAAGATTTTGTGAAAGATTTTTGAAAGATTTTGGTGAGGACATATAATCTTCATCTGCTACAGATCCGTGGAGTGTTGTTCATTTGCTCTCTAGCTCTTCATAGGTTGTGACAAGTTTGTCAAAAAAAATTCATGATTCTAATTCATAAATTCATTCAAATCCTAAAAAATAAGTGAATTTGAAATTTACAAAAGAAAGAAAATTAATTATTTTAAATTCACAAGTTTTTTAGAATTAAATAAATTCATGAAATTGCAATCCTTAAATTTTGAATCTCATCATAAATTTTTAAATAAATTAAATTTAAAATACAAATATTTATGAATACCCAAACGAAACGTAAATGAAAATCTAATCCATAGAGATGATCATGTTTGGTAGCCCAATTTAAGTTGGGCAACTTAAATTTAGTAATGATCTGTACTTTAGTTAAGCAAGTAGTTTTACCAATTTAACCCCGATTTGTCTTAAAATTACAGTGGTTATGTAAGCTGATAGCCTAAAGGCTGTACACCCACATCAATTTCAATGCTATTTTAATTTATTTTTATTTTAAAACAATCATCCAAACTTGGCTTAAGTTATTATTTTTTGGTATGTTAAACAGGGAAGGGAGAAGACTTTTGTTTGAGCATGGCTATTCCAAATTCGTATTTTGGTTGTTCAATTGCTTAGCAACTTGTATGTTGGATACTCTACTGTTGTGGGTGCAGAATTAGGTGGCAAAGTTAGAAATGCGATCACATTACTGTCAAATATTACTTAAGTTACTTTTAAATAGTATCTAATTTTTTGTTGAATGGTATTTTTATCAAAGTAACATGAGCATCATTTTAAGTACGATAAAATGATTTTTTTTATCACCAAATGATCAAATACAAGGTATTTCAATTGCTTTTCTTTATTATTTTTTTTTTGTCTAATAATGGTGGCCTCCATAACAGGCATCTCATCTCATATCCTCTCATTTTTAATTATAGGTGAGATTTGATTTTAGATATTTAATTCCATCCCCTTTTTTGTGTAATAATGTTTGGAAAGTCTCATTTTATTTGTTTATTTTGAAAAATCTAAATTAAATTTTACTTAAAAATTTTAAATCATTTGTAATTTTAGGTTTCTTAGAAGATTTCACCATTAAGTCTAAGAATTAAATAATGGTATTTCTAGAAGACTTCAAAATTTGTTTATTGTCGTTCTTTTTGTTTTATTTTCGCAATTAAACTTACAATAATGCTCCTAACTAAATTACATTCTCAAAAACATCTAACTTTAGTTAAAAACATTATTATAAATTGAACAAATAAAATCAGTGTCAATAACAATCTTTGAAATGCAAATAACAATATGAAAAATAGGTTATAATTTGATGAGACTCAGTAGTAATTATTATGTCTCCTTATAAAAGCATTGTTTGGGTTTGTATTAAAGATAACTTAAAACATTCAATTTAAAATGGTTCAAGACAATTTTTGTCTTGAATCACTTTAAATTGTATTTAATGCAAACTTAAAATACCAAAATTGGGTTTTCCATACATACCGATATATATGAGATGGATTGAATATTTAGAAAAGGAAAAAAAAACAGTTTATTAATTACTACTCCAAGCTAATTAATGTCAATCAAGAACATCGGTAGTGATATAAAAGCATCATATAGTTAACAATTTAACATGCAACAGCATAATAAAAAAAATAAAGAACAAATACACAACTCTTGAAATAAATCATTGAATTTCATTGTTTACAACAAATGGTACAATCGAGTACTTCATACATACAAATGAATTGATCAGCAATCCATTTATTATTGACAAAAACAATGTGTTGAAACTTGAAATGTTCATACAAATTAACGTTCTAAGAAGTTTTATTTGCCTTCCTTAAATGCAGTCCAAAGTTATTCTTTGTTACAATTCAAACCGATGAATCAAGAGAAATAACAGTGCATGACTTAGTAGCCTTTAGGAGGTGGTGGCGAGGTGTAATAGTAAGGAGATGATTTCTGATAGTGAGATGGTGGTGGTGGAGACTTGTAAATGTATGGAGGAGGTGGTGATGGAGATGGTGGCAGTGGGGACTTGTAAACATAGGGAGGAGGCGGCGATGGTGAAGGTGGTGGTGGTGGTGGAGACTTGTAAACATAGGGTGGAGGTGGAGATGGCGATGGGGGTGGCGGTGACTTGTAGACATATGGTGGAGGTGGTGAAGGAGAGGGTGGTGGTGGGGACTTATAAACATAAGGAGGAGGTGGTGATGGTGAAGGGGGTGGTGGTGACTTGTAGACGTATGGAGGAGGTGGAGAAGGAGATGGAGGGGGTGGTGATTTATAGTAGTAAGGTGGTGGAGGAGAATGCTTTGGTGGTGATGGGGAAGGAGGAGGTGGAGACTTATAGATATAAGGAGGAGGTGGTGATGGTGATGCTAGAGGTGGGGATTTGTAGACATATGGAGGAGGAGGTGATGGAGATGGAGGGGGTGGTGACTTATAAACATATGGAGGAGGTGATGATGGAGATGGAGGGGGTGGTGATTTATAGTAGTAAGGTGGTGGGGGAGAATGCTTTGGTGGTGGAGGTGACTTGTAGTAGTAAGGAGGGTGTTTTACATACTTTGGTGGCGGTGGTGATTTATAATAGTAAGGTGGTAGAGGAGAATGCTTTGGTGGTGGAGGTGACTTGTAGTAGTAAGGAGGGTGCTTTACATACTTTGGTGGTGGTGGTGGTGATTTATAATAGTAAGGTGGTGGAGAAGAATGCTTTGGTGGTGGAGGTGTCTTGTAGTAGTAAGGAGGGTGCTTTACATACTTTGGTGGTGGTGGTGATTTATAATAGTAAGGAGGGTGGCTTACATGCTTTGGTGGTGGCGGCGGCGACTTGTAAATGTATGGAGGGTGCCCTACATGCTTTGGTGGTGGTGGTGGTGATTTGTAATTGTAAGGTGGTGATTTGTAGTAATGTTGAGGGTGTTTTGGTGGTGGTGGTGGTGAAGCATAAATGTAAGGCTTAAAATCAGCAACCGCAGCAGTTGCCATGAAGCAAAATGCTATTGCATAAACAAGATGAGGCAAGTGCCCCATTTCCTGTAATTGAAGTTCTCTGTTCAATGAGCTACTATTGTATTTTTTGTGACTTGCATGTTAATGTTGGGTACTAGCCCTTTATATAGTACTCTCTTCAATCATTTGTGACAATGATATGAATCTTTAATGCACATCACAGCCTGGATCAAAGCTCTCTTTAATTGACCCAAATCTCACGTTTTGTAGGTCTTCTTGTTTATTTCAACTTGTGATTGGTGGTTTCCCACTAAGGTTATCAAAATTTTGTTCATAATGGGGGCCATGAACAAGTCAAGATAAGGCACTTTTTTATGTTCTGTGAAAAACGCGTTTGAACTTTGAAACAGACAGGCTAAATATTTGACAAAAAGGACAGTAATGTGATGGGAGGAAAGGAGAGTGTGAGAACATGTATAGAAAGTCAAAATGCAAGTTAATTTGTTTTATGAAATATGTACCTGCTGTGAGATTATAGGCTCTTAAAATTATTGTAAATGGCTAAAATATTGCTGTGTCAAAGTTTTGGGTTAGGTAATGATTTTTTTTCAATTTAATTTTGCAATGGAAGTTCTTGTCAAAATTGTTGTACAGTTGTACGGTTCTCAGCGTCGGTGATATAAATAAAAATGGCTTTGAAAGTCTTCCTCAAAGGCACGACGTGAGAGACAAAAGAAAATTTGAGACCAAGTTCATCGATGGAGTTGGTGAATTATTTCATTATGATATCCAAATATTGTGATTAATTTGCAGTTATATCAGTATATCTGGTTCGAAAGGACCAGGGAGGGGAGGGCGAATCGAAAATTTGTGTGTAAAAACTTGGATTTATGGCATACCGTGGAATTGGTGAATTATAAGTTTAGTTGTCATTAGTTTAATTGTTTAAAATCTAATCAAATCTTGTGCTAACTCATCAAAATTTATTGGAAACTCAACTTTACACTTACATTGCGTTTAGGTGTCTAGAATTAAAATTTGAAATTGAAATTGCGGTGAAATCATATTTTTTTAAATTAAACGTAGCTAATAATTTTCAAATTCAGTCAAACCTTTTTATCCAAGTAGCACATAAATCTGGATTGTATTTAGAAATTATTATGTGTAAAATCGGGTTTCTAATAAGTTTTGATGAGTGACTTGACACAAAATTTAACTGTATTTTAAACAATTGATGATTTAACTCTAAAAACTTCAAATTTTGATGATTTAAGTTACATTTAAACAAATGTTAAAAAAACACCTACAAAAGTCAAGAATTTCATATTCTCAATATCTTATTATATTATTATTGTTGATCTAGTAACATAGTGTAAAGATAAGAAAACCTCCAAATTTGTCACCCTTTTGTAACACTTCGTAAGTTAATTAGTAACTGAGCGACAAGTGTAGGAGCTATATTGATAAATCACAATTTTAATCTTAAAAAACCATTGTATGACATTGTAGCCAGTGAAGGAGAAGTTTTTGATTAGTTGTTACTTGTTGGTGTGGGTGGCAAAAATAGGGTCTCCCTAGCAATGCTCAATAATATATATACTTTCACCGTTATCCATACTTACATTTTAATTTGGTGGCAAATGAACCGCAACTATATGAGTGAAACGACAGAGACTTTGTGAAATAACCATAAAGTTATTGATTTCAATCTTCATATCCGTGATAGCTAGGTCACAAATTTTTCATGGGAATTCCTTAAACCAAACGTGGATTAATACAATGTGCCGCATAGTAACAAAAAATTAATATCTGAAATAATATTTTGACACTTCACAAGTGTGGTAGAGATTCAATTACCTCATTCTGTTTGATTATATTTCTTTGTGAATTTCTTCAATTGTTCTTGTCCTTCAAACATAGGACACTGATCTAATCTCATCATACTTTGCAAAATAAGCATCTTACCATCTATTAGGTTTCATTCTTCTTGTGTTGCAAATGCTTATGTGCTTGAGTTTTTTTCTAGAATCATCCTTTTTAACAACTCACCGGAGAAAAAATGGGCAGCCATCATATTAATGGTGCTCTAGAAATTCATATTGAAGGCATCTAGCATGCAATAGGCTAAAATCCTGTCTTTGGTGATGCACATAGATGAATTTCTTGACAATTTGTTTTAAATGCTGTAAATACATAGAATGCATTTTCCTACCTCTCAACTCAAATATTCAAATCATCGAGTTAAATCATTTCTTATGCTTAAGCTTTTAAGTTCATTGAACCTGTCCACCTATAATTCCGGCTTCTTGACGGTTCCAAATCAACAAGTTCGACACTTTAATGGAAGATCCAATTTACTCTAGGCTTTTATGGAAATGAGCATAGTGCATTAGCTTTTGTCTTAACACTTAAACCTCGGATTTTCTCCCCTTTTGTAGGTTTTTTTGTTGATTGAAATTCAATAACTTTAGACGTATTACTTTTCTGTTCATTTTCATATAGATTTCGTATAAAAAATTATTGAGTAAATCCTATATGAATGTGAGAATAATAAACAATAATTCTTAAGTATTGAAAATTTTTCTCTTGATACCTATATTTATCGACCGTGAGCTCAATGAAAAATTATCAAAAATGCTAGGCAAATTTATGTTCACACTAAGAACTTACAGAGTGGAGAATTTATGACCAATGGTGGCTCAAGTTTATCAAGCAAGAAGAAATGTTCCTTTCGGCTTGTGATGTTTATTAAAAGGGATGAGACAACTTTTTAAGTGGATCGTGGTTATTAAATTTAAAATAAAATTATATAATTACTTACAAATCAAAAAGGAGGCAGAAAAAAAATACAGACTACAAAATGAGAAAGAGATGAGAAGTATAATATTTTTCGAGTATGCTCTGTCGACACAATATGCGAGAATCTCCAAAAGCAGTGTGAAAAAAAACCATTCCCAATATCGGTACCCAAGGTGAAAAAAACGGCAGAAAATGTCCAGCTCTGCTTAAAAAGGTGCATGACAATATCGGTCCCGGTCCCTAACATGCCCAATAACCATTTTAATTGTTAAAAGGAACATACAAGAGAAAGTTCGATTAATGGCTCCATCAACACTAAACAAGGGCGGGCTCGTGCATTAGCCTGTTTCTTCAACACTTCTAACACTTTTTGTTCAAGAAGTCCTGATCCAAATTCACAATTTCCTTTCAATAGGAAATCTGCATGGCATCGTTTCTTTAACACTTTCTTCTTTAGTGGTTACATTCTGCTGCATCTCGCGACTGAGATCCTCTGTAGCATCAAGAGAGTTACCATCATTCATCTTATTTTCCTCTGTATCAACTGCATCTGATGCTATATATCACCTTTGTCAATAGAATCTTGAGTTGGATCACTACTAGGGTCATGTCCATTTAACCTAGAGACCTGAGTTTCAGGACCTTCATAGCTACTAGCTTGTACCGTAGTTGCATGTTCTCCGACCACAGCAGAATGCAACATCATTACATCTGATTTCACCCTTGGCTGTCTCTGACCCTTTCTCTTGATCAACATCCATATAAAATTTCAGGCTTCCAGAAGCTTGCTCGGGGACAGAATCCATTGGCTCGCCTGGAGTACCATCAAGGGGTGGGGAATCTGACATAAAGTTTCCGTGTGTATCTGAGGAGGGTAGAGGCTCAGAGATCTCAGTGGACTTGTCGCAGCCTCGGCCAACTGAAGAGCATGATTCTTCGCTGATATTTCTTCTTGTTTTTGTGCCTTTGTAAAGTTTGCTCAAGCTCCTTTTGCTTCTGAACTTCATCCCAGAGATTATTTATTCTGTGTGATGCTGCTAATTGATCTTGCTTTTGTAATGCTTGGAAGCACTCAAGTTCTGTTCCACCTGTGTCTATCTGCTTTAAGGTCGACTCAACTTGGCACCGAATATTAATAGTCTTGATTGACACTATGCCGGAATCTAATGTCTTCCAAATTCCTTGGAAAGCAATTTGGAAGAACCCCCGGACGCCCGTCAGAATACTAACAGGTCGGGACCCAATCGGAATCTCTCCAGCGATCACAGAATCCGGCCCAGCTGCGAATTCCGTGTTGCATTGAAGCACCGCAAACTGTCCGGTGGAAGGGTGAACTGGAACAGAGCGAGAGAAATCTCCCTGCTTCCCTGGCCTATTAAATTGGTGGACCCAACACCCCAAACATAACGGGCTGGGCTATAACTTGTCAGCCCACAAGCCTTAGAGAGAGCCTAAATACAATGACTAACGTTTAAGACTATATAAGAGTTGTCCCTATGTCATTTGTAATCAGCTTAAAATTAACTCTGTGATTAAGTTATTTTGTACTATATGATTTGGTTACGATGTTCGCGTCTATGTGATTTGAATTGCAATTCCCATATAATTTGAGAAAAACAATATCATTTGAATCATATTTATTTTAATTTCAGTTTACCCTTGTTTTTACATTTTCTTCCCGTACAGCATCATAAAGATATTGCTCTCTTTTCTACTGGAAACTAAAATGTTATCCTCACTTCTAACTTTTCAACTTGTGTGCATAGCAAATATAGATATTTTTATGTTATCTCCCTCCTAACCTGTTAATTAATATTTTATAATCAATTTATGTTTCCCTACAAGAGCTCAAATGCTTCTTTACACTGACCTTAAAATACTCAATTTTGCTCGAACAATAAAAGGAATGAAATTGTATTGTTACCAACATCACAAATGCTTGACTAATTAAGAGTACACTCAAGATTCAAATTCCTCATGGACATAATTCATTTTTAGACTTAGTCATAAAAGTTGTAAAAGGCTCAGAAAAATATTTCCGAGCATTGTCACTACGGAGAATTTTAACAAATAAGTCAAATTGAGTTTTTATCTCAGTACAAAAGGCACAAAAATGGAAAACAATTCAGAATAGTCTTTCATTAAATAAAACCAAGCCTAGAATAACCATCCACAAAGGTAACAAAATATCGAAATCTAAGTTTGGAAGCCACACGACTTGGACCCCAAATATTATAATATACTAACATAAAAGGACTAGACACGATTATTAATTCGGGGAGAAAACGATATACGATGATGCTTATCCAACTGACGCAACTCACATTCTAAAGACAAAACCTGACTCAAAGTAGGAACTAACTTTTTCAGTTTCTTTAAGGATGGATGACCAAAACGACTATATTCCTGAAGTGGAGACATGTCAATCAAGCAAGCAATGGGTGATGGGATAGGATCAAAGTAATACAAGACGTTCGATTCATTCCCTCCATCAATTGTTTTTCTTGTTGTCAGATCCTGGATAAGAACAGAATCAGGAAGAAAGGTAACAAAACAGTTAAGAGATTTTGTAAGCCGACTAACAAATATCAAATTATACAGAGAAAAATGAGTATAAAGGACAGATGATAAAAACATAGAAAAACTAGGGTGCACAGTGCCAATGCCACTAGCAGTGGTTTTAGATTCTCTACAAAAGTAACATTAGGCAAAGACAAAGAGTGATAAATACTAGAGAAAACATCAGTAGTACCTGACAAATGATTAGTAGCTGCAGAATCAAGAACCCAAGGTCTAAATGAAGAGTTACTAGATGATAGACAAGCTTTTGATGTGCATTTTTTGGTGAAAATAGCAGTCGAGGAAGATGTCCAGCTGGTTGCCTTATACTATAAGAACTCATCATACTCATATTTGGAAACCAACAAAGAAGTTGAAGGCATGAATTGCGGAGTAAGTCCATACTTAATAGAATCAGAAGTCATATCATTAGCAACCATGGGATGACCAACTAACTTCCAACACGTCTCCTGAGTATACCCGGAACGATGATGATGTGTACATTGAAACTAATTTCAAACATGTCTCTCGAGTATGCCTGAAACAATAGCAGTGTGTACACTAACGAACAAAATTACCACCACGATTAAATGAAGTTCTAATATGAGAACTTAGAGCAAGTGTATAAAGGTGTATGTTAGGGTTTGGAAGATAGACTGCTTAGACGACTTTTGTACTCTTCATATTTGATAGTAAATTTCTCTACTCCTTCGTGGATGTAGGCCTAACCATCCGAACCATGTATATCTTATGTCTTTCGTTTATGTGTGATTGTTACGCTATATTTTTATTTGTTTATCTTTATCGATCATGTTACAACAAACTGATATCATATAGTACTTCACATAGGGGAGATCGCACGTGAATACATGGATGGAAACCAATATGACTCAAAATTAGCAAGCTCATGAGTCTTAGGCCCATACAATATATATAGCCCATTTTTATTATTTTTATTTATTTATGACATGGGATAACTCACATGTGAATATTCTAACAGTTTTGATCATAGTAGGTTCTACAAGTGAAGTATCATACCTCATTAGATACATTTTCAAGTAAAACAATACTTTTATAGGTTAAAAACATTGACATTCAGTGGTAAACAAATACAATTGGTGGTAAAAAAAAAATACCATCGAATGTATAGATTTTACCACCAAATGTGTTGTTTTATAAAAATAAAAAAATAGTAGTGCGACATAATGTCTCACTTTTAAGTGAGTCATCTTAGTGTGTACCTTTGATCATTCAACATAAGGATTGAGACTCATATGTGGATCCCAGATCATCAAATATTGCCAAATTTATTACTTCATAATGAAAATGAGTTGAATAAGATACCATATTTCGTGTTATTGTTAGTCATAACACGTTCCATGGTGTTTTTACAAGATAGTTTACCAAACATTAAAATACTAGCGTTTAGCAACAATATTTCTTATAATTATTTTGGCACTTGCACTTTAATAACATTTTTGACACCAACACAACTATAGTTACAATAATTCTAAACTCACCCTAAGTATTTCGAGCTTTAAAGTCATAGGGTCAAATTTTCAGGCTAACAGCTCCCTTTGATATTAGGAGAGTTGTTGACTAGCTGAAAACTGCATTGATAATTTTAATAAACTTTATTGATAATGATAAATTTTGAATCCTACACTTATATTGACGTTATTAATGAAACTCTTCAAAACTATCCGTGAAGTTCTAGCTGATCTAAACCATTGAGTTTAGACCCGAGCCAACTAAAAAATTTTAATAATTCAAAAGCTTATTTACCCATCAATTCTTGCAAGGAGAGAGAAAATCAGGCCATCAAAGTAGAGAGAGAAGTGTTTTTTTTAGGAGATACAAGAAGCACATGACCAATTAAAACATCTTAATCTCGATTGATAGAGAAGTCTGTTGTGTAGTGTTTAATCGAACTAACTTTTTATTTTTCGAAAAAAATAATCTCAAAAACAGGTGTTGAGGAAGTTGAAAGAGACGATTAACAAATAAGCTTGACTTTTAATTTTAAAGATATTTTGTCTAATCGATAAAAGATAATTAATAAAGTTATGATCACATCTATTTAAAATGCGGCAACAATTTTGGTCCAACTTTTTTTATAGTTGCCTTGTTATTTTTAAAGAGCATTAATTGCCCTTTATTGCAATTAGTATAGTACATTGCATTCATTTTCTATTATTGTCATACAGCTGAGATGGATTTGTACCAAACTTGCCCTTTTTTTTGGATGAAAAAGAGAAATTCATGTAACAAACTTGCTACCAAATGAATAAAGCAGAGTCCCAGATTAAAAAGATAAGGGCATTTACGTCTTTTCATACTCAATAAGATACGACCTGGCAAAAGAAACATCTCCAGCTCCGAACCAGAACCGCACCTTACTTCCATCGAAGGGTTTTAGTTCACGTGTGGATCAAGCCAACCACACGAGTACACATGTCAAGAAAAAGCAGATAGGTTACGTGTGGTGGATCTTATGGGACCTATGAATTGCAACTCCCAAAAGGCCAAAACTGTGTGTGCAATGTGCTCAAATAGCAGAGGCTTGCCTCTCTCTTATATATAGGAAGGAGAGGCAAGCGACTAAGACAGAAATACAATTATCCTCAAAAGACTGAAACGGAGGAAACTTCATACAGTACGAGAGAGAAACAAAGTATATATTTAAGGTATTTTTCTTCTTCTTTATATGTTGTTTTATTTTATTATATATCGATTTGATTGATTGTGTGTTTTGAATTTATAGTTGATAGAGATGAATGACGATTATTGTAACTGTTTTTTTTCGTAACTAATTAATCTTAGTATTACAATTTTGGTTAAAGAATTTTTGGGTGATCTAACATTAAGAGGGTAGAAATCGTTTTTTATTTTCATTTATTATTTGTTCTCATCAATCTAACTCATCAGAAAACAAAAAATGGAAAAATTAGATGTTTTTCTCTGTTTAAGATTTAAAATATTTATTTTTTCCTTGAATACTATGGAGTTAAGTTGCTTCTATTTTTTTTAAATGGTTTTCTTGCCTTGGACTTTTCTCCCTCTTTGTTTAATATATTTTTCTTCATGGGATGTGTGAATTAAATAGTCAAATACCAGTGTCTCAGGCAGATTTCTTTATTCAATCATAAAAATTTGGTTCTTTCATTGGAGGGCACCAATTTCTACACCGCTAAACATCTCTTTGATATATAATTTTAAACCCTTTCATTGGAGGGCATCAATTTCCCCTTTCGGATTATATATAATTAATTAGAAGAATTTTAGTTCAATCCGTCTTAGGAGAGTCGGGCCCCCTAAAGTAGTGTGGAGTTTGAAAGGTAAAAAAAATCAATTAATGCTTTTAGGTATCATATTTTTATTTTATCATTTCAAGAGGAACCTCTAAGACATAAGCTCCTCCTATGGTTCTGCATTTTCTTTCAGTTCTGCCTAACTTAACTCTCCTTTTCTTTTCACATGAACTGTCAGCTACTCAGACCTTTCATTTTTGCATATGAATTTGTACAAATCAAATCAAGAAACATATCGACATAGATGCTTTTGATTTCATGCCAGTTTCTCTTTATTGGCCATACCTCCAATCAAAAGTGCCCTTTCAATGTTTTGTCATATTCACACGAACCTGACCATTCACATGATTTTAAGTATCTTGATGGATGGTCAAGCTTATCACTGAGATGGGCCACATAGGACCAGCCCTTTGCCACCTTTGTGCAAATCTGCCCAGGTCACATGTTCAAGTGGTGGTGAAAGGGGAAAAAAATTGTAGTCTCACAGCACAGGGCAGATTTCTTTTCCATTGGGAGTTGATATGCTGGGCCCCAAGGACATGTATTGCATTGTTTGCATTAATGTGATACACTGTCTTTTAGCCTCAAAATGTGCAGGTGGTAATTTTAGTGGACCCCTTTGTTTTTTGACACTATTATAGCCTATGTAAGCGAGCCAACCTATGTAAGCGAGCCAAGTGTTATTAATATGGTGAAAATTATTGCATCTCATTATTGATAGACCTATCATGTGGTCCTTTACAACTTCATGAAGTGTCATATTATAAATTTTATGATTCATGCTGCTATTTTTTTTTATGCAAAAGCTGGTGTAAAATCTCATTCTATTGGTGTTGGTTCCACAATTCTGTGAATCGTAGCTCTTCCACGTTCTTTTAGAAGCAGTTGTTGACATTGGTTTGGTAAAAATTTCGGTTCATATTTTCAGGTGTAGATTTTTTTTGGGTTAATTTATCTCCCCCGGTTAATTTTGGGATGATAGCTTTATGCTCAACAGCTGTGTTGTTTCCTAGTTTAATTATCATATTCTTTGTCGAGATTCAAAATTACTCTCCTTTTATGTTACAATGATGCATTGTTACAATGTTGTTTTCAATGGTGTTTCTATTTTCTTCAAATAATTCTTGCATCAACTTTGTCTAATTAAGTAAACCAAAAGAAAAATTAGTACCTATCAAACATTCTAATTTAGAGTACATTTTTTCAGCTATGTATAAATAAACAAAGAAATGTGTTAATAAATATCATTGGCAATTGATCCACATTTTCATCTTTTTCAGGGTGAAGTTGAAACAGAACAATGGGAGCTGGAGGCCATATGTCTGTCTTTGACTCTGTCCATAGCAGCAACCATGAAGGTGGTAGCAAGGAAAGCACCATCCGGAGAGTGCCACACACAAAGCCTCCCTTCACCCTTAGCCAAATCAAGAAAACAATCCCTCCTCACTGCTTTAAGCGTTCTCTCCTCCGCTCATTTTCCTACGTTGTTTATGATCTCTGCTTAGTTTCCATCTTCTACTACATTTCTACCTCTTTCTTTCACCTCCTCCCTTACCCACTTCCCTTCATTGCTTGGCCTATGTATTGGATCCTTCAAGGTTGTGTTCTCACTGGTGTTTGGGTCATTGCACATGAATGTGGTCACCATGCCTTCAGTGATTACCAATGGATTGATGACGCTGTTGGCCTAATTCTCCACTCTGCCCTCTTAGTCCCATACTTCTCATGGAAATATAGTCACCGCAGGCATCACTCTAACACAGGTTCCCTTGAGCGTGATGAGGTGTTTGTCCCAAAACCCAAGTCCAAAATTTCATGGTATTCTGAATACTTGAACAATCCACCAGGGAGAGCTCTCACCCTTTTAATCACACTCACTCTTGGTTGGCCTTTGTACTTAGCATTCAATGTCTCAGGCCGACAATACGATCGTTTCACTTGCCATTATGATCCTTATGGCCCCATTTATTCTGATCGTGAAAGGCTTCAAATTTACATCTCCGATGCTGGTGTCTTTGCTACTACTTATGTCCTTTACCGCTTTGCTATGACTAAAGGCCTAGTTTGGCTTGTATGCCTCTATGGGGTACCTTTGCTTATAGTGAATGGTTTCCTTGTTTTGATCACTTACTTGCAACACACTCACCCTGCACTTCCTCACTACGATTCGTCCGAGTGGGATTGGCTGAGGGGAGCTTTGGCAACCGTGGATAGAGATTATGGGGTGTTAAATAAGGTGTTTCATAACATTACAGATACACATGTGGCTCACCATCTCTTCTCTACAATGCCACATTACAATGCAATGGAGGCTACTAAAGCAATTAAGCCTATACTCGGGGAGTATTACAAGTTAGATGGTACTCCATTTTACAAGGCTATGTGGAGGGAGACAAAAGAGTGTCTTTACGTCAAGCCGGATGATGACGATGCTGCTGCTAATAAAGGTGTCTTTTGGTACCAGAATAAGTTTTGAGACGTTACTGGATGGTTAGGTTGAACAGAAGGTGGCTGGATTAGTACTATGTTAATTAGCTGTAATGTGTCAATAAATTGGAGAAACAAAAGAAAAGAGAGAGGTTGGGGGATGTTAACAAGGAATGAGTGTTGTTGACTTTGGTATGTGATGAACCTCTATTGAATTTGAATCTTAACAATTTCACACAAAAATTCAATTTAAATGATATGCCAGTTAGTGATGCAACTAAAGAAAAGGAAGGAAAAGACAAGCAATATCAAACAAACTAAAAGGCTAAACTAGGTGTTTTGTTGTATTGTTTGTTTTTTTCGGGTGTAAATTGGAATACAAAATAAAATTGGACCTAATAAAAGTTACCTGAAACCGAACCAAAAAAACTAATTAAGCGTTCAAAATCGTACCTTATTGGAGCAAATCAAGCCACTACATAACCTCAGTGCATCCAGAAAGGTAGAAATCCAAGATTAAAACAGTAAACAAAAGCTCCGTAAAAAAACAGTGGCTCGGTCATTGACCGGAACTCGGCTCAAGTCAGTGGCTCAGGCGCAGCAACCAAACGGCGCAGAAACTTCACTCAGATGCGGATGATGAATTGGGGTAGGGAACACCACCTGCATCTGTTGATGCGTGGGGCGCCTGAGCACTGTTTCGGCAGGCTTAGGTCATCAGATTTCCACTGGCGGCAGATGAGTTCAGTGATGATGCCTTATGTTTGGATTGAGGGAAATGGAGAGAAAAGAGAAGGAGGGGTACACGTACCTCTTCATTAAATTTACAAATTTTGTGAAGAGGTACGCATTCCCCTTCCTTTCCTTTCTCTTCATTTCCCTTGATCCAAACATTGGGTAAAGTTGTGGGAAGATGGGGATCTGAAAATGAAAGAGGTGGCGAGTGTGCAGTACATTGGTGATGGTGAAGGCTGAAATTGTTGGAGGACGGATTGCTGGTGCCTAAGTCCGATTTCTGGGCAGTGCATGGAGATCACTAGTGAAAATCAAAGAACCAGATTTGACCAGATCTGTCCAATTTCCCGATTCTGTGTTTGCACATGTGACAGAGTTTCACACATGCAAACTTCATTTGAGTGTGGTATATTGAATTCGTACGGTGGGTTTGAAGTTTGCCATAAAAATTGTTGATGAGGACCAAAATTTACTCTCGTACCAATTGATGTAACAAAATAAGAAACATAGAGGAAAGAGACGGTAAATTAAAGGCACATTGACTGAAATGCCACCGATTTCTATGTTAACTACTCGATCAATGCGCTGTTCAGCAATAAGGTTCAACATAATAGACCACATACTATAGGCACCAAATCCTAGATGTAAAAGGAAATCAGATCCTAAAAATATTAAATTCTATTAGTTAATCCCATTCACAAGGACTTTTTTAATTTCTATCTGTATGCCTGGAATAAGTTTCCGTAAAATCCATGTTTGGTCCTCCCATCATTTTATAACATACCTTTGTTTTCTTTTATTTTAATTTTATGTACCCATAGCATATTTATGCTCATAATTTTCTCACTCTTGAAATAAAAAATGTCTAAGGTGCTATAAAGATTTTTAAATTTCTACTGATTATGCCTTCTTGAAGATAGTTAGAATTTTCTCATTATGAGATGAAAAAAAAGAATATAATTTGTATGGGCATACATGTCGTGGTAAATTTTTTTTTGATAAGTGCATGTCATTGTAAAAATTAAGATCATTTTACGCTAAACCCATGAAAATCATGGATCATTGTGCTGGTGAACTGGTGATGTAGTAGTAACAATGGTGACAATGACAATGGTATGGTTGGGCTAGTGATGGTGGTAATGTTGGGGTAGTGTGGTAATTAGGCGTGGTAAGTGGAAATGGTAATAGTGGGCAGCGATAAGATCCTGGAAACCACTTTTTGCCAAATAATGACTTGCAGATCTAATGATTGAACAATTGTGTTGAGAGATGTTTTCGAAAGGAAACCGTAATACATCAGCCTTTTATATATGGTTTCTCAAGCAAAGTTGAGATGATGCAACTTTTAAGTTGGTAAAGATGAAGATAAAAAAAAAAAAAAAATTTGAATCTTGACCTTGCTGTTAACAAGCCTCCTACAGATTTTTCCACGAAGAAAACGTAATTTCCTTATATTATTTCAAGCTAACATTGAACGAAAAGAAGAGACGTATGTGTGCAGGGACACATACATATAAAACCATAGAAAAGCTAAAAAAAATAGGATTTACTGTTTTTAAATAAAATATAGGTGATGTTTGTGATAGATTTAAACAAACTTAAATCAGCTTATTTAAATTTCTTTTAAGACAAAAATCATTTTAATTAGATTTAAACAAATTGATTTAAGTTTACTTTAATTTGACCCAAAACAACGCCATAGAGCTCCTCTCATACTTAGTGGCAATGCTCGCAGTTGAGTCACTTGTTGTGATGATGGAAGCATTTTGTGCGTGATTTGATCCATCTCCAATCCTTTGGGATTGTTCAAAAAGTGTCTGACATAATGGAAAAACCACTTTTCATTGCTTCTGATTTCCTCTTTTTGGAATGGGAACTAATGTGGCCCCCCAAGGCTTTGCCACTTGTAAATATTTTATTACAAATAAAGCATTTGTGGTTTTCTTGTTGAGATATTGTATTATTTTGGGCATGTATATTAAGTTGGCATTTGTTTGGCTGATCAGCCACCGAGAGAGAGGTCCATCCTTTGTGGCTCTCCTCCAAAATAAGTTTTGCTGCATCAACACTCTGGAAAGGAAGTTCATTTCTACCGATTGTTGGTGGGTTGGTTTGAATGGAATGGTTGTGAAGTATTGGGTTTTCAGTTTCGATCAACAACCGGTTGAAGGTGGTTGATATATTGGGGAGCTCGAATTCCTTTCCAGTAAGGATGGGTATGTCAAACCATTCCTCAGTGTTGTTGTGGATCATTGTCCATGAAGCAAGAATAACTTTTTTGGCTCTAAGAGTAGGTGGGGTAATTTTTGGATTCGAAAGCTCTTCTTTGATCTATGAGGAAGGGTAGGTTAATACCTTGTCTGTGAATGAAAACCAGTCCAGTGCTAACTGTTATATACTCTCAACCAGGTTACATCTCTTTTCACAAAATTTACAATACTGCTCCTTTATCATTTATTAGTATTCTAATCATTTTTCCGTTTTTGGTTAGAAATGTCGAGTCTCAGTTGTCCAATCCATATATAATATTAATCACAACTCATTTTGAATCTGGAAAGACATTCTGGGAATGTCACTAATTAGATTGCAAATCTAACTTAATATGGCTGTATTGTCCCTCCATTCTCCCTCCACCCTTCCAAAATTGAAAAGGAAAATTTAATATAATCTTCCTCAACTGTGGTAAAAATACATAAAGCTCTCTATTTTTTCATTTACTTTTATTCTAGCAGTAAATACAAGGATGGATATATTATTTAAAGTAGGAGTATTTTAATTCTACTTCTATACTTGCATATATTTTGAGATACCAATTAAAAATACTAATTAATGATGACTTTAGAAATGCTAATATCTTTAAGATTGAAAAGGGTAGTAATAACGAGGATAGTGATATTAACTATTTACATAACAACTTCGATAGGGTAGGTTGGTGCAATTTGAAAAAGTAAAGTGGAAAGGCAGTCTTTGTAATTTCACTTCATTATGAAGGGTAGTGTAGTAATGCACCTTTTTTCTTGGGTAAATTACACCTCCATCTCGAGTTTTTCACATAATTACAACTTGGTCAATTATTTTGAAAATTAGGTATTTCCCCTCAAACTTACAAGTCGCTCCAAAACGTGAGTTGCCGTTAAGACATTTGATGGAAATCACCTAGTGTTATCACGTGAGTGTGACCATTAAAATGGTCAGATTATCTCTAAAACTTGAGAAACGTTCTGATTATGCCAATGATGTTACAATTGTGATTTGATTTGGACCAAACTGAGGTTTGTTACTAGATTGAGAGGAGAAAAAAAATAGAGAAATATAACCGTTGAAGGGTTTATAATGATAGAGAGGATATAGTTGTTTAAGTGTTCGACATAATGTCTAATCATAGGTTCAAGATGCTTGTATATATACAAATTTTGTTTACATTTCATGTTTTTATTATAGATTTTGAATGATAAGACCCAGTTGTCGGTTTTTCAAGCTAATAAATCTAGTTGCAATTATGTGCAAAACTCGAAGATAAATATGTATATTTTTTTCTATATTTATCAATCAATTGGTTTCGAAAATACTTATGAGTAAAACAGGAACCTAAGAAAAAATTTGGCAGGGCGTGTCTCCTACACCTCATTTCGCAAGATTTATATTAGTGTCCCTTTATCATTATTAGTATTACTAATCATTTGTTTTTCCTTTTTTGTTAGAACTAAGTTTGTTTTTCCCTTTTTGTCAGAACTAAGTTAGATCCATGTGTCAACTCCATATATAATGATAAAAAAATCTTTTATCTAGCTAGACATTCTGTCAATGTTGATTATATTTTTAACTGAACTTAATATGGTTGTGTTTCCCCTCCTTTCTCCCTCCACCC
Organism: Bretschneidera sinensis; assembly: GCA_023935145.1. Classification (NCBI taxonomy): domain Eukaryota; kingdom Viridiplantae; phylum Streptophyta; class Magnoliopsida; order Brassicales; family Akaniaceae; genus Bretschneidera; species Bretschneidera sinensis. Next base: position 139,264,702 of record CM043699.1, read on the forward strand.
TTCCGAAACAAAAGAAAATTAATATATCCTTCTTTTGTATATGGTTGTCACTCCTTTGTGCCGTAAATTTATACAATCTTACTTATATCCCTGATAATTGGTAAAAATACATAAAGTTACTTAAATTTTTTAAAGATTACATTATGTTTAATATAAGAAATTTTTTTTTTATTTATTCAAAGTAGGAATATTTTTATTCAACTTTGATACTACATATATTGAAATAACGATGAATATACTAAAGATGACTTGGTAATACTTGTATGCTTAAGATTGAAAATTGATAGTATTAGGGAAGATAGTAATACTCACTGTTTACATAACAATTTTGACGGAAGTTGGATTTGGAAAAGGAAAATAGAATGATAGTCTTTGTAAGTTCATTTCATTATGAAGGGTGTTAGTGTAATGCACTCTTATTTTTTTAAAAATACTTTTATGAATTAAATTGATAAAGGTCATCTACCCCAATCTTGGATTGCACCCCTTGGTGCCATTTATACAGTCTTTTACTTATCGAAAATAGGGCCATCTACCCCAATCTTTCACCAAAAGCATGACCTAGAAATGCAAATAAAATTTATTTATATCTAGAATCTTGAATTATTCTCTTTTGTTTTATTGTTCATATCTATTTCTCTTAGTTATTATAATATGCTATTAATAATGATCAGTAACAGTTGTTGGCTCTTCCTAAATTTGCAAAATTTATGGCATTGACATTATTCACAAAATCAGCAGAAGTTTTGCTTCAATATGCTCGTTGACATATACAATGTATAGATGCAAGGAACCATTTACTTTTGAACTTCAAAATTTCACTTACCATTCCCTAGGAAGATTTTTTTAGAGGAAAGGAAAAAAAACGCAAAGAGGCATGAGTGATCTCGTTTCTATTTTATCCATATATACGAGTTGATGCGAAGTAATGTTGTGTCGTTATGTCAGAAATACATATAAGCTTATTTGATGCATTTGGAAGGTAGATGAAGAAAAGCTTTGCATGCAACTACAACTTATATTAATGTTTGGATACGAATCATATGATTAATGTATTGTCATGGAGAGAGTATGACTCTGCAATCATGTAATGGCAGCTCAATGTGGTTATGCTAAATTTGGTGTAGCTTAATGTAATTGCTGGTTTTTTTTTTTCTCTCTTTGATAGCGTAATTTTCCATTTGTTTTGCAGTGAGAATCAAATTTGGCAGCAGCTTTTGATTGCTATTGAAGAAAGTTAGCATGTTGTGTTGCCAAATACAAAAGGAAGTAACAGTTGAGTTGTGTTGCTAATGATTATTTGATGCGAAAGCACAAATTTAGCTGCTATTTCATGTATTTATTGTAGTGTGACCTATGATGAAGCACAAGGCCCAATTATACTTTTACGGCCCAAGTTAAATCCCTTTTTATGGCAATCGCCCATGAAAAGATACTACGCTAATGTAAAACGAAGAATAAAAATGGAAAATTGGCTTAGCAAAGGAAATTTTCCTGTAAAATTGGGTTAATTCATTTCTCATGTAGTTATGTTTTGCTTTTCAGAAGTACAAAATAGAAACCTTTTTCTTAGCTTTAGAAACTTATCTTTCGACCTTTATTGATGAAAAACTGATTGATTATTCAGCACTTCTAGAACATAATGTCCCTTAATTACTTGCAAACATATGAACCTTATATTTAAGCTTTGCAGGTAAGATTCGCAATTTATTGAATAAAGAGTTGCGGAGTGATGAAGCTGCAAAAATGGGAAGAGACTAGTTGCAAAATGGGACGCTCAAAGTATCAAGTGTTTATTTCATTGTACATTGTTAAGTTTTTTTTTTTAAAAATCTTTAAAAATCAAAAGAAAAAAAATACAAGTTTAAAGTTTGAATTTATGCTCAAATAAGTAGGAATATAAATTTTAATCTTAAGTTAATTGTTTTTGTAATTATACTATTGTGTTTCATAAATATTTATCACATGTTATCTGGTTTATTAATAACTACAAACTGTTTAATTAATTATTTATAGTTTTCAACACTATAAATTTATATATATATATATATTTTTTAAATTATTATTATTATAATTTATATACTCTAGAGAGTTAATAAAAGCATTAAAATTTATTGAAAATTAATTAATTTAAATTTTAATTATTATATTTATATTATTTAAATTAATTAATTTTTATTATTTTATTAGAATTTTAAAACGTCTCAATGTTTCAAAAGATTTATGTCCTAACACTTTGGGGTTTATGGATCGTCTCAAAACAAAATGCCTCACCAAACCCTTTCACCTCAAAACAAAGTTTACATATTTCATCATAAAAATATTTTCAATTATTTTTTTAATGGATTGAGCCATCATAATCTTCAATTTTTTTTAAATAACTAATTTAAATATCCTCAATTTTTTTAAATAATTAATTTAAATATAAAGATAAATTAGATTAATAATCAATACATATTACTAATTTAACTATTAAATAATAAATTCACTACTCGTTCACCCTTACTTCGTCGAAACACCCAAATTCAAAAAAACAAAACCACCTTCACTAAACTCCACAACCGCATGCCACAGCCCCCTTCGAGCCGCCAAACACCCATACATGTTCAATTCCGCAACCACTTTATTTCTTTGCTTATAATTTTAAAAAACAAACCAAATCAAAAACAAATTATTTATCGCACAAAAAATCTCTGATTTATCTCTCTCCCCTTCTCTTTAGATTCTCTTTATTCTCTGATTGACAATCTGATCCAATAAAACCAGAACGTAATGGATCCGATCGTGTTGACTCAGTTAGCGACAAGTATTAGCACTTTGGCCTGAGTCGTCCTGATCAAATCGGTGATGGACCATAAGCTCGGTATGAACCTGTATAAATAATAAGGATTTTATACTTTTTTCCTATCAATTTGTTATAAGTATCCATTTGTAATTTTAAAAGTTGAATATTTTTTTAAAGCTGAGTCTTGTATGTAAATTATCTTATTTCTCTCTTCATATGTGTTTTTTTATTAAATTTTAAATAAATGAAAAACTTTATCGTTCTTCTATTCAACTGTGAAAAAGTTGAACTTAGAGTTCCAATTTGATAATGATCAATTGGCACTAGAAATAAGATAATTTAGTTCAAATTAATTCATAATTATCCTCCATATTCAACTTCATAAAATTTTATCACCAAATAAGTGAAATGATCCAAAATCGGATCAAAACTAGGGGAGGTTGGTTTCCTCAACCATCAGTAAATTTTATATATATATATATTAACCAAGTCATGATGTCAAACCCTAGGCAGATATACTATAATTTTGATGCCACAAATACTTGTTTGGGTGTCTTAGTTGTTTCTCATAATTTTGATGTCATCCATTTTCTTTTATCCTTTGCTTGACATGCCAAAAGAAAAATTGAAAACTAAGATGAAAATTAAATTAATTAAATATTATTTATTAATTATTCTCGATAAAATACATTAGTGTGAATTTATAGCTTGATCAATAATGGAAGAGATTTTCGATCCAAAAATCAAGATTGACGAGAATGTGGAGCAATCCCAAATCCCTATGGTACACTGCATTATATTGAACTGCCTGGGTTGACACAATGAAGGTATTTATATCTTGTGATCAATTAACCAATTGTATAACAACACATCAAAATCGTGCATAACTTTCCTTAATTACATGTTATGTTTCCATTGGAGGATTTTTTTTTTTTTGATTTGGTAGGCTTCTCCTTCAAATATGCTACCAGTGCAGTTTCTACTGCAGATGATTCAATTTCTTAGCCACAAGCATAAAAAAAGGAATAAATCCGGATTTTTTAGCCCTCAGATTTATACTTAATATGGGTGGTCACTTCATTTTATTGCCAACTAAAAAGATGATTTTTCGCTATAAAATGAAACTGGTATGAGCCTAATGTGCCTCACAGAGTTAAACAAAATTTGCAGATAACATTTGTGCTCCAATTTTCTTCAAACCCTTCATAGCTTTTTCTGTCTCAAATATTCTTTGTAATGGCTTTTAATTATAATATTGCTTCTAGTTCCAACATAAAGTCATATGAATTTGATCTTAACCTTCTTCCAGACACCAATGATCATGTCAGTCCTGCTGCCAGCCACCATGTGGCTAATAATTTTAATCAAGAAGAGAGACTGACAAGAAATCAACATGAAACTGATGAGTCCTATGATGGTAGGACTCACAGCATCACTTTGGGAAAAAATGGTCATTATCAATGTCCAAGATGCATGCGTGTGTTTACTATATCACAATCTTTGGCATCACATGTGCAACATGATCATTACAAATTTGAGACTGAAACACAAAAGAAGACAAGACTCGCTGCAAGGTACAAGAAGAAGAATCTTCGTCTTGTTCAAACAGACTATGGACTCACGATCACTCCAGAGTCATTCCAGGCACCACCATCACTTAATGTCCATCACTTAAATGTGTCTGCTAAGAAAATGAAAGCTTGTGGCGGCAAGAAGGCAAAAATGACCTGTGATAATCAAGACTGAACCTTTAGAACTTTTTCTTGAAAAATGGTTAATTGGTACACATGCTAATAATGTCCCCAAAAGGTGATTGCTGCTTTTTTCAGTTACTTATCTTCCCTTTAAGTGGTGTTTGATGTACTCTCAATTATCTTATATGATCTTTGTTATTTAATAAAAGATATTTTGTGTTTGATGCATGAGTTTTAAAAGTAGATTTAAAATTCAGTTAAGTTGGCCAGGTATCCGTTAGCATAAGAAAAAAAGAAAAAATAACGAAAAGATTGATATTATTCCTCTGAACAAAATTATTATGTGAAATAACTAACACACTACCTTCTTAATAAGGTATGAAGAAAGAAATGATGTAAGATTACACATTTTAATCACTTCATGCTCATCTTGTGCTGAGAATAACACTAGGGGGAGAGAGTTATATGATTTTGACCAATGCAAATTACTATGAATATGCTTTGATCATTATGCTGGCTAGTAACAAGTCCAAAAACAAAAATTGTATGTTTATTTATATATCCATATTTTATTTTATTTTATTTAAAAAGACAAAGAATGGTCTTTGTTTTGGTAACACATTATGGTAGTTTTATAACTCGTGTCAAGTTTCTCATCTCTCCCAAAAGAATCATGTATAGTAAACTATCAATACTATTTAAGGTTAAGTTTAAAGTCGATTGAACCTTGACAAAATGAACTGTAATTTTTCTCCCTTTTCGGTTCTATTTTTGTCAACAATTAAGTAATTAAACCCATTGACAACAAATGAAATATTTTCGACGCTCCCTCCTTGATAAACAAAAAAATCTAAATTAATTATCATTTTGGTTCCATTAAAATAGCTAGCTATTTACAGCTCAGATCTTCATCACCACCTGTTAACTAAGAACCAATGTGTAGTTAGTCATATATTCAAATCCTAGAAACAGATCATATATACATGGCTTTGCAAAGCTCTAATCGTTATTGTCAGAGCACATTAAATGAACAAAACTCTCAACAAAAGTTATGAAAAGAGAAATGATGTAAGGGTATTTTGGTCATGTTAGTCTTTTTTTTCTTTGGAATAACAATTTTTGCTCTTATAATATCCTCCCCATTTATGTGGGCATAAATCAATATGTAACTATAATATTTTGGTTATATGGGTGGCCTCCATTTAATAATTCCCAATATGCTCTTGCAGATAAGTTTTCACCAATAGCCATTTAATCTCTTTTCAACAAAAGGATTAACTCAATAAATCAAACAACAAAATCTCAAATTCTTTCTTAAATAAAAGAAAAAATTGACAACTCTAGTTTGCAGAGACAAATATGAAGACAGATTGCCCATATCTAATTAGTTGATGATGATTTTAATCAGTTTGTTGTTGAAGGAGTGGAGGCAGATGAGATTAATCATGGGTCTTCAGGGATAGGTGATCAGTCAGGGATGATAGATCCATCTTACTCTGATCACATTGGAGATGATATGAACTCAGATTATGCAGAATTTGATTACCTAAACTCTCCCCTTGTCTAATGTAGAGATAAAGGAAAGATATCTTGAATATTTAAAGGTGATGGAAAAGATGTATATTTACCCTTGGTATGAAGTTTAGAGACAGAACAAATTAAGAAAGTTGTGAAGGATTACTCAACCAAAGATGGGCCTGATATTAGGATCCTTATGTCTGAGGAATCAAAGGTTGCTGCAAGGTGTGCAAATGGGTGTCCTTGGTGGTTGTAATGTAGAAAAATAAGGGATGAACATTCGTGGGAGGACATATATATCAATCATATTACACATAATTGTTGAATATTTAGAAAACAAATATAAAGATATGTGAGGGTTAATCTACATGGAAGCCAAGGGATGCAAGATAGGGTGAGGAAGGATTTTGTTGTTGGGGTATCAAAGTGGAAGGTTTCTAGGGTCCGAAAGCAAGCTTTACAGAGAATGTATGGGTCCTACAAACAGCAGAATGGTAGGACTTAGGACTATGTCGAAGAGCTGAAAATGAGTAATGAAAGTTCAAGCATGGACCTACAAGGAGGGTAAATGGGGTTGAAAAGTTTGTTAGGCTTTATATATGCCTAGCAGCATGCAAGGATGGATTATTGAATGGGTGTAGACCTATTATATGCCTTGATGGATGTTTTCTCAAAGGAACATGTCAGAGGCAGTTGTTGGCAGCAATGGATTTTGATGGAAATGACATGATGTGTCCTTTAGCTTATGCAGTGGTGGAAAATAAGACAAAGAACAATTGGACATGGTTCCTCAAGGAGTTGCTTAAAGACATTTGTTATGTAAGGGACAAAACGTGGACATTCATTTCATACCAGCAAAAGATGATGTGAAATCCATTGTTTAATTTGTTTTTTGTTCCTTTTTTTTCATTTACTTGTGCTATTATGCATGCTAAATATTAGCTGCTTATCCTTTATATTATTTTAAAGATGTAGTCTTGTTTCTACTTTTGAGTCAGTCATGCCTGAGGCTTAACATAGATTTTGTGTGAGTCACATGTATTGGAACATCAAATCAAAGTACTAAGGAGAAGAAAGAGATAACATGTAAAATACAGCAAGGTCAAAAACTGAAAGAGAGTGGGAGCATCATATGAAGGAATTGAAAAGGGTAGATGTTGGTACTTTTGGGTACTTGGTGGGTAGGGATGCAAATCATTGGTGTAAATAGGCATTTAGTTCATTCTGTAATGTGACATGTTTTTAAATAACATGTTTGAGAGTTTTAATAAGGCTATTCTAGATGCCAAGGATCAACCTATAGTTACCATGTTGGAAATGGTTAAAAGATACTTGATGACAGGAATTGTTCATAGAAATGAGGGGACGATTAGGTGCAATAGGCCCATATGCCCAAAAGTTAAAAAAAAAATGGAGAAGAACAAGTTGTATCTCAACATCATGTGGTGGGCCTTAGTATGAGGTTCATGTAAAAGATGATGGAGTGGTTGTTGATTTAGAGAAGCAGACATGTAGCTGTTCTGGTTGGGATCTTACAGAGATTCCATGTAGGCATGTTATAGCTTGTGCATGAAAACAAATTGCCATAGGAATATGTGAAACCCTTATTTCTATAGTGAAACTTATATGATGGTATATTCTCATTTCATTGGTCCTACCAATGGACTCTCTATGGCCTAAGTCTCAAAAGGAAGAAATTAACCCCCATAAAATAAAAATATCCCCGGGTTAACCAGAAAAAAAGAAGAATTCTCGATGAGCCTCTTAACCCTTACCACCTTAAAAGGTATGGCTACACTGTGATATGTGGAAAGTGTGAGCAACTTGGCCATAATTCAAGTAGCTACTAGGCCTAGTGAAGAAGAAAAAGAAGAAAGTAAGTTTCTTGTAATACTCATTTGATTATGCACCATATTCTTGTCAATAAAGGATTACACTAATATAAAACACTTGTTAATTGCAGGCAGAAAAATGAACATTCATGGGTTATAGAGTTGATCAACTGCTAGTGCAACTATGAGAATTACTGCTATTTGTATGAGTTGTGTAGATGTCAATGGATTGTGGTTGTTTTAATAATGATTCTGGCTTAAATTCTTAATGTTTATAGGGTTCACAATCTAGACCTGTGAGGATTAATGAACCCCATATGTCCCAGGTGTGCACTTTTTAGGTTGTGCTAGGTTACCATTTAACATTATGAGCACTAATTGTCATTTTTATTTGTAGGGTACATATCAACACAAAGACAGTGGAGAGGATATGCCCCAAGGCAGGGACCACAGAGTAAATCCAGAAGCAAGGAACCAATTCAGCATCATTAATGAACAAGCAAGGAACCACTAAGGCCGGATCAAAGGAGATGAAGGCAAGAACCATAGGGTCATGGAGTTGCACCAAGTCTGGATTCCACAAGTTCATATGCACCATATTCATATGCCGCAAGTTCATCTACAGCAAGTGGATCTAAGGTAGCATCTGGAGCTAAAAAGTAGTTTAGGCTTAGTTGTCTTGGCACGAAGGGAATTAGTCTAGGCTGTTTTAGATTGTTGTTTTTGGAATTAGTCAGACTCTTTTTGGTTTAATAAACATTGTACATCAACTCGTTTTGGTCCAAACTCGATATGATTGTTTGTTTGTTTAAGGCATGGTTATTTGAAGCAATTATTTATACATGTGCTTTTGGAAAAGATTGGATTTGATTGTAATACACCCTATGTTAACCATTTTTTTCTATGTAACGAGCCTTACAGGTTTGTCATTTATCTATGTTCATGTTTCCAAACCAAGTTGATTTCATGATATTTATAAATATTCTTTGGATTAATGGCTTCTAATGCTAGAAATATTGTCTCTAAGGTTTGATCGGGTTTCAAATTCCACAAGTGTTATAGATCAATTTTTAGAAATACAAGTGTTAGAGTTGGCTCGGAATTAGGTTTTAATTGCAAATGGCTTATGCATAGATAACCAAATTTATTTCAAAATTTGGAATGGTTCACGTGTGGGTATGACGACAAATTTTGAAATTAGACTAATTACAAACCCGTCATTTATATCTATTTTGGGCTCAAAGCTAAACCTAAAAGCCTAAAGGAATCACATGGTAGGGGTGTCATATACCGGTACTTACGTTATATAAATTGAAAAAGGTACAGAAATTATACTCCATTTTCAAAACATGACAACAACACATAAGTAATAAGCTTACAAAAATTATAGACATTTCACTTTTGGGTTTTAGGTCGTAACAAATGTAATAGGTTGGGTTCACTAAAACACCTTCCCCATTCACAAATTAAATACTAGCCAAAAAGAAATTCTTTTGTAATTGGTTTTCACTTCTAAGAGCGAGCTGTCTTTTGAGTTCTTCCAAGGCCAACTAGAAGCACAACGGATCTCTTAGGATAATCACCACACTTGCGAAGAGAAAGAGAGAGGGTTCCCTTACTAATGGATGAAGGGTGATTTAGGGTGCATTACCTACATTAGGCAATCATTTTAAGTGTGCTATGGAATAAATTAGGACAAGAGAACAAAAAAAAGTAAAATCAATCACATATTTGGATGCAAATAATGATAGTCAAAGCCAGCCAAATCTCATCTTTCGTATTTGATTCAACAAATTACACATCAAACATTAAAAAGTACATATAGCCAAGCTAACATCAAACAAAGAACACAAATCAACAACAAAAACCTATATAACTTCTCTCAACGTTTGTAACTCCCTAATTCTATCTCCAAAAAATCCATCTTCCCTTTATAATTTCCATTTTTTTTCTAATAAAGCTACAATCTCCTCATAATCTACTAACTCTTCACGCACATAATTCAACTTCTCCAACAAACTTGGGAAAATATACCTTCCACAATCGCAAATTAGTTCATAGGAAGAACCTACAAGCCTCAAGTGTATGAAATCATTTACAATAAGTTATTCAAATATTAGATTAAATTAATATAATTCAACATGATTTTTTTAAAAAAGAAATGGAACACTTACATCAAAGTTTGCACAACTCAGAACCTTTTGCCTGGATTCAGTTGGGTCCAAGAAGTTAAATTAACAGGACATGAACAACCACAAAAAAGATGTGTTACTCCTTGAATTCAACTAGGATTTCTTCGACATAGCAATGGCTCAAAAGTGTTAGAATTGCAGCGCAGCACTATGAACCTTTTATAAATGAAGACAAAAGAATCCTAGGGATTGAAATCGATTTCAATTTTGGGTGTGTTGTATTTCATTTTGGTGGGTTGATTTCAGTCATTTGATTGTTTCATGAAGTGGGAAGAGAAAATGAGGAGGAGGAGGATGAGAAGAAGAATAAGAAGAAGGAGAAGAAGGAGAAGGGGAAGAATGAGAAAGAGAAGGAGAAGAAGAAGAAGGAGAAGAAGAAAAAGAAGAAGAAGAAGGAGAAGGAGAGAAAGGAGAAGGAGAAGAAGGAGAAGGAGAAGAAAAAGAAAGATGGGGAGAATAAGAAGGAAAAGAAGAAAAAGAAGAAGAAGAAGAAGAATGAGGAGAAGTCTGAGAAGAATAAAAAGAAGAATGAGAAGAAGAAGAAGAAGAAGAAGAAGAAGAAGAAGAAGAAAAAGAAGGAGAAGAATGAGAAAAAGAAGAATAAAAAGGAGAAGAAGGAGAAGAATGAGAAGAATGAGAAAAAAGAAGAAGAAAAAGGAGAAGAAGGAGAAGGAGGAGAAGAAAAAGAAAAGAAGAAAGAGAAGAAGAAGGAGAAAGATAAGGAGGAGAATGAGGACAAGGATGAGGAGAATGAGAAGGAGAAAGAGGAGAAGAAAAAGAAAAGAAGAAAGAGAAGGAGAAGGAGAAGGATAAGGAGGAGAATGAGGAGAAAGAGAAGGAGAATAAGGAGAATGAGAAGAAAGAGAATAAGAAGGAGAATGAGAAGGAGAAGAAGAAGAAGAAGGAAAAGAAGGAGAAGAAGAAGAAGAATGAGAAGAATGAAGAGAATGAGAAAAATAAGGAGAAGGAGAAAAAGAAGAAGAAGAAAATAGAAGAATAAAGGAGAAGAAGAAGGAGAAGAATGATAAGATAAATGAGAAGAATAAGAAGAATGATAAGAAAAAGGAGAAGGAGAAGAATAAGGAGAATAAGAAGGAGAAGAAGAAGAAGAATGAGAAGAAGGAGAATAAGAAGAAGAAGGAGAAGGAGAAGAAGGGGAAGAAGAAGAAGAAGAAGAAGAAGAAGGAGAAGGAGGAGGAGGAGTAGGAGGGAGAAGAGAAGAAGGCGGAGGAGAAGAATGAGAAGAAGGAGGAGAAGAAGAAGGAGAGAAGAAGAAGAAGAAGGAGAAGTTTTGGTTATGTACCCCTCTTTATTTGCACCTTCATTTATTTATTAATTCGCATGTATTGATATATCATCTGTTGAGGTTTAGTATATATATAAATGCTACCAATCATGGGTGATGCAATTGATAACCGATGATTGATTAGTGCATTATATGTGCAGAGACAATTATTAATGTGCACCCACTCTCATGTGTACATTAATTCATAAATTTCGAAAGAACGCAAGTAACAGTTTTAAACTCAAGACAAGAAGATGAATTAAATGCTCTAGTTTGAACTTTGAACCATATGATCATAACTATATGGTATAAACATCTAAATTTAGGCAATAGAGTTATGTTTATACAGACTTTTGTTAACAACAAGATTTCTTACTATCTAGCATTCTTACCAAATCAATCTTACAAAAACATTGTTCATTAACTTGTTTTAGGTTAGGATTTTATTCAAGAAGGATTCTCAATTATTGAGGTGTTTTTTTACTAAGTGGTAGCCGGATATACAACAATTGACCGAAAGGAATGAAATATAAAACAAAAAATTTGTATAATTTTTAAAAGCAAAATATACCGCACAACCGCCTGACCATATAATATATATAATACCGCGCACAAACATTGTTCATTTATAACAGTGTATAATAATGGCTAATAATAAGTCATACTTAATAAGCCTCCAAAAGTGCATGAAAACATATATATAATAAATTATGCTTTGTTATGTTTTTTTAAAATTCCAATAGGCTAGTATATCACATAAATTCTCAAAAAAAAATATTCAGTCATTAACACAACTAAAAGTAAAACAACAGCGCTTTTTCTAGGGAACAATATTTATGCAAAATTTTCATGTGAGAAAATTTTCTGGTAAATCAATAATCTGATAGCTACAAGTCATCACCACAAAGAAGCGACCACAGCTTAGAAAAGCATATATATACAAGGAAGAAAAAAAGATGAGAAGAAAGATAAAGAAAAAGCATTGTAGTGGGAATGTGTTAGTTGTGTGGTTAGTGGATATTAGGTAGTGGGAGTCCACGTAATCTATGAAATTCATGCAGCAACTAGTGTCTTTAGAGAGTTGTTAGCAAGACCAAGTCTTTAGGAACAAGTTATGAGTGAGTTGGATTCTATAAATCAGTTGCTAGCATTATGATTGAATTTATGCTTTAAGCATTTGGCGTTCAGTTTCCCTCGAGGAAACTACTACTTATCTTTTGTTAACCTTCCATAGAAAAGTAACTAGACTGTTGCCTCTATAACCTTCTTTAACCAAGTTATTTTTTTGTAAGCTTGAAATTGAGGGAGTGGGTTAGGGTCAGTTACCAGAGAATTCGTTGGGAAGGTTGGGATTTGATCAGAATTTTGGGGAAGAAGCTGTCATTCAACACTAGGCAAATAAAGATTAATAAGTCAGTGTATAGAAAGTGTGAAATATATGAGTTTAAAATCTTGATGGTATAAAGATTATTGGATTGGTATGGTTTCCTTGAATTGGAAGAGTTATTAAGGAAATTACATTTCATTGTCATGAGATATAAATCTCAAATTTGATAGTAAAGGAAAGAAAGAATAATGAAAGGAAAGGAAGAATGAGGAAAGATAGACAAAGAAAATGAACCTGATGATATTGTATTGTTATGTTTATTTCTTGTAGTTACTTGATAAAAATAACTACTAATACATACTTCTTGGATTGCAATACTAAATGGTATATGCTTTAGGTATAATGGAAGAATGTATTGAAGGCAAGCAAGTCGCCAAGAATAGCTTTTGGCATATCAAATGTGACTATCACCTTACTCTTAATAAGCATGATAAAATTATATAATAAAGACGGAATGTACTAATCATATAAATGATGAATATATGTGTGTTTGATTTAAACAATATGTGATGCATATTATTTATGATGGAATGGATTAATGGATATATATTTGTAAATTGTTATGTTATGAATACATTTCATGTGACATGCATTTTCTTGATGACATTATGGAACTGAGTGGAAAGATGGAACCGAGTGGAAAGTGAGGCGGAATCTAGTGTAAAGTGAGGTAGAATCGAGTGGAAAGTGAGACGGAACCGAGTGAATGAAAAATATAATGTTTGGAACCGATTCATGAGTAGACGTCCCCATTGTCATATATGCATAAATAATTGTATGGAATTGAATTGTTATCATGTGAATGTTTTTCTTGCAATGGTTGGAAATACATGACACTTAAATGTTTTTAATGTATTATTGGAATGAATATTTTACTTGTAATGAATACATATATATATATATATATATATTGTGAATTATTATTATAATTGGAATGATTTGGAATTCATCTAAAAAGTGATGAAATTCCCAGAAAATGATTACTTTGAGTAATGCGATTACTCACTAAGCTTTTTAGCTCACCCCCTCTTAATATTTCAGAAAAGTTGTTTATTAGTATCAGAACATGTCAGTAAAGAATTGAAGGCGAAAGGTATCCTTTGATGGATTCTTACGTGAGGCATCCTCACCTTAGTTATTTGAGAATTTAGTTTTATTTTTATGTCTCCGTTGTTTGGGAAAGATGTTATGTTATTGATTTGTTATTGAGAAATTTTATTTAAAGATTGTATTTTAGAATAATTCTTAGTGTTAACCAAGGTGTATTGTACATAGAGTAAAGAAATGTAGAAATGCGTTAAGTAGGAATGTATCAAATGATGAAAATAGTAGGATTTGTATGGTGTATTACAGATTCAGGCATTCAGTGTTGATTAGTAACGATATCGAGATGGGTCGTTACAATATCCGGTAACAATGAAGTAGGACTGAGTCGAGATCGTTTGTAGCCTGCAAGATGAAAATTGATAATGAATTAGTAAACAGCATAATGATTCCTTATGCATCATGCATGTTGATGCATACTTTCTAAACATATCATCCAATTCACTAATAGGTAGGGGGTTCTAACCCATTCATCACGAATGCGTGATGGATTTTGCAATTTCTAGCTCCGAACTTGTTATGTTATGACTTGATTTTGGTAGCATTTCTCCTTAGTCCTCCAAGTGCATGACAAATTCGGAGCTATATCCCGAGGAAGATATATAGGCTCAAATTTAGTGTGTATCTAAAGAACAATGAGAGATAATGCCAAACTCTAGTCGAAACAAAACAAGCTAGGAACTACAAATTGAAAAATTGATCACGCATTTTTGAACTATCCACTCTGGACAATCCAATAATTATTTGAACACAAACACTTTCATTGCAAACATGTTAAATGATAAGCAACAAGAGCATTTGGGTCGCTCAATAATCATTAGACGGGCATTCTAAGGTAAGATGCAATGCATGACACATATACAAATAAATAAATCATAAAACATGGAAGTAAATAATAAAAATACATAAGACAAGTAAAACAGATGTCATATATTAATGGAAAATCTACGAAAAATCCGAGAGAGCCTCATTTGTTTTTTTTTACTTCTATAAAAAACTTCAAATGTCAAAATAACCTGTCAAATCAAATAAAAATCAGCTCAACCAATCCATACACGATTAATTACTACTAAATTAGATGCAATCCATACCATACACTAGTATATTATAATGATTAAATTTTAAACTAACATATTAAAAATTAATTTTTTCATAATTTAAACTAACATAGCAAAATCTAGGTGTTACCTTAAATTTGTTAATATTTTTTCTCGCAAAATAATGATTAAATTTAAACTAACTTAAATTTTAATTATTTTTTCCTAACAAATAGTTTTTAAATTTGAACTAACATAGTACAATCTAGGGCTAACCTTTTTTTTATATATCTATACAAAATAATTCTTAAATTTAAACTAACATAATAATCTAGAGCTAACCTAATTTTTTTTATCTATACAAAATAATACATAAATTTAAACTAAAGCTAACCTAATTTTTAAATTATTTTCCTATGCAAAATAATAACTAAATTTAAACCAAATTAACACATTTCAACTAAATCTGAATTAACATATAAATATATCAAAGCTATGAACTAAATATATATCAAAATTAACAAAAATAAAATATAAAAGTTACAAAACATAAATAACAAGCTAGAGAGAGGAAACTTACAAAAATGGTAGAGAGAGTGTGTGAAATGGTGGAGATAGAAAGTGGGGAAGAAGGAGAAAATACAAAAAATAGTAGTAATGGAAGTCGAAAATGGAAGGTACAAAATATGAGAGAGAGAGAGAGAGAGTGAAATTGTTTTTGGAAGGATCGACAATGGAGGTCACGCAGCGCAATAGTGAGCAAGGAAGAAAAAGGAGAAATGGAGGAAGAAAGGGTTATGCCTGTATTTTAGGTCTACTTATCACCAAATCCCTCGGTGCTAATATTTGGTCCTTCCTTAATATTAATTATATAAATTTCGAATTAATTTTAAAATAGTTTAAAATTAATTTATTAACACCGAGGGCATAAATTCCCTCGATGATAATATTTTTTCCAATAAAAAATATGAAAAATTCGTTTTTAAATATTTCAAAAACTTAATACTGAGGAAAAATATTTATCACAAAAAGGATTGTCACTGAAAAATGATTTTTTTTTTGTAGTGTTCGTCATAGCAATGGCTGACATATCATCACAATATATGGCATTTGGTTCTGAATTTTGCTGCAGCAAATCAACAACAATTCTCCTCAACCAAACTGCTTCACGGGCAGCTTCATTTGCTGCTATATACTCAGCTTCAGCGGATGACAACACAACAGAATTATGTTTCTTGGAACTCCGTGGGATGACATTTGAACCTAAATAGACAACATATGTTGATGTACTTTGATCCGATCATCAATACTTCCTGCCCAATCCCTATCAGTAAATCCAACCAGCTTGTAATCATTTTCTCTTACATACATGATTCCAAAAATCTTGGTGCCTTGTGGATACCGTAAAATCCTCTTTGCCACTGAAAAATGGAGCTTGCTTGGTTCATTCATAAATCTAGAAATTAAGCTAACAGAATATACTATGTCAAGCCTTTGTTTGTGAGATAAATCAACGAACCAACAAGACTTCAATAAATCTTTGGATCAACCTACTCCGCACCCTCATTTTGCTGCAATTTGTCATTGACAGCCATAGGAGTTGCCACTGGTTTACAATTTGCCATATAAAACCTCTTTAGCAGATCTGTAAACATACTTTTCTTGAGAGATGAAAATTTCTCCTTTTCATTTTTTCGCTTGAATCCCAAGAAAACACTTCAGTCCCAAATCTATCATCTCATATTCTTTCATCATCGTAATCTTGAATGCTTCTATCATTTCAGCATTGGTGTCAGTATAGATTGGATCATTAACATAGAGGCAAGCCACCAAAAAATTTGTTGCTCCTCTTTTCCTCACATAAAATGATGGTTCAGATTGACTCCTTTCAAAACCATTTTGATCAAAATAGGAATCAATTTTGTTGTTCCATGCTCTAGGACCTTGTTTGAAGTCCTAAAGAGCCTTTTGAAGCCTATACACCTTTTCTTCTTTTCCTTTAACCATGAGGTTGCACAATGTAGACTTCTTCCAGTTCGCTATTAAGAAAAGTCAATTTAACATCAAGCTGAAACACTTGTAATTCCAGTTGAGCTGCCAACGCAAGAACAGTTTGAATAGTTTCCACTAATGTTTCTGTTTCGTTAAAGTCCACCCCAAGCTGCTGCAAATAGTCTTTTGCTTAGTCATGCCTTATGCTTTTGTATACTGCCATCTTCATTATACTCGGTCTTGTAAACCCATTTCAAGCCAATGACTTATTTTCCTTTGGAGAGATCCACAAGCTTCCAAGTGCGATTTTTCTCGATACTAGTCATTTCTTCATCCATGACTTTTCTTCATATTTTCTCTTTTGCTGCTTCTTCAAAACAGTGGTTCACAAGTTAAGAGAGCAACATGATTCATAAATATTTTTCAAAGATCGGTACCTCCCTTGAGGAGTTTCTGAATTTGAACTCAGTTTGAGACATAGTTCTTGCTCTGTCTGCTTCGTGATGAGAAGCTTTATTTTCTTGAAGAGTGTTGTAATTTACTGCATCCATGCGTTATAAAAGATGCCATGATCTTCTCTATTTGTGAATTGAAATGATGTCAAGTTTATGACGAAATTGAATGTCACCTCATCAAATGGAGAATATTTAAATTTAAATTTATTATAATAATATTCAATTTGACCATAAACTTAACATCTATTTAGAGAAAATTGTGATCCTTATTAAAAAAAATAGCTTTGGGATAATCCTGACTTATAGGAGTTTTAAGTAAACAAAACACAAGTAAATTGATTTGACTTTCGTCAGTACTGTTTTTATTTATAATGGGGGTTGATTACATTTTTCAATTATAGATGAGTGATAATGCCAGAACATGATTTCAATTGGTTTAGCACATCCCAAAGTATGAGAAATACTAAGAGTCATTCAAACCAGAGAAGTCTTGGTAAAAAATATCTACTGCACATTCTAGAAAATTACAAATTACTTCTCCCTTCTTTTATCTGCCTATATTTTTCGTCGTTCCACCCTGATGATTTTATTCGGAGGTGATAGGATTAGTATTATTTCTTTCATACTGTTCATCAAACATATCGATAAGAGTTATCCATCAAACATTCATAGATCTCCTTGGTTGTTAATAAAAGATTTTTTTAATCAAAATAAAAGAGATATGAGTGCTGTAACAATACATATTTTATGAAGCTCTCCCTAATAATCTTTTTCAGTGCATTACTTCTATTTTATCTTTTTTGTTTTTTGTTTTTTTGTTTCATTTAAATATAATTGGACCATACAAACACTCAATTTTGTAATAACCTTCGCGCATTGTTGTTTTTACAATCAAAATATTGTGATCTTAATGATAAGGTGGTTCTTACACTGCATCCAAGCCGTCCAAGAGGAGAGAGACGTATGGAGACGTGTGCACTGTCTCTCCATTTGCACCGAGCTCAGCCAAGAATTCCTCAACGCCAGGAGTGTCTTTTATGCACAGGCTCTGCAGCATCTCTACTTGTATTGGGTTCAACCAAGAATTCCTCCATGCCAAGAGTGTCTTTATTAGGAGACTCGTTAGCATCTATATAAATACGTGGGATACGAGCTATTTTGTGCCAGTCAGTGTAATTCTCACTTAATCGTTTACTTAGTTTAGGAGATCCACTGATAACCACCTTTTCCAGTTTGATAAGAGAACTCATGGTATCTGGGATAGAGGCCAGTGCATGACACCCTATGACATGTAACTCCTCAAGGGAAGTTAGGTATCCCAGGCTAGTAGGAAGTGACTCCAATCTGTGACAGTACAGAACATTCAAACGCTTGAGAGAACAAAAAACTGGCGTTCCCATATCCAACATTTTTTTTACGTCGTCGCAATTATATATGGTCAGTTTACTGATGTAATTTGGAATCTTCAGATACTCTGGCAGAACCATCGGCTCCTGAAATTCATTAATAATAACGGAGACCAGTGATGTAAGGTAAGCCAGTGAACCTAATAGCTTTGCGCTGCAGTCCCACAGTGCTAAGTTACTTAGGTTCGAGAAAATTGGTAAGCCTTCCAACCGACCACATCCCTTGATGGTTAAATATTCAAGGCAAGGAAAAGCTTCTGTGGATATGGAAGCTGATGATTCTCCAGTTGTTATCGAACTCCATTCCTTCATCTTGGGCATATCATATAGTCCGAGCTGTTTCAGAGATGGAAATGCTATTGTTGAGCAATCTACCCCATAAAATTTATTATCTATGATCCCCAATTCAGGCATTCCCTTGATGTAGAGATCCTTGAGGTTGGGTAGCTGCCCAAGCGGCGGAAGTTCTTTACAGCTGCAATTAGTTAAAGAAAGACTTGTTAGACTATGGAGAACTGAAACCATTATCCATGATGAATATCCATCACCAGTGTAGCCTTCTATATCCAGAACTTTCAACACCAGGGGTGGCTCCAGGAAGTTTAAAATTTCATAACACTTCCGATCACTCGTGTAATAGTCAAGATCCCATGATAATTTCAAAGAGCAGAGATTTTTCTTATGACGCAGTTCCACATCCAAAGCATCTTTTGGATTTCTCACATACTGAAGGTTCTTGATCTCTAGTTTACCGCTAAGCTCTAGATGAGACAACTCTCTTAGGGAACCACAATCATCAGTCTTGCCCAAAATGTACACTGGCAGCTTCTGAAGGTGCCTTAATTTTCCAATGCCAGATGGCATGTAAGACAACAAATAACATTATTTAATATCCAAATGTCTGAGGTTAGTCAACTCACAAATGGCTTCTGGTAAATCCTGTAGATTGTAACATTCAGCGAGCTTCAATGTTTTCAAATTTCTTAGGTTACCAATGGAATCGGGTCATGTTTCAATATTTGTGGAAGAGAGATCAAGATACTGCAAATGTATCAAATTTCCAACCAATTTTGGCAACTCGTGAATGCTGCTTCCACCGACATCTAATGCTCGGAGGGACTTTAGCTTCAAGAAACAGCTAGGGATCTTCTCAAGACTGCTAGAGAATAGGAGCAATGTCCGAATTTTTTCCCTCCCACGAAACAAGTTTGTTTTTAATGATGGATCAGAACTGGCTACTATAGAGGAATAACGAACCTCATCTGGAAAGCCTTGCAAATCCCCACTTTCCTTGATTGAGCAACTGACACTCGCAACAGATCTTGCAAGAGCATGAATAGAATTGTGCATTTGGCACCCAACTATTTCTCCATAATCATCCCTCTTCATATCCATAAAGAAGGAGTGTCGCAACAATTCCATGAAGTAATAGTCTCCAGTGTCTTCCGGATCTTTTGAGTTGGCTTTTTGGGCACCCACCAGCATATTTTTGCAATATATCCCAGCGTGCCACACTACTGGCATTTTTCTTCACAGTAAAGATCTCATTCTGTAGGGGTCATATGGCGTTCACCAGGTGGTGGAGGACGTCTTTGTTGAGAGCCCGAATTGGGGCTAGCAAAATAAGCACAGTTTTGTTCTTTTGGTTGTTGTGCCTGAAAACCTCTCCCAAAAAGTGTTCCAATTATCAACCCACGAAAAAGACGATCCACCTTTCGCCAGGCAATGTATGCTTCAGTTAATCTTGGTGCAGAAATTTCTGCATCTGTGGTGTTATTTGAATCTGGCATGGTGTATTTGGTGGGGGCATGATCTTCATTAGTAAGGTGGCCGACCAATTCTTGGCTTTCTGCAAGAGCCGAGGCTTGTTCACACCACAAGGGATAATTTGTAGGACTAGGTTTGAGGGTAATGAAGTTGCCAACATTGAGAGATAGTGAAGTCATGGTTGCAGGGAGCTGTGATAGGTTATGCCATGTGTTCACACAGGCTCTGATACCAAATAGAAGAATTGAAAAAAGCGATGGAGATGAGAAGAAAAATACTGCTTTCTTATTATTGAAAACGTGAACACACGACGATAGGTATAAACTAATATAGAGGATTTCTATTTAAACATAAAAAACATAGTAACAGATTGCATGAAATCCGTGGGCAATATTCTCGACGATATACTCTGCATCTTGACTGATTTCAAACAACACCAAATGAAAGGTGATATGATTTGATTTGAATCCGAGATGTGCTCATCTTCCATTTCTGTTAGAGTTTCCTTATTTTGTTGAACTACCATCTTGGGTTGAATCTGTTGCCATTGAAACTCCTTCATCCTCCAACGTCTCTCCACTAATATAGGTGGTAGTAACCATCCTTATCTCTCCAACAGTTTTGGATCTCCTTATCACTCCACTGATTCTCACAAATCATGCCGAGCTGCTGGGTTGTGCTAATACTTATTAGTAGTTCCCTTAATAAACTTAAACGAACAAGATGAAATCAGCAAGCTAAAACCTCTAATATCAGCAACAAAATTGCCAAAACTCATCAAACAAGGCTTTTTACTGTTGATTAAATATCTCATAAGTCTTTCATAAACCAATAAAAAAAAACAGCAAAGATGTACCCCACAAAAAAACAACTGTTTTTTTTTTTCTTCTCAAATTTAATAGGAGATGAATTATAAAAAGAAAAAAGGAGAAATTTTATAATCAAAGTTTCCTAGAGAAAATTACAAAAACATACTTACGCTCATATTTTAAATGTTTAGTGAAGTTTTAACATTTCATTGTCGGACTCCTCTTGACAAGAAACAAACAAGAAATGTGGCACGGACACACAAAAGCAGTTTTAGTTAGGATAAAAGCTAAACAGATTGCAAGTGGCCATACATTAATGCATCTGTATCTGGTTAAAGTGTGTGGCTCCCTCTAACTAATTTGTGTCGTTTATTTCTCTATCCCTTAATTTTTCTTTTAAATTGTGTGCAACATAGAAGCATGAATTTTATATATATATTGAAAGTGATCCATTGGGCTCAGCTTTGTATCCATGACAACCCTGTAAGCATCCCCAAAACACCCTCATAATATGTTTTTGAAGTATAGAAATTTGTTTAACTATAATTCTGAAAAATATATGCAGGTAGGTTTGCTTAATGTTGATGGTTACTACAACTCTCTCTAAACTTTCATTGGCAAAGCCGTGTGTTGTAGTATGTGGCTCATATCGAGTGAAACACGTGTACAGAGAAAGCAGGCTGATGCGGGAAATGAAACAAAGTGGAGTGAGGATAGCATAACGTACCGAGTGGAACGACGACATCTGCCTTTTGGGCTTGTAATTTATTGTTTTATTGGCAGGGATGATTAATATGTACGGTACATGGGTATTTGAGGAATTTTTTCTAATATCTCTGTACGACTAGGGTTAGTATAAATACATATGATGTAACCCTATATAAATACATATGATGTAACCCTACTTTTACATAGTGAAATTCAGTAGCCCCTAGCTCTTGTGGATGTAGGCATTATTGTCGAACCACGTTAAATCATTTTTCTTTTTTTTTTTTTGCTTTCTCTCTCTTTCTTTGCTTTTCTATACTATTCATTATAACTGTCGCACGTTTCACAACAATTGGTATCAGAGCTCAAGTTACGATGTCTAGGATTTATTCTGCGAAGTTCGACATGGTTAAGTTCGACGGATCTGAAAATTTCGGATTATGGTAGAGGAGAGTCAAGGATTTGTTAGTGCAGCAGGGCATGGTGAAGGCGTTATACGAAGAGCAGCCGGAAGGCATGGGCGACATAGATTGGAAGGAATTGGAAGTGAAGGCTGTGGCAACTATCAGGCTTTGTCTGGTTGATGACGTGATGTATCACGTCGTGGATGAGGAATAACCGACAGCAGTTTGGTTGAAACTGGAAAGTCGATATATGTCCAAGTTATTGACGAACAAGCTTTATCTTAAGCAGAAACTGTATGGTCTTAAGATATCAGAGCGCTCAGATCTAAACCAGCATATCAACGTGTTCAACCAGATTATCAGTGATTTGAAGTGAGTTGATGTGAAGTTTGAAGATGAAGACAAGGTGTTGATGTTACTTAATTCCCTACCTGCTTCTCCAACGTACGAAAATTTGGTTACAACTCTGACGTGGGGGAAATAAGCTCTTGAATTGGAGGAGACCACAAGTGCTGTATTAGGTTTTCATCTGAGGAAGAAAGTCAGTGATGAGAATTTAGGCTTGTGGTGGGGGATAATCAAGAACGTGGGAGAAACAAGTCTCGGAGCGGATCGAGTAACAATAAATCTCAGTCTAAATCCAGGAAGATGAAGAACATATAGTGTTTTAAGTGCAGAAAAAATGAGCACATAAAATGAGATTGTTAAAGAAAAAGAAGGGTGTAGACTGAGGTTTCAACCTAAGAAGAAGGGTGAATTGGGTTTATAAAAACTTTCGCTAATTAATCGCAAGTTTATAAAAATAGGTAAGACCACAAGCATGTAAACAAATAATGTGTTGTAAACAAAAGAGTTCAAAGAATATAAGATGCAAACTCAGTTTATAGTGGTTCGACAATATCAGATTCATTTCAACCCTATGTCCACTCTCTTCAAGGAACCTCTTTAAAGTAATCCACTAAGAACCTTAGTCGTGCAACTTCACGGGTGTTGCACAAACCTTACAAACAGTCCCTTTCTCTTGGAAGCTTATTTCTTCCTCTTGGAAGCTAATCTCTTCCTTTCGGAAGCTAATCCATTTACAATAAATGAGTTGTTGTAAAGTAAATGGTAGAGAGACAATAATGAAAGCTTATACAACTGAATAATATCTCTCTTTCAATGTAAAGCTTGAAGAATGGCTCAACAATAAATATTTCAAAGCTTTTGTGTATTAATGAGTAGAAACTTGATTGAATGTGTAATCTCCTTTTTCAAAATGCTCATTAGAGTGGGTTTATATAACCTTGAATTAATATGGCCGTTTTGTACTGATTTGGAATGTTTTGGTGCATTTAGTGCTCAAGTCTCACGTCTCAACAATCATGTTTTTTAAATTACTAGTCGACTAGGTCTTAGTATGAGTCGACTGGGTCAAGTTAAAAGTCTTGCTTTTAAGGCTATGTATAGTACCAGTCGACTGGGGACACACTGTCCCATATACCAGTCTTCTGGTATAAGTACGCAATCTTCTGGTATAAGTACACAGTCGACTGGGTTGCCCTTTAACCCAGTTTTTCATTCTTTGAAATGTTTTTGACTTATAAACGTTTGAATGAATAGTTTTGTTAAAATGATTTTTCAAAAAAAGCCATAAGACAAGCTTATTACCTGAACAAGTGGGATTTACAACTTGTTTCAATACCTTAATCCTATACTAGATCTTCTGTCTTGACTTGGTGTCTGATTCGGGTTGAGTTCTTGCCTCTTGATTCTTGGTTGTATGCTTTTATCGTTTAAAACATTTAGATAAAACTGTTAGTATAATTAAAGTTGTGTTTTATCATCACTAAAATTTAGATGAGGAACAACAAAAGGGAATACAAAGAATAAAGAGGGTCCATCAAAGTCTACGAATATAATGGAAGAAGAAGACTCAGAGAAAGGTGATGGGGATATGCTTTCTGTTTCATCTAGTTCAGATCATCTCACAGATTCTTGGATTTCGGATTCAGCATGCTCCTATCCCATGACACGCAATAAAGATTGGTTTGACACCTACAGGTTAATAAATTCTGGTTTTGTTTTGATGGGTAACGATGCATCATGCAAAGTTGTTGGAATAGGGAATATCAGAATTAAAATGTTTGATGGGGTTGTTAGAACGTTGTGCTAGGCTATGTGTGGAGCTGGTAGTTTTTTTTGTCCAATATGGTGTTTTCAGCACTGTTTGGTATTTGTTTTATTTTAACCCAGAAATATAAGGGTTTCATCTTATTCTTTTAAAAAGGTGAGTGAGCCGCCTTTTTTGGATATATTGTGAGGGGTGTCTAGGGGCGAAACCTCCTTGTATTGTTCTTCAAGACATAGTGAAATCGCTGCAACTCCGTGGACGTAACTCGAGTTTGGATGAACTACATAAATCTGTGTGCTATGTGTTTGTCTTTGAATTATTTCTACTTTCTTCTCTATATTTGCATCTCAAGATCCGTAGGGATAGGGTAGTTTAACCCTAACAACTGGCATCAAAGCTATCGGTTTATTAGCGGAAGTGATGGCCGGAGAAGAAGGAAAGGCGACAGGAATCGAGAAATTCGATGGCACAGATTTTGGGTATTTAAGGATGCAAATCGAGGATTATCTCTATGAGAAGAAATTACATTTGCCTCTATTAGGGGCAAAGCCAGACAGTATGAAAGAAGACGAATGAAATCTTCTTGATAGACAGGTACTGGAGTTATTCGAATAACTCTATCAAGATTAGTTACACATAATGTTATGAAGGAGAAGACCACCAAAGATATGATGGCGGCTTTGTCCAGTATGTATGAAAAATCGTCGGCTAACAACAAAGTGCATCTGATAAAAAAGTTTTTCAATTTGAAGATAGCGGAAAGTACCCCTATTGCGCAGCATCTGAATTAGTTCAATACAATTGTTAATCAATTGTCCTCTGTTGAGATTGATTTTGATGATGAGATCTGTGCTTTAATTGTTTTGGCTTCTTTGCCAAACAGTTGGGAAGCCATGAGAATGGCGGTGACTAATTCTGCAAGGAAAAATAAATTCAAATATGAATATATTCGAGATTTGATTTTAAGCGAGCAGGTTCGCAGGAGAGATGCGGGTGAAACCTCGGGTTTTGGTTCTGCTTTAAATCTTGAGACAAGAGGTAGAGCACACGATAGAAATTTCAATTGAAGTAGATCAAAATCCAGAAGATGAGGTAGGAGTAAATCCAGATCTGGACGACAACTGGAATGCTGGAATTGTGGCAAGACTGGCCACTTTAAGAAAAATTATAGAGAACCACAGAAGAAAAAGAATGAGAACGATGCTGCAAATGCTGTGACAGAAGAACTACAAGATGCCCTATTACTTTCTGTTGACAGTCCCATTAACTCTTGGGTTTTGGACTCATGAGCTTCTTTCCATACCACTGCACACCGAGAAATCATGGAGCACTATGTGACAGGTGATTTTGTGAAGGTATATTTGGCTGATGGAGAAACCTTGGATATTGTGGGTATGAGAAACGTTCGCATTAAATTGTCGAATGGGTCTGTGTGGTTGATACAGAAAGTGCGACATGTTCCAAAATTGATAAAAAAAAAAAAAACTTGATCTCTGTGGGACAGCTTGATGCTGAAGGTCACACGATGATATTTGGGGCTGGTACTTGGAAGATTACAAAGGGAGCCATGGTAGTGGCTCGTGGAACAAAAACGGGTACTCTTTACATGACCTCAAGTGTGAGAGATACTATTGCAATGGTTGACGTAAAAGTTGATACAAACCTATGACACCGCAGGCTTGGTCACATGAGCGAAAAAGGGATGAAAGTGATATTGTCTAAAGGGAAACTGCCAGAGTTGAAATCCTTTGACTTTGATTTGTGTGAGAGTTGCATTCTTGGGAAACAAAGAAAGGTCAGTTTCTTGAAATGAAGCAAAACTCCAAAGTCTGACAAATTAGAGTTGGTACACACAGATTTGTGGGGAGTTTCCCCGGTTCCATCTCTTGGAGGTTCGCAGTATTATATCACATTTATTGATGGCTCAAGCAGGAAGGTATGGGTTTATTTTCTGAAAAATAAATCTGAGGTATTTGAGACCTTTAAGAAATGGAAGACCATGGTTGAGACTGAAACAGGTTTGAAGGTAAAATGTTTGAGGTTTGATAATGGTAGAGAGTACATAGATGGGGGGTTTAGAGAATTTTGTAATGCTAATGGGATTATGATGGAGAAGATTATTTTCGGGACACCACAACAGAATGGCATGGTTGAGTGCATGAACAGGACCATCAATGAGCGTGCTAGAAGTATAAGGTTGCATGCTGGGTTGCCAGAAACTTTTTAGGCCGATGCAGTTAGCACAACAGCTCACTTGATAAATCGAGGACCGTCAGTTCCTTTGGATTGCAGGATACCTGAAGAGGTATGGAGTGGAAAAGAAGTAAACCTTTCTTACTTAAAAGTTTTTGGCTGTTTATTTTATGTTCATATTGACTCTGATGCTCGCAGTAAACTATATGCTAAATCCAGAAAATGTTTCTTTATTGGCTATGGTGACGAAGCTTTTGGTTATCAGTTTTGGGATAATCAAAATCGAAAAATCATCAGGAGTAGAAATGCGATTTTCAATGAACAGATTATGTATAAAGACAGGTCAAGTGCATAATCTGTTGTTACAGGGCCAGAACCAAAGAAGTCTGAGATTGTTGACTTGGATGAATTTTCTGAGAGCATAGTGCAGAGTAAGAGTCAAGAAAATGATGAGAATACAGACCCACAGGTAGAATAGTGTACGCCCATAAGTGCTGTCTGAAGGTCTTTTAGGAACATTAGACCTCCACAGCGGTTCTTACCATCCTTGTTCTATATTTTGTTAACTGACAGTGGTGAGCCAGAATGTTATGATGAAGCTTTACAGGTTAAAAATTCTAGCAAGTGGGAGTTGGCTATGAAGGATGAGATGAACTCACTGATGATGAATCAGACATGGGAACTAACTGAATTGTCAGAAGGGAAGAAAGCTTTACATAACAAATGGGTGTACAGAGTAAAAGAAGAGCATGATGGTAGCAAGCGCTACAAGACCAGATTGGTTGTGAAAATGTTTCAACAGAAAGACAGCGTTGATTACACAGATATTTTTTCTCCAGTTGTGAAGCTAACAACAATCAGGCTAGTACTGGGAATTGTGGCTGCAGAGAACCTACATCTTGAGCAGTTAGATGTGAAGACAACATTCCTTCATGGTGATTTGGAGGAGGATATTTATATGCATCAGCCACAAGGATTTACAGTGCAGGGAAAGGAAAATCAGGTTTGCAAACTGAAAAAGAGTTTGTATGGATTAAAACAAGCTCCAAGACAATGGTACAAGAAATTTGACAGCTTCATGTGTAGCACCGGGTTCACAAGGTGCCAGACATACCATTGTTGCTATGTTAAGAGTTTTGACAACTCTTATATCCTATTATTGTTGTATGTGGATGATATGCTCGTTGCAGGGTCTAACATTGAGGAGATTAATAATTTCAATAGGCAGTTGTCAAAACAATTTGCAATGAAGGATTTGGGTGCTGTAAAACAAATCCTTAGTATGAGAATCATCAGAGACAGAGTCAGTGAGACTTCGAAACTTTCACAGACAGAGTATGTGAAGAAGATTCTCAGTTGATTTAGCATTGATAGTGCTAAACTAGTGAGCATACCATTGGCTATTCATTTTAGACTATCCAAGGATCAGTCACCAAAGACAGAGCAGGAGCAGGACTACATGAGTAGGGTTCCCTATACCTCAGCTATTGGAAGTCTTATGTACGTCATGGTCTACACAAAACCGAACATTGCATATGTAATAAGAGCAGTGAGTAGGTACATAAATAATCAGGGAAAACAACATTGAGAGGCAGTTAAATGGATCCTGAGATATTTGAAAGGCACTTCAGATACATCTCTGTGCTTCACAAGGGCAGGTTTAAAACTGCAGGGTTTTGTGGATGCGGATTTAGCTGGTGATGTTGATAGTAGGAAGAGTATTACAGGGATTGTGTATACTCTGGGTGGTATAGCTGTAAGTTGGGCTTCTAAGTTGCAGAAAATCATTGCTCTCTCTGCTACAGAAGCTGAGTATGTAGCCATAACTGAAGCTGTGAAGGAGATGGTTTGGTTATAGGGTCTCTTGGATGAGCTGGGTATGAAGAATGAGAGGGGTACTCTACACAGTGATAGTCAGAGTGCTATTTTTCTTGCTAAGAATCTGGCATTTCATTCCAGGACGAAGTATATACAGTTGAGATATCACTTTATTCGCTCTCTTATCGACAGTGAACAGTTGGTACTGGAGAAGATTCGTGGAACTGAGAATCCAGCAGATATGTTGACTAAGGGTGTCACTATTGAGAAATTGAAGCTGTGCTCAGCTTCAGTTGGTCTTCAACCTTGAGGACAGGTGAATGAGTTACGGCGATGGTTGCTTTGTTTGAAGACATGTGGTGCTTGGTATTGGTGATTGGACCAGTCTCCAAGTGGGAGATTGTTAGGCTATGTGTGGAGCCTGGTGGTTTTTTTGTCCAATCTGGTGTTTTCAGCACTGTTTGGCATCTATTTTATTTTAACCCGGAAATATAAGGGTTTCATCTTATTCTTTTAAAAATGTGAGTGAGCTGCCTTTTTGGATATATTGTGAGGGGTGTCTAGGGGTGAGACCTCCTTGTATTGTTCTTCAAGACATAGTGAAATCGCTGCAACTTCGTGGATGTAACCCGAGTTTGGGTGAACCACGTAAATCTGTGTGCTGTGTGTTTGTCTTTGATTTATTTCTATTTTCTTCTCTATATTTGCATCTCAAGATCCGTAGGGATAGGGTAGTTTAACCCTAACACGTTGTGTGATGTTAAACATATACTGGATTTAAGGAAGAATCTGATTTCATCGGGCACTTTAGATTGTAATGGGTTTAGTTACAAGTCTGCAAGTGGAGTAATGAAGGTGAGTAAAGGTCTCTTAACAATGATGAAAGGACAGAAACTAGCAAGACATATTTATACACTGCTAGGTACCATAGTTGTAGGTGGAGTTGTAGCTACAGAGTCTGAGTCAGATAGTATAGTCTTGTGGCATATACGGTTAGGTCATATGGGTGAGAGTGGGATGATGGAGCTTCATCAGAGAAATGAGAGGGGTACTCTACACAGTGATAGTCAGAGTGCTATTTTTCTTGCTAAGAATCTGGTGTTTCATTCCAGGACAAAGCATATACAGTTGAGATATCACTTTATTCACTCTCTTATCGACAGTGACCATTTGGTACTGGAGAAGTGTATAAATATGTCTGTTCATCCTTTCCGCTACACTGTTTTGTTGTGGTGTCTTACGTACTGTGAAGTGTCTCTTAATCCCATGCTACTCACACAACTCCGTGAATTTTGAATCTGTGTACTCAGTACCATTGTCAGACCTGAGGCAATTCATCTTATTGGCCCAAAACAAACAGAATATGGTACAGTTCAAGATAGCCACACACATGACAGAGGGAATTCTTGACTATGTTCATACAGATGTTTGGAGGCCAATAAAGGTAGCATCACGGGGATGATATATGTATTTCGTGAGTTTTGTTGATGACTACTCATGAAAGGTTTAGGTGTACTTCATGTGGCACAAGTCAAAAACGTTTGCCAAGTTCAAGTTGTGGAAAGATGAAGTAGAAAACCATACAGAGAGGAAGATCAAATGCCTCAGGTCTGACAATGGTACTGAGTACACAGATTCAAAATTCACGGAGTTGTGTGAGCAGCATGGGATTAAGAGACACTTCACAGTACGTAAGACACCACAACAAAACAGTGTAACGGAAAGGATGAACAGAACAATAGCTGAAAGAGCTCAGTGTCTCAGGTTGAATGCAGGGCTTGCAAAGAACTTCTGGGTAGAAATAGTGAATATGGCGTGTTTCTTGATTAACAAGTCAACTAGGGCAGCACTAGATGAAAAAGTAGCAGAGGAGGTATGGACAGGCAGCGCGGTAGACTACTCTAGTTTGAGGAGATATTGAAGCTTGATACAAAGTCTAGACAGTGTATCTTTCTGGGGTATCAGAAAGGGGTGAAAAGCTTCAAGCTCTAGGATCTGAAGACAAACAAGGTGGTGATCAATAGAGATGTGGTTTTTTTTTTATGAGAAAACCATGTTGCAGCATACTCAAGAAGAAGAGAAATAGGTGCCAAAAAATTGCAGCAAAAATGACTTGTTATTGATTTTTCTTCTAATGTATTCTTTCAATGAACGGTGGACAAAACTTGGATAAAGCTCATAGCAATCCTGGTTCACATGCAACTGCTGGACCTGATATCTCCGGTAATGCTTTTTTATCCCTTTTTTGTTGGTAAAAAAAATCTTTTGTTTTATAAGCAATGCCGAAAAAGGGCATGACCATGGCTCTTTTTTTTTTTTTTTTTAAACTGTGGCATGACCATGATTCTTTAGGCACTAAATAAATGTTTTCTTGACAATTTGTCAAGCAAAAGTTTACGCATACATTTTAGAATGTAAGAACATATTAAGATCAAAGCAAGTTTGTTTCTTGGATTTTCTGGTCAGTAAAGGTAGCTTATATGATTCTTAAGGCATGTTGTTAGAAGAGAGAAAATCTAGAGTGGATATACCTTCTCTCTATACAAATTAATCACCTTTGCATCTAATTCCAAAGAATATATGCTTGTTGCGCGAGTTTGCTTGCATTCTCATTGGTGAAGTAATTATGATTCCAACTCAGGTATATATGACCAGTAAATTGTTTTCAGTTCAATTAGAGTTGTAGGTGTTCCTATTATTATTTGTTCAATTTACAATTAAATAAGCAAAAATAGATTACATTTTACCATAAAAAAAAATAGCAGTCTTGAAAATCAAATTTAGAAGGCTTTTGGTCTTTATGATTTCCATGATCCGACTGTTTATAACCGAAAACTAAACTGGTCTAAGACCATAGATACACACGAGATGTATTTAGAAACACATTTATCAAGCGTACTAGTAAGATATTTACAAATGGTAACTTTTTAGGCAATGATCAACATATAGTGCCACAACATTTTCAAAGACCTCATCACAGAATTGGGATGAAACGAGCAAGAAGTTCATCGGATAAAGGACATTCTTCCCATTGTAAAGTACTCCACCATTTCTCAGCTGCTTCAATTTTCTTGATAGATGAATTCAACTTAGAGTTGGAGTTGGAGTCAATGTGGAGACTCTTCAAAGATGGACAATTGTAAAAGCTCATAAGCTCTAGAGAGGGCCAAGACCCTTTCCAAATGCGGAACAATTCAGGTAAATGATGAAGCGTTAATTTCTGCAAACGCGGAAGTAAAACTTCGTCAGCATTGATGTGGTCCCTCTCCTCAGATATAATCACTCTAATGGCTTGACAATCTTCAACGGCTAACTCCTCCAGATTAGGAGTGTTTTTGCTCATGGCAGCAGTAAGAACAAAATCCAACTGAGGACATGTATGAACTAATAGAAATTTTAGACTAGAATAGGATTGAGATGGAGTGAAATTCCCCCAAATCCTCCTCAAGTTCCCCAAATAATGCAAACTCAAGCGTTCAAGATGAGGCAAAGTCAATTCTGCTTTATCTGTGATAGTTTTCATCTCAGGGCATTCCCTCACCACGCAAAGCTTCAATAACTCGGTTTTACTGGCCTGAATTTTGGACAGGCTGCTAATGTTAAGGCGATGATCCAAATAGAAAGTTGTTGTACGTGTCAGTACTTCCAAAATAGCATTAGGATTATCCTCTCCGTTCACAAGTCTCAAGCGTCGGTCATGCTGGTTATATTCAAATTCCACATAATGCGAAACCCGTGATTAGGCACACTTGATATCCTGGCCAACAATAAAATTGAATGTGAAGTTGGTGTGTCTCCACGATGGACTTTTTTTAGCAAAGAGTTTGAGAAGGTCTTCTTTCGAAAGATAGAAAGACAGAAAGGTCAAGTTCCTCAATCTGCTGACATCCATTATGACGGATTTTGTGTTCTCTTTCCATCATTTATCTCCTGGGCTCACAACAATGCTAAGATTTTTCAATACAATGAGCTTTGATAGAATTCCAGGTGAAATCAGTAAAGATGGCAGCTCAGGATACTCTTTATGGTCAACTGGTCCATAAAATGATACATCCAAGTACACAGAGAAGTCAAATTTCCAATCTCATCGGGCAAATGGTTAATCTCAGTGCCACTGAGATCAAGCACCTCGAGAGTTGTAAGTTTACCCACGTCAGAAGAGAGCTTAACTAGATGCTCACAGTCCCTCATAATAAGAGCTTTAAGACTTTTAAGATTTGAAAGCGATGCTGGCAAGGAATTAATCCTCGTTTTTGATAAGTTTAAAACCTCAAGAGAAGGCATCACTTCAAAAAAGTTCTCAGGTATCACTCTAAGGCAGTGGTTTCTTTGGAGGAACAATGTCAAAAGGCTTGGACAGCTTGGTTTCGCAGGTAGACTGGAGAAATTATTGTCCATTAAGAAAATCATCTTTCTTTTTTCCCATTCTTTCTCTGGTGGTGGTTGATATAGTCCTGCCCCAGCTCTCATTAAGAATTTATCTCTTTCTAAGCTTTCAAGTGATGTGGATAATGAACCACTTTGCAGATTTGGATGGGCTCTTACGTCTTGTGATAATATCTGCAACGCCAAGTTGGCTGCATCATTCATTTTACAAACACCCTCTTCACAACCCTCCAGCAGAGCAGCATCTACTAGATTTTTAACTATATCAAGTCCCCTATTGCGTGCATCCACCATATTCCGAGCAATAAAGCCTTCCTGAATCCACCACTCAACAAGTTCAGATACAGAAGGAACAAGCTTTATTTCTGTTTCACGTGTTGGTAAAATTTCTGTTGCAGGAAACAGTGTTGTATCATGATGTTCTTCCTCAACTCTTCTAGTGGCATTTGATGCAGCTGCAAAGTCTGGAATGAAAGGAAATTTTGTTTCCATGGAAATTGTCATCTGACTTTCCGCTGGCATCATTTTAGTTCCATAGGAGACAGAGGGAAAAATGTCCGCTGGCGTCATTTTAGCTCCATAGGAGACAGGGAAAAATGTCAGATTCATGCGTAGATATCTTTTATTCTGATACAGGAGCAAGCTCGATTGCTGTTTCATGCGTTGGTAAAATTTCTGTTGCAGGAAACAGTGATGTCTCATGATGTTCTTCCTCAACTCTTCTCGTGGCATTTGATAAGGGGAAAGTAATGAGAAAAGATTCTCTTTCCGGGGCAATCGTTGCTTCAAGCAGGTCATCACTTCTACCTTGTTTACAGTGTTTCACTTTTCTAGGGAGAATGGATTTCATTTTGGTCAAGCCATTGTGAACTGCAATAGTTTGAAAGGAATGAGAATGCAGAAGCATATGTCTGAGGGAGTTCAAATTAGCAGCAATTGCTGGAACAATATGCAGAGTTTCAATATCTTTGATCATTAATGAGGAATAAAAATTGAAAAACCTAGTGGCTCAGAGATTAGAGTGGCCATAATAATAATAAAATTAATGTGGCATGGACTATCTATACTTTCTTGTACTTTCTTGTTTTAGATGTTTCTAAAATACTAATTGAATTTACCAAAAAAAATAAAAAAATCATAAACTAATAGAAGATTAGAAGATATTTTGCAGAGAAGCTTTGGGGGAGAGAAACTGTTAATGTATTATATGGGCTTAGTCCCACTTTGGTTGTGTATAGCTTTGCTTCTCCTATTAGCTTGTATAAATAGGATAATCCCACTTTGGTCTTTGGTTGTGTATAGCTTTGCTTCTCCTATTAGCTTGTATAAATAGGATAATCCCACATTGGTTGTGTATAGCTTTACTTCTCCTATTGTTAATGTATTATATGGGCTTAGTCCCACTTTGGTTGTGTATAGCTTCAGTGGTTACAGCAGCAGTATTCTTTGGCTTGGAATATGACCGATTGTATGAGCCTCGAGAGTGATATTGGTTCCCATTTGACTGATTTTCAGATGGAAGTTTAGGGCAGTCTGCAAGATAGTGACCCGGTTCTCTGCAGACTTTACATAGGCGAGAAGGACATTTGAGCAATTCATGCCCTTGTGAATGACAATACTTGCAATATAAGGGCTTCTGGTGTGTGCTCTGTCGGTGGGGTAAGTCCGATTCAGCCATAGGAGCAAAGAGGAAAGTGAACCTCCAAGAAACCGGTGATGTGGCGGTCAACTGATGATGTGACGATCAACGAGTAACGTGGTGCTGACGTGTTGTTGATGTGGTGCTACCGTGGCAGCAGTGTGTCTGAAACAGGAGCGGCAGTTGAGATGATGTCAACGGGTGACGTGGCACTGATGTGGCAGCGGAGATGATGTCAACGGGTGACGTGGCACTGAGGTGGCGCTGATGTGGCTTTTAGGGCTGACGTGGCTTTTAGGGCTGACATGGCAGCAGCGTTTCTGAAACAGAAGCGACAGCGGAGATGATGTCGATGGAGAATGAGACTCCGACTATAGTGATGACCCGACAGGTATGAAAAGGATATACTAGAAGTTTTTCTGATGTGAAGGATCCACTAATAGTGGCAATCACAGAGCATACTCAACTCTTAATATACCGAGAATTTCTGATGTGAAGGATCCACTAATAGTGGCAATCACAGAGCATACTCAACTCTTAAAATACCGAGAACCATTATGGCTCTGATACTATGTTGAATTTAATAGAGGAAGTGAGACAATACAAATAGAAGAATTGTATTGAATGGTGTGATTTACTTACAAAGGGAGCTATCCTATTTATATAAGCTAATAGGAGAAGTAAAGCTATACACAACCAATGTGGGATTATCCTATTTATACAAGCTAATAGGAGAAGCAAAGCTATACACAACCAAAGTGAGACTAAGCCCATATAATACATTAACATCCCCCCTCAAACTCAAGGCGGTAAGTGGGAGGTGAACTTGAGTTTGGAAACCAGAGAGTGAAAGCATCCGGGTGGATGAGCCTTAGTGAAAATGTCAGCTGTCTGATCGGCTGAACTGACGGATTGTAGACGAACCGTATTTTGGAGAATGTGATCACGGATGAAGTGGATATTGATGTGGCGGTCAACTGGTGGTTCTGGAACGGAAGGGTGATATCAGCTGGTGATTCGGAGGTGGACTCAACAGTACCTGAAACTGGATTCTCAGGAAATAACTTAATAGATGGATCTGTAAAGAATCTGGAGTTAGTGATGGTTGATATGTCAAATGACCGTAAGGAAGAGAACATTTGATGTTCCCAAAAAATGACATGACGAGAGATGCGAAGAGTTTTAGAAATAGGATCCCAACATCGAACCGACTGAACGATAGGATCCTATTGGGTGCAAATAGGTGTTTAAGATCAAGACACTTTCTGATGGCTCTATTGAACGATATAAAGCCCGACTTGTTGCCAAAGGATTTGCTCAGGAATATGGCATTGACTATGAAGAGACATTTGCTCCAGTGGCAAGGCTCACATCTGTCCGTACACTCATTGCTGTCGCCGCCATTCGAAGATGGACTCTATTTCAAATGGATGTCAAAATGCATTTCTGAATGGGGAACTTCTTGAGGAAGTCTATATGCATACACCTCCCGGCTGGGATGCCACTCGAAACAAAGTTTGTCGCCTTCGTCGTGCCTTATATGGTTTAAAACAAGCTCCACGTGCCTGGTTTGCCAAATTTAGCACTACTATTCATCAGTTTGGGTTCACACCGAGTGCTCATGATTCGGCTCTGTTTATCCGCCATACTGCCAATGGTATTATCCTTCTTTTACTGTACGTGGATGATATGGTTATTACTGGAGATGATCCACATGGTATTTCTGAACTCAAAAAGTTTCTCAGTGGCCAATTCGAGATGAAAGATCTTGTCGTGCTCACCTATTTTCTTGGCCTCTAAGTCTCATCTAATTCTGATGGATTTTTTCTCTCTCAGGCCAAATATGCTTCGGACCTCCTTTCCAAGGCTGGGATCACTGACTCAACCACTGCCACTACTCCTCTCGAGCCGAATGTCAGACTTACCCCACTCGATGGTTCACCTCTTCAGGATGCCACTCTATATCGTCAACTGGTTGGAAGTCTTGTATATCTTACTGTCACTCGCCCTGACATTGCCTATGCCGTTCATCAGGTCAGTCGGTTCTTGTCCGCTCCTCGGACCACCCATTACTCGACTGTTCTTCGCATTCTTAGGTACGTCAAGGGTACTTTATTTCATGGGCTTCATTTCTCAGCACAGTCTGCCCCCGTTTTATAAGCCTATTCTGATGCCGATTGGGCCGGAGACCCCACCGACAGACGTTCAACCACTGGTTACTGTTTCTTTTTGGGCAATTCTCTCATTTCCTGGCGTAGTAAGAAACAAACTGTGGTTGCTCGCTCCAGTACTTAAGCTGAATATCGTGCCATGGCTGATGCAACTCAAGAACTTCTTTGGCTTCGATGGCTACTCGCTGACATGGGTATCTCTTCTCCTGCTGCCACTATCCTACACTGTGACAACAGGAGTGCTATTCAGATCGCTCACAATGATGTCTTCCACGAGCGTACAAAACACATCGAGAATGATATCCACTTCATCCGTGATCACATTCTCCAGAATACGGTTCGTCTACAATCCGTCAGTTCAGCCGATCAGATAGCTGACATTTTCACTAAGGCTCATCCACCCGGACGCTTTCACTCTCTGGTTTCCAAACTCAAGTTCACCTCCCACTTACCGCCTTGAGTTTGAGGGAGGATGTTAATGTATTATATGGGCTTAGTCCCACTTTGGTTGTGTATAACTTTGCTTCTCCTATTAGCTTGTATAAATAGGACAATCCCACATTGGTTGTGTATAGCTTTACTTCTCCTATTAGCTTATATAAATAGGATAGCTCCATTTGTAAGTAAATCACACCATTCAATACAATTCTTCTCTTTGTATTGTCTCACTTCCTCTCTTAAATTCAACAGAAACCATGTTACAGAGAAAGAGAAATTGAAGAAAAGTGCCATTTACGTGAGTTTGGAGAGAAAGAGGGTTTTCAGTGCCATTGAAATCAAAATTATGTTAAATTAGCAGAAAAATGGAAAAACTAATAAACTGTTGCAAAAAAGCTGTAAAGGGAGGGGGAGATTTTTCAACGTTGATAGCAATTAGTTAACCCAAATATCATCTCAACCACAAAAAACAATTTATAGTACGTGTTATTCATCTAGGAGTGCACTGAGAGAAACTGGAGAGAGGATTTAAGGGAGAGGAGCCAGGCCTAGCAAAAAAATAGTTTATTCTTTCGTTTAATAGTGTGAAAAAAAAAAGGAAAAGTATCATTTTTACTATTATATCATTTATAATGTTAATTTACGGAATTAAATAAAGAATAAATTGACTTAATGATGGTCTCATCTAATTTTTCTCGCATTTTTGACTTTTTAGTATTTTAAATTTGAGAGTATTATATTATACATGTAAGAATATAACATCTATATTTTTTTATCCAAAAAAATCAATATCTTAGTTTCATTTTTTCATACATTCTTCTTTCTATCACTTTTCTCTTTTACTAAAACAAACTTTATTTCTTTGAAATTTTTGTTTTCCACCAAATCGAACTATCAAAGTGTGTTCATTAACAAAGTAAACAAATAATTAAATAAAAAATGAGAGACTTCAGAACTCTGCAAAATATATAGAAACAGTACTAAATGGATTACACCCACCTGCTAAGACGGCACTCGTAATGATCTCCATCATCAACTACGTACTGGTGTTGTTTCCTTGATCAACGGATCATCATCACTTATATATCGATCAAAACTGTAGGGAACAACAAACTGTTACTATTGATATATAAGGTATCCATATGTATATAGCAACAGCTTGTACTATGTGCGGAACTTTCTTTCATTCCTTTGAGAGAAATGAACAATTAAAAAAATGAATATAAATCAAGAATTATTTTCATATTCTCTCATAAAAAAAAAGGAGTATCAAATATTGAAAATCAATAAAACTATAATGATTATTCAAATATTTCTGTAGCAAATATGCAAAAGTGTAGAAGGCATAATATTGACATTCATAAAATAAGTTACTCTTCTAAAATATATATATATATATATATATATATATATTCTTGAAGTTTTAAATTTATAAAAGTTAAAAGTCGGAAAAGAAAAACCATCAAGTAATATTTTATGGAGACACCAAATTGTGAAAAAAGTAACAATAAAAAACACTCCAAAAAAACATAAATAGACAACAATACAAAAGAGAAAAGGCTGACTACATTCTGTTTGGCAAAGTACTTTGGTAATTGTACAAAGATCCTCCAACTATTATCTTTTGGTTTGAACCTTAGACTATCACTTTTGACAACAATAGTCCAACTATTATAAACTTGTACTCCTTATATGTATTGGTACGGTATGTATAAAAAACTCATTTTTTAAGAGATATATAATTAATATTACAAATCATTAAATTATAATCTACTTTTAGAAATATCTTTGGGGAGAGAAGAAAGGAGGGAACTCGCCTTGAGTCTGCAAAGAATTCATTCAACAATTCTAGCAATTCCAGCACTTCAATTCTTCCAATTTAAAGAAAAATAGAGGGGAGAAATAAAAATGGGAGATGACAGTGTTAGATAGTAGACAAGAATTAGAGAGGGAAAAAAGGACAAATCCGAGAGAAGATGGAACTCACCTGTTGAAACTAATCAAATTTTATTCTCCAA
Organism: Bretschneidera sinensis; assembly: GCA_023935145.1. NCBI lineage: Eukaryota > Viridiplantae > Streptophyta > Magnoliopsida > Brassicales > Akaniaceae > Bretschneidera > Bretschneidera sinensis. The sequence goes on from CM043699.1 coordinate 139,303,853, forward strand.
CTCTAGCACTTCAACTCTTGCAATTCATTGAAAAATTGAGGAAAAATAAAAAAAAAAATGAGAGAAAATAGAAAATACCTGGTAGCACCTGGGGCGAGATGGGGTTAATCGAGTAAAGAGAGTGAACAGATGAAGCATCCTTTGGCTTAATATTATGGCATAATCTTGCAATGGAAAAAAACCGAAATTCATATTAACATGGAAGGAAAAAAGAATAGAATGAGAGGGAAAAAAGAAAATATTGGGAGAAAAGCGAAAAACCTGGTAGCACACGGACGAAAAGGGAAAGAAGGCTTAGAATAATGAGATTTCTAGACAGAGAAAGGGAAATCATATGAAAGAGATGGAGGGAAATAAAGGGAAAGAAGGCTTAGAAAGCATCAGCTGTGCTCTATATGTCAAGGCAGAGGGTGAACACCCTTTGGCATATTAAGCATAATGGCATAATCCTCGTATTCCCTCTCTTTTATTTTAACCCTTCTATAAGTCTAGGGTTACAACAATGAAATCTTTAGTGCCTTTCAATTCCAATCTAATTAGCCAATTTTTCTGGCACAATAAAACATGCTGTAGAACTTAATTCAACACTGAAAATTCAAAATTTTAGAAAAAGAAGAATTTGAAGAGCAAAAACAGAGAATGAAAATTGTAAATTGGTACCTAGTTAACCAGATCTTTTACTACTTTTGATCCAATAGAGAAAGTCGAGTGAAGAGACCAAGAGAGGGGCCTAATTGGGGAGGGAAACAAAGAGCATCGGGACTAGGACCTTTTTATAAGCTTGGAGGGTACATCTAAGAAAAGACTAAAATTGTGATAACAGACGTGATTGTTAGCCCGATGGATATTGCGTTTGAAGGGTATTTTTGTTATTCTTTTTCGTTTCCTTCCTATTCAAATTAGGAAACAGATTATTTCCAAATCCTATTTGAATTAGGAAATAACAATTTAGGGACTAAAAAGAATAATAAATCAAAAAAAAACAAAAAACAAAAACAAAAAGAGAAAAGCAAACTTTTCGGTTTTTACTATTTTATGTCTCCTCTCATCCCGTTTATCGTCTAGAAGACAAAGAGAAAAGGAAATCCTTCGAAAACGTTAACTAAAAGCATATGTTGTTGTAGAACTTAATTCAACACTGAAAATTTCAAATTTTACAAAGAAAAAAAAAGAGGGAAAGTTGTGAACTGATACCTTCAAAAACGTTAACTAAAAGAAAAGAAAATTAACTTACCTAATCTTTCACTACATTTAATCCTAGAGAGTATGATGAAGAGACCTGATACTGCCAAAAAGACATTTTCAATAGGACGACGACACGTGGATACAACAGATCACAAGAAGATACATGGATGATCTAGGACCGGGCAGCTAAACCTCCAACTCATAAACCGCCCTTCAGGGCTCTGTCGCCTCCGAATGGGCCTCCACGTCACGACCGCCTTCCAGACATAATTTCAAATCCAAGTTGGGGTGTCAGGTGACGAACCGCCCTCATACCTGGATGGCTCCTGATTAAACTATCAAGGCAAAGCCCTAACGGACGGCCCCCAACCACCTAGCTGGGCCTCTTAGGCATCATTTCGAATCCAAGTTGAGGTGTCTGGTGACTAACCGCCCTCATACCTGGATGGCTCCTGATCAAGCCAGCAAGGCCAAACTTTTGTGAACAGCCCCCGGCCACCCAACTGGCCTTCCAGGCATCATTACCCAACCTAGTCAAATCATCACATCGCTGCCGCCCTAGGCCAAGTGCCGCCTCAAAAGCCTTATAAAAAGAGGTTAGGTACTTATTCCCATGGGGCCATCGGGTCTCAACAAAAAACACAAGGGAACACTCGTCCCCTGCTTACACCTTATCACACTCTAACTTAAGCATCAGAGCATCACCGAAGGCACCCCTCCGGCGACCCCATAGTGTACTTCTCTTTCCTGTGCAGGTACATCCAAGGTCCAACCTCCAGCTTAGCAATACACATTTTTAGCATCAACAAATTGGTGTCGTCCGTGGGAACACCATCTCTCGCTGACAGTAACAGCGAAGAAGTCCAAAGAACTCATTTGTTGTCATGCCACCCAAAACCCCTGCCAGGATCCTTGGTGAAGAAGCAATAAGGTCTGGAGCAAGTTCCTCGGCCGAATTCGAGGCCTATCCCAACGTGGCTACTTTTCAGGCGCAATTCGCAGAACTCGCGCGGCTAGTGGTCGAGCTAGCCAAAGAAGTCCGTGGGAGAGCTCAGCGTACATCACCACAACCTTTGCGGCTGAAACCAAGTCATAATGGTTCAGCTGGCCGCCGACCGCCAGTCGATGATTTTTCAGCGACCAAATCACCTCCACCTCGCATGGCCAAGTCCGGAGAAAGTCTCATGTCCAAAAGCAGCGAAGGTCTTGGTAAGCGGATCGATGACATAGAAGGACGAATCAATCAGGTGTTCAGGGGATATGGCCACAATATTATAGATGAATTTGACATGCAGGACCCACCGTTCGCTCAAGAGGTCCTCAAGGCCCCCCTCCCACTGAACTTCCGAATGCCACAAATTAAACCTTACAATGGATCCACTAACCCTCTGGATCATCTCCAACATTACCGAACCACAATGACACTCCACAGACATTCAGACCCTGTGATGTGTCGGGCATTTTCGTTAACCTTTGAAAAAACAGCCGGGATGTGGTATTCCCGTTTGAAGCCAGAAGGTATCCACACCTTTAAAGAGCTGAGCTATGCCTTCGTCTCTCATTTTCTTAGTAGTAAAGGACCAAAGAAGACCTCTGAGTCTATTCAATATCGTCTAGTTAAAAGGAGAAAAGCTTCGGGCCTATAGTTCGAGGTTCAATACCACCGCTTGGGAGATCCCAAACCTCGATCCTAGTGTTCAGCTCCTGACATTCAAAAATGGACTAAGATCTGGAGTCTTTAGTTCAAAACTTACCATATGCCCACCCCTTGATATGAGTGAAGTCTTGGCACGAGCCGAAAAATACATACTAGCAGAAGACGACCAAGTGTTCCACAGAGAACAAGAATGAGACACGGAAAGAAGAAAGAAAGGTCCCACTAGCCCATGCCGTGAGCCCCCAAAGCGGCCATTTCGTGATGAGAGACCCAGAGCCCTCGGGCCTTTCAACGGTAGGCCTCGAAACCCCGTAACCTTTGGGACTGGAACCAAAACCTCTGGGCAATCTGACAACTACTCTCCATTAAATGCATCTAGGACCAACATTCTAATGCAGATCCATCATAGGGATCTCTTGCAGTGACCCCCGAGGCCACCAAACCTCAATCCAGATCGAAACACTTGGTGTAGGTTCCACAGAAATTTCGACCATGACACGAAAGAATGTAAGGCATTAAAAAACCAGATCGAGGCCCTCATTAACCGAGGACATCTAAAAGAGTTTACTGGACCACGAATGGAAAAATTCGAAGAGCGACCTCGAAGAAGCCCTGAACGCCCTCCCAAGCGAAACAGGCTTGTACGGCCAATCCGAAAGAGTTTGGGGCCAAGCTATAGGAAGTCTAACCAGAAGAAACCAGAGGCCCCTGCTGCGAAAATCATCAAGACCATTTACGGAGGGCTCGTGGCTAAGGGCAGGTCTAATAATCGCGGGTAGTCTTATGCTAGGTCAATAGCTTCTGTCTCCGGACTTCATAAATGACATAAGACAGGCGGAATCATTTCCTTTTCGGATGAAGACTTACAAGAAGTTCAGACCCCACACGACAATGCTGTTGTAATTTCCCTCCTCATGGCCAATCACGAAAAAAGGCGAGTCTTGTTCGATAATGGGAGCTCAACCGACATTTTGTTCTATGATGTTTTTCAACAGATGCAATTGGGAGATTCCCAATTAGAGTCGGTCTCTACTCTACTCCATGGTTTCTCAAGAGGACCAGTCTTTATAGAAGGCAATATAACCCTCCCCGTAACTGTTGGGATAACCCATCAGGCGGCGACCATGCAGACTACTTTACTTATCGTTCGGCAGCCCTCATCCTACAATATGATACTTGGGCGACCAACACTGAACAAGCTCCGAGCAGTTGTCTCCACCCATCACCTCAAAATGAAATTCCCCACCAAAAAAAGAATAGGCGAAATTAAAAGAGATCAACAAATCTCAAGATCCTGTTATCTCAGTTCAGTAAGAAAAGGCAAGAAGACGGAAGCCCTACCGCTTGAGCTGGACTACTTTAGAGACGAAGGGAGCAACCGTAGAGGCCAATCTATGGAAGAGTTAACCGATGTCCCCCTCGGTGAAGATAGGTCCCGAACCATTCAAATTGGTTCAAACCTACCAGAAACTTTCAGGGAGTCTTTACTAGCCCTCCTTCGGACAAACCAAGATCTATTTGGTTGAACAGCTGCAGATATGCCTGGAATCAGCTTAGATGTCATAGTACACCGACTAAGTGTGGATCCAAACCACAAGCCGATCATCCAAAAGAAAATGTCATTTGCCCCCAAGCGACAAGCAGCCGTTCGAGCAGAAGTTGATAAATTACTCTCGGCCAAATTCATCTGGGAGGTAAACTATCCAAACTGGGTGTCCAATGTAGTAATGGTGAAAAAGACGAATGGCAAATGGCGAATCTGCATCGACTTCTCTGATCTAAATAAGGTATGTCTGAAAGACAGTTTCCCTCTACCCAAGATCAACCAACTTGTTGACGCAACATCAGGCCATGAATTGCTAACATTTATAGACGCCTATTCAGGGTACAACTAGATCCTCCTGCACCAGCCAGACCGAGAAAATACAACTTTTATTACAGAGCAAGGACTCTATTGCTATAGGGTCATGCCTTTCGGTTTGAAAAATGCTAGAGCCACTTATCAGAGGTTGTTAGACAAAATCTTCCAAAGGCAGATAGGCCGGAATATGGAAGTCTATGTCGATGACATGTTGGTTAAAAGTATCCAAGCCAACGCTCACAAGGTCAACTTAAAAGAGGCCTTCGACGTCCTCCGCCATCATCAAATAAAGTTGAACCCCGCCAAGTGTGCTTTTGGGTACACCCCCCGTACTCACCTAGCCTGTAGCTGGCAAAGACCTTTTCTTGTACCTTTCGACTGGACCCGAAGTAGTGGCCTCCATCCTGATTCGGGAACAGGAAAGAGCACAGAAACCAGTGTATTATGTAAGCAAGGTACTCCACGACGCCGAAACAAGGTATCTTCCTGTGGACAAAATGGCATATGCTCTCTTAATCTCAGCCTGGAAGCTCCGGCTATACTTTCAAGCCCACACAATCACTCTCTTCACCAACCAGCCTCTTCGGCAAGCGCTTCACAAGCCAGATGTTTTTGGCAGAATGGAAAAATGGTCAATAGAGGTGGGTGAGTTCAACATTCGTTATCGGCCTTGGGTAGCTATAAAAGCCCAAGCCTTAGCCAATTTCATCATGGAAACCACCTTGCCACCATCAGCAGAAGAACCGCCTCAGACAGTTGACAAACCAAGCCTATCCCTGCAATGGACCCTCCATGTCGACGAGTCCTCCACCGACACTGAAAGTGGAGCTGGGCTTATCCTAAGTGGTCCAGACAACTTCACCATTGAATACACCTTGAGGTTTAAATTTAAAACATCCAACAACGAAGCCGAGTATGAGGCTTTACTCGCAGGCATGAAACTAGCCAAAGTGATTTCCGTAAAGAATCTAAATGTATATAGTGACTCTCAGCTAGTGGTAAGCCAGGTTAACGGTGAGTTTGAGGCCCGGGGGGAAAAGATCGCTCGTTACCTTACAAAAGCGAAGACATTGGCCGCACAGTTTCAAGTATTTCGCATCAGCCAGATTCAGCGGGCTGAAAATTCAAAAGCTGATTCCTTAGCCCGGCTCGCGTCTTCTCGCCAACTCGAATCAAAACAAGCAGTCTATCTCGAAATACTAACCATACCCAGCATCGATGAAATGATGGTATTACCCATGGTTGGTGAAAAAACATGGATGAGTCTTATTCTGGAGTATTTACGTGATGTTCTTCTTCCCGACGACAAAAACGAAGCTCGAAAGATTATGTCTCGGGCAGCACGATACACTATTCTAGATGATCAATTGTATAAAAGGGGCCTTACAACACCCTACTTAAAATGCCTTGATCCGACCGAAGCTGATTACGCCCTCCGAGAAGTCCACAAAGGAATATGCGAAAATCACCTTTGCGGAAGGGCCTTAGCATTCAAGATCCTTCGTCAAGGTTACTATTGGCCAAAAATGAGGGAAACAACCATGGAGCTGGTGAAAAAATGTAAAAGCTATCAACAGTATGCCGTTATTCCACATAGACCAGCGAACCTCTTAACTCCGATCACCAGTCCGCTTCCCTTCGCTATGTGGGGAATAGACCTTCTCGGACCTTTTCTCGGAGCAACTGGTCAGCGGAGGTACCTCATAGTTGCAATAGATTATTTTACAAAATGGGTAGAAGCGGAGCCCTTGGCCAGAATCACCGACCATCAGGCCCGAGCTTTCGTTTGAAAGTCAATAGTATGTCAGTTCAGAGTACCCCGAATATTAGTAACAGACAACGACAAACAATTCGACAGTGCTCGGTTCAAAACATTTTGCGATGAATTGCATATCGATCACCGTTTCTTCTTGGTTGGAAACCCACAAGCTAACGAGCAAGCCGAGATCACCAACCGAACGCTCCTCCAAAGCATCAAGAGGCGAATAGATACAACAGACAAACAATGGATGAGCCATTTGCCTAATATACTTTGGGCATACCGAACTACGGCTCGAGCGCCCACGGGGGAAACCCCTTTCTTCATGACCTCCAGGTCGGAGGTCGTGATCCCCTTGGAAATAAGAGTACCCTCTTTTCGAATACAAAGCTTCGAGGAACGGAGCAACGAGGAAGCCCTGAGTATGAATGCCGATCTCCTCGATGAGGCCCGGGATAGAGCCCAAATCCAATTAACGGCTTATCAACAGCGCACCGCCAAGTACTTCAATTCAAGGGTAAAAACAAGGCACTTTTTTCTCCACGACCTCGTCCTACGGAAAAACGAAGTATCCTGACCCCGAGAAACAGGAAAGTTGGTCCCAACCTGGGAAGGGCCATATCAGATCAAAGAGGTATATCATCCTAGTACTTTTAAACTTGATGAGCTAAATGGGAAGCCCATCCCCCACACTTGGAATGCAGTACACCTTCGACGTTTTTATCCATAAAAAGCTCAGAGCCCACTCTCAAGTGTCGATGCAGAAGATTATCCTACCTAAAGTGAACCAAGTGTAAAAGCACAAAACTATATATAAAGGGCGAAGTTTGATGAAAAGGAACTATTATTTAACATTTCACAAACTATGAATACAAGGTAAACAAAAGGAGGCACTAATGGCCTCGGAATACATAAAAAAAAGCCAAAGATTATGGATAGGCCAGATCAGGATAAAAAAGTTGCCCTCAACCTGAGCTTGAATGCTCGTCTCTAGTGGCAGGAGACCCTATGCCTGGGTATCCTTCCTAACTCCTGGACTGCTCCTGCTCCTTGGTCTGCTCCTCTTCCGAGGCCAGCAATTCCTCGTCCTTGGGCCCCAACAGGTCCAAACCAGAGAAATCAAGCTCCGGGTGTAGGGCCTCGGCCTTCCCCTTCACCTCCATAAAACCGGTAAGGTACTGCTGACCACCCTCAGAAACCATAGCCAGACGATAAGTCTCCGAACCCTGGAAAGCCGCCAGGGCTTTCTCTACAGCAACCCGAGTGCGAGCCTCAACCTCCTCCACGGCTGCGCGGATACGAGCCTCAGCTTCCTTGGCAATGACCAGAGTACGAGCCTCAACCTCAGCCCTAACCTGATTGGCTGAATCTAGCAAGGCCTGTAAGTGGCGGGTGGCCTCCGTCCTCTCTTCCAGCTGGTGCTAGGTTCGCCCGAGAAGTTCAGTAGTATCCATACAACGACGAGTGGCTGCACCCATGATGACACTCATCTGGCATCAAACGAAGAGTGTTAGGCAAAAAGAGAGAAAATTTAAGGAAATAAAAGCAACGCTAAGAGAAAAACTTGCCTGGGACGCCAGCGTCTCAGCTGCTGCGCAGAGAGAGTCTGTGGTCTTCCTGCCCAGCTCAATAACGTCCCGATGAGGAGTTCCCTTAATAAGATGCTCACTCACCACCCAGGGGTGTGCGAAGACGGAGTCATCCATCCTCAGAGCCCAGTTGGGCATGAAGATCGAGGCCTCAGAAGCAGCCCCCTGGCTAACACCGGGAGCAGTAGAGGGCCCAGCAGTAACTGGCATCGGTGGAGCAACACTGGACACTGGAATGGTCTTGGCTTGGGAAGGATGCCTTGGGGGAGTCTCTAGGTCAATCGGAGTAGGAGACTGAGCCCAAGGCCTCTTCCTGGTCCACGAACCCTAAGTTGGTTGCTTCTCGGATCGGGCTGGCCTTCTCTGCTCCAAAGCCAGTTTCCTGGCATACTCTCGGGTAAGGGCAACTGCCTCCATCTCTACAGAAACAATGCAAAAGAGGAAAATTACCTTAAGTATAAATCACAAAAAGAAAATGCAAGAAAAAACAAGGGAAAACAAAAAGCTGAAAGGTAAAACTAAAGCCTTTACCACTCTCGAGCGAAGGCTCGGGGCACGAGGGGCAGAGACCTCACCGGGCTAGTTCCTCATTGTCGTAGAGGACTCCAACATCCAAGGGTAAGGCCACCATGGCATCCACTGTTTCCTGCTTATACGGAAGAATGCCCGCATTCTTACACTTCCCAGTGCGATCCATACTCTAAGAACGAGGTAACCCGAAGTCCTCAGTAGATTGAACAAAAAAAAGTTTTTATTCCACCTCTTTATCGATGATGGCGTTTTCTTTAGCAATCTTCTCCTCGACTGGGTACTAAAAACTACCCATCCAGTATGGCCATACCGGCTGATTAGGAAGTGGGCCTTAAAAACATCCATGGTCATCGGCCTGCCCACCTCCAAACAAACACAGATAAAGGCCATAATCAACAGTACCAAATTCGGTACTAGCTGACACAGCGCAATATCAAAGTACCTAAGGATGGTATGAAAATAGGGGTGAAAGGGAAACCGCAGCCTAGCCTGCATATGGTGCTCATATACACAAAGCTCGAAAGGGGCTCGGTCAGGGAGGACATCGCAGGCCCTTTCCCCCACCTTGGCCAGTGGAAGGTCGTACTCGCTTGGGATGCGGTACGTCATCTAGATTACCTCTAGGTCATCCTCCCTTAGTTGACTAGGAATCTCATTGGCCGTAAAGTGCCATTCCTCTCTCTCCTCTCCGACCGAGGTCTCTCTAATATTGGTCAATGTCCTAAGTGTCTCATCCCCGGAAGAGGAGTCCTCTTTATACTCCCCCTCTACAGGACGTATGGCACCATTGCCAGGGGGCCTGCCCTCGGCACGGCTCCCACTGGAGTCTTTTCCCTCGATGAGGATGAGGATGTCTCCTCCTCGGAACTATCACCACTAGTTTCATCTATACTACTCCTACCGTTATCACTACTGCTAGGCCTATCATGATATGTATCAAATGAAGATATGAGTAAAGAGAAGGGCAGACAAACTCACCAAAGTCCGAAGGGTTCAGACTTAAGCACCTCCTAAACGTCCAAAGTTTGTCAAAGGGCACTATCTCTTCACAACCTCGAAAACCGCGATCACCAAAACTCTAGTGCAAAACGAATCCGAGCTCCCACAAAAATTAGGTGCCAAAACTCTACAACAAATTTTGGGACGAAGACCAAGATGCACAAGATGGAGAACTCTTTTGAGAAAGACGAGGATGAAAACTGTCAACGTTTGAGGGAATGAGGCCGAATACTCTCAAGAGATTTTTTCTTGCAAACAAAACTCAGATTAGAAATGAAGTGAAAGGAGAAGGAAGCCAATGCCCCATTATATAGGAAAAGAAGCACAACAAACGAGGACCATATAATGCGAGCACGGAAGCAGAGGGGACTCTTTGGAGGCCCAAAGCAACTCTCACACTTCCCAGGGGACATTCCATTGCCCGAGGTGGCCGCCGTTATCCCAAAAACGGCTTCTCAATTCCCAAAGGGAAATCATCATGTTATATACACCGCGATTTACACAAAAAAAGCCACATGTCACCTTCGCCGCCGTTACAGAGATGAAACTCCCATAACTCCACTGGTCCTCAGACTCAAGGTATCCATGGCTGAGGAGATGGATTGCTCCACCAGTCCTCGGACTTAAGGTGTTCATGGTCGAGGAGATGGATTGCTTCACCAGTCCTCGACCCATTATCTTCAAGGTCCGAGGAGACGGATTGCTCTATTGGTCCTCGGACTCAAGGTATTCATGGTCGAGGAGATGGATTGCTCCACCAGTCCTCAGCCCATTCTCTTCATGGTTTGAGGAGATGGATTACTCCACTGGTCCTCGGACTCAAGGTATTCATGGCTGAGGAGATGGATTGCTCCACTAGTCCTCAGCCCATTCTCTTCAAGGTCCGAGGAGATGGATTGCTCCACTGGTCCTCGGACTCAAGGTGTTCATGGCCGAAGAGATGGATTGCTCTACCAGTCCTCGGCTCATTCTCTTCAAGGTCTGAGGAGATGGATTGCTCCACTAGTACTCGGACTCAAGGTGTTCATGGCCGAGGAGATGGATTGCTCCACCAGTCCTCGGCCCACTCTCTTCAATGTCCGAGGAGATGGATTGCTCTACTGGTCCTCGGACTCAAGGTGTTCATGGCCAAGGAGATGGATTGCTCCACCAGTCCTCGACCCATTCTCTTTAAGGTCCGAGGAGATGGATTGCTCCACTAGTCCTCAGGCTCAAGGTATTCATGGCCGAGGAGATGGATTGCTCCACCAGTCCTCTACCCATTCTCTTCAAGGTCCAAGGAGATGGATTGATCCACTAGTCCTCAGACTCAAGGTGTTCATGGCCGAGGAGATGGATTGCTCCACCAATCCTCGGCCCATTCTCTTCAAGGTCCGAGGAGATGAATTGTTCCACTAGTCCTCGGACTCAAGGTGTTCATGGCCGAGAAGATGGATTGCTCCACCAGTCCTCGGCCTATTCTCTTCAAGGTCCGAGGAGATGGATTGTTCCACTAGTCCTCGGACTCAAGGTGTTCATGGCCGAGAAGATGGATTGCTCCACTAGTCCTCGGCCCATTCTATTCAAGGTCCGAGGAGATGGATTGCTTTACTGGTCCTCAGACTCAAGGTATTCATGGCCAAGGAGATGAATTGCTCCACCAATCCTCGGCCCATTCTCTTCAAAGTCCGAGGAGATGGATTGCTCCACCGGTCCCCGACCCTTTATCTTCAAGGCCGAACACAGAGATTACCCATCGTGTCCTTGGCCCTCTAGCTTAAAAGTTCGAGTATATGATCATGGATCACTGCCCTCGGACTCATCCCTCTTAGGCCATGTCCTCGGCCTCAGCCCAATAACTCTAAGGTTGAACAAATGCAGACCAAACTATACAATACTTTTTAACCACTTTACTGTACTCAAGAAAGTGGGGAGTCTTTGATACTGCCAAAAATACATCTCCAATAGGACGACGACACGTGGATCCTCTTGACAACAGATCATAAGAAGATAAGTGGATGATCCAGGACCGGGCAGCTAAAACCTCCAACTCATAAACCGCTCTTCAGGGCTCTGCCGCCTCCAAATGGGCCTCCATGTCGCGACAGCCTTCCAGACATCATTTCAAATCCAAGTTGGGGTGTCAGGTGACGAACTACCCTCATACCTGGATGGCTCCCGATTAAACTATCAAGGCAAAGCCCTAATGGACGGCCCCCAACCACCTAGCTGGGCCTCTTAGCCATCATTTCAAATCCAAGTTGAGGTGTCAGGTGACTAACCTCCCTCATACCTGGATGGCTCCTGATAAAGCCAGCAAAGCCAAACTTTTGTGAACGGCCCCCGGCCACCCAGTTGGCCTTCCAAGCATCATTACCCAACCCAGTCGGATCATCATATCGCTGCCGCCCTAGGCTAAGTGCCACCTCAAAAACCCTATAAAAAGGGGTTAGGTACGCATTCCTATGAGGCCATCGGGTCTCAACAAAAAACACAAGGGAACAATCGTCCCCTGCTTACACCTTATCACGCTCTAACTTAAGCATCGGAGCATCACCGAAAGCACCCCTTCCTGTGACCCCATAGTGCACTTCTCTTTCCTGTGCAGGTACATCCAAGGTCCAACCTCTAGCTCAGCAATACACATTTTTGGCATCAACAAGACCAAGAAAAGGGTTTAATTGGTGACGAAAGGCAAAGAGCATCAGGACCTTTTTATAGGCTTCGAGGGTAGTATCTAAGAAAGGATTGAAATTAAGATACTTACCTGATTGTTTGCCCGATGGGTATTGTGACTACTTCTCGTTTTCTTCATATTCGAATTAGGAAACACAATATTTCCAATTCCTATTTAAATTAAGAAACAAGAATTTAGGAGCCAAAATGAATATTAATTCAAAAAAGAAAAAGAAAAAACGCAACCTGCTCCTTTCAGTTCTTCCATCCCGTTTGCTGTCTAGAAGAGAGAAGAAGGGAAATCCTTCTAGGTTTCCAACAATGAACTCTTTAGTGCCTTCCTACTCCAGTCCAATTAGCCATTTTTCGTTGCACAATAAAACAATATATTACTGTAGAGAAGAATTTGAAGAACAAAAAAAATAAAGAATGAAAATTGAGAACTATTCTTAATCCGAGAGAAAGAGAGACGAGTGAAGAGACTGAGAGAGGTGGGGATTTAAAATTGGGGAGGAAAAGCAAGGTAAGAGAGAGCTTCTGGACCGTTTTATAGGCATAGAGGGTCGGGTCCAACTAATAAAGGATTGAAATTACAATAACGTAACAGTGAGTACTGCGGTTGAAGGGTGTTCTTGTTATTTGCGTAGTTTAAACGACAGCTTTGTTAAAAAGCTAATTCCGATTCGAATTAGTAAACCAAATTATAAACCAATTTTGAAAAGTATGGTAATCTGTCATGCTCCCATCATCATATAAATTAAAAATTATTCAAAATTCATCTGCAATTCTTAAGAAATGATAGCTGATAGTCTTTAAGCTTGCAGACACATCATACACAGAATCTAAAAAGAAAATTTAAAGTGTGAGCACAACAATTTAAACAATGAACTTGACCACCAAAACTTACTTTCGTGTCAAATCCTTTTTTCATAAAGACTTTCTGACTTATCTGTAGCGATTGTAATACTTCTTTTAAGTTATTTGGATGTTAGATGTTGATAATAATAACAAAAACCTTTATAAGAAAACGTGTTTTATAAAATTGGTGTTTTTTTCCCTAAGCCAACAACCTTTAAACCCATAACTCATATGTCAAGATGAATATAAAGATTATAATGTTGACCTCGGAAGGGTAACATGTTCTTTGCTCATTGGATGGCATACGAAAAATGTTTCACAACCACTAAGATAATTACGTTTCGAAAAACAAACCAAACCATTGCATGAGCCAATCAAATCAAGATCAGGGATTAACTGTTAATCTTCTCCATCAATTTTCATGACGTTCCAACCGTATGTAGCATGGCAGTGCTCTTTGTAGGACTCAACCAAGTAAAAGTTTGAAGAGGAGACAAAGCATAGCAGAATTTTCTTGAAATAAGGGTCCAAGATCACATTGCAAATGATGATTGTTTTGGTGGGTAGCCTTGAAAGAATATCACTAATGAGATTTAGTGGTGATGAGCATATATTTGGGGGATGTTTAATTTGCTTCTCATTCTCATGGGTTTCCATTTGCTATCGCTATTGCTCTGCAAAAGACAATAGGACAATGAGTGCAACATATTAAGCCTAATGTATGTTAACCAAACTATCTTTTGCATACATCAGCCCTGACCCTACTATAATTTATAACAAAAAGAATATCACTAATGAGATTGTATTCTAACTTCAATGATCCTTTTGTGTCCTATTGAAAAGGAAGTGCGAGTGCTAGGGTTCTTTCTCTCATCTCTTTTTTTCTTTTTGGAAAAATTCTTACTTAATACAGTAGCACAAGAGATATGCGGTACAATGATCTATTTCACCCTTAAATGAAAATAACATATTTTTTTTTTATTCTTTTCATATCATTTAATGATGAAATGGTCTATTGTACCATATATCTTCTATAATATTGTTACAGAAGAAAAAAAATTTCTTTTTTATACGTGACACTGTAAAAAATTAAAAACCCTAGTAAAAACTTTAATCTTTCTTTTACATGTACGTGCGTTTAAATTTTCACGAGAATGGAAAAGATGAGGTCAACCCAGCTTAAATGCACTAGCTAATCCACATATCGTGCAACACTCTTGGACCTACTATTTTTTATCGATATCTTTTTAAATAATAGATTATAACATGTTTAAAAATGAAGTTAGTTAATGGTTTTAAAAAAAATATTATTTGATTCATTGAATTTTTTAATAAATAAATAATTGTTTGTTATTGAAAACATTTTATTTACTCAATATAACACTCATACACATGCAAGTCTAAAAGTACGGTACTTTAAATTTAAAATTTTCAAATAATTAATAAGTTCAACATTTCATTTAGTTTAAAAATATGAACAAATAAATAAGTATTTTTGTAGATATTTTTATCTACTCAACATAACCTGTGGTCAAATTCAAGAATATAAATAATAAAAGATGAAATTAAGAAACCAAAACCAAAGTACTGTGCTATTTAAATTTAATATATTAAAAAAACTAAAAAAAATTTATTGTGAAAGCCCTTATTCTATTCTTTTTATATTTTTAGAATATGATCTCATAAATTAAATATGATATGTTCTACTATTAGATTAAAAAATTTAGCATCTCAAGCGCTACACAAGTGTTGATATGATTCTCAATTAGATTAAACAAAATAATGAAGTTAATAGAATAAAAATTACTTTTAATTTTATAACCATATGCGCGAGTTAATTTGTCTTGCTAGAATAAGTAAAAACAACATACTCTATTTAGTAACAAGAAAAAAAAGATACTAGAAAAGTAATAAGATAAAAGTGATAACTACCAAACTAAATAACGTTATTTATCACAATAAATAAATAAATAAATAAAAATATTGAGCTTCAATGTATGATTAGATATAAGAACAACGTATAATAATGAAAATACACAAGAGTCCGAGGCTGCATCTGCAAAGGCTAAAAAAGGTCGGTCAGGTCATCATCCTTATCTTAAATCCAAACCCACGTTTAAAAAACGTTTCTTCAATTTTCTGTGTCTTTAAAATACTCATCAAACGCTCAAAGCTCTCAACTTTCAGCACTCTATTTATTTGTACAAGAAACATCAATCAGATTTATTTTGAAGACACGTTTGACATTCTCTCTCTAAATAGGAAAGAAATAGAATCCCCAACCGTCTCTCTCTACTCTCTAGGAACCTAACTGTTTTCGAACTCCATCTCCCGAATTAATGGCGTCTGGGTCGTTATGTCGGGCCAACTCGGGCTCCAAGGGGTTTGATTTCGGAACCGATGATATTCTATGCTCCTATGATGACTACGGGAATCAGGAATCCTCTAATGGATCCCACTTCGATCCTACGACTGGTGCTACCAATTCAAGCAAGGTACTGCGATGATCTTCTTTTTGGTGGTTTAAGTGTAAATTTGTTGTCTTGGTGGTGATTTAAGGGATCGTGGTTGTTGAATAGGCTATCAGGGTTTAGGTGTTTTTTTCAGTAATTTAAAATGAACAGTTTTTTTAACGATGGCTGTATAAGGAAACTAGCTATTTATGGATCAATTATGATTTTTTTGTTAATTAAGAGAGAAATTCGTAGTTTATGCTGAATTTCTTTATTAAAAGATCTAAATATGATCGAGTTACAGTTAACAGTGAATTGAATTGAATCGTGCTCACTTTATCATTTTGTATTAATATTTGTTGTGGAATTGCGTAAAAAAAAAACTCTACTTTTGTTTTCTTTTTTGGATTTAGTTTGTTGGCATTGGATAGTTGCTGAGACTTTGTTGTGGAGATTTAGGGAGCTCAAAGTGTGTTGCTTTCCTTGAAAGATCATTAAGCTTGTTGGCATTGGATATATATTTTTCATGGTTCCTGGAGTAAGAAAAATAAATACTCATTAGAGGGAAAAATCCTTAGGTATTCCAGGTGTAGGAATTAGAACCTTTGATGGGGAGAGAGGATGCTCCCAATGCAGGAATTTCTCCTACACCGTGAATACCTAGAATTTCTCCATTAGAGGTTTTTGAGGTGCGTGTACATTTAGTCATTTAGAAAGTTCAAACTTTTATTGGATTGTAAGATGTATAAAGAGGAACATGAGCTTTGCTCACATCCTTTTATCTAATGGAGTTTGAGAAAATGGGGGAAGTGTGTGATCAATAAATTCTCCTTTCGGAAGGTGCTTCGAAGTTATGTAAAGAATCTTGCTTGCTGAAGTTCAGGTCAGAGCAAAATGATGGAAGAGAATACAGGGTTTAGGAGATGGGTGAGATTGTATGGAAAGAAGCAGGTTTAGTGGTTAAGTATATTACAAGTGATGCATAATGTAGATTACAGTGTTTATGGTCTTGGACTTAGTTGAAATTATTTGAAGCTAGGGTTATTGCGTTCAACTTGATAAATGATAGTTGAATGCTTTAGAATCAGACCTTTCTGAGTGTACTGCACAAGAGAGGGTAAGAAAGCAGTATTGAAAAGAACAATCTTGGACTAAAGAACACTAGATAGGTGATGTTATGAGCAGTTTGCTTCCATCAAAGATCATAATTCAAATCCGCTAACAATGAATGGTTTATGGTATCAATGGATTATGCTTAGGGAAGCACGTAACTCCCTACCTCTCAGCTCATAACATCAATCGTCACACTAAAAAATCTATCATGATTGTTAATACCCAAGAAAAAGATAAAAGAAAAATTACAAAAATTATTAAGGTTCTTTACTAGAGTTTCTTTATTATCTTGTTCGCTATGAGTGATGCATAGAACAGATAATAAGAAAGCAGTACTGAAAAGAACAGACTCAGGGAAAGAGCGCTAGATAAGTGATATTTTGGCATTTTGCTTCCCCCAAAGATTGTGTGCACAATCAATGAGTGGTTTCTGCCTAGGGAAACACTTATCTCCTCATCGTTTAGCTTAAAACATCAGCTGTCACACTTGAAAACGTAATCATGATTATTAATGGCTAACCTGGTAAAGGGAAAAGATAAAACAATATAACGAAGAAAAAAAAATTGTTCGGGTCCTTTACCAGTATTGAACTCTTTACTTTCTTTTATCACTATCAAATTATTAAAAGCCTGCTCTTCAGTGGTATAATAAAGAAGCAGCTCTGGTTAAGGATGTGAAGGTTTTGATGGGTTATGTTATCAAGAAAAAGCATAAATCTTTTGGCTTTCTGCTGGAAGAAGACTTAAGATGCGACATTGGACTTGTTTGAAAAACTGTGGAGCTTCCTAGGATCATGACATTTGCTGTGCAATGTTGGGGTTTGGTTGAAGTCAGACATCATGCATGCATAAAATTTATATTAAAAAAATATATAACCATATTGCATTAGTTTGATAATGTTGCTTACTACTCCATAATGCTAATGTTATTACAAAGCTAATTTTATTTTTTTATTATGCTTCCAGGTTAAGGTGTGTATGATTAATGTTTCTATTGTATCGACTAAGTGGTGCCTACCATGTTCTATTTTGAGCAGGATTTTCATAAAATCAGAATGGCAAGATCATCAATGTTTCCTTCTAGTGCCTATAACCCACCAGAGGATTCTTTTAACCACGATGTGATTTCTGCCGTTGAAAAAACCATGAAAAAGTATTCTGATAACATTATGCGCTTTCTTGAGGGAATTAGTTTACGTCTGTCACAGTTGGAATTATATTGCTACAATCTTGATAAATCAATCGGAGAGATGGGATCTGATTTAGTTCGTGACAATGGGGAGGCAGATACAAAGCTTAAATCTCTTGAGAAGCGTCTTCAAGAGGTGAGTTATGACTTGACATCCTATGGATCTGTGGTAGGAAGATTTTGGATTAGTAGTTAGATATGGTCATTCAACATATTATCTTGATTTTCTTATTTTTAATAATTTATAGCAAAGTGACCATATCTCTTTATGTTCTATTTTATGTGACAACATCAAGTTAGTATTTAATGAATTGCTCTCTAATAAAAAGACTTTGGGCTTCAAAATTGTTGTCTCTTGATAACAAATGGCTGTCCTTGTTATTTCTCTAATTTCACTTCTGCTGCCTATAGCATTATTGCGTTTTGGGAGTATAATGGAGTTTGTTTCATTTTTATTTAAGCTTGGTTTGTTCACAGTCTGTTGTCCTCTCTCTCTTTGATATTATTTAAGTATTTGTGTCTTTTCCCAAAGAATTTTGTCATCCTGAACTATAAATGTTCATCTAGGCTCCTGGAATGGATCTGTTAGTTAAATAACACCTCCCTTGGTTGAATAGATTTCTAACCTTCTGTCTCTTATATGTTTGGAAATATTTAAGAAACATTAGAGAGAGAGATCTTTCAGGCAAATCCCAACTTTTATGTCAGAACATTTTTTGGGGAGTTTTAACTTCATTGGCGTTTGCATTGCAAAGTTTTGTTGGGACAATATACCTGGAATTTTGAATGATTCCAGATGCATCATCTCTGCATCTTCAAATTCAAAATTATTTTTTCCTTTATTTTCTTTTTCTTGATACATATATGTTCTTTTGTTGCTAGAAAAATATGGTTTCAAAAAATTAGGATAATTCTCATACTGATATGGTTGGTTTATTGAAACAAATATTGACATCTTTATTCTTCGTTTAAACATGAATATACTATCTCTGCACTGGAGTTCAATGTAAGAAACAAAAGAAGCCTTTCTTGCATTTGAACTCGTTTTCCTCATGTTGAATTTGAAGCGAAGCCTCAGATATAGATCAGACAATGTTGTTCAGAGGAAAAGTCTTCTCTGCTGTGGATCATTGGGTTATGGTTGTCTTCATTACTTTGCTTCTATTGTTTTCTCTTGCTGACCATATTGCTTTGATTTTCATGCGGTTTAACTTCTACAAGCCATTTGATGCACAAGCATAAAATGTTCTATATGGCGCATTGCAGGTCCACAGGTCTGTGCAGATCCTAAGAGACAAGCAAGAGCTTGCTGAGACACAAAAAGAATTAGCTAAGCTTCAAGTTGGGGAGAAAGAGTCATCTTCTTTGAGCCATTCACAATCCAGTGAGGAGAGGGCATCAACACCTGCCTCTGATCTGAAAAAAACCGACAACACAGCTGACATGCACAACCAGCAACTAGCTCTTGCCCTGCCTCATCAAGTAGCCCCTCAGCAACAGTCTGTGCCCCCCACTCTCCAAGTCCCTCCTCAGAATATGAGCCAACAACAGTCCTATTATATACCTCAAACTCAATTACCAACCTCCCCAGCCCCAGCCCCAGCTCCAGCTCCTGCCCCAACCCAACACTCTCAGAGTCAATACTTGTCATCTGATCCTCACTATCGAACAACCCAACTGCAAGATCTCTCGAGGGTAGCATCACAGCCTTCACAGTCTCAAGTAAATCAGGCTCCTCCGGCCCAAACATTCTCTCAGTATCAGCAACAGTGGCCGCAGCAGTTACCTCAGCAGATACAACAACCACAGCAGCCCTCTATGCAACCACAGATGAGGCCCCCATCAACTTCTTCCTATCCTCCGTACTGTCCTGCTCAACCAACAAACCAGTCTCCTCCGGAAGCATTGCCAAACGGCATGCCAATGCAAGTGCCGTTTTCAGGAGTTCCTCAACCTGTATCTAGTCGTGCTGATGCCATTCCTTATGGATACAGTGCACCTGGGAGAACAGTTCCACAGCAAATCAAGAGCACTTTTGGAACACAACCAGGTGATGGGTATGCAGTTGCTGGGCCTCATTCTGCGCTTCCTCCAGGAAGTTCATATATGATTTATGATAATGAAGGAGGGAGAACACACTTTCCACCTCAACAACCTCACTTCCCACAGGGTGGATATCCTTCTGCAAATGCCCCTCTTCAGAATCAACAACTTCCTCCAGGCACTAGTCTTTTGACACGGAATCCTGGCCATCCCCAATTTGTTTGCAACCATCCCTACAGTGAGTTGATTGACAAATTGATGAGCATGGGCTTCAGGGGTGATCATATTACTAGTGTGATTCAGAGGATGGAGGAGAGCGGTCAGCTTGTTGATTTTACATCTGTGCTTGGTGCATTGTTCCGGGGGTTCTCAGAGTCGGAGAGTTTGGTAGAGGTAAACAAAAAGTATGCTGTGTCGAGATCTGCAATGCAGTTTTAACCATTGCATATTAAAGAAGTTAATCTGAAATAAAAACAAGTGGTATTTCGCATATATTGTGAGAGATTCAAACATTGTGTACTTGACCTTATTTCAATGTTGCATCTTGTTTAATACCATATGCGAATTCTGCTCGAAAGTGTTCCTTCTTTTATGGCAAGTTAAAAGTAGTTGTGCCCTAACTGATCAATCTACTAAAATTCTGGTAATTGAACTTTTGAGCAAGTCTTCATTACCATGAAAGACTTATTCCTTGTTACTGAGGCACATGGTTTTTTGCATGCTTCCATAGGTAATTTTAGTCAGAGTGAAACAACTTACCAATTATTGGTTGGAATTGAAGGTGTACAAATTGGTGGTATGGTACTCCTAGTTGCCTACAATAAATTCTCACCCCTCTTTTTGCCGTTTTACCATCAATAAATTTCTTAGTAATCTGATAAACCCAGAGCCTGCAAATTTAGCTGAGTACTTAAGTCAACTCCAGCCATCAGCCATGTGCACATATTTATGTATTTAATTTCAAATTGTCCTTCACTGGTTAACCAATGAATTCCAAATTTCTCAGTAAGTATGTCTATAAATAAATAAATAAATAAAAATTATAATTATTTTAAAAATATATCTATGATAAAAACAGTGAAACTCCTAATTTTATTTTACAAAGAACTTGTCAATAATGCTCTGGGAAGAGGAGAAAAATATTTCCACATGATTAATTTCAAACACATCATATTGGTTTGTTTCATGAGAGTAAAAACATAGTAAAGATTCCGTTGCCGGGACTTGAACCCGGGTCTCTCGGGTGAGAGCCGAGTATCCTAACCAACTAGACTACAACGGATATATCAGTCTGACTCAGTCTTTATATATTTGTATCGTTAGTTGGTGAAGATCGCTCGTCAAGGTCTGTATTTGAATATGCGTTGATAAAGCCATTTCTTAACGGAAAACACGTGTAAATAAAATCCAAAAATTGACTATAAGT
The DNA here is from genome assembly GCA_023935145.1 of Bretschneidera sinensis. NCBI lineage: Eukaryota > Viridiplantae > Streptophyta > Magnoliopsida > Brassicales > Akaniaceae > Bretschneidera > Bretschneidera sinensis. Next base: position 139,325,171 of record CM043699.1, read on the forward strand.
TCAAAAATATGGAAATCGGTTTCAGGTGTGGCCATGTGGGAACAGAGGACTCGAAACCGTGGTGTATAAAGAAAGTCGAGCATACTAATCAATATCAGCTAGACTTTAATTGCGCCACATTATGCATTGTTATTGTCATATTGCTTATGGACAAATTCTTGCTTATTAGAATGTCATAAGAGTTACATTATATAAAAATTTATTATATTTTTAAGTAAAATAATTTTTTTTTTTACTTTTCGTATCATTTAATAGTAAAAATGAATTTTTATACCATGTATATCTCATGACACTATATTGAGCAAGAACTTCTCCTATCATATGTGGTATTGTTATAATTAAAGTAAAAAGGTTCTTCACATTTTGAATCATCGATATTACTATCAAACCTTCTTGTAACTTGATCATTTTTTAATGTCTTGCCTAGATTTTAAAATTAATCAAATATGATTATATCTGTTTTATGAGTGTTTTCAATAGCATATTTTAATTACATTTCTAATCAATTTGAAATGATATGCATGTGTTTGCAATCATGTGACACTCATGATCAACTTATATGAATATTAAAATGCGAAAAAGTGAAAATACTACTCTCTCTCTACTTTATCTTCTCTCTGTAGGACAAAATGTTAATTTAGAGAGGGAAATAAAGGAAAAGAGAGAAAAATATTTTTGTCATTCCACATTTCATTAGTTATATGGTCCATTATCATGAAGTGACAGTGAATTTCGCACATGTGTAAACACATGTGTATTACTTTAAATTTGAAAAAGAATATAATCACAAATAGGTAATTGGAATCATCTTTAAAACAAAAAAATTATATTCGATCGATTTTAAAATTTAAAGACGCTATTGAAACAATAATCAAAATGTAAGACGATTTGATGATAACATCCTTTTGAATAATATTTTATTCATCCTATGATTTTTCTCCATCCTTTTATTTTAAAATTTCTCATAATTTTACCCGGTTTAAAAAGTCAAAACTTACTTCTATTATTTTTTTTCTTCAATTACCTTTTTCTTTTTAGTATTTGTGTCCTTAGCAAGTTATGATGATAAAGATAACTTTGAAAAACGATGCGTTTTTATGTCCATGACAATACATTAATTGATATTCATTTAAAGTTGAATTTTTAAAGATGAACAAAAAAATCTTGTTTCTTAAGTCTTGAGCCAATTACGATCAAGAATCCAGATCATATGGGCCCCCCATCTGGTAGTGGCCCTCAGAACTGACCTGGCAACTCAAATGAGATGCCATGTGTCCTGAACCAGTTGTGCTTTTATTTCAAATTAAAAAGTGTTTGACTTTAAGTGGGAATGAGATCTACACGCTTTTCCATTAAATAGACCTTCCCTTTGCCATTTTTGGAAGTACCGCATTGTCTGTAAACTTACTAAGAAAGGAAAAAAAGAAAGCGAAATGCTTGTCATTTATTAATGATTATATGGACAAGATTGGATATCTAATAAATTATATTAAATTTAAAAATAAAAATTATTTAAAATGTCCAAATCCGATTACTTCAACACTACTCTCAAGCTTAAAAAAGAAACATTACTCTCAAAAATCCCAAATTAAGACATATGCAAGCCCCTCACTCGTCAATCGTTTTTCCACGCTACCCCTACCTGTCACTTTCTCTCTCTCTCTCTCAGATTTCTTGACCCGAAAAAAAAAAAGCAAAAAAAGACAACTAACCTAAACCCGTTATAATAATCCAACACAGAGAAACATAAAAAATTCCCAATTCAATCAATCAAATCCCGCTCCTAAAGGACAACCTCATGCTACTATGAGCCTCCGGTACCGCCCCGCCGTGCCGGTTGAGGAGACGGAGGAGCCGTACAACATAATCCCGGTCCACAACCTTAGTGCGGACCACCCGTCTATGCGGTTTCCGGAGGTACGCGCCGCCGCGGCTGCTTTACGCGCAGTCGGAGATCTCCGTCGCCCTCCGTACAGGCAATGGCGGTCCAGTTACGACCTCCTGGACTGGCTGGGTCTCTTCTTCGGGTTCCAACAGGACAACGTTCGTAACCAGAGGGAACACATTGTCCACCACCTCGCCAACGCCCAGATGCGCCTCCCTCCTCCCCCTGACAACATCGACTCCCTTGACCCCACCGTCCTCCGCAGGTTCCGCCGCAAACTGCTCAGCAACTACACCAACTGGTGCTCCTATTTGTGTAAAAAATCCAACATCTGGATCTCGGATCGGAGCTCCGACCACCGAAGAGAGCTCCTCTACGTCGGTCTTTACCTCCTCATATGGGGGGAATCCGCTAACCTCCGGTTCGTACCCGAGTGCATCTGCTATATTTTTCACCAAATGGCCATGGAACTCAACAAAATCCTCGAGGATTACATCGATGAGAACACGGGACAGCCCGTTATGCCTTCCTTTTCCGGAGAGAACGCTTTCCTCAACAGCGTCGTTAAGCCTATCTATGAGACCATCAAAGCCGAGGTCGATAGCAGTAAGAACGGAACGGCGCCGCATAGCGCGTGGAGGAATTACGATGATATCAATGAGTATTTCTGGAGCAAGAGGTGCTTTAGAAAGCTTAAATGGCCGATTGATTTGGGCAGCAATTTCTTCGTGACCTCGAGCAAGGGCAAGCGTGTAGGGAAGACGGGGTTTGTGGAGCAGAGGTCGTTTTGGAACTTGTACAGGAGCTTCGATCGGTTATGGGTGATGCTGGTGCTGTTCCTTCAAGCGGCAATTATTGTTGCTTGGGAAGGGAATACGTATCCGTGGGAGGCGTTGAAGGGGAGAGATGTTCAAGTGAAGGTTTTGACGGTGTTTATCACTTGGAGTGGGATGCGGTTTTTGCAGTCCTTGCTCGATGCAGGGACACAGTACAGTCTGGTTTCGAGGGAAACGTTGGGGCTTGGTGTTAGGATGGTTTTGAAGGCTGTGGTTGCAGCATTGTGGATTATCGTCTTCGGGGCGCTTTACGGGAGGATTTGGACGAAGAGGAACCAAGACGGGCAGTGGACTACCCAGGGAGAGAGACGGATTAAGAATTTCCTTTACGCCGCGTTAACCTACTTGTTGCCGGAGCTGTTGGCATTGGCGCTGTTTATACTCCCGTGGATAAGGAATTTTCTCGAAGAGACGAACTGGAGGATATTCTATGTAATGTCTTGGTGGTTTCAGAGTAAGTGCTTTGTGGGTCGAGGATTGAGGGAAGGTCTAGTGGATAACTTGAGGTATACTCTGTTCTGGGTTGTGGTGCTTGCTACCAAATTTGCGTTTAGTTACTTCTTACAGGTTAAGCCCATGATTGATCCCACCAAGCAGCTGTTGGGTATGAAGGATGTGAATTATGAGTGGCATCAGTTCTTCGGTAACAGCAATAGATTTTCTGTGGGTTTGTTGTGGTTGCCGGTGGTATTGATTTACTTGATGGATATTCAGATTTGGTATTCAATTTACTCCTCGTTTGTGGGGGCGACAGTGGGGTTGTTTGCTCACTTGGGTGAGATTCGAAACATCCAGCAACTGAGGCTAAGGTTTCAGTTCTTCGCCAGCGCAATTCAGTTTAACCTCATGTCCGAGGAGCAGCTGTTGAATGCGAGGGGAACGTTGAGAAACAAGTTTAATGACGCTATTCATAGGTTGAAGTTGAGGCATGGACTTGGGAGGCCGTATAAGAAGCTCGAGTCTAATCAGGTGGAGGCCAACAAGTTTGCGTTGATATGGAATGAGATAATTACTACTTTTAGGGAAGAGGATATTATCTCTGACCGCGAGGTTGAGCTGTTGGAGTTGCCCCAGAATTCTTGGAATGTGAGGGTTCTTCGATGGCCGTGTTTCTTGCTCTGCAATGAGCTGCTGCTTGCTCTAAGCGAGGCCAAAGAGTTGGTGGATGCTCCTGATAAGTGGCTCTGGCATAAGATATGCAAGAATGAGTATAGGCGCTGTGCTGTGATTGAGGCTTACGATAGTGTTAAGCACTTGATGCTTGAGATCATCAAAGTTAACACTGAAGAGCATTCCATCTTCACGGTCCTGTTTCAAGAGATCGACCATTCTATTCAGATTGAGAAGTTCACAAAAACCTTCAACATGACTGCGCTGCCCCAGCTACATACCAAGTTGATAAAACTTGTTGAGCTGTTGAAAAAGACCGATAAAAGTATTGTTCAGGTGGTGAATACTTTGCAGTCCCTCTATGAGATCGCTGTTCGGGATTTTTTGAAAGACGAGAGGAGCATGGACCAGCTGAGGGAGGATGTCTTGGCTCCTCGTAACCCAGCTGCAATGGCAGGGTTGCTTTTTGAGAATGCTGTTGAGTTGCCTGATCTCAGTAACAAGAACTTCTATCGTCAGGTTAGACGCTTGCACACTATTCTTACCTCTAGAGACTCAATGAATAATGTCCCTGTAAATTTGGAGGCAAGGCGACGGATTTCTTTCTTTAGTAACTCGCTTTTTATGAACATCCCCCATGCTCCCCAAGTGGAGAAAATGATGGCATTCAGTGTCCTCACCCCTTATTACAATGAGGAAGTGATATACAGCAAAGAACAGCTTCGAACTGAGAACGAAGACGGGATTTCCATCCTGTATTATTTACAGACGATTTATGATGATGAGTGGAAAAATTTCAAGGAGAGGATGCAACGAGAAGGAATGGAGAAAGATAATGAGATTTGGACCACCAAGTTGAGAGATCTCAGACTTTGGGCTTCTTACAGAGGCCAGACACTTGCCCGTACTGTTAGGGGAATGATGTATTATTATCGGGCTCTTAAGATGCTTGCTTTTCTTGATTCCGCGTCAGAGACGGACATTAGGGATAGAGCACGTGAACTTGGTTCCATGGGGCGAGATGGTGGCTTGGATAGCTTCAACTCGGAAAGGGCGCCTTCTTCCAGGAGTTTAAGCAGGGCCAGTAGTTCTGTTGGTATGCGGTTCAAAGGCCATGAATATGGGACTGCTTTGATGAAATACACATATGTAGTTGCCTGCCAGATATACGGTACTCAGAAGGCGAAAAAGGATCCTCATGCTGAAGAGATTCTGCATTTGATGAAAGAAAATGAAGCCCTTCGAGTTGCCTATGTGGATGAGATTTCTATAGGGAGGGATGAGAAGGAATACTACTCTGTTCTTGTGAAGTATGATCAGCAGTTGCAGAGGGAAGTAGAACTCTACCGGGTTAAGTTGCCTGGTCCCTTGAAGCTGGGAGAGGGAAAACCAGAGAATCAAAACCATGCCCTTATCTTCACTCGTGGTGATGCTGTTCAGACTATCGATATGAACCAAGACAACTATTTTGAGGAGGCACTCAAAATGCGAAATCTATTGGAAGAATACAAGCACTATTATGGTATTAGGAAACCTACTATCTTGGGTGTTAGGGAACATATTTTCACTGGTTCTGTCTCATCTCTTGCTTGGTTTATGTCGGCTCAAGAAACGAGTTTTGTCACCTTGGGACAGCGTGTTTTGGCAAACCCTCTTAAGGTTAGAATGCATTATGGTCATCCAGATGTCTTTGACAGGTTTTGGTTCTTGACTCGAGGTGGCATCAGTAAGTCTTCCAGAGTGATCAACATTAGTGAGGACATTTTTGCGGGCTTTAATTGCACCTTGCGTGGGGGCAATGTCACACACCATGAGTATATTCAAGTTGGGAAGGGAAGGGATGTTGGGCTGAATCAAGTTTCCATGTTTGAGGCGAAGGTTGCTAGTGGGAATGGTGAGCAGGTTCTTAGCAGAGATGTTTATAGGTTGGGTCATAGACTGGACTTCTTCCGGATGCTATCGTTCTTTTACAGCACAGTGGGATTCTTTTTCAACACGATGATGATCATTCTTACTGTATATGCGTTTTTATGGGGCCGACTTTATCTGGCGCTCAGTGGTGTTGAGGGTTCTGCTTTGGCAGACAAGAGCAATAACAATAAAGCACTTGCTACCATTTTGAATCAACAATTCATCATCCAACTAGGTCTCTTCACCGCCCTTCCCATGATAGTGGAGAATTCTCTTGAGTATGGGTTCGTTCAAGCTGTCTGGGACTTCATAAAGATTCAGCTCCAGCTTTCATCTGTTTTCTACACATTCTCCATGGGAACACGCACTCACTTCTTTGGGCGAACTATTCTTCATGGTGGTGCAAAGTATCGAGCAACCGGGCGTGGTTTTGTTGTGCAGCACAAGAATTTTGCTGAGAATTATAGACTGTATGCACGCAGCCATTTCATAAAGGCTATTGAGCTTGGACTGATGCTCATAGTTTATGCATCGCACAGCCATGTAGCAAAGGACACATTCGTTTATATAGCCTTGACCATCTCAAGCTGGTTTCTGGTTCTTTCATGGATAATGGCCCCCTTTGTTTTCAATCCTTCCGGATTTGATTGGTTGAAGACCGTGTATGACTTTGACGATTTCATGAATTGGATTTGGTTCCATGGCGGTGTGTTTGCAAAATCTGAACAGAGCTGGGAAAGATGGTGGTATGAGGAACAGGATCATCTAAGGACAACTGGCCCCTGGGGAAAGTTACTGGAGATTATTTTAGACCTACGCTTTTTCTTTTTTCAGTATGGGATTGTCTACCAGCTGGATATTGCTGGCACAAGTACCAGTATCGTTGTTTACTTGCTGTCTTGGGTCTATGTTTTTGTAGCTTTTGGGATTTATCTAGTAATAGCGTATGCTCGGGACAAATATTCAGCAAAAGAGCACATCTACTATCGGCTGGTCCAGTTCCTTGTCATCATACTTGCTATAGTTGTGATAGTTGCCCTGCTGGAATTCACGGCATTCAGATTTGTCGATATTTTCACTAGTCTGTTGGCTTTTATACCCACAGGGTGGGGTCTGATACTGATTGCTCAAGTACTGCGGCCGTCTCTGCAGTCTACTAGGATTTGGGACATCGTGGTTTCTGTTGCTCGTTTATATGACATAATGTGTGGTGTAATTGTCATGATTCCTCTAGCATTTCTATCATGGATGCCTGGGCTCCAGTCTATGCAGACAAGGATCTTATTCAATGACGCATTTAGCAGGGGGCTTCGGATATTCCAGATTGTTACGGGAAACAAATCTAAGGTTGACATGTGATTTGAGGTAATATTTCATCACCATATTCTTGTGGAAAAATATTTTATTTTTTCAATTATAATTATCTGTGGTGTCAACTTTTCTGCTTGTCATGAGTTTAACTAGCAAAGTGGGCCAATTTGTTTTAGCTAGTGACTAAATCAGGCATTTGACAGCTCTCTAATTCCATGATCACATGGTTGTGACTTGGTTCGGACATGATTGCCTGATAAGTTTATTACTTCTGTTTGTTGTGTTTACCTGATTCATAACTAATCTTCAACCATTTATAATGATGATGACTTGATGTTTGGGTGTAACTATCTGTTAAATACTTAAGTTATTACTGTAAGTCGATTCTGCAGTTGTTTAAAACGTTGTTATAAACATTCTTCTAGTCGTTATTCACCAGCCATCTTATATTTTGTTTTACTAGTTTTGTCATACTCATCTCCTGAATGGAATCTGTGTGCTTACATTGCTTTATTTGTTTTAGTACGTTCGGACTTATCTATATTCTTAATTGTCAATTTACAAAAAAAATTGGTTGATTCGGTTTAATTCCAATAGTTTAGACCAGTTGAAAACTTTACAGATAATCTTGAGGAGCTTCATTAATAAAATTAATATAAGTGTGAGATCAAAAATTAACATTACTAGTAAAATTTTTAAAATTACTAATGAAATTTTTAGCTGACCTAAACTCAATGGTTTAGACCCGAGCCAACCAAGAATGGCTGGGCAATTTATGAGTTATGGCAAATTTATTTAAGTAATAATTATGCCAGGGCTCTGAAAGAAGACCTTTTGGTTTCTGACGAAGGTCAAGAATTTTTTTTTGCTGGGAAAATAAAGTCCAGCTTGTCACTGATAGTTTCTAATGAACCAAAATCAGCTTCCCTTTATCATGTGAAATTAGTGGTGTTCAATACTAAAATTGGCTTTGTTATTGTTAGATGACTATGGGCATATAGTAATCAGGACTCTCATGTGTGTGCTTGAAATGGTATGGCTCCTTTTGTGATTAGATCCTGGCTTTTTAATGTGAAGCATGAGGAAATTGCACAAAGTAGCTTAACTCTCAACACAGACTGGTATTCAGTGTATAAAAGAAGCTTTGGAAGTTGGCCGTGTTCCACAAACTCTTTAACTTGTTTATGAGAGGATTCGTCATGTGAGATACTCACTTATGATTCCACTCAATAGGAAGTCCATTCCTCCCATATCGTGCCGTGAGATAATTTGCAACTCCTCTCAGACCTATGTTATATTCACGTATGGTGGTTCCATCTGCCAAATGCGATCCAAGGAATCCTTCTAGTACTCATTCACCTGTGTATTATAAATCTAATCAAGCATTTGAATCTCATCTAAACTATAAATGCAATTAACATAATAGTCTTCCATATTTTGGCCAAATCATTTACATATCAAATTAACATAATGGTCTTGTGTAGCTCTTTCGAGATAAAATTATGTGATCTTGCTCACTGTGTGTGTACCCAACGGGTTTCATTTCTCTACTTAGTTTTTCATGCAGGGCCTTCTTTCTCTTTCCCTTTTTGTTAAAAAAGAAAATTGCATGTATAAAGCAAATGTACAAAAATTATCTACACGATAGTAACTTTACAAAATCTATAAGATTTTTTTTATTTACAAAAGGAAAATTACCTTTAAACTACATGTAAAAAATTGGAGAAGTTGCACAAGACATCTTTAAACTATGGATGTCTAGCACTTAGGTTTTTAAACTATAAACTTGGCTTAAGAGTTTCTCAAACTTTCAATTAGTTGCAATATTATCCTCTTTATCAATTTAATGCCTATATTTTCATTTTGAGATGGTTGAATACACTTAAATAAAGTCAAATCAGGCTATTTAAGTATGTTGCTTGCAAACCCTTTAGAAGTTTAGTGCTTGGCAACTGATCTTTGAACATGTTAGAGCACTTGATCTTCAGTTGTAGAATTTACTAATTGGGAGCGAAAAGGAAAAAAATTATTCATTTCTGATTTCACTAGCATGTTCTCGGCAGTGGTGACTTCTTAAAAAAAAATGTTCTCTGCAGGGGTGGCTTTCCACTTTGAATGATTGATTCATAGAAAGCTTTATGTATTTTAGCATCTAGGGTAGTGCTCATGTGATCTCCAATTTCTTATTTTATGGCACATACATTGATAGATTCTTTGGTGTTGAGGTTGATATTTTTTCGCACCAGTGTGTGACTAACTTGTATTCAGCCAGTTGCTTTTTGGTGTTAATCTGTGGATTCCTTTTCACTCACATCAATGATCAAAGTTACATGGAGCCTCAACATGTTTATCATGATTTCTAAGCAAGTGCTTTTTCTTTTCTTGGCATTTCTGCTATTTTTTTTTTTTATATTTGTCCATTTTCTGTATTTTGATGATATTCTAAGTTGGATTTGAGCTTCTCCCGTTGTTCTGTTTCAAATACCCCCTAAAAAAAGGGGGAAATTCTTTTTTGGATTCGTGCTCTTCGAATTATTTTACTTTCATTATCTTGCATAACTAGTCGAGCATGCAGCAAACTAAGCCAATTTGCTGACTTTTTCTTGGTTTAAAATCTTTCAATACTTAAACTGGATTAATTTGACTACTATCTATATTTGTACATTCATTCAACTTGTTACTGAGAGGATTGCATTATATTTTGCAGAGTTGAAGTTACCATGAGGTGTAGAAAATTTATAGTGGCTAGGTTTCTTATATGGATCTGTGGAGGATTTTGTGTATGATGAAGAGGTGGCTGCCATTTATTTAATTCCAGATTTGGTGCATTGGGGATCACAATTCTATTCTGTTCTTCATTGCCAGCTTCAACTTCTCTTATACTGTTGTGATTAGATAAATTTCTCATACTCCCATTGATATTCATTTTGGGGAACTCTGGTTTCTTGTGCATTAACTTCCCCGTTTTTCTAAAGGTTCAGCTCTTTGAGTAATTTATACACCAATTTATAGCTTAGTGTGATAGTTTTTCTACTTCTAGAAGTGATCCACAACCATGCTTTAGCATTTTAACTTGCTTTATAAACGCAAAAAAAGGGCGAGATGAAAACATTTTTTGTACTCTGCAGTGCCATTGTTAACAGGTTATATGGTTTGTAGAGCTTGCTCTTTAGTTTTTTAGATAAACCATGAATTTTGAGGAGCTCTTGTAATATTTTTGCTCAAAGTGTTGCTGTCAAAAACGTGCTGCTGAGTTGAAGGCCGAGCCTCGGGAGAACCTGCACAGGGAAATGAGGTAAGCTAAGGAGTCGCCGGAGGGAGATGCCTCCGAAGATGCTATGATGCCTTTGTTAGTATAGAGTTCTTGGAAGTGCGGGAATGGCGGTGTTTCTCTTCTTTTAGGTCAAGAATATGATTCCCTTTTTGATGTGCATACCTAGGTCCTTTTATAGCATTTTAGGGATGAGGTCGCCCTTGTGCCAAGGGCGGTAGTTTCCTAGAAGTCCTGCTGTGTGGACCAGCATTGTCCGCGTATTGCCTAATTGTTTTGGTTTGAGGTTGTCCGCGTGTCGCCCTGCTGTTTCGATCTGAGGATGTCCACGTGTCGTGTCTTCATTGGGTATGTTTTTTAGGCTATATCAGAGGGCCCCCACTTCCTTAAATATAGTGCTCAAGGAAGTTTTGCAGGGTTCGGTCTTAGTAAAGGGGCAATCAATCTGTCAAGCTTTGGCGGTGCCGAGCCGAGCATACGACGAGTAGTCCTTACGCTTGGCCTTGGAGACATTGGACCGAGCATGTGAGGAGCAATCCATATGCTCAGCCTTGGAGACAATGGGCCGAGGATATAAGGAGCAGTCCATATGCTCGGCTTTGGAGACATTGGGCCGAGCATGTGAGAAGCAATCCATATGCTCGGCCTAGGAGACATTGGGCCGAGCATGTGAGGAGCAGTCCATATGCTCAACTTTGGAGACATTGGGCCAAGTGTGTGAGGAGTAGTCCATATGCTCGGCCTAGGAAACATTGAGCCAAGCATGTGAGGAGTAGTCCATATGCTCGGCCTTGGAGACATTGGGCCGAGCATGTAAGAAGCAGTCCATATGCTCGGCCTAGGAGACATTGAGCCGAGCATGTGAGGAGCAGTCCATATGCTCAGCCTTGGAGACATTGGGCCGAGCATGTGAGGAACAGTCCATATGCTCGGCTTTGGAGACATTGGGCCGAGCATATGAGGAGCAATCCATATGCTCAGCCTATGGGACATTGGGCCGAGCATGTGAGGAGCAGTCTATATGCTCGGCCTTAGAGACATTGAGCCAAGCATATGAGGAGCAGGCCATATGCTTGGCTTTGGAGACATTGGGCCGAGCATGTCTAGAGCAGTCCATATGCTCGGCTTTGGAGAGATTGGGCCGAGTGTGTGAGGAGCAGTCCATATGCTCGGCCTAGGAGACATTGGGTCGAGCATGTGAATAGTAAACCATATGCTCGGCCTTGGAGACATTGGGTCGAGCATGTGAGGAGCAGTCCATATGTTCGACCTTGGAGACATCGGGTCGAGCATGTGAAGAGCAATCCATATGCTCGGCTTTGGAGACATCGGGCCGAGCGTGTGAGGAGCAGTCTATATTCTCGGCCTAAGAGACATTGAGCCAAGCATGTGAGGAGCAGTCCATATGCTCGACTTAGGAGACATTGAGCCTAGCATATGAGGAGCAGTCCATATGCTCGGCCTTGGAGACATTGGGTCGAGCATGTGAGGAGTAATCCATATGCTTGGCTTTGGAGACATTGGGCTGAGCATGTGAGGAGCAATCCATATGCTCGGCCTAGGAGACATTGGGTCGAGCATGTGAGGAGCAATTCGTATGCTCGGCCTTGGAGACATTGAGCCGAGTACGTGAGGAGCAGCCCATATGCTCGGCTTTGGAGACATTGAGCTGAGCATGTGAGGAGTAGTCCATATGCCTGGCTTTGGATACATTAGGTTGAGCATGTGAGGAGCAGCCCATATGCTCGACTTTGGAGACATTGGGCCGAGCATGTGAGGAACAATCCATATGCTCGGCCTTGGAGACATTGAGCCAAGCATGTGAGGAGCAATCCATATACTTGGCCTAGGAGACATTGGATCGAACATGTGAGGAGCAATCCATATGTTCGGCTTTGGAGACATTGGGTCGAGCATGTGAGGAGCAGTCCATATGCTCGGCCTTGGAGATCTTGAGTTTCAGGTAGACTTTTAAGCTTCTTGCCTTCTAGGCCCATGTAGGATGTTTCGAGCTGCTTTTGGGCTTCTGGATGTTTTTTGGGCTTTTACTCCTTTGGGGGGCCCAACTTCCTTTGGTAATTTTTTCAGACCGTCTTCTTGACATGTGGCTTGTGTCAGACTTCATTGAATGCGTGCAACCGCCTTTTGCAAAAAAAGCGATGCTCGTTAATGATTAGCTTTCTTGGGGAATGAAGTGGCACCCTAGGGGAATGAAACAATGCCTTGGGGAATGAAACAACACCTCAGGTTAATCATATGCCGCTCGGTTTGTGACAACAGACTATTTGGAGAACACGAAAGCAGCTTCGAGCACCTGAAATGTCATACTTTCCATCCGTTTCATTGTAAATGACCTCGTTCATTGCGCTTATCTTTCTTATATAAGGATGTTTTGCTTCATTCCTTTTCACTTCAATTCTAGTGAGTTCTTTTAGAGAGAAAGTTTTGTAAAGAGAAAAGTTTGAGAGTATTTGGCATCGTCTTCAAAATTTGAGAATAATCATCCTCTTCTTCAAAGCTCGAGAGTGTTTTGTGTTTTGTTTTCCTAGTGGGAGGAATCTTGGTGGACGTCTTAGCTTGGTGACGGTTTTTGGTGTTGGTGCTCAGAGTGTGGTGTCGAAGTGTCTCGCCGAGGAGGGAGTTTGTCCCAACTATTTGGACTTAGGTGAGTCTCTTCCTCCTACTAATCATGTCTTCAGTAGATAGTTACCGAGATAGGGCCAGTAGTGGTAGTGGTAATAGTAATAATAGTGGTAGTAGTAGTGTCTCTGAAGATACGGGGTCAGACACATCCTTTTCTAGGAATGGGACCCCGAAAAGAACGAAAGTTAGATAGGGGTCATTGGTCATGGTTCCCTACATACCTATGGCGAAGGAGTATGAAGAGAGCTGCACCTATGAGGATAAGGTGGACGAGGCCTTACCCGATATTAGGGGGGTTATGACCATAGAGGAGAGGGAACAGTGGGAGTTTGTCGTTAATATTGTTCCCAGTCAGCTCAGAGAGGAAGATCTAGAGGTGATCCGAAATTCGTACCATATTCCGTGTGAGTATGCCCTTAGGCTGGCCAGGGTAGGGGAGAGGGCTTACGATGCCCTACCGAGCCACGCACCTTATGAATTATGTGTACGAACACCATATGAGGGCCGAGCTACGTTTCCCCATTCACGCTTTATTTTCTGTCATGCTGCAATACATTGATATAGCGTTGTGTCAACTAGTGCCGAACTCGGTACAGCTGATAATGGCCTTTATTTGTGTCTACTCGGAAGTGGTGGGCTGATGAACCTGGATGTATTCAAGGCCTACTTCCAGATAAGTAGGCACAGCCAAGTCGGATGGGTCATGGTCAGCACCCGAGCCAAGAGGAGATTTTCAAAAATGGAAAAAGTCTTTCTTCTTCGTCCAAGCTGAAGAAGACTTCGGTGTTCTATACTCATGGAGTCTAGATCGGGCAGGGAAGTGCAAAAAGCCGAGCCTTCTTCCTTGCGAGCAGGAGATCGTGGACACTATGATGGCCTCGCCCCTAGATGTAGAGGTCCTATACAATAACAAGGAACTGGCAAGAATCAGTTTCCGCCCCCGGTGCCCCGAGCCCTCCATAGAATGGTAACCCCCTTGTCTGCCTTGCCTTGTACACTTGCTTTTTGTTTAGTTCCTGTATTGGTTCATTTTGTTTCTGTCCTAGCTTTTGAACTTGAACTAATACTTTTTCCTTTTGGTTGTCTTGAGCAGATATGGAAGAGACCGTGAAGGCTAAGGAGTGGGCCAATAGGCTCACTCTAGAGAGGAGGAAGACTGCTCAGGCGGAGAAACAGTTTGCCTCGGGGTCGGGGGCCAAGAAGAGGCCTCGAGCTTTGTCCTCTACCCTTATTGACCTAGAGAGTCCTCCTCAGCGCTTCCCTGAGCCGGAGGCTGTTTTAGTGTCTTCTACCGCTCTAGCCTCATCTCAGGGTGCTGTTGTTGGGGCGATGGTCTTCACGCCTAACTGGGGCTTGAAGGTCGATGACTCCGTTTTGGCGCATCCCCGGGTGACGCGGGAACACTTAGTCATGGGGATCCTTCCCAGTGATATGCTGGAGCTATCTCAGAGGCCTATTGAGGCGCTATGTTATGCTGCCGAGGCTCTTGGGTCTCAGGTATGATACTCTTCTACTTTTTAACTTTCTTCTTTTTTCTTCAATTTCTAACATGGTGACTAACTACTTTTCATTTGGTCTCAGTCAAGCGTCTTTTTGGGAGTCATATCTCGTCGCTACTTGGCACAACCTAGAGGTTGGGCTGAGCTCAGCACAGGCTGGATGAGAGCACTGAGCTTGTCCGCCAGCTGTAGGTGTAATTGGAGGCAACTAACCAGGCCAGAATGGAGGTTGTCCGGGAGAGAGATGTTGCCCTCTAGGCTACGGTCGAGGCTGATCGAAAGAGGGACACTACTGTTTTGGCAGGGCAACGATTGGGCGAGGAGCCCAAGGCCCGTACCTGAACTGCAGTGGAGGAGGCCTTGGCAGCTTTTCGGGACTCTACCTCCTTCCGGACGGTGGTTGAGGAAGAATGAGGGCTGTAGTACCTTGAGGGCTTTCTGGAAGCCAAGAGGAGGGTTGAAGCGCTTCATCGTGAGACCGATTTCTCAGCCCTTGGCCTGTTGGACCCTTAAGAGTATGAGGAGGAAGCTGCAGTGGAGGCCGAAGCCGGAGTTCCTGTTGGCGATGAGGAGTCAACTGCTTAGCCAGAGGTTATGGTCGAGTCTGAGGGAGAGGTTGCCCCGGGTCTATACTAGGCATTTTTTTGTTTTTCCTTTTGTTGTAGTTCAGGGCTGTTAATGCCTTTTTGTACTCTTTTCAGAACTTAATGATTTTTTTTTATTTTTTTTTTCGGTTTTTCAAACCTGTTTTCTATTGCAATTGCTATTACAACCTTATCCAACCAAACTTCTTTCATTGTTTGTGCCCAAGGTGTGAGTTATTGGAAGAATCGTTAGAGATGTTCGGTGTTCCTAGTGCGTGGAATGCGTTTCCCATTTAGTTTATCGAGCTCGAAGGTACCAGGGCAACACACATTTTTGATGCAGTATGGGACCTCCCAGTTAGGGGTCAACTTTCTCGTTTCTCATGGACGAGATACTTCATTTTTTTGTAAACGAGATCGTGCTGCTGAAAATATCTGCCTTATACTCGAGAGTTGTAATATCCAGCGGTTCTCTGCTGATAGGCGGCCAGTCAAATCCGAGCTTTATCTTAAGCTTCGTCAAGAAGATCGACGTTCATACAAAGAGTCTTATCATTGCTATTGCTTTCGAAACTTTGTACCCATAGTGAGGGCACCCCGATTTCCAAGGGAATGACTACTTCAGAACCGCAAGTCATGAAGAAGGGGGTTTCCCCAGTGGATGCTCGGGCGGCGGTTCGATATGCCTAGAGTATGTTCGGTAAGTGGTTTATAAACTGTCTGTCTGCTTAGTCCAATCTCCTTTTGATGCCCTACAAAAGTGTCATGTTGGTTACTTCGGCTTGCCCATTAGCCTGTGGCTATCCGACGGAAGAGAAGCAGCGTTCGATGTGCAGTTCGTCATAAAATGTGTTGAATCAAGTGCAGTAGAATTGTTGCCGTTGTCCGTCACTAGCACTTGGGGAATGCCAAAGCGGCATACTATGGACTTCCAGACGAAGCCCTGAGCTTAATGGTCAGTGATACTGGCTAGTGGTTCGGCTTCCACTCATTTAGTGAAGTAATCTATTGCCATGATAATGTACTTTCGTTAGCAGGTGCCCCGGTGAAAAGGCCTAAGAGATCCATTCCCCGCATGGCAAAGGGAAGTGGGTTAGTGACAGAGGTGAGAGGATTTTCTGGTCAACTGGAGATGACGAAATACTGTTTGTAATTCTTGCAATTTTTTACCAATTCCATAGCTTCTCCTCTCATCTCGAGCTAGTAATAACCTTGACGAATGATTTTGAAAGCCAGGGCTCGGGCTCCAAGGTGGTTTCCGTATATTCCTTCATGAACTTCCCGTATAGCGTAGTCAGCCTTGGTTAGGCTTAGGCACTTTAGGTAGGGCGTTGTAAGACCTCTTTTGTATAGTTGATCATTCAAGACTGTGTATCGCACTGCTCGGGAGATGATTTTTCTGGCTTCGTTCCTTTCATCCGGGAGATGACTGTCTCGTAAATACCGGAGGATAGAGTCAACCCAGGTTTTCTCGCTGGCCATAGGTAACATGGTGGCTTCGTCGATGCTAGGCACGGTGAGTGTCTCGAGGTAGACTGGCTGCATGGACTCAGGCTGTCGAAAGGAGGCGAGCTAGGCTAGGGAATCAGCCTTTGAGTTTTCAGCCCAGGGGATCTGGTTGATAAGGAACATTTTGAACTTAGCGACGAACTCTTTGGCTTGCACTCGGGCTTCGAACTCCCTGTTGACCTGGTTCACCAATTGCGAGTCACTGTATATGTTTAGGGCTTCAACGGACAGTATTCTGGCCAGCTTCATTCCGGCCAACAACGCCTCGTACTCAGCTTCGTTGTTTGAGGCTCTAAACCCGAACCTTAAAATGTACTTAATGGTGAAGCCATCTGGGCCATATAAGATGAGGCCAGTGCCACTCTCAACGTTGTTGGAGGACCCATCAACGTGGAGTGTCCATTGAGGGACTGGCGTAGTTTCGCCGAGAATTGGGGTAGGATCCACCTAGCTTTGAAGAGTGGTATCCATGATAAATTCGATTAAAGCTTGGGCTTTGATGGCGTTGCGGGGCCGGTAGCAAATGTCGAACTCTCCGAGTTCTACAGACCACTTAACCATTCTTCCAAAGACATCCCTCTTGTGGAGCACTTATCGAAGGGGTTAGTCGGTTAAAAGGACAATTGTGTGTGCTTGAAAGTACGGTCGGAGTTTATAGGCCGTGACCAGGAGGGCATACACCATTTTTTCCACAGAGAGGTACCTTGTTTCTGTGTTGTGGAGGACCTTGCCTACGTTGTACATAGGCCTTTGGATGCTTGCCTACTCTCGAATTAGGACGGAAGCCACCACTTCATGTCCGGCAGAGAGGTATATGAAGAGTTATTCGCTGGCAATGGGTTGGGTAAGTAGAGAGGGTGAGCTCAATTACCTTTTCAATTCATTGAATGCCCTTCAACAGTCCTCGGTCCAAACGAATTCCTTGGTTTTCTTGATGGCTTTGAAGAAGAGAAGGCACTTCTCTACAGATTTTGACATAAATCGGCTCAAGGCAGCTATCTGCTCGGTGAGTCGCTAGACTTCCTTCATAGTCCGAGGTGCTCTCATACCGAGGACGACCTATACTTTTTCTGGGTTTACCTCTTTGGGTAACCATGAAGCCGACGAACTTCCCTCTGATGACCCCAAAGGCGCATTTAGCGGGGTTCAGCTTCATCTGGTGGTGCTGAAGAACTTCAAAGGCTTCTTTCAAGCCGACTTTGTGGTCCTTAGTCCTGACGCTTTTTACCAATATATTGCCTACGTAGACTTCCATGTTTCGGCCTATTTGCTCTTGAAAGATCTTGTTCACCAATCTCTGGTAGGTGGCCCCAGTGTTCTTCAAACCAAAGGGCATGACTTTGTAATAGTAAAGTCCCTGCCCGGTAACGAAAGTCTTTCTCTCTTGGTCGGTCCTATACATAAGGATCTGGTTGTACCCGGAGTAAGCATCCATGAAGGTCAGTAACTTGTGTCCTGACGTTGCATCGACGAGCTGGTCGATTCATGGCAGAGGAAAGCTATCATTTGGGCAGGCTTTCTTTAGATCCGAAAAGTTGATACAGATCTGCCACTTACCACTGGCTTTCTTCACCATCACCACGTTAGACACCCAGTCCGGGTAGTTTTCTTCTCGGATAAAATTGGCTGTGAGCAGCTTATCTACCTCAACCCTGACGGCGGCTTGCCGCTCGGGGGTGAACGATCTCTTCTTCTGGATGACTGACTTGTGGTTTGGGTCCACGTTCAATCGGTGCACTTGTAACGACCCATCCTAGGTTGGCCACCCCCGAGACTATGTCATCACATTTTGAAAATCTTAGCATGACATATACATGCAACATTAAAAAAAAATAAAACTAATAGAAATTTTTACTGTAACCCTTAACCTTTAACAGTGGAGGTTCATAAATCTGATATTTATTTAAGCATAATATACAATTTAAAATGCATGAATATTAACAAATAAAATTTATTGTTTCATTTTCTCATTTGTCTGAGGATATTGACACGTACGTGGCTTAAAAAAAACGATTTCGTCTGACTTTCACCCCACCAGGCTACTTGTCATGTCTGCTACTTGAGATCATTGTACAATGAGGGATGAGCTTCACAAGCTCAGTGAATTAAATTTTCTAAAAGTATTCAAATTGCATAAATAGCCCTTTAATAACTAATCATTTATCTCTCATATAACTGGATAGTAGCATAATGTCTAACATTTAAATAATTCCTATTATATCATATTTCTATGTCTTTTTCTCACTGTAACTGTTTCTCTCTGTGAGACTTATTTATCTACAAATACATGCATCACATCAACAACTTCAATAAAAATATCAACACGTAAAACAGATGCAATGCATGAATTATTATTATGGGAACGTCTTCCTACATGTCGATACGTTTTTTTTATCTTAGGCTGGTCCCCTTCTGGTTATTTTAGTTCCAGCATATACCGGCTGTCACGGTGTCCCTTTTATTTCTAGCATATACCAGCTGTCACGGTGTCCCTTTTATTTTTAGTATATACCGACTGTCACGGTTTTTCAAGTAGACCGGCCCCTTCCCGGTTCTTTTGGTTCTCTTATTTAATGCATATGCATATGAACAATAATATGAAATATGCATATGAACAGAAATATAAAAACCACATGAATTCAAAATATTTAAATTAACTATCTCGTCTTTCCTCAACTTTTTGCTTGATAAATTTCACAATTTTCTTCTCATCATCTATCACATCAATTTATTAACTAAAACTCGTCAAGAATTTATTTATCACCATCACTATTAAATCAATTCATTATTCTAATAATATTTATTTTCACATAATAATTTTCTATGTGTCCAATATTCAAATCATACCTATCAATTTAATTTTTATCTACCACCAAAGTATAAGCTAATAATTTATTTTAATATTATTACTAGATATTTAATTTTTATTTAGATTACTTAAAGTAAATCTAACTCACCAGTAGTACTTAAAGCTACCCGTGGATCACTTCCTTGCCTTTCCCGTTCCTCTAAACAATTTCCCTCTATTACTGATCACCAATATCTGACATAATATTTATATTAAATTTATGATTATTTCTTCAATTCTTCATAAACCACACTTTTTGAAACTCACTTCGAATTTCGAAAAATTTCATACATGCTAAAAATTCAAGAATAAACGTTACATTATTACCTTCTATTTTTCTGGTAGCTTCTCGTGAATCTTTATAAAATTCTCTCATAAACCCCTTCTAAATTTTGCTCTTTCAACTTTTTTTTCGTTCCTCAAGTGTTTAAGGATATAGAGCGATTTAAAGGAAACTAACAAAATTCGGTTCACATCAGTATAATTTACGTCAAGTATAATATATATATATATAAACTTTTGAAACCAAAACAAAAATCGACTCAAAATTGATTCATCAGCAGCCTTGCTGCCTCACATGCAGCAAGGCTGCCCCTGCTGGTGACAGGTGGCGATACCTATTGCTAGCAAATTTTTTTTAACTTCTTCTTGCTTCTATCTTCTGGGACGTTCATGTCCCAAATTTTTTTTATATTTTTTAATAAAAATTTGACTTTTCACATTTAAGATATATATATATATATATATATTATTTTAACTCTGTGTCATATTTATTAAAATACTTCTTTTACTCCTATTTTACAAATACGGGTATTATAACACTGTTACTTCTGGGCTGATCCCGGGCATGTCTGTGGCTGACTAGGCGAAAAGATCTTGGTTTTTTTGGAGGAGGGCGAGTAGGGACCCTCTAAAGGCCTCGGGGAGGTTGGAACCGATCTGGACGGTTCGAGAGGCATCCTCACCGAAGAGAATCGTAGTCAACTCTTCTATCGGCTGGCCTTGTGGATTTCTTCCTTTGTCCTTAAGGTCGTCCAACTTGAGTGGGAGAGATTCCATCCTTCTGTCTTCCCTCACAACGTTCAGATAGTAAGATATGGAGATCTGCTGGTCTCCCCTGATCTCGCCGACTCCCTCTTCGGTGGGAAACTTTACTTTCAAGTGATACATGGAGACGACTGTTATGCGATTATCTGCCTAAATAAATAAGCAAATAACCGTACTCGTTTTACTTGCAAGTGTATAAGGTCAACAATGTAGTATAGTGTGCGAATGCAAGATCATCTCCACAGGGATTGGTGAATTTCGTTTTAGAATTAGTTTAAAAGGAGAAATAGCAACTTGATTGTGAATGAATAATGATAAAAACATTGGGCTTTGATATCCACCACTAGTCATACTTTCCCAATGTGTAAAGTGTCAATGCACTAGCCTTATCATGAATACCTAATGGTTGCCAACCTAAGGGCATGGTATCTACTACTTAAGCTATTGATTTCCCTAAGCAACGAGTTAGGCATGGTATCTACTCCAACTCTTTTCTTTCTTAAGGGATTCAGCATGGCATCTACTGAGTTGTTCCTTAAGAAAGTATAGGTTTTGTGGAAATCGACAGCCACATGAGACCTAGGGCATGGTATCTACTCCCAGTTTCCCATGTTGATTAATACAAGAATCCGGTGTGGATATCTTTTGTTACTATTATTAGACCCAGGACTCGGTCATCCAAATTGATCTAACTAACCAATCCATACCACATGCATACGTTGGCCATACACATACATATGAGGAATTTAAATAAACACAGACATTAATCAAGTTAAGCAACATAATAAAGACTATTGGCAAAGATAATCATATGGGAAAGCATAACTAGGGCTTCAATCGAGCCCTATAAATAGTTAGTTACACATGCTATCTAAGATATACATCATATATAAACTAAACATAAAGGGAAGAATAAACCCGAGAGAAGAGGCGTCAATTCTTTCCCAAAGCTTACAACTCCAAGCTAAGCAAAAGATAAAAGAAAGGATCCAAGAAGTGATTATTTGTGTTTATCATTTTTATCCAAACCTAATCAAATTCCTTTCTGTTTCAGGCACATCAAACCCTAACTACACTTTTTGTGATACTTGCGATCGATCGCAACCTTCTGTGCGATTGAGAGTAATTAGGGCAGAGAGTACCCGAGCAGCAAAGTTAAACTGCTACACTGAAGCTAGTTTATCTGATTTATGCACGAACTTCGATCCCGACATCCAACATTATTTCCCCTCGATCCAGAGCTTGAACGGACCATCCGATAAAGGCTTAGGAACAACTTCGAGGAAAACGAAGAATTCAGGAATGAAACATCAATGGCGGAACAACTCGAAAACCAGCAACCACCTACACGAGTACCAATGAAGCAGTCCTTCATCACACGGAACCTTGATCAGCCATCGTGTATCGCTTATCAACCGGAGGCGGAAGGCAACTATTACATATCTCCGCAAATCTTGAGTGCCTGATTACGCCCAAAACATAACACGGTGTTGTAGTACAGCTTTGGGGTGTCGATTCCACAGAGAAAAAAACTAACTACAAGAGAAGGTGTGAACCTCAACACAAACAATAAAGATCAAATGACAAAATCTGAATTGTTGATTGTGTGAAAATTGTGTAAATAATTGATGGATAATATAATAAAGAAACAACAAGGTTCTGAAAATCCTCCCTAGGTTCGTTGCCCTAATCTTAACTTGATTCAGTTGTTTTTATCTCGATTGCAAGTTTCATATCCCAAACAGGTAATCGGTAAATATTCAATTAAAGCGCATGTATAAACCCTAATGTAATTGATATGAATTATTTTTTACTTTCAAGCACACATGACCTAACTTATAAATTATCAAAAGAAGACGATATATCTAAATGAAAATACCAAAGTAATGAACAAATCTTTAAAAGAGATCTACCGGACTCAATCACACCCAAACAAATACACATAAGAAGAGCATGACTAGACTTATATGGAAAAGAAGCATGCAATCACCGGACTAATAAGAAATCTACTAATTAAATTGAAGAACAAAACATAGCAATGTTTAATGATAAATCCACATTACAACTGAATCAATAAAAGGAAATAAGAATAACTACACCTAGGGATTCATCCCTTCGCCTTGCTTGGAGATTAGTTGGCCATGGGGGAGAGTGTGGCAGCCTCCCTTGAGTTTTCTCCCTCTTTTAAATGTCCAATTACAAACCCTAAGTGGTCTATTTATAGTGTATAAGGCCTAAGGGTGTTTTAGGGTTTGAACAAATCATTAAAGACCTAATTAGGGTCTAACTCGGAGAACAGGGCCTGTGCGCACGCTGCACCTTGGATTTGGCACGCTGCACCTTGGCTTTATCAAGCTTCTTGTGTGTTGCTGTGAGGTGCGCCTCAGTTTCTCCAGGGTGTGCCTCAGCCTTCAAGGTGCACCTCAACTGATCTAAGGTGCACCTCAGCCTGATGGGCCTTTGAGGCTTCTTCTACAAGGTGCGCCTCAGTTGTTCCAAGGTGCACCTTAACCTGATGCTGTTATGGAGGTCTGACATCTGTCTACTAAAACTACCATAATTTTCTCTAGAAAAATCATTTTTATGAACCGTGAAATTCTCCAGAAACTAGACTTCTAGATATTTCTAAGAATATATGGCTCATCTCTTGCTTCTTCCTGCATCAATACAGTTTAATTTGCAAAAATGATTGATCTGTATGGCAATTCTGGTAATTTAGTGAAACTCCTTTCTTGGTTTCTCTTCATCTTGGCTCTTGCGCGACCATTCTCTCACTTAAATATTCATTGAAGCTTTGTGTTTAAAATGATGATAGCTTTTCCATCTCTTTTAACTCAAGATACCTGAAAATGCACCGAAATAAGTTAATGCTCCAAGAATACCACTTTAGAGTTGTTAACGAATAAAAATGCAATTAAAACCTAAATCAACCCTAAAGCAGTAACAAATGAGTACGATTAAGATAAATTTTATGGCTCTCATCATAACCCCCAACTAGCTTATTGTTAGTCCCTAGCAATTCAAGCGAAAACAAGAGATGAATTCTACAGTGGGAATCAAAGCAAATGAAAAGCAATATTAATGTTAACCAAGAGTAATTCACATTTTGTCTCAAAAATCGCACATAACATATGGCATATAGAATCATTAAATTTCACCCAAGTCCAAAAGTAATCTAAACATCAATCTTAAAATTGTTATCGACTCTTAACATCCGTCTTACCACAATCCATTAATCTGAACACCCGGATGATTTTATGCATAAGATTCATGAATACTAGTCTTGGCCTCTAAAATATGATAAATTGCGTGACATCAGTCATAAAAATAAGCTCCATAGGCTTATTTTTCAAATTATTCTCCACTATTGAAGAAAAATCACACTTTATTGGATCAATAAGTCTTTAATAAGCTTGTAATGTTAGGCCAAGGTAAAGGTTAAGAAAGAATGGGAAGGATTTGCAAGTAAAAGAACTTAATCTCTTAGCTTTAAACACAACCACTTTTAAGTGCTAGATAACTTTACTTCAATGCTCAACTCCTTCAACCATTTTTATAAGAGTATATCTCTTGATAAGTCACCACTTTTCTTTTCTTTTTCTTCTTTCTTTGCCATACTTCTCTTCTTTTTTTGTTTTCTTTTCTGTTTTTAGCAAATACCCATTCACCTCTTTTTTTCTCATTTTATTTTTCTTTTCTTTTCCACAACCCTCAATTATCTTATTTAATATACTTGAGTTATGGTTTTTTATATTTCCATCATTACTCCTCTTAAGTGCTTCTCAACAAATGTGTACAACTAAGTTCTTTTAAAAGAAGGGTAAGGATAAAATATTTTTAGGCTCATAAGGGTAAGTAAATGGGTTTTTGAAAGAAATAAGGCTCAAATTCTTTTTCAAGAAAAATGGCTCAAATAGGTGACTAGTGATATATATTGCAAGGGTAGGTTTGAAAGGTTCAAACTATTCAAAAATGGCCTATATCGTATCTTAAGTAGTGTGCATTCTAGGAATTCACCTCAAGTGATTATCAAATAAGTTCTAGAGCTTGTTGAGACCGCAAAAATATTCACAAACAATCGCATATAAAACTTTTCTAGATGTTTTAGACTAATCATATAATCTTACCACAAACTAGAGTCTCAAACCAAATGAAGATTAATACTTAAATTAATTTCAAACCGAAAAAAAATTTAACTCCTTCTAAATGTTGTGTGCTATCTCAATTAAGCTCATATCATTGACATGTGAATTAACTCTAAAGCTAACACCAAGCATGTTAGAAATAAACAAAAAGAAAAATGACACCAAGCAGTTCAATGGAAAAAAAATGTATGGAAATAAAGAATATGGAAACAAAGAGATGCGTTTCCTCCACCCCCGACTTAAAAATTGCATTGACCTTAATGTAAAAGAAAGAGTGAAAGAAATTCCCTTTGTAGCCAAAGGTGCACAGAAGCTGAAAATTGTGCTCCACCATTTGAACTGCTTCGTATATTTTTCCTTGAAAAAGAAATACTAAGTTAATACTGTAAAATAGAAAAAAAAATACGAATAATGAACAAGAGAGAAAAACAATAATAGTAAAAGGATATGTTTGGGTTGCCTCCCATGAGCGCTAACTTTTACATCTTCAGCCAGACGCTTTTATTCTCTCATAGACAAACATAGGTTGAATGCACCAGCCACTGCTTTATTGTTAAATTGGGTGCTTGTATGTTTTTGAGAGGCCTCAAGGATGTCATAGTAACACCCGTAAATTCTAGCTTGATATATGCTCTTGTAAAGCCATGAGTGAGGGTGGACTCCAATGGATTAAGATGCTGGACCTTTTCCATGAATGAGTCCATCATGTATGTTTGGTGGCTTTTGTCCACATCCTCTGATTTTTTCGTTGTTGGGATGTGTAATAACTTACCACTTACTGTCTCAATGACATTCACCTCCTTCACATTCTATTGCACCAGGTGCTGACCATGAGATATGGACTGAGCTTGAGAAGGGAACTTATCTCGCTCAGTCACACTCAAGTAGCTCATTAACTTGGACACTTGGCTCTTTAACTCTTTATGTTCTTCAACAACCTGCACAATTAAAGATTCAAGCCTTTGATTAATCTTCCCTTGTGCTTCAATAAAAGCATGTAAAGTGTCTTCTAAAGAACTCCTAGAAGACACGGGTGCATGATATGGTTCAGGATATGGTGCAGGGGGTTGTGCAAGCTGCTGGTTTTCATATTTCCAGCTGAAGTTGGGGTGATTTCGCCACCCCGGATTGTAAGTGTTAGAGAAGGGTGCCAGAGGCTTCTTGTACATGCCTAAGGCATTACATTGTTCCTCGTACAGCCCTCTCATGTCAACAAATGTAGGGCAATCTTGGGCAGGATGATCAACCCTGCCACACACAAAACATGGTTCTAAAGATTCGGCTTGATTAACCATGTGTGTTGGTTTTTTTGTTTTTAATGCTTCTAACTCCCTAGTAAGCATCTCGACCTTGGCCTTAAGGTTATCCTCTTCCCTAAGATGGTAAATTCCACCACCATTTGGGTTCCCTATAGGTCGTGACTTGATGAGAGCCATAAAATGCATCTTAATCGTACTTATTTTTTACCACTTTAGGGTTGATTTAGGTTTTAATTGCATTTTTATTCGTTAACAACTCTAAAGTGGTATTCTTGGAGCATTAATTATTTCGGTGCATTTTCAGGTATCTTGAGTTAAAAGAGATGGAAAAGCTATCATCATTTTAAACATGAAGCTTCGATGAATACTCGAGTGAGAGAATGGTCGCGGAAGAGCCAAGATGAAGAGAATCCAAGAAATGAGTTTTCACAAAATTGCCAAGCAGATCAATTATCTATGCAAATTAAACTGTATTGATGTAGGAAGAACCAGAAGATGATCCATATATACTTAGAAATATCAGGAAGTCTATTTTCTGGAGAATTTTACGGTTCATAAAAATGATTTTTTTAGAGAAAGTTATGGCAGTTTTAGTAGACAGAGGTCAGACCTCCAGAACAGAATCAAGTCAAGGTGCTCCCTGGAGAAGCTGAGGTGCACCCTTCATAAAGAAGACCAAAAGAAGCTTAAGGAGGCATTAGGTTGAGGCGCACCTTGGATCAGTTGAGGCGCACCTCACAGCACACACAAGAAACTTGACAAAAGCCAAGGTGCAGCGCGCGCACAGGCTTTGCTCTCCGAGTTATACCCTAATTAGGTCTTTAATGATTTGTTCAAACCTTAAAACACCCTTAGGCCTTGTACACTATAAATAGACCACTTAGGGTTTGTAATTAGACATTCAAAAAGAGGGGAAAAACTCAAGGGAGGCTGCCACACTCTCCCTCATGGCCAACTAATCTCCAAGCAAGGCGAGGGGATGAATCCCTAGGTGTAGTTGTTCTTATTTCCTTTTCTTGATTCAGTTGTAATGTGGATTTATCATTAAACATTGTTATGTTTTATTCTTCAATTTAATTAGTAGATTTCTTATTAGTCCAGTGATTGCATGCTTCTTTTCCATATAAGTCTTGCTATGCTCTTCTTATGTGTATTTGTTTGGGTGTGATTGAGTCCAGTAGATCTCTTTTATAGATTTGTCATCGTCATCTTTTGATAATTTATAAGTTAATTCATGAGTGCTTGAAAGTAAAGAATAATTCATATCAATTACATTAGGGTTTATACATGCACTTTAATTGAATATTTGCCGATTGCCTGTTTGGGATGTGAAACTTGCAATCGAGATAAAAACAACTGAATCAAGTTAGGATTAGGGAAACGAACCTAGGGAGGATTTTCAGAACCTTGTTGTTTCTTTATTATATTATCCATCAATTATTTACACAATTTTCACACAATCAACAATTCAGATTTTGTCATTTGATCTTTATCGTTTGTGTTGAGGTTCACACCTTCTCTTGTAGTTAGTTTGTTTCCTTGTGGAATCGACACCCCAAAGCTGTACTACAACACCGTGTTATGTTTTGGGTGTAATCAAATTTTGGTGCCGTTGCAGGGGAAACACGCTTAAGTACAAGAAAAATTGTCAACTTTTGACATGATGGTAGAAGAACTGTAAATAGTTTTTCTTTTCAGCAGCTGTAAAGGCGGTAACTTCGTTCCTTCTTTTTGCTTGCTGCATTATTTTTTTTCCTTTCTTTTTATAGTATTTTTATTTATTATTGTTCTTTTCTCTTTGATTTGATTTTCTGATATTCTTTTATTATTCTGTTTATTTATTTCCCCTTTAAACTCAATTGGTGTATGCTTAGACCGAGAGATTCGCGAGGTAGATTCATTAAGGGACCCGAATTAGAATTACCTTTTCCTTCCACATCCATTAGTAAAACCTCGCCTAGATCAAACTATATTGCACCCCCATAGGAGAATTTAGAGAATTTTGTTAACATAGCCGATAATCATAATGAGAATGTTGCTAGGACACTTCAGGATTACCTCCACCCTACACGCACAGCGACACCATCATGCATTATGTTTCCAGCCAATACTCTCCAATTAGATCTTAAACCAGGGATGATTCAATTACTCCCTACATTCCATGGCTTAGATAATGAAAATCTATATGTGCACATTACAGAGTTTGAGGAAGTAGTCGCGACTTTTCATAGTCAAGATGAAACCGATGACATTGTGAGGCTTAAGTTCTTTCCTTTCGCTTTGAAGAATGGAGCTAAGAGTTGACTATACTCACTTAGACCATGATCTATTGGGTCATGGACTGAGATGACTCGAATTTTTTTTAATAAATACTTTCCTCAACACAAAACCAATGCTTTAAAAAGACAAATCTCCACCTTTGCATAAAAGGACAACGAGACTTTGTATCAGTCTTGGGAGAGATTTAATGAGTTATTGAGCATGTGCCCTCACCATGGGTATGAGAGTTAGCACTTGGTGAGCTATTTTTATGAGGGACTTACATATAGAGAGCGCCAATTTGTAGAGATGATGTGTAATGGTGAGTTTTTAGAAAAGGATCCTGATGAGGCCATAGAGTACCTCAATGAGCTTTCCCAAAAGGCTCACACTTGGACTGAACCTAGTACTACTGAAAGCACAAATAGGTCATGACCTATAGGGAACCCAAATGGTGGTGGAATTTACCATCTTAGGGAAGAAGATAACCTTAAGGCCAAGGTCGAGATGCTTACTAGGGAGTTAGAGGCATTAAAAACAAAAAAACCAACACACATAGTTAATCAAGCCAAACCTTTAGAACCATGTTTTGTGTGTGGCAGGGTTGATCATCCCGCCCAAGATTGCCCTACATTTGTTGACATGAGAAGGCTATACGGGGAACAATGTAATGCCTTAGGCATATACAAGAAGCTTCCGGCACCTTTCTCTAACACTTAAAATCTGGGGTGGTGAAATCACCCCAATTTCAGCTGGAAATATGAAAACCAGTAGCTTGCACAAACCCCTGCATCATATCTTGAACCATATCATGCACCCGTGTCTTCTAGGAGTTCTTTAGAAGACACTTTACATGCTTTTATTGAACCACAAGGGAAGACTAATCAAAGGCTTGAATCTTTAATTGTGCAGGTTGTTGAAGAACATAAAGAGATAAAGAGCCAAGTGTCTAAGTTAATGAGCTACTTGAGTGTGACTGAGCGAGGTAAGTTCCCTTCTCATGCTCAGTCCACATATCATAGTCAGCACCTGGTGCAATAGAATGCGAAGGAGGTGAATGTCATTGAGACAAGTTATTACACATCCCAACAACAAAAAAATCAGAGGATGTGGACGAAAGCCACCAAGCATACATGATGGACTCATTTATGCAAAAGGTCCAGCACCTTAATCCATTGGAATCCACCCTCACTCATGGCTTCATAAGAGCATATATCGAGCCAGAATTTACGGGTGTTACTGATGACATCCTTGAGGCCTCTCAAAAATATATAAGCATCCAATTTAACAATAAAGCAGTGGTTGGTGCATTCAACCTATGTTTGTCTAGGAGGGAATAAAAGTGTCTGGCTGAAGATGTAAAACTTAGCGCTCATGGGAGGCAACCCAAAACATATCCTTTTACTATTATTGTTTTTCTCTATTGTTTATTATTCGTATTTTTTTTCTTCTGTTTTCCAGTATTAACTTAGTATTTCTTTTTCAAGGAAAAATATAGGAAGCAATTCAAATGGTGGGGCATAATTTTTAGTTTCTGTGCACCTTTGGCTACAAAAGGAGTTTCCTTTCCTCTTTCTTTTACATTGAGGTCAATGTAATTTTTAAGTCGAGGGTGGAAGAAAGACATCTCTTTGTTTCCATTCATTTTTTTCCATTGAACTGCTTGGTGTCATTTTTCTTTTTGTTTGTTTCTAGCATGCTTGGTGTTAGCCATAAAGTTAATTCACATGTCAATGATATGAGCTTAATTGAGATAGCATACAACATTTAGAAGGAGTTAAATTTTGTTTCGTTTTGAAATTAATTTAAGTATCAATCTTCATTTGGTTTGAGACTCTAGTTTGTGGTAAGATTGTATGATTAGTCTAAAACATCTAGAAAAGTTTTATGTGCGATTGTTTGTGAATATTTTTACGGTCTCAACAAGCTCTAGAACTTATTTGATAATTACTTGAGGCGAATTCCTAGAATGCACACTACTTAGGATATGATATAGGCCATTTTTGAATAGTTTGAGCCTTTCAAACCTACCTTTGCAATATATATCACTAGTCACCTATTTGAGCCCTTTTTCTTGAAAAAGAATTTGAGCTTTGTTTCTTTCAAAAACCTATTTACTTACCATTATGAGCCTAAAAATATTTTATCCTTACCATTCTTTTAAAAGAACTTAGTTGTACACATTTGTTGAGAAGCACTTAAGAGGAGTAAGGATGGAAATATGAAAAACCATAACTCAAGTATATTAAAGAAGACAAGTTGGGGGTTATGAAAAAAAAATGAGAAAAAAGAGGTGAATGGGTATTTGCCAAAAACATAAAAAGAAGAGAAGTATGGCAAAGAAAGAAGAAAAAGAAAAGAAAAGTGGTGACTTATCAAGAGATATGCTCTTATAAAAAATGGTTGAAGGAGTTGAGTATTGAAGTAAAGTTATCTAACACTTAAAAGTGGTTGTGTTTAAAGCTAAGAGATTAAGTTCTTTTACTTGCAAATCCTTCTCGTTCTTTCTTAACCTTTACCTTGGCCTAACATTACAAGCCTATTAAAGACCTATTGATCGAATAAAGTGTGATTTTTCTACAATAGTGGAGAATGATTTGAAAAATAAGCCTATAGAACTTGTTTTTGTGATTGATGTCACGCAATTTATCATATTTTAGAGGACAAGACTTGTATTCACGAATCTTATGCATAAAATCATCCGGGGTGTTCAGATTAATGGATTGTGATAAGATGGATGTTAAGAGTCGATAATAATTTTAAGATTGATGTTTAGATTACTTTTGGACTTGGATAAAATTTAATGATTCTATGTGTCGTATGTTAAGTGCAATTTTTGAGACAAAAAGTGAATTACTCTTGGTTAACACTAGTATTTCTTTTCATTTACTTTGATTCCCACCGTAGAATTCATCTCTTGTTTTCGCTTGAATTGCTATGGATTAGCAATAAGTTAGTTGGGGGTTGTGATGAGAGCCATAAAATGCATCTTAATCGTACTTATTTGTTACCACTTTAGGGTTGATTTAGGTTTTAATTGCATTTTTATTCGTTAACAACTCTAAAGTGGTATTCTTGGAGCATTAACTTATTTCGGTGCATTTTCAGGTATCTTGAGTTAAAAAAGATGGAAAAGCTATCATCATTTTAAACACGAAGCTTCGATGAATACTCGAGTGAGAGAATGATCGCGGAAGAGCCAAGATGAAGAGAATTCAAGAAAAGAGTTTTCACTAAATTGCCAAAATTGCCAAGCAGATCAATCATCTTTGCAAATTAAATCGTATTGATATAGGAAGAACCAGGAGATGATCCATATATTCTTAGAAATATCTGGAAGTCTATTTTCTGGAGAATTTTACGGTTAATAAAAATGATTTTTCTAGAGAAAGTTATGGTAGTTTTAGTAGACAGAGATCAGACCTCCAGAACAGCATCAGGTCAAGGTGCGCCCTGGAGAAGCTGAGGTGCGCCCTGGAGAAGCTGAGGTGCACCCTTTAGAAATAAGACTAAAAGAAGCTTAAGGAGCCATCAAGTTTAGGCGCACCTCATAGCACACATAAGAAACTTGACAAAAGCCAAGGTGCAGCGAGCGCACAGGCTTTGCTCTCCGAGTTATACCCTAATTAGGTCTTTAATGATTTGTTCAAACCCTAAAACACTCTTAGGCCTTATACACTATAAATAGACCACTTAGGGATTGTAATTAGACATTCAAAAAGAGGGGAAAAACTCAAGGGAGTCTGCCACACTCTCCCCCATGGCCAACTAATCTTCAAGCAAGGTGAAGGGATGAATCCCTAGGTGTAGTTGTTCTTATTTCCTTTTCTTGATTCAGTTGTAATGTGGATTTATCATTAAACATTGTTATGTTTTATTCTTCAATTTAATTAGTAGATTTCTTATTAGTCCGGTGATTGCATGCTTCTTTTCCATATAAGTCTAGCTATGCTCTTCTTATGTGTATTTGTTGGGGTGTGATTGAGTCCGGTAGATATCTTTTATAGATTTGTCATCGTCGTTTTTTGATAATTTATAAGTTAGGTCATGTGTGCTTGAAAGTAAAGAATAATTCGTATCAATTACATTAGGGTTTATACATGCGCTTTAATTAAATATTTGTCGATTGCCTGTTTGGGATGTGAAACTTGCAATCGAGATAAAAACAACTGAATCAAGTTAGGATTAGGGAAATGAACCTAGGGAGGATTTCTAGAACCTTGTTGCTTCTTTATTATATTATCCATCCATTATTTACACAATTTTCACACAATCAACAATTCAGATTTTGTCATTTGATCTTTATCGTTTATGTTGAGGTTCACACTTTCTCTTGTAGTTAGTTTGTTTCCCTGTGGAGTCGACACCCCAAAGCTGTACTACAACACCGCGTTATGTTTTGGGCATAATCATGACCTATTTGTGCTTTCAGTAGCACTAGGTCTAGTCCAAGTGTGAGCTTTTTCAGCAAGCTCATTGAGGTACTCTATGGCCTCATCAGGATCCTTTTTTAAAAACTCACCATTACACATCATCTCTACAAATTGGCATTCTCTATAGGTAAGACCCTCATAGAAATAGCTCACTAAACGCCAACTCTCATACCCATGGTGAGGGCACATACTCAATAACTCTTTAAATCTCTCCCAAGACTGATATAAGGTCTCATTATCCTTTTGTGCAAAGGTGGAGATTTATCTTTTCAAAACGTTGGTCTTGTGCTGGAGAAAATATTTATAAAAGAAAATTTGAGTCATCTCAGTCCACGATCCAATAGACCATGGTCTTAGTGAGTATAGCCAACTCTTAGCTCTATCCTTCAAAGCGAAAGGAAAAAACTTAAGCCTCACAATGTCATCGCTTTCATCTTGACTATGAAAAGTCGCGATTACTTCCTCAAACTCTTTAATGTGCACATATGGGTTTTCATTATCCAAGCCATGAAATGTATGGAGTAATTGAATCATCCCTGGTTTAAGATCTAATTGGCGAGTATTAGCTGGAAACATGATGCATGATGGCGTGGCTGTGCGTGCAGGGTGGAGGTAATCCTGAAGTGTCCTAGCAACATTCTCATAAGGGTTA
The DNA here is from genome assembly GCA_023935145.1 of Bretschneidera sinensis. Classification (NCBI taxonomy): domain Eukaryota; kingdom Viridiplantae; phylum Streptophyta; class Magnoliopsida; order Brassicales; family Akaniaceae; genus Bretschneidera; species Bretschneidera sinensis. The sequence continues at coordinate 139,358,373 of CM043699.1, forward strand.
TCGGCTATGTTAAAATCCTCTAAATTCTCTAATGCGGGTGTACTTTGGTTTGATCTAGGCAAGGTTTCACTGACGGATATGGAAGGAAAGGGTATCTCTATTTCTGGTCCCTTAATGAATCTACCTCGTAAATCTCTCAGTCTAATCATACACCAAATGCATCAGAGGGGAAATAAATAAAACAAAATAAAAAAAAAATCAGAAGATCAACACTTAGAAGAAATAACAATAATAAAAAAATTACTATAAAAAAAAGGAAAAATAATGCAGCAAGTTAAAAGAATGAACAAAGTTACTGCCTTTACAGCTGCTGAAAATAAAAACTATTTACAATTCTTCTACTGTCATGTCAAAAGTTGACAATCTTCTTTGTACTTAAGTGTGTCTCCCCGAAAACAGCGCCAAAATTTGATTATGCCCAAAACATAACGCGGTGTTGTAGTACAGCTTTGGGGTGTCGATTCCACAGGGAAAGAAACTAACTACAAGAGAAGGTGTGAACCTCAACACAAACGATAAAGATCAAATGACAAAATCTAAATTATTGATTGTGTGAAAATTGTGTAAATAATTGATGGATAATATAATAAAGAAACAACAAGGTTCTGGAAATCCTCCCTAGGTTCGTTGCCCTAATCCTAACTTGATTCAGTTGTTTTTATCTCGATTGCAAGTTTTACATCCCAAACAGGCAATCGACAAATATTCAATTAAAGCGTATGTATAAACCCTAATGTAATTGATATGAATTATTCTTTACTTTCAAGCACACATGACCTAACTTATAAATTATCAAAAGATGACAATATATCGAAATGAAAATACCACAGCAATGGAAAAATCTATAAAAGAGATCTACCGGACTCAATCACACCCAAATAAATACATATAAGAAGAGCATGACTAGACTTATATGGAAAAGAAGCATGCAATCACTAGACTAATAAGAAATCTACTAACTAAATTGAAGAATAAAACATAACAATGTTTAATGATAAATCCACATTACAACTAAATCAATAAAAGGAAATAAGAACAACGACACCTAGGGATTCATCCTTTCGCCTTGCTTGGAGATTAGTTGGCCATGGGGGAGAGTGTGGCGGCCTACGTTGAGTTTTCCCCCTCTTTTGAATGCCCAATTACAAACCCTAAGTGGTCTATTTATAGTGTACAAGGCCTAAGGGTGTTTTAGGGTTTAAACAAATCATTAAAGACCTAATTAGGGTCTAACTCGGAGAACAGGGCATGTGCGCGCACTGCACCTTGGATTTGGTGCGCTACACCTTGGATTTGGCGCACTACACCTTGGCTTTGTCAAGCTTCTTGTGTGTTGCTGTGAGGTGCGCCTTAGTTTCTATAGGGTGTGCCTTAGCCTTTCAAGGTGCACCTCAGCCTGATGGGTCTTTGAGGCTTCTTCTACAAGGTGCGCTTCAGCTGTTCCAAGGTGCACCTTGACCTGATGCTATTCTGGAGGTCTGACATCTGTCTACTAAAACTTCCATAAATTTCTCTAAAAAAATCATTTTTACGAACCATAAATTCTCCAAAAACTAGACTTCCAGATCTTTCTAAGCATATATGGCTCATCTCCTGGTTCTTCCTGCATCAATACAGTTTAATTTGCAAAAATGATTGATCTGTATGGAAATTCTGGCAATTTAGTGAAACTCCTTTCTTGTTTTCTCTTCATCTTGGCTCTTCCGCGACCATTCTCTCACTCGAATATTCATTGAAGCTTCATGTTTAAAATGATGATAGCTTTTTCATCTCTTTTAACTCAAGATACCTGAAAATGCACCGAAATAAGTTAATGCTCCATGAATACCACTTTAGAGTTGTTAACGAATAAAAATGCAATTAAAACCTAAATCAACCCTAAAGCGGTAACAATAAGTACGATTAAGATGCATTTTATGGCTCTCATCATGCCTTAACTCACCTTAGGGGTACACCTAATGAGGATCCCCACCTGCACCTTTGGGAGTTCTTCGACCTTTACAAGTTCCAGCACATCAGAGGCCTAGACCAAGAAGGAATAAGGTTAATTATGTTCCCATTTTCCTTAAAAGATAATGCTAGACTGTGGTACAATTCTTTGCCTGCAGTTTCTATCCACACTTGGGAGGAGTTAGCTAGCAAATTCCTAAAGAGGTTTTTCCCAGTCGAAAAGACGAGACAGATGAGGAAGGAGATCCAGTCCTTCTAATAAAAGGATGGAGACCTCTTCTTCGAAGCATGAGGATATTTCAATGAACTGCTACTCAAATACCCACATCATAACCTGCCCCACGATGAAGTGGTACAAGCATTTTATGAAGGTTTGAATGATACTAACAAAAGTATTGCTGATTCAGGTTGTGGAGGAGTACTGATGGAGAAAAGCAACGAAGAAGCTATGGAGCTCTTCGAAACCCTTAGCGAACACACTCAGCAGTTCTCCTCTCGAGGTAGACATATAACCAAGGGTAAAAGTATGTATGAGGTAAATCTGAATGGAGGATCTTCCCCTCAAATAGCTGCTGTGGAGAGGAAACTAGACCTGTTAGTCAAAGCCAGGGCTACCCAAAACGCCTCAACTAACTTACCAGCTGCACCACTCCAGGTATGTGCGATATGTTCCCAATTCGATCATAATATTGATACTTGTCCATTATATTCATCTGCAGATCTGGAACAAGCAAATTACGTGGGACCTAACAATTATCCACCGAAGAATAACCCATACGCCAACACTTACAACCCTGGATGGAGAAACCACCCAAATTTCTATTGGAAAAACAACCAAAATACCCTTAACCAGCAAGGGCAGCAAAGAAACTCCCAGCCCACTACTTATACTGCTCCCGAACCAAAGAAAAATGACCTTGAAAGTCTTGTGAGACAATTGGCCACTCAGCAGCAACAATTAATGACCTCACAGGATCAGTTCATGGCAGATGAAAGGCAATTCCGGACTGAACTAAAACAAACTACAGCAAAGCATGAACAAGCCATACAACGGCTAGAGGTACAAATTGGACAACTAGCTAAAGAGCTCATTGGCAGAAAACAAGGAGAACTTCCAGCTCAAACACTACCCAAACCTGGGGGGCATCAATAACTAAAGGCTGTCACAACCTTGAGAAATGGCAAAGTAATAGGATCCGATGAGTCTGCAACAGCATCCAAAGAGACACCATCGGCATCAAAGGTAAGTGAGACAGAGAAGGTGAATGCACCACCCTTCCCGCAAAGGTTAGTAAAACAAAAGAAAGACAATAAACTGATTGATATTTTTGAAACCTTGTGGAAATTTGAAATTAACATTCCTTTGTTAGATGCAATTCACCAAATACCTGCCTATACTAAGTTCCTAAAAGATTGTTGCACTCATAAGAGAAATTTCAAGAGCATGAAACAGTAGCATTAACTGAAGAAGTAAGTGTTGTGCTATTAAGAAAACTCCCACCAAAACTGAAAGATCCAGGTAGTTTTACTATTCCCTGTAGAATAGGTGATCAACTGTTTGAGAGAGCATTACTAGACTTAGGAGCGGGTGTAAACTTATTACCATACACGGTATTTGAAACCCTAGGTTTGGGGAAGCAACAACTGACTTCCATTACCTTACAGTTGGCAGATAGGAATATCAAAAGACCTAGGGGTATTCTCGAGGACGTCCTAGTTAAAGTGGGAGAGTTCATTTTACCTGCTAATTTCATTATATTAGATATGGAGAAATGCCCTATGCCATTACCCTTGCCCATCATATTAGGGAGACCCTTCATGAGAACTACCGACACTAAGATTTATGTGAAAAAGGATATAGTAAGCATGAAAATCATTGGTGAAAAAATAGAATTTAAAATATTTGATGCAATGAAACTGTCTCAAGATGATTTGGAATGCTTTAATGTATGTATAATACAAGACTTTGTTGAGCAAGCTTTTCAGGTCCAACACATTGATCTATTGGAAACCACTCTCACCCATATCTTTACAGAGGAGAAGATTGAGCAAGAACCAGAAGATGTTACTAATGACATCATCATAGCTGTGCACCTCCTTGAGACCTCTCCAAAACGCTCTAGTAAGTATACTCCTCCTTTTGAATCTCTCATACCTACTAATGCTACTCTTCTGCCTTCTATTGTCCAGGCACCAACATTGGAACTAAAGCAGCTACCCGAACATTTAATTTATGACTATTTGGGAGAAAAGAAGACTTTACTTGTGATCGTAGCAGCTAATTTGAGTAATGGAGAAGAAGAAAAGCTATTAAGAGTTCTTAGTGAGCATAAATCTGTTATTGGATGGACCATTACTGGCATTAAGGGAATAAGTCCAGCCAAATGCATGCATAGTATCTACCTAGAAGAAGAAGCAAGGCCCACTCGAGATGCTCAAAGAAGACTTAACCCACACATAAAAGAGGTAGTAAAAACTGAGGTATTAAATCTACTAGTTGTTGGCATTATTTACCCCATATCAAACAGTAAATGGGTGAGTCCGGTCCAAGTTGTTCCTAAAAAGAGTGGGATTACCGTTGTAAAGAATGAAAATGAGGAGCTCATACCTACAAAAAAGACAACTGGTTTGAAGGTATGCATTGATTACCGGAAATTGAACAAAGTAATTAGAAAACATCATTTTCCCTTGCCATTCATTGATCAAATGTTAGAAAGATTAGCCGGTCACAGTTATTATTGCTTCTTGGATAGGTACAGTGGGTATAACCAAATTGCCATAGCACATGAGGATCAAGAAAAGACTACCTTCACATGCCTCTTTGGTACATTTGCTTATCGAAGAATGTCATTTGGTTTATGCAACGCACCAGCCACTTTTCAAAGATGTATGATGAGCATTTTTTTCGATATGGTGGAGAAATATATTGAGGTATTCATGGATGATTTTAGTATCTTTGGTTCCACTTTTGATGAATTCCTAAGTCATTTGGAGAGTGTCCTAAAGAGGTGTGAAGAAAGTAACTTGGTGCTGAATTGGGAGAAATGTCACTTCATAGTTCAACAATGTATTATATTGGGTCACTCCATCTCAAACAGAGGTATCGAGGTAGACAAGGCTAAGATAGACAACATTTCAAAGTTACCTCCCCCTCTTACAGTCAAGGGTATTAGAAGTTTCCTTGGACATGCCGGTTTCTATAGAAGATTCATCAAGGATTTCTCCAAAACTTTGAGACCTCTTTGTGCGTTGTTGGCTAAAGATACCAAGTTTGAATGGAATGATGACTGTATGCAAGCTTTCAACACATTGAAGAATGTTCTCACCTCTACCCCGATAATGATGGCACCGGATTGGAATCTCTCTTTCGAATTGATGTGTGATGCCAGTGATTTCTCCTTAGGGGCTGTCTTAGGTCAAAGAATCAATAAGGTACCTCATGCTATTTACTATGCTTCAAGAACTTTAAATGATACTCAACTTAACTATTCTACTACTGAAAAAGAATTATTAGCTGTTATTTTTGCTTTAGAGAAGTTTAGATCATATCTCATTGGTTCTAAAGTTATTGTATTCACTGACCATGCTGCTTTGAGATATTTGTTTTCTAAGAAATATGCAAAGCCTAGGCTAATCAGATTGGTACTTCTATTACAAGAATTCGATTTGGAAATCAAAGACAAGAAAGGCAGTGAGAATATAGTTGTAGATCATTTATCAAGGCTACCCTATGAGAATGATGATTGTTGACCCTCACCCGTATTTTAATGATGACAAAACACAACTGTTATTATACTAACTAAGTGTAGTAAGCAACAAAAGCATTCAACCAAGGATCAAGGTGCAAAGAACTCAAAAGAACTCAAACCGAATCAAAGTATCAAGTGAAGACTGAAGAACTAGTATAGGTCTAAGGTTTTAGAACCAATGTAAGTCTCACTTATACATTGTAATAGCTTGTTCAATGGCTCGAATAAAAAAAAAAAGGTTTTCTAAACCGATCGTTTTAAAACAAACATTTAAAAATTAAAACAGAAAAACTGGGTTGGAAGATAACCCAGTCGACTGGGTACATATACCAATCGACTGGTATATGAGACAGTGTGTCTCTAGTTGACTGGGTCATTCATACCAGTCGACTGGTAAAACGGACAGTAAGTCCCCAGTCGACTGGATGAAAAATACCAGTCGACTGGATACCCAGAAGGTCTAAAAATGAGATTTTTTGAAGTGAACCCAGTCGACTGGTATCACGACCCAGTCGACTGGTAGTTCAAAAATATGACCGTTAGACTCCAAATCTGGACGTTTTAAAGCAAACCTTTTTCAAATTAAAGTCCTAACGGCCATATTATTTGATTGTTATATAAACCTATTCTATTAAGCTTTCAAGATAGAGCTGCACACATTCAAAAAGAGTTGATCTCACACAATCAAGTTATTATACTCTTGAAACTCAAAAAGCTTTGAAATATTCTTATTGAGCCATTCTTCAAGCTTTACTTTGAAAGAGAGACATTATTCAGTTGTATAAGCTTCTATTAGCTGTGTCTCTACCATTTACTTTACATCATCTTTTGTAAAGGGATTACTTCCGAAAGGAAGGAGATTACTTCCGAGAGGAAGGGGATAGCTTCCGAGAGGAAGGGATTTTAATGTTTGTACAACACTGGGAAAGTTGTACGACTAAGTTACTTAGTGGATTACTTCAAGGAGTTCCTTGAAGAGAGTGGACGTAGGGTCGGAACGAATCCGATATTGCCGAACCACTATAATCTGAGTTTGCATCCTCTTCTCTCTAAACTCTTTATTTATAGCACATTACTTGTTTTAATTGTTTGCTACTTATTCGGTTTTATAAACTTGTATTAATTTCGCAAAAAGTTTTAAAAACCCAATTAACCCCCCTCTTGGGTTGAAACATCGATCTACAATTGGTATCAGACCTTCGTTCTCATATTTAGGCTTAAAATACTTGAGTTGATTCAATGGCAGAAAATAGCTACTTTGAGGGACACTCTTATACTAGACCACCTTTGTTCAATGGTTCCAATTATAACTATTGGAAAAACAAAATGAAAATCTTTGTAGAAGGACAAGATTACAATCTATGGAAAATCATTGAAAAATGACCTAGAATTCCTACAAAAGAAATAGCTATTGGAGAGACTCATCAAAAATGCCTAAACTCAAAACTGAGTACACTGACGAGGATTGTAGAATGATGTCTCTCAATAGCAGAGCAACAAGTATGTTACATTATGCATTAGATATTTCTGAATATAATAAAATATCTGCATGTGTTTCATCTAATGAGATACGGGACAAATTACAAGTCACATATGAAGGAACTAGTGAGGTAAAAAAGTCAAAAATTTACATGCTATTTTCTGAGTATGAATCCTTTAAAATGTCTCCTGACGAAACTATTTCTGAAATGCACTCACGGTTCACCACTATTATAAATGGTTTAAAACTGCTTGGTAAGAATATTGAGGAGGTTGAACTAACCAGAAAAATCTTGAGATCTCTGCCACCAGAATGGAAACCAAAGAAGACAGCCATACAAGAGGCTAAAGATCTTGACAAACTAGATGTTGAGACATTACTTGGGTCATTATTGACGTATGAGATGGAAAAAATGACTCCCATCGTCAATAATGATGAGAAGAAGAAAAAGCATATTGCTCTCAAAGCTTCTACGTGCAGCAAAGAAATGGAATCAGAAAAAGAAGCTGAGAGCAGCGAGGAAGATGGTGAAATGGCATTGATCACCAAACGATTTCACAGGTTTTTGAAGAAAAGCAAGAAACCTTATACAAAAGATCCAATTCCGAAAAAGGAACCGCTTATGTGCTATGGCTGCAAGTAGCCCGGTCACATTAGAGCTGATTGTCTGGTTTCAAACAAACCATACAAGAGCTTCAAAAAGAAAGCCATGATAGAAACTACCCGGAGCGATGACGAAGAAGTTGAGTCATCAGACAAAGAAATCGGATACGAGGAAATTGCCAACCTTTGTTTGATGGCAATCGACGATGAAAGTGAGGTAACATCTTCTCCTTCTTCTAAGAATAATATTGTCAGTAGTAGTGAAGAACTGCTAGAAGTAATAAATGAAATGCATGAGGAATTGAAGAAATTTGATTCTAGAAATTCTATTCTCAAGAAAGAGGTATCATCTCTCTCTAAAGAGATGATAAGTCTTAGAGAAGAAAAAGAAAAATTATCATATTTACTGTATGATTCTTCTCAAGATTTCCTCAAAGATGAAAATGAGAATTTAAAAAATAAAATTTCTAAATTGAATAGCACTATATCAAGACTTATGCTTGGAAAAGAAAAACTTGATGAAGTGCTTTCTTCCTAAAGATTAAGTGGAGGAAAATCTGGTGTAGGATACTCTCATTTGGGAAAGTAAAAATCAAAAGAGAGCTTATTCATGAAAGCCTCATGTGTGAGTGAAGCCTCTACTTCAAGAAACCCTAGCAAGATTAAAAGCACTCCCTTATTAAATGCTAGGAAGTCAAATGTTCATACAAAAATGAAGCAACCTAGAAATACACATGCTTATATGTATGCACACTCTAGGAATGCTTATACACATCCTAGAAATAACCAACATGTATATAATCAACATATGAACTCTGCACATGCTCAACCTAGGAATTACCATCATGGTTATCATAGAAATAATTTGCATACACATGCTAGCATGTATCCTAGAATGCATCATCATTCATTTTCTGGAAATGACATGTATTTTCATACTCCTTACCATAGAAACATGTATCCTAGGAACTATTATCTTAAGGATTATAGGAATGCACATGTAAGGTATCCTAGAAATTTTAATTACTATCATTATAGGATTTTGCATCATCAATATGTCCATAGATCACCATATACTGTTAAGAAAGTATGGGTTCCAAAAGGAACCTTGTTTTCTAGGATTAACCCCGAATGACCCAAGAAATTTTGGGTACCTAAAAGTACTATCGTATATCCTTGTGTGATGTAGATATGTCTCCACACCAAGGAGAAAGGTAATTGTTGGTACCTTGATAGTGGATGCTTGAAGCACATGACCGGTGATAAAAGTGTATTCAAGGAGCTAACTCTAAGAGATGGTGGACTTGTGACCATTGAAGACAATACTAAAATAAAAATCATCGGGCAAGGAAAAGTCGGTAATGATTTCTCAACCTTAGATAATGTATTGCTAGTACAAGGCATTAAGCCAAATTTACTTAGCATTAGTCAATTATGTGACAAAGGATACAAAGTCACATTTGAGACCTCTCATTGTCTAGTTATAGACATCAAGAGCAACAAGATCAAATTTATTCGCCATAGACATGAAAATGTCTACATAGTTGATTTGAAATCCTTGCATTCTGAAAATGAAAAATGTTTTCCTGCTTTTAGTGAAAATCCATGACTATGGCATAGAAGGCTTGGTCATGTAAACATAAACTTGCTAAAAATCGTTTCAAGAAAAGATTTAGTTATTGGACTTCCTAAAATCAATTTTGAAAAAGACAAAGTATGCAATGCTTGTCAAATGGGAAAACAAACTAGGATTTCTTTTAAAGAAAAAAATGTAGTCTCAACTACTAGACCTTTGGAACTTTTGCATATGGACTTATTTAGTCCAATTAGTACCATTAGTCTAGGTGGTCATCAATATGCTCTTGTTATTGTTGATGACTATTCAAGATATACCTTTGTTATTTTTATTGCTTACAAGGATGAAGCTTTCAAAGGATTTGAAAAGTTTTGCAAAAAAGTACAAAATGAAAAAGGAATTTGTATTTCAAGCATAAGAAGTGATCATGGCAAAGAATTTGAAAATCAACACTTTTCAAGATTTCCCCTCAACAAAATGGAGTTGTTGAAATAAAAAAATAGAGTTCTAGAAGAATTTTCAAGAATTATGCTTTGTGAAAATAGTTTACCAAAATACTTTTGGGCTGAAGCCATGAATACTTCTTGCTATATCTTAAATAGAATTTTGATAAGGCCTCTGCTTGATAAAACTCAATATGAACTATTGAAAGGGAGAAAGCCCAATATTTCCTATTTTCGTGCTTTTGGTAGTAAATTCTTCATCTTAAATAACAATAAAACTAACTTTGGTAAATTTGATTCTAAGACTGATGAAGGAATATTTTTAGGATATTCAAAATCTAGTAAGGCTTATAGAGTTTTCAATAAGAGAACTTTAGTGGTAGAAGAATCTGTGCATGTAACTATTGATGAGTCTAACCCAATTAGTAGTAGAGAAGTTTCCTTTAAAGATGATGTAGATTTTATTTCAAGAATGGAAACTCCTACTCCCATTGTTGACCCAAAAGAGAGTTCACCTCAAGTAAATGAAGAGATGGAAACTCCCAATTTGGACCAACTATCCTCAAGCCAACAAGAGGAAAGTCTACCCAAAGATTGGAGGTATGTAAATTATCATCCAATTGATCAAGTGATTGGTGATCCTTCACAAGGGGTAAGAACTCGCGCTTCAATTAGAAATATTTGCAATTTTGTAGCTTATTTGTCTCAAGTAGAACCTAAGACATTTATAGAAGCTGAAAAAGATAATGATTGGATAATTGCAATGCAGGAAGAGATAAATCAATTTGAGAGAAACAATGTTTGGAAACTAGTTCCAAGACCTAAAGATCATTCAATAATTGGAACTAAATGGGTATATAGAAATAAAATGGATGAAAATGGTATAGTAACTAGAAATAAGGCTAGACTAGTTGCTAAGGGATATAATCAAGAAGAATGAATAGACTTTGATGAAACCTATGCTCCCGTAGCTAGATTAGAAGCTATTCGAATGTTATGAGCCTTTGCACGCTTTAATAAATTCAAGCTATTTCAAATAGATGTGAAAAGTTCCTTTTTAAATGACTTTATAGAAGAAGAGGTTTATGTTGAGCAACCTATTGGATTTGAAAATCCTAGTCTTCCAAATCATGTCTACAAGCTTTCTAAAGCTCTATATGGGTTGAAGCAAGCTCCAAGATCATGGTATGAAAGACTAAGTAAATTTTTGATAGACAATGATTTTGTAAGAGGTAGAATGGACACAACTCTCTTCACAAAAACTCACAAAAATGACACTTTGATAGTTTAAATATATGTTGATGATATTATATTTGGTGCTACTAATGAATCTATGTGTCAAGAGTTTGCAAAGTGCATGCAAGGTGAATTTGAAATGAGCATGATGGGAGAACTTACCTACTTCCTTGGACTTCAAATCAAGCAACTAAAAGGAGGCATCTTCATCAATCAACAGAAGTACATTAAGGACCTACTAAAGAGGTTCAGGATGGAAAGCTCAAAGCCACTTGGAACGCCTATGAGCACAACTACTAAACTTGATCTTGATGAAGGAGGTAAAACTGTAGATTCTAAATATTATAGAAGCATGATAGGTGCTTTACTTTATTTGACTGCAAGTAGACCTGATATAATGTTCAGTGTATGCATGTGTGCTAGATTTCAGGCTAATCCTAAAGAATCACATGTAGTTGCAGTAAAAAGAATCCTTAGATATCTACAAGGAACCCAAACCATAGGATTATAGTACTCTAGAGATTCATCTTTTGAGCTTGTAGGTTATTCAGATGCTGATTTTGCTGGATGTAGGTTAGATAGAAAAAGAACAAGTGGTACATGCCAATTTTTAAGAGCTATGTTAACCTCTTGGTTTTCCAAGAAATAAAATTCCGTTGCACTATCAACCGCCGAGGCGGAATACGTTGCAGCCAGAAGTTGTTGTGCCCAAGTATTATGAATGAAACAACAACTAGAAGACTATGGCATGAACCTAAAAAACATCCCAATATTTTGTGATAATACTAGTGCTATCAACCTAACTAAGAACCCTATTCAGCACTCTATAACTAAGCACATAGAAATAAGACATCATTTCTTAAGAGACCATGCTAAAAAAGGTGACATAAGACTAGAATTCATACCTTCAGAAGATCAAATAGCTGACATTCTTACAAAACCTCTAGGTGAAGCTAGTTTCTGTAAGATAAGAATGTTAATGGGATTGCTGGATTATGATAAACTGAATATCTGATTGCTTCATAATTCATCATATGCATGTTTGACATCTAGCGAAAGAGTATTAATTCTTGTTTAAATATCTCCCTCACTCAAGATGTCATAGATAAACAAATTTTGTGCTATATTTCAATAGTGGAAATTTTCATAAGGGTCTAATCGACTGGTAAATCTATACCAGACGACTGGTAAGTCACTGCCCTTTCATCCAACCGACTGGTAAGTTTGATATAGTCGACTGGTAAATCTTTGTCTCTTCTTCCAAACGACTAGTAAATCCTGTCTAGTAGTCTGGTATCTCTAGACCCTGAAGCCAATTTTTTGAAAATCAGTTGTCATTCAGTTGACTAGTCAATTCAATCCAGTCGACTGGCATCTTACTGTCAGTTTACCCAGTCGATTGGTTCATGAATCCAGTCGACTGGTATGAAAACTGTTCATCTTTCCAAAGGGACCCAGTCAACTGGTAACTTGACCCAGTCGACTGGTATCGCGATTCTATAAAAGGGACTGTTCATTTTTTTGATTTTTTAGGCCATTTTCGAGCACCCCTGCTTTCTCTCTCTAGAAAAATTCACCATTTTAATCCAAAAACCATCCAAACTTCATCTAAACACACCGATCTACTCATCTATAACGAGATTTTTAACTTTCTATGGTTAAAATCTCTTATTTTCTCTAAAATTATTTTTACTCAAAAACTTCAAATTTCTCCAAAATGGCCGATAAAATCCGTGTTAAATTCACCACTAGTGGACCAAATGCGCCTAAGAAGCCAAGGTCTACAAAACCCTCGGCATCAGAGTCACGGGGGAAGGGTGTAGCAGGATCATCAATTAAAGCACCTAGAACAGAGCTTGATGAGTCCCTGTTTTTCAGTCCTGCGACAAAGGCGAGGTATGATTCAATTATCCATCATAAAAAGATCATGACGGGTAGAGTTGTAGACTTCGACTCTATTCGTCATGGCAATTTTGATATCTTGCCAGCCTTTAAAGCGATTCACTTGACCCCACTGGTTAAAGTGCATGAAAAACTTTACCCAAGACTGATTTACCAGTTCTACACGAACTTGGTGAAACCCAGTCCTCTGGCTCTAAGATTCAGAACCAGAGTCAGTGGTGTGGAGTTTGAGGTCAACACTGACCTCCTCATGAGCTTACTGAGGATCCCTGTAAAGGGGATCCAATGGAGTCTGGATGGATGGCCAGACAACTTCGACGTTGAGGCGACCTGTCAGATAGTCAGGGGAGACCCTAACTATGTGTACAGACCCACTACATTTCATATATGTAGTGATATGCCCCTCGACTCGAAGCTGTTTCAGCTGATAGTGAGTTGGACCATCCACCATAGACTCGGGAGTCGAAGATATCTATATAAGATAGATAAGGTATTGATTTGGTGCCTTAAATCTGGGCACCACTTCAATATTTATCCTCTGCTGCTCGCCAACATGATAAATGGCGAAGCGAGTGACTCTGGGTGTCTTCCTTACGGGATACTCATTACACTTATACTCTAGCACTTCCGGGTGCCTCTGCCAACCTTTGAGGCTCAGGATATTGGACCGACGGACATCATCAATGTCTCATCATTGAAGAAGATGGGATGTACGGTTTGAGACAGCTTCCTCCATCCAAAAGCCGAGAAGTGCTTACGGATACGAGGAGATGAGAGTGATGATGATAAGAAGGAGGAGGCTGCTGCCTATACTGATATGGATACTGACACCCGAACACCTCCGATTGGTGACTCGAGTATTGGTCAGACTGGATACGGTGATATACTAAAGGCTATCTCGAGCCTTCAGATGACGATGGAGTTCGGATTCCAGTCCATGTAGTCGGAGTACCAGAGATTGAGCTCCTCCATCGACCACCTACGGGATGACTTCGAGTTACATCGAGAGCACACCGAGGGTTCCCTAGCTGAGATTAGGGAACTTCTTCATGATGGCTCGGACTCTCCCGCTCCTTGAGTCTATGTCTTCATTATGTACTTAGGATTTTCCAGCACTTACCACATAGCACAAACATATTTTGTATTATTTTGTCTTATTTATAGCTCTATGAAGCCCGGACATGTATTGACTTTATGTATATGATATTCTGTTATCATTAGTCATATTTTATATATCTATTTACATTATTTGTGATATGTTTGCATAGTTTCAAACTGCTTTTATTCACGAAAATGCTATGAAACTGATAATGCTTGTATGAAAACTTCCGGTTCTTCTCGGGAAGGCTTTCGAAATCCGAATAAAGCCAAATTTTTGCGTACAAGTTTTTTAATCATACTCTAGATGACTGTGGTTACTAAATAGCTTATTTTTTGATTTCTGGACCCTTTGATTGTTGTTGTCAAAACAGGGGGAGAAAAATGAGAAAAAAGGAGAAAAACTAAGTAAAAAGAAACCAATGCATAGATTTAGGGGGAGCACTGCTCCAAAACTTATTCTTTGATTGGTTGAGTTAATTGTGGTTGGTTGAAATATATATATATATATGAACTGCGTTTGCCTGTTTACATGGTGGTTTTATTCGAAAAATGGTCCAAAACTTATTCTTTGATTGGTTGAGTTAATTGTGGTTGGTTGAAATATATATATATGAACTGTGTTTTCCTGTTTACAGGGTGGTTTTATTCGAAAAACAAAGGAGACTCTGTCCGATTTTCGTAAAAACCAAACACTTAGCTTTTTTATCTGTTTTCACATTATTAGTTTTGTCATCATCAAAAAGGGGGAGATTGTTGACCCTCACTCGTATTTTAATGATGATAAAACACAGTTGTTATTATACTAACTAAGTGTAGTAAGTAACAAAAGCACTCAACCAAGGATCAAGGTGCAAAGAACTCAAAAGAACTCAAGCCGAATCAAAGTATCAAGTGAAGACTGAAGAACTAGTATAGGTATAAGGTTTTAGAACCAATGTAAGTCTCACTTATACATTGTAATAGCTTGTTCAATGGCTCGAACAAAAAAAAGGTTTTCTAAACTGATCATTTTAAAACAAACATTTAAAAATTAAAACAGAAAAACTGGGTTGGAAGACAACCCAGTCGACTGGGTACATATACCAGTGGACTGGTATATGAGACAGTATGTCTCCAGTCGACTAGGTCATTCATACCAATCGACTGGTAAAACGGACGGTAAGTCCCCAGTCGACTGGATGAAAAATACCAGTCGACTGGATACCCAGAAGGTCTAAAAATGAGATTTTTTGAAATGAACCCAGTCGACTGGTATCACGACACCAGTCGACTGGTAGTTCAAAAATATGATCGTTGGACTCCAAATCTGGACGTTTTAAAGCAAATCTTTTTCAAATTAAAGTCCTAACGGCCATATTATTTGATTGCTATATAAACCCATTCTATAAGCTTCCAAGATAGAGCTGCACACATTCAAAAAGAGTTGATCTCACACAATCAAGTTATTATACTCTTGAAACTCAAAAAGCTTTGAAATATTCTTATTGAGCCATTCTTCAAGATTTACTTTGAAAGAGAGACATTATTCAGTTGTATAAGCTTCCATTAGCTGTTTCTCTACCATTTACTTTACATCATCTTTTGTAAAGAGATTACTTCCGAAAGGAAGGGGATTACTTCCGAGAGGAAGGGGATAGCTTCCGAAAGGAATGGATTGTAAGGTTTGTACAACACAGAGAAAGTTGTACGACTAAGTTACTTAGTGGATTACTTCAAGGAGTTCTTTGAAGAGAGTGGATGTAGGGTCGGAACGAATCCGATATTGCAGAACCACTATAATCTGAGTTTGCATCCTCTTCTTTCTAAACTCTTTATTTACAGCACATTACTTGTTTTAATTGTTTGCTGCTTATTCGGTTTTATAAACCTGTATTAATTCCGTAAAAAGTTTTAAAAACCCAATTCACCCCCCTTCTTGGGTTGAAACCTCGATCTACAATGATAATGAGTTGCCTTTGAATGAGAACTTCCCCGATGAATAACTGTTCGCACTAGAGATAAAACTTCCATGGTACATTGATATAGTAAATTATCTAACTGCTAAAGTTTTTCCCCCAGGCATGACCACTCAAGAAAAGAAACAGTTGATATCTATGTCTAGACACTACCATTGGGATGATCCTTACCTTTTCAAAGTCTGCCCTGATCAAATCATCAGAAGATGTGTCTCAGAAGAGGAGCACTTGAGCCTATTACAACACTGCTATCAGTTGGCCTATGGAGGACATTTTGGGGCTAAGTGAACCGCTCTTAAGGTATTACAATCTAGTTTTTATTGGCCTAACTTGTTTAAAGATGCTTTCTCCTTTTGTAGCTCATGTGATAGATGCCAACAGACAGGTAACATCTCTTCTCGAAATCAGATGCCCCTCCAAAATATCCATATAATCGAACTTTTCATTGTATGGGGCATTGATTTCATGGGACCATTTCCTAACTCTTTTGGTTATTTATATATTCTTGTGGGTGTGGATTATGTGTCCAAATGGGTCGAGGCTGTCCCCTCAAAGACTAATGATCACAAAGTGGTTGTCAAGTTTCTACAGGCTAACATTTTTACCAGGTTTGGGACTCCAAGAGCAATCATCAGTGATGGGGGCAACCACTTTCATCATCGCTCTTTTGCCGAAATACTCTGAAAATATGGGATTACTTAGAGAGTTGGCACTCCATATCATCCTAAAACCAGTGGCCAAGTGGAGATAAGCAACCGAGAGATCAAGGGAATCTTAGAAAGGACAGTGAAGCCTAATCAGAAAGATTGGTCTCTACGCCTAAATGATGCTCTATGGGCATATTGGACAGCTTATAAGACTCCAATTGGCATGTCTCCCTACTGCCTAGTCTTTGGAAAAGCATGTTATCTCCCAGTAAAATTAGAACATCAAGCATATTGGGCCATAAAGCAGTTCAACTTCGACATGAAACAAGCGGGTGAGAAAAGGAAGCTGCATCTAAATGAACTTAAATAATTGAGATATGATGCCTACGAGAATGCCAAGTTGTACAAAAAGCGAAAAAAAGCCTATCATGACAAACAACTAGTATGGAAGGAGTTCCATGTAGGACAAAAGGTGTTGCTATATGACTCACGATTAAGACTGTTCCCAGGTGTGCATCGAGGTTTCAACCCAAGAAGGGGGTGAATTGGGTTTTTAAAACTTTTGCGGAATAAATAAAAATTTATAAAAACATGTACCCAACAAGCAATTAAACAATTTATGTGCTATAAATAAATAGTTTAAGGAATAAAGAATGCAAACTCAGTTTATAGTGGTTCGACAATATCGGATTCGTTCCGACCCTACGTCCACTCTCTACAAGGAACTCCTTGAAGTAATCCACTAAGAAAACTTAGTTGCACAACTTCATAGGTGTTGCATAAGCCGTACACAAGTAACTTACGGGCGTTGCTTAAACCATACAATCCCTTTCCTTTCGGAAGTAATCCCCTTCCTCTCGGAAGTAATCCCTTTACAAAAGATGCTGTAAAGTAAAAGGTAGAGAGACAACAAATGAAAGCTTATTACAACTGAATAATATCTCTGTTTCAAAGTAAAGCTTGAAGAATGGCTCAATAATAATATTTCAAAGCTTTTTGTGTTTCAAAGAGTACAACAACTTGATTGTGTGAGATAAACTCTTTTTGAATATATGCAGCACTCTTTTGAATGTTCAATAGAATGGGTTTATATAGTCATCAAATAATATGGCCATTTGGACTTTAATTTGAAAAAGATTTGCTTTAAAAATGGTCAGATTTGGTGTCCAACGGTCATATTTTTGAACTATCAATCGACTGGGTCGAGATACCAGTCGATTGGGTTCTCTTGAAAAAATCATATTTTCAAACCTTCTGGGTTACTAGTCGACTGGTATTTTTCATTCGGTCGATTGGGGACTTACTGTTTGTTTTACCAGTCGACTGGTATTACTGACCCAGTCGATTGGGGACTTACTGTCCTATACAGCAGTCGACTGGTATATGTACCCAGTTGACTGGGTTGTCTTCCAACCCAGTTTTTCTGTTTTTAATCTTTAAAACATTTATTCTAAAAAGATTGGTTTTAGAAAACCTTTTATGTTCGAGCCATTGAACAAGCTAATACAACATATAAGTGAGACTTACATTATATCTAGTATCTTAAACCTATACTAGTTCTTCAGTCTTTACTTGATAGGAAGATTCGGTTCTAGTTCTTGTGCTTTGTTCCTTGGTTGAATGCTTTTGATACTTACTGCACTTAGCTTGAACTGTTAGTAAAATAACAGTTGTGTTTTGTCATCATTAAAATACGGGTGAGGGTCAAAAATCTCCCCCTTTTTTTATGATGACAAAACTAATAATGAGAAAACAGTTTAAAAAGCTAAGTGTTAGGATTTTAAGAAAAATCGGACAGAGTTTCCTCTGTTTTTCTAGTAAAACCACCCTGTAAACAAGCAAAAGCAATTTATATAAAAATTTCAACCAACCATTATCAACTCAACCAAACAATGAATTATATTCAATAAGCTATGGAGCAGTGCTCCCCCTAAATCTATGCATTGGTTTCTGTTTACTTAGTTTTTCTTGTTTTTCTCATTTTTCTCCCCTGTTTTGACAACAGCAACCAAATGGGCCAAAAATTGAAAAATAAGCTATCTAGCCCCTACAGTCACCTAGAGTATGAAAAAACGAACTTGCAAGCAAAAATTTGACTTATTTGGAGTTCAGAAGCCTTCCCGGGAAGAACCGAAAGTTTTCATACAAGCATGATCAGTTTCAGAGCATTTTAGTGAGTAAACGTAGTTTAAAACTATGCAAACATATCACAAATAACGTAAATAGATGTGTGAAATATGTATAAGGTAAAAACAACATCATATATAAAGAGTCAATATACAAACGGGCTTCGTAGAGCCATATACAAGACTGAAATACAAGAGATATGTGTGCTACATGAAAAGAACTGGAAAACCATTATATACATAAAAAATAACAAAAAAAATGACTCAAGGTACGGGAGAGTCCGAGCTATCTCGAATAAGATCCCTAATCTCTGCTAGGGAGCTCTCAGTGCGCTCTCGGTGAAGCTCGAAGTCGTCCCGAAGATGCTCGATGGAGAAGCTCAAAGTCTGGAACCCGAACTGCATGGTTAACTGGAGGCTCATGATGGTCTGTATTAGATCTTCATACCCAGCCTGACCAGTGCTCGAGTCACCAATGGAAGGTGCTCGGGTATCCATGTTTATCTCAGCAGCAGCATCCTCCTCATCCTTATCGTCGCTCTCATCCTCTCGGATCCTCAAGCGCTTCCCAGCCTTCGGATAGAGGAAGCTGTCATGAACTGTACATCCTATCTTCTTGAGTGATGAGATGTTGATGATATCTGTTGGTCCGATATCCTGAGCCTCGAAGGCAGGCAGAGGTACCCGAAAGTGCTGGAGTATAAGCGTAATGAGCATCCCGTAAGAAAGACACCCGGAGTGGCTCGCTTCACCATATATCATGTTGGCAAGTAGCAGATGATATATATTGAAGTGGTGCCCAGTTTTAAGGCACCAAATCAATACTGTATCTATCTTAGATAGATACCCTCGACTCCCAAGTCTCGGGTGGATGGTCCAACTGACTATCAGCTGAAACATATTCGAGTCAAGGGGCATATCACTACAAATATGAAATGTGGTGGGTTTGTACACATAGTTAGGGTCTCCTCTGACTATCTGACAGGCCGTCTCGACCTCGAAGCTGTCTGGCCATCCATCCAGACTCCATTGAATCCCTCTTACAAGGATTCTCAGAATGCTCATGATGAGGTCAATGTTGACCTCAAACTCCACACTACTGACTCTGGTTCTGAATCTCAAAGCCAGAGGACTGGGTTTCACCAAGTTCGCATAGAACTGGTGAATTAGTCGCGGGTAATACTTATCATGTATTCTGACCAGTGGGGTCAGATTTATTGCCTCAAAGGCTGGCATAATATAAAAGTTTCCATGACGAGTAGAGTTGAAATCAACGACTCTACTCGTCATGATCTTCTTATGACGGATAATAGACTCATACCTCGCCTTCACAGTAAGACTGGAAAACAGAGCTTTATCAAGCTCTGCTCTAGGCTTATGGCTTGAAGAGCCCCCTACACCTTTCTCCCGTGACTCCGATGTCGTGGGTTTTGTAGACCTTGGCTTTTTAGGCGCATTTGGTCCACTAGTTGTGAATTTAACATGGATTTTATCGCCCATTCTGAGAAGATTGGAGTTTTTGGGTAAAAAAGATTTTTGTGAAAATAAGAGATTTTAACCGTAGAAAGTAAAAAATATCGATATAGATGAGTAGATTGGTGTGTTTAGATGAACTTTGGATGGTTTTTGGATCAAAAGAATGAATTTTTCTAGAGCGAGAAAGCAAGGGTGCTCAAAAATGGCGTAAAAAATCAGAAAAAAAGAACAGTCCTTTTTATAGAATCGCGATACTAGTCGACTGGGTCCCTTTGAAAAGATGAACAGTTTTCATACCAGTCGATTGGGTAAAATAGCAGTAAGATACCAGTCGACTGGAAAATCTCTACCGGTCGTCTGGATGACATTTGATTTTCAAAAATTTGGCTCCAAACAGGGTTTATATAAACCATATAGATATCTAAGAATTCTTTTTACTGCAACTACATGTGATTCCTTAGGATTAGACTGAAATCTAGCACACATACATACACTGAACATTATATCAGGTCTACTAGCAGTCAAATAGAGCAAAGCACCTATAATACTTCTATAATATTTAGTATCTATAGATTTACCTCCTTCATCAAGATCAAGTTTAGTAGTTGTGCTAATAGGAGATCCAAGCGGCTTTGAGCTTTCCATCCCGAACCTCTTTAGTAGGTCCTTAGTGTACTTTGGTTGATTGATGAAGATGCCTCCTTTTAGTTGTTTTATTTGAAGTCCAAGGAAGTAGGTAAGCTCTCCCATCATGCTCATTTCAAATTCACCTTGCATGCACTTTGCAAACTCTTGACACATAGATTCATTAGTAGCACCAAATATAATATCATCAACATATATTTGAACTATCAAAGTGTCATTTTTGTGAAGAGAGTTGTGTCTATTCTATCTCTTACAAAATTATTGACAATAAAAAATTTGCTTAGTCTTTCATACCATGCCCTTGGAGCTTGCTTCAACCTATATAGAGCTTTAGAAAGCTTGTAGACATGATTTGGAAGACTAGGATTTTCAAATCCAATAGATTGCTCAACATAAACCTCTTCTTCTATAAAGCCATTTAAAAAAGCACTTTTTACATCCATTTGAAATAACTTGAACTTATTAAAGCATGTAAAGGCTAACAACATTCGAATAGCTTCTAATCTAGCTACGGGAGCATAAGTTTCATCAAAGTCTATTCATTCTTCTTGATTATATCCCTTAGCAACTAGTCTAGCCTTATTTCTAGTCACTATTCCATTTTCATCCATCTTATTTCTATATACCCATTTAGTTACAATTATTGAATGATTCTTAGGTCTTGGAACTAGTTTCCAAACATTATTTCTCTCAAATTGATTTATTTCTTCTTGCATTGCAATAATCCAATCATTATCCTTTTTTGCTTTTATAAAAGACTTAGTAGCTACTTGAGACAAATAAGCTACATAATTGCAAATATTTCTAATAGAAGAGTGAGTTCTTACCCCTTGTGAAGGATCACCAATTACTTGATCAATCGGATGATAGTTCACATACCTCCAATCTTTAGGAAGACCATCCTCTTGTTGGCTTGTAGATGGTTGGTCCGAATTATAAGTTTCCAACTTTTCATTTGATTGAGTTGGACTCTCCTTTGGGTCAACAATGGGAGTAGGATTTTCTGTTCTTGGAATAAAATCTTGATTATCATTAAAAGAAACTTCTCTACTACTAATTGGGTTAGACTCATCAAGAGTTACATGAACGGATTCTTCTACCACTAGAGTTCTCTTATTGAAAACTCTATAAGCCTTACTAGTTGTAGAATATCCTAAAAATATCCTTTCATCGGTCTTAGAATCAAATTTACCCAAGTTAGTTTTATTGTTATTTAGGATGAAGCATTTGTAACCAAATGTACGAAAATAGAAGATATTAGGCTTTCTACCTTTCTATAGTTCATATGAAGTTTTATCAAGCATAGGCCTAATTAAAATTCTATTTAAGATATAGCAAGAAGTGTTCATGGCTTCAGCCCAAAAGTATTTTGGTAAATTATTTTCACAAAGCATAGATCTTGAAAATTCTTCTAGAACTCTATTTTTCCTCTCAACAACTCCATTTTGTTAAGGAGTTCTAGGAGCTGAAAAGTTGTGATTAATTCCATTTTCATCACAAAATCTTGAAAAGCTTTGGTTTTCAAATTCTTTTCCATGATCACTTCCTATGCTTGAAATACAAATTCTTTTTTCATTTTGAACCTTTTTGCAAAACTTTTCAAATCCAAACAATAAAAATAACAAAGGTATATCTTGAATAGTCATCAACAATAACAAGAGCATATTGATGGCCACCTAGATTAATGGTATTAATTGGACCAAATAAGTCCATATGTAAAAATTCCAAAGGTCTAGTAGTTGAGACTACATTTTTTGATTTAAAAGAAATCCTAGTTTGTTTTCCCATTTGACAAGCATCACATACTTTGTCTTTTTCAAAATTGATTTTAGGAAGTCCAATGACTAAATCTTTTCTTGAAACGATTTTTAGCAAGTTCATGTTTAAATGACCAAGCCTTATATGCCATAGCCAAGGATTTTCACTAAAAGCAGGAAAATATTTTTCATTTTCACAATGCAAGGATTTGAAATCAACTATGTAGACATTTTCATGTCTATGGCCAATAAATTTGATCTTGTTACTCTTAATGTCTATAACTAGACAATGAGATGTTTCAAATGTGACTTTGTTACCTTTGTCACAAAGTTGACTAATGCTAAGTAAATTTGGCTTAAGGCCTTGTACTAGCATACATTATCTATAGTTGAGAAATCATTACCGACTTTTCCATGTCCGATGATATTAATTTTCGTGTTGTCTCCAATGGTGACAAATCCACCATCTTTTAGAGTTAGCTCTTTGAATACACTTTTATCACCGGTCATGTGCTTCGAGCAGCCACTATCAAGGTACCAATAGTTACCTTTCTCCTTGGTGTGAAGACATATCTACATCACACAAGGATATACGATAGAAATTTCTTAGGTCCTTTCGGGTTAGTCCTAGAAAACACGGTTCCTTTTGGGACCCATACTTTCTTAACAGTATATGGTGATCTATGGACATGTTGATGATGCACAATCCCCGGCAACGGCGCCAAAATTTGATTATGCCCAAAGTATAACACGGTAGTTGTAGTACAACTTTGGGGTGTCAATTTCCACAGGGAAACAAGTTAAGTACAAAGGAAAATGTGTGAACCTTAAAAGAATGGTAAAAGCTAAACTAAATATTTTTTAGAGTTTTGATGGTGAAATAATGTAAGAAAAATTGCGTAATTGTAAATGAAATATAAATGAGAAATAACAAGGTTCCAGGAATCCTCTTTACGTTCATTCCCTATTTCCACTCTTGATTCAATTGATTTTATCTCGATTGCAAGTTTCACATCCCAAACATACAATTGAAATATATTTAATCAAGCACATTTATAACTCTAATATAATTGCTACAAATTACTCATTGATTTCGGTTCAAGCACACATGACCGATCTTAAAGATTATCAAGAAACGATAATATATCACAATGACAATATCGCAGTAATGGACAATCAGTAAAAGAAATCTACCGAAATCAATCACATCCAAACAACCTCAATGGAGGAGAAGGATGCAATCACCGGATTAAGAAAATCTAAAAGAAGAAGAATAAAAAGTGCATCTATCACATGAACTCAAATCCTTCTTACTTAATCAATGAATAATTCATAAAACAATATTCAACATTAAATCCGTACAACTGAATCAAGAAGGAAATAAGGAACAATAAATCCCTAAGGATTCATCCTTTTCCCTTGTGTGAAGACTATTTGGCCATGGAAATCAAGGTGGAAGAACAATAAGGATGCTCTCTCCTTGATTTGGCTATGGAGTTCAAGGTGGAAGAACAATATGGATGCTCTCCCCCCTTGATTTCTAGCCCTAAAGAAACTTAGAAAGAAAATGGAAGAATGCTGGATTTTGATCCCTTGGATCCTCTCTTTTTTTTCTCTCTTCCTTGCTTTCTCTCTTCAATTCTTTGAATGCTCGGCTGCACACTCCTTAAGGAGGTATTTATAGATTACAAGTAGTAGCTAGGGGTATTTTGGTCTTGTAAAAATGGTACTTTCTCACCCTAATTAGGTCAAGAGGTGAGTGGGCCGTGCTGTGCGTCTGGGCCTGCTGTGCTGGCCTGAACTATTTCCACTAAAACAGCCATAACTTTCTCTAGAAAAATCCTTTTTACGAACCGTAAAATATTCCAGAAAATAGAATTCTGGATCTTTCTAAGCATATATAGCTCATCTCCTGGTTCTTCCTACATCAATACAGTTTAGTCTGAAAAGTTGATTGATCTGTACGAGAAATTCTAGCAATTTAGTGTCAACTTGTATGCAGAAGTGCACACACTAGTGTGCCTACCCTTAACTTGCTCCAAAGTGATGCACACACTTGTGTGCAGTCTTTTAACTCAATGTAATTTAAATCTCCAACCTTGGTTTAGACTTTTAATCATCTTTAAATCATGTTTGTAAATGTCTAAACCTTGGACAAAAACGAGCACCGACACCCAAGATCTTTTAGTGCTTTAAACATGGATCGCTTTATCATCTCTTTTGTACTCAAAGCACCTGAAAATGCATCGAATTAAGTTAATGATTTATGAATAACACTTTAGAGTTATCAACATGTAAAAGTGTGATTACGACCGAGATTAACCCTAAAGTGTTAACAATTAAGTATTGTTTAGATGCATTTTGTGACTCTCATCAGGTGATCTATGGACATGTTGATGATGCACAATCCTAGGATAGTAGTTATTTATCTTTCTAGGATATCTTAGATGAGCATGTCTATTATTCTTAGGATAATAGTTCCTAGGATACATGTCTCTATGGTGAGGATTATGAAAATGTATGATGATAATTTCTAGGATACATGTTTGTTTGTACACTATTTCTAGGATGATGGTAACTCCTAGGATTTGTATGTGCAGTGTGCATTTTCTTATTAAACATATTGTTTCTAGGATGCACATGATGGTTATTCCTAGAATGTGTGTAAGCATGTGAATGAGCATACATATACGCATGAGTATTTCTACGAAGCTTCACTCTTGTATAATTATCAGAAATGTTATTTCTAGATTTGCTAGCATTTATTGAGGGAGTGCTTTTAATTTTGCTAGATGTCTTAGAAGTAGATGCTTCATTCATACATGAGGCTTTAATGAATAAAGTCTCTTTTGATGTTTGCTTGCCTAATGGAGAGTACCATAACCCGGATTTTCCTCCATTTAATCTTTGGCAAGAAAGTACTTTATCAAGTTTTTCTTTTCCTAGCATAAGCCTAGATATTGTGCCATTTAATTCTAATATCTTATTTTTTAAATTCTCATTTTCATCTTTGAGAAAATCTTGAGAAACATCATAAAGCAATAAAGACAGTTTATCTTTTTCTTCTCTAAGACTCATCATCTCTTTAGAAAGAGATGAAACATCTTTTTTAAGAGTTGAGTTTCTATAATCGAATTTCTTCAATTCATCATGCATTTCATTTATTACTTCTAGCAGTTCTTCACTACTACTCAAAATATTATTTTTAGAAGAATGAGAAGATGTTACCTCACTTTCATCGTCGATTGCCATCAAACAAAGGTTGGCAATTTCCTCATATCCTATTTCCTTATCCGATGACTCATCTTCTTCTTCGTCATCGCTCCATGTAGTTGCTATCATGGCTTTCTTTTTGAAGCTCTTGTATCATTTGTTTGAAATCGTACAATCAGATCTAATGTGACCTGGCTTCTTGCAGCCATAGCACATAAGCGGTTCCCTTTTCGAAGTGGGATCCTTTGTGTAAGGTTTCTTGCTCTTCTTCAAGAACCTATGAAACCGTTTGGTGATTAATACCATTTCACCATCTTCCTCGCTGCTCTCTGTTTCTTCTTCTGGATCTTTTTCTTTGTTGCTCGTAGAAGCTTTGAGAGCAATTACCTTTTTCTTCTTCTCATCATCATTGATAATGGGAGTCATTTCTTCCATCTCATATGTCAACAGTGATCCAAGAAGCGTCTCAACATTAAGTTTTTCGAGATCTTTGGCCTCAGTGATGGCCGTCTTCTTTGTTTTCCAAGTGGGTGGCAAAGACCTCAATATTTTCCTTGTTAGTTCAAACTCCTCAATATTCCTACTAAGAAGCTTCAAACCATTTATAATAGTAGTGAATCGTGAGTGCATTTGGGAAATTGTTTCATTAGGAGACATTCTAAAAGATTCATATTCAGAAACTAGCATATAGATTTTCGATTTTTTAACTTCACTAGTTCCTTCATATGTTACTTGCAGTTTATCCCAAATCTCCTTAGTAGAAACACATGCAGATATTTTATTATACTCAGATATATCTAAAGCACAGTGTAAAATACTTGTTGCTCTACTGTTGAGAGACACCATTCTACAATCCTTATCGTTGTACTCAATTTTGAGTTTGAGGATTGTCTGATTGATTTCTCCAACAGTTATTTCCTCTGAAGGAATTCTAGGTCCTTCTTCAATGACTCTCTATAGATTGTAATCTTGTTCTTCGACAAAGATTTTCATTCTGTTTTTCCAATAGTTATAATTGGAGCCATTGAACAAAGGTGGTCTAGTATAAGAGTGTCCCTTAGAGTAGCTATTTGCTGCCATTGGATCAACTCAAGGATTTTAAGCCTAAATAAGATAACAAGGCTCTGATACAAATTGTGAATCAAGGTTTCAACCTAAGAGAGGGGGTGAATTGGGTTTTTAAAACTTTTGCGGAATAAATACAAGTTTATAAAAACATATACCCAACAAGCAATTAAACAATTTATGTGCTGTAAATAAATAGTTTAAGGAGTAGAGAATGCAAACTCAGTTTATAGTGGTTCGACAATATCGGATTCGTTCCGACCTTACGTCCACTCTCTTCAAGGAACTCCTTGAAGTAATCCACTAAGAAAACTTAGTTGCACAACTGCACGGGTGTTGCACAAACCGTACACAAGCAACTTACAGGTGTTGCTTAAACCGTACAATCCCCTTCCTCTCGGAAGTAATCCCCTTCCTCTCGGAACTAATCCCTTTACAAAAGATGCTGTAAAGTAAATGGTAGAGAGAAAACAAATGAAAGCTTATTACAACTGAATAATATCTCTCTTTCAAAGTAAAGCTTAAAGAATGGCTCAATAAGAATATTTCAAAGCTTTTTATGTTTCAAAAAGTACAACAACTTGATTGTGTGAGATCAACTCTTTTTGAATATATGCAACACTCTTTTAAATGTTCAATAGAATGGGTTTATATAGTCATCAAATAATATGGCCGTTTGGACTTTAATTTGAAAAAGATTTGCTTTAAAAACGGTCAGATTTAGTGTCCAACGGTCATATTTTTGAATTACCAGTCGACTGGGTTCTCTTGAAAAAAATCATGTTTTCAAACCTTCTGGGTTACCAGTCGACTGGTGTTTTTCATCCGGTCGACTGGGGACTTACTGTTCGTTTTACCAGTCGACTGGTATTACTGACCCAGTCAACTGGGGACTTACTGTCCCATACACTAGTCGACTGGCATATGTACCCAGTCGACTGGGTTGTCTTCCAACCCAGTTTTTCTGTTTTTAATCTTTAAAACATTTGTTCTAAAAAGATTGGTTTTAGAAAACCTTTTATGTTCGAGCCATTGAACAAGCTATTACAACATATAAGTGAGACTTACATTATGTCTAGTATCTTAAACCTATATTAGTTCTTCAGTCTTCACTTGATAGGAAGATTCGGTTCTAGTTCTTGCGTTTTGTTCCTTGGTTGAATGCTTTTGATACTTGCTACACTTAGCTTGAACTATTAGTAAAATAACAATTATATTTTGTCATCATTAAAATACGGGTGAGGGTTAACACCAGGCAAGCTCAGGTCCAGATGGTATGGTCCGTACATGGCCACCAAGGTCTTCCCTCGTGGTGCATTAGAAGTCTGTGGCCCCAATGAAAATCATCCCTTTACGATAAATGGACATAGAGCCAAGCCATACCTCGATATTCACTTTCTTCCACGAGATGAAGACTTGGCACTTGAATCAGTACAGTATACAGCTGAGATACAAGCACTGGAGCCATAAGAGGTGGACTCTAAGTGCTTCCTTTCAACCAACTAGCACTGTGGCACGAGAGCGCTTGAGCAGCTCATATTTGATTACCCATACAGCTCAAGCACCTCTCTTGAGGTTAGTGGTATGGAGGCCACTAACACATGGTAAGGTCGTATTGTTCCTACTTTGTCAATTCAACTACGGTAAGTTTTTATTTTTGTCCATACTCACTGATTGTGATTGAGCGCACCATTCAATGTGATCAAGCGCAAGAGTGCGATCGAGTCCATGCCAAGTATGATCAAGCACACTCGTGGCAGCAAGTCACGTGATGAATTTAAAAAACTTCACTCACACTCACTCGCTCTCTCTACACATTTCACTCACGGCTCTCTCACTCGCACTCTCTCTCATCTACATCCTATCAAACTCAAAACTCTTAAAACTCCGGCACTCCACCACGCTACCACCATTACCACCACCATACCACCATCACCCTACTATCACTGCCACATCCTCTTCCCCATCGCACATTCATTCTATTTTGACATATACGAGGTAACCCACTTTGATCGAACACATGGTTCATAATAATTAATTTACATTATATATATATATATATATAATCATGTGGGTGATTGGGTATTTCTTTATGTTTGCAGGAGGTTAGGAACACATCCAAAACCACAAGACCATAGCTTGGTCTTTTGTCATACACAACCTGTTCGAGGAAAAACCTGACCGTGTGCAATCTAGCGCACGACACTTGCGATCGAGCACATAGTCCAATGTGCGATCGAGCGCACGTTTTCGCGATCGAGCACAATTCTGGCAGAAACTAGTATCATCATGTCCAAACCATCTGTCTTCACTCCCCGTGCTTCAAGCAGTCGTGCCCAGGCATCTCGGCCAAGCTTCAAACAACGTGAGCTATTGTTAGAAACCACGTTCAGCATCGATGAGGTCTTCAAACACATAAACGCCACTCAATGGGCCGTCCAAGCATTTTGACATCGAGGGTTAAAGAGGCTTTTTAAGCCAGTTTGCTCGACTGCATACACCCAGCTCGTAGTTCAGTTCTATGCGAATCTATCCTTTGATTGTAGCAGACCAGGCGTGATGACATTTTCCATCCAGAACACACCCGTAGAGGTGATTAGTGTCGACATAGCCGTTGCTCTTCATTGCTCTGACGAGTCCTCTCCGGAGGACACTAATATGGAAGAGCAACCGGAGTCCTTTGCCCTGTCTAAGATCGTTGAAGACATGTGCGCTGGCCAGTACGCTGATAGGCATAACAACACAGCAAGCCGGTCAAAGTTGCCTCCATGACTTTGGCTTGCAGACACCATCCTTTAGTGCAACGTGTGCCCATTGGGGCACAAGACACAACGGAGAGACCAATTTCTACAGACCTTATATGCCTTCTACGGAGGTCACTGGTACTCCATTCTGGCTGTTATATGGAGCCAGTTGCATGAATTCTGGGATCACATTCATGGCAGTCAGATCACCACGACCAATGCATGGGGCCTCATTTTCCCGTTTCTACTCTCCAACAGACTCAAGAAGAAAGGGATTAATGGCACCACCAGTGACGGACTAGTGCGAGAGCATCCCTTCTTTGAGAAGATTCAGTGGACACAGAGCCTGTCACACATGCCTCGAGGACTTTCAGTACCTGCACCTCCTGCTGATAGGGTTGAGGAGGATCACATTGGGACAGATACCTAAGCAGTTAGTTCATTGCAAAATGAGGACTATCCAGACATGGGACCCACAGAGTCCCAATACTTTCTCACCAAGCTGTCCTCATTCCAAGACGAGGTCTTTGCAGTTACATCACTAGTGCACCAGCGCTTTGATGGTTTGGAGGCACAGTTTGCATGACATAAGGCAATGTTGTAGGCCATTCTTGATCACCTACCTTCAGCGTCCGATACCTCTTTGACTGTACCACTCCACGATCAGCAGTGAGAGGATACCACATCTGGCTGAAGACATTAAACTTAGCGCTCATGGGAGGCACCCCAATGCATATCCTTTTTTTTGTTAATATTTGCTTTTCTATTTGTTTAGTATTACTTGTTTTCCATTTTATGTTTGTTTGTCTTTCTTTTTCGAGGACAGAGTGTGTGCATCAAGTTGCAGTTTGGGGGCGTGCTACGAGCCATGCCAGCCATATAGTTCTACATCTCCCAGGTCAGCTCCTTCCATGCTATTCACACATTAGGACAATGTGCAATTTAAGTTTGGGGGTATGGGGACACACACTCACACACACACTATGTCCCAATTTTTGTTTTTAGATAAATACATGTTCATTCTGTTCAAAAAAAATTTTGGTGATCTAAACAAACGATATGATTTGACTTCATAAGTGAGCTTAACACCTTGAACATATAGGCCATTAATTAAGTTTTGAACCTAGATCACTTCCTTTTAGGCATTTAAGGATTCACAAGTTTGACCTAAGCTATCACGAGCACATCAGCACATAATTGTGTGGGGTATGACATGTAATTTTGATTCGTATATTTCTTTTGCTTGACTGTGAACCAGATGACTTGTTAGATAAACACTTTGGCATAGACAAATAAAGAGAAAAAATGTCCATCATGCAAAAAAATAAAATAAAATGCTCCTAATGATCATTAAATAAAACAAATTTTCCACTGAGTAATTGGCACTCTTGCCTCAGTAAGCAGTGAGTGTCACGTCAAAAGGTGAATTTTTTTTTTCTCACAATGATCATTAAAAAGAACTTTCCGCTGAGTAACTGGCCTTCTTATCTCAGTAAGCATTGAGTGTCACGTCAAAAAGTGAAAATTCTGATTGGTAGCATTGAGACTAGTTAGTTTCGTAGCCTTTTTTACTCGAGCTAGTAAGTCCTTAGGGGTGTATTTACACCTAATGCCCTAAAACCATCTAGTTTGGTAGTCATTGGCTAAACGCTCGTTACATGAGTCAAATAGAAAGCTTAAAGGAACTATACTTGGCAAAAGTCTTACAAATAAAAGAAAAGCAGAAAAACTATGTCATCTTTGTTGATTCTAATAGGAAATTTGGTGAATCTTGAGTCATCAAAACACTACACATTAAAATTATTTGGAAACCCGATCTTTTATATGCTAGTCCACCACACACTAAAGTCAAACTTGTGATGTTTTTAAACTGCCTCATGAAAGTGATTGGCATTCAAAATTCGTATTCATTGCAAAGATATGTTTATATTTGTTAAGCTTGCTCCCTGAATGCACATCATAGTTTTGTGTGAGACCTAAACTTTTGTTGGACACCATGAACATTGGATTTATCTGTTTATGGTTATTTTTCATTTTAATTATTAGTTTTGTATTACTAGGGGACTAGCAATATGTAAGTTTGGGGGTGTGATAGGTGCTTAAATATTCATATTTAAGCCCCTTTATTTACATTTGTTAAGTCCTTAGTTATGTTAATTTAGTCCATTTTACTTCATTTTTGTGTTTTACATGTTTTTATAAGGTTTTGGAGAAAAAAAAGCATTTTTGGGCACCTAAAGGAAGAAGACTGGAAATCCTGGAGCAACTTCTAGTCAATGTGCGATCGAGCACATAAGCACTTGAGCGCACACAAGAAGGATCGAGCGCAGCCTTGCGATCGAGCGCACAACGCATGCGATTGAGCGCACTTGTACGAGTGTGAACAGTAAAACGGTAGAACCAATTTTGGAAATAGAGGAGGTTCTACGGTTTAGGAAGTTTAAGGTTTTTTGAGTCTTCTAGGACTACTCAAGCCCTATAAATACACTTATAAAACACATATAAATAATCACTTCTTGGATCATTTCTTTTATCTTTTGCTTAGTTTGGAGTTGTAAGTTTTGGGAGAGAATTGACGCCTCTTCTCTTGAGTTTATTCTTCCCTCTATGTTTAGTTTATATATGATGTTTATCTTAGACAACATGTGTAACTAACTCTTTATAGGTCTCGATTGAAGCCCTAGTTATGTTTTCCCATATATTTATTCATTGATTATCTTTGCCAATAACCTTTATTATGTTGCTTAACTTGATTAATGCCTGTGTTTATTTAAATTCCTCATATGTATGTGTATGGCCAACGTATGCATGTGGTATGAATTGGTTAGTTAGATCAAATTTGATGATCGAGTCCTGGGTCTAATAATAGAAACAAAAGATATCCACATCGGATTCTTGGATTAATCAACATGAAAAACCAAGAGTAGATACCATGCCCTAGGTCTCATATGGTTGTCGATTTCCACAAAACCTATGCTTTCTTAAGGAATAACTCAGTAGATATCATGATGAATCCCTTAAGAAAGAAAAAAGTTGGAGTAGATACCATGCCTAACTCGTTGCTTAGGGAAATCAATAGCTTAAGGAGTAGATACCATACCCTTAGATTGGCAACCATTAGGTATTCATGATAAGGCTAGTAAATTGACACTTTACACATTGGGAAAGTATGACTAGTGGTGGATATCAAAGCCTTATGTTTTTATCATTATTCATTCACAATCAACTTGTTATTTCTCCTTTTAAACTAATTCTAAAACGAAATTCACCAATCCATGTGGAGATGATCTTGCATTCGCACACTATACTACACTGTTGACCTTGTGCACTTGCAAGTAAAACGAGTACAGTAATTTGCTTATTTATTTAGGTAGATAATCGCACAACAGTCTTATTCCTTTAGGTGCCCAAAAATGCTTCTTTTTCTCCAAGACCCTATAAAAACATGTAAAACACAAAAATGAAGTAAAATGGACTAAATTAACATAACCAAGTACTTAACAAATGTAAATAAGAGGGCTTAAATATGAATATTTAAGCACCTATAAATGACTACTCTAAGCTTATTAAGGGTGGGTTTGTTGAGGATCATGTTGTAGAATGAACACTGTCTGACGATCAGGAAAGTGGTTTGCACGATGGTTGCTTATGGAGCCGTTCTTGCGGTTATCGGGAGAACTATACTACCTTCCGCGAACACTGGGCCACTCGAGAAACTGTAGAGCGGAGTGAAAACTAGCTTTAACTGATAATCTCCCAGTTGCATTTGCTGGAACATAGAACAGGATGTCGACCAGGATGCATCTAACTTCGTGGTTGGCCACGAGAAGGGAGATGACCACGGTGTCATCATGCGGAGTTTCGACTCCCTTCAGATCTTTGTCTGTGAAAGTAATGGCCATATCCGTCTTTATTCGCTTGCGGGGTCCGGTGACTAAGGCCATCGACTAAGCGTAAGTCTTTTCGCGGTGCCCAAAAGTGTCCCCGGTCGCGGGGCCTCCATAGATGGTTTTGATAATTTTGGTCATGGCAGCCTTTAGGTTTCTTTAGTTAGTCTCCTTGCAGCTCGACCTAGGACTCTTTTGAGTAGGTCGAATCGTCCTGCTTCGACCAAATGGGCGCTTGGGACTTTTTTGGGTTCATTCTGATAATTTTTCCGTTCGAGTCCCAGTGAAATCTTTTAATTGTCCCTTGTTGATGAGGGCCTCTATCTGGTGCTTCAGTGCTAGGTAGTCTTCTGTGTCATGTTTGTGGTTTCTATGAAACTGACACCACTTGCCTCGATCGTCGTTAAGACGCAATGGTCTCGGGGACCACTATAGGATCACCCTATCTTGGATTTGCATTAAGACGTTGGTTTTGGATGCATTGAGAGGGGTGAAGTTCCCAAAGGGTTTTGGGGCCCTGGGCCTATCCTCGCAGAAAAGTCACTTGATGGGATCTCGATGCGGACTGGTGGAGCCTCTTCTCTTTTTCTCTCTGTCCCATTCTCGTTCTCTTCGAAAGGCCTGGTCATTTTTCGTTAGCATATATTTCTTGGCTTAGGCCAAGATCTCATTCATGTCTCTGGGTGGCCGCCTAGTGAGCTTTGAACTGAAGATCCCAGATCTCAGCACATTTTTGAATGCTAGTATCTAGACACTGGGGTTGAGCTTGGGGATTTCTCAGGCAGCAGAGTTAAACCTAGAGATATAGGCTCGGAGTCTTTCTCCTTTTAGCTGGACGATGTTGAACAGGGATTCTGAGGCCTTTTTGGATCCTTTGTTGCTAAGAAATGCGATGCAAAGTCATAGCTCAGTTTTTTGAACGTGCTTATGCCCCCTTGTTTCAAACGACAATACCATGTTCCGGTTGCTTTCTCGAGCGTCAAAGGAAGGCTCAACACATCACGAGATTAGAGTATCTGTGGAGCATCATCGTGGTTTTATAGTGCTGGAGGTGGTCCAGGGGGTCTGTGGAACTGTCATAAGGTTTGATCTGGGGCATTTGAAAATTCAGTGGGAAGAGGGCCTCGAGGACCTCTTGGTCCTGAACTTTGAGCTCGTCCAAGACGCTGTGGATTCGGTCTTTTAGCGCTTCGTTGATCATTTCCTCCATGTCCTCTATTAGTTTATCGAAGCTGAAATTGCTTTAAGACAAGGGGCTTTTTTTTTTTGATTTGGCAGCATGAGGTGGGGAGGACTCTACCGTGGAACAACCGTCGAGTGAGAGCCTGATGGCTAGTCGAGTTTGCGTGGCTGAGATTCTACCGAGAAGGCACAGACGAAGGCTAGCGAACCTCTCGGTGGACCTCGACAGCCCGATCAGTCACCAATTACGAGAGCTCTATGAACTGGGCTTGGAGCATAGCCATAGTGGGTTGCTTGTCAGACACGACAGAGGGTCTCAACCCGGACTGCTAGGTCTAGGCACTGGCCCCAGCTATTCCCTTACCGGTATCCCTGGTGGCGTTTTTAGGTGGCATGACAACAAATGAGTTTTTTAGACTTCTTCGCTTTTACTGTTAGCGAGAGATGGTAATTTTCTCATGGACGGCGCCAATCTGTTGCTTTTATTACCAGAATACTGATTCCGCCATCCGGCCCGAGCCGGGGCTCCAATCTCGCTCTATCGGGGAAAAAGCTGTTTTTCAATCCAGATCCAGCTTCAACCAAAACCGTGCTGCTGAGTTGGAGGCCAGGCTTCGGGGGAACTTGCACAGGGAAATAAGGTAAGTAAAGAGTCGGTGGAGGGAGATGGCTCCAAAGATGCTCTAATGCCTTTGTTAGTATGAGGTTCTTGGAAGTGTGAGAATGGCAGTGTTTTTTTTCTTTTAGGTCAAGAATCGGATCCCCTTTTTGACATGCATACCTGGATCCTTTTATAACGTTTTGGGGATGAGGTGGCCCTTGAGCCAAGGGTGGTAGTGTCCTGGAAGTCCTGCTATGTAGACCAGCGTTGTCTGCGTGTTGCCTCATTGTTTCGGTTTTAGGCTGTCCACGTATCGCCCTGCTGTTTTGATCAGAGATTGTTCACGTGTCGCATCTTCATTGAGTATGTGTTTTTAAACGATATCATAAAGATACACTAATTTTTCGATCTAAAGTGATAACTTGGATTGAAATCGGACATAAATAGATACTACCACTGAGTAAATCTCGCGGCCACGAAAAGTCACGAAGGTTTATTAATGTTAATGTTGACATGCTGTGATTAGCTTGATTAATTTGTAGGGCTCAACTTGGGTCTTACCGACAAAATTATAGCACCAAATTTTGAGTGCACAGACAGGTTTTCACTCAGTGATATTTCCCTCTCCTATTTACTTTTACTTCTCTTTTTCCAATAATGGACCCTGATGAGAGTCATAAAATGCATCTTTACAGTACTTAATTATTAGCATTTTAAGGTTGATCTAGGTTTAAATTGCACTTTTATACCTTAACAACTCTAAAGTGTCATTCTTGGATCATTGATATATTTCGATGCATTTTCAGGTACTTTAAGTTTAAAAGAGATGGAAAAGCTATCATTGCTTAAAGTACAATGACTCGATGAACACCGGAGTGAAGGTTCACAAGCACTTGGAAAGGAGTTTCACTAAAT
Source organism: Bretschneidera sinensis (assembly GCA_023935145.1). Taxonomy (NCBI): domain Eukaryota; kingdom Viridiplantae; phylum Streptophyta; class Magnoliopsida; order Brassicales; family Akaniaceae; genus Bretschneidera; species Bretschneidera sinensis. Next base: position 139,394,626 of record CM043699.1, read on the forward strand.
TGCCATAATTGCCCATACAGATCAATCATCTTTGCAAATTAAACTATATTGATACAAGAAGAACCAGGAGATGAGCCATATATGCTTAGAAAGATCCGAAAGTCTATTTTTTGGAGAATTTACGACTCGTAAAAATGATTTTTCTAGAGAAAGTTATGACAGTTTTAGTGGGCAAAGTTCAGGCCTCCAGAATAGCATCAGGTGTGCGCCACACCCTGGATGGAGCTGGGGCGCACCTTCCAGAAAGTCTACAAGGCTGGCTCAAAACCAAGCCTAGGCACGAAAAAATCCAAGCCTAGGCGCGGACACGAATTTTGCTCTCCGAGTTAGGTCTAAATTAGGTCTTTAATGATTGTTTAAAACCCTAAAACACCCTTGGACCCTTGTTTTATAAATAGATCACTTAGGGTTTGATATTATATCATTCATATCATCAATCAAAGGCTGGAAAACTCAAGAGAGGCTGTCATACTCTCCCCCATAGCCAACTAATCTCCAAGCAAGGCGAAGGGATGAATCCTTAGGTGCAGTTGTTCTTATTTTCTTTTCTTGATTTAGTTGTAATATGGATTTATCATTAAACATTATTATGATTTACTTTTTAATTTAATTAGAAGATTTCCCCTTAATCCGGTGATTGCATCTTTCTCCCCCATATAAGTCTAACCATTCTCTTCTTATATGATGTTGTTGAGGTGTGATTGAGTCCGGTAGATTTCTCTTATAGATTTGTCCATTACTGCAGTATTGTCATCATGATATATTTTCGTTTCTTGATAATCTATAAGTTAGGTCATGTGTGCTTGAAAGTAAAAAGTATTTCATAACAATTACATTAGGGTTTACACATGCGCTTTAATTGAATATTTGCCGATTGCCTGTTTGGGATGTGAAACTTGCAATTGAGATAAACAATTGAATCAATATTAGAATGAGGCAACGAACCTAGGGAGGATTCCTGGAACCTTATTGTTTCTTTATTATATCCATCAATCTATCTACACAATTTTCACACAATACTTTATTCTCTCACTTGATCTTTATCGTTTGTGTTTAAGTTTACATCTTCTCTTGTAGTTAACTTGTTTCCCTGTGGAATTGACACCCTAAAGCTGTGCTACAACTACCGCATTACTCTTTGGGCGTAATTAAATTTTGGCGCCGTTTCCGGGGAAACACGTTTAAGTACAAAGAAGATTGTCAATTTTTGACACGACGGTAGAAGAATTGTAAATAGTTTTTCTTTTCAGCAGCTGTAAAGGCGGTAACTTCGTTCCTTCTTTTAACTTGCTGCATTATTTTTTCTTCTTTCTTTTTATAGTATTTTTTTTATATTATTGTTCTTTCTTCTAAGTTTTGATTTTCTGATTTTTTTCTCTGTTTTATTTATTTCATCTCTAATGCATTTGGTATATGCTTAGACCGAGAGATTTACGAGGTAGATTCATTAAGGGACCCGAAATAGAGATACCCTTTCCTTCCATGTCCGTTAGTGAAACCTCACCTAGATCAAACCATAGTGCACCCCCATTAGAGAATTTAGAGGATTTTAACATGACCGATAATCCTAATGGGAATGTTGCTAGGACACTTTAGGATTACCTCCACCCTACACGCACAGCCGCGCCATCATGTATTATGTTTCCAGCCAACACTCGCCATCAATATTTTAAAACAGGGATGATATAGTTACTCCCTACATTTCATGGCGTGGATAATGAAAACCCATATGTGCACATCAGAGAATTTGAAGAAGTAGTTGTGATTTTTCATAGTCAAGATGAAACTCATGACATTGTAAAACTTAAGTTCTTTCCTTTCACTTTGAAATATAGAGCTAAAAGTTAGCTATACTCACTTAGACCATGATCTATTGGGTCATGGACTAAGATGACTCAAATTTTCTTTAATAAATACTTTCCCTAACACAAGATCAATGCTTTAAAAAGACAAATCTCTACCTTTGCACAAAAGGGTAGCGAGACTTTGTATCAGTCTTGGGAGAGATTTAAGGAGTTGTTGAGTATGTACCCTCACCATAGGTATGAGAATTGGTGCTTAGTGAGCTATTTTTATGAGGGACTTACATATAGGGAGCACCAATTTGTAGAGATGATGTATAATGGTGAGTTTTTAGAGAAGGATCCTGATGAGGCCATAGAGTACCTCAATGAGCTTGCCGAAAAAGCTCAGACTTGGACTGGACCTAGTGCTACTGAAAGCACAAATAGGTCATGACCTATAGGGAACCCAAATGGTGGTGGAATTTACCATCTTAGGGAAGAGAATAACCATAAGGCCAAGGTCGAGATGCTCACTAGGGAACTAGAGGTGTTAAAGACTAAAAACTCAAAGCCAACATAAATAGTTAATCATGCAGCATCTTTGAAACCATGTTTTGTGTGTGGCGGGGTAGATCATCTCGTCCAAGAGTGCCCCACATTTGCTGAGATGAGAGAGATGTATGAGGAACAATGTAATGCCTTAGGCATGTACACGAAGCCTTTTACACCCTTATTTGGTAACTATAATCTGGAATGGCGAAATCACCCCAATTTCAGCTGGAAGTCTGAAAACCAGTAGCTTGCACAACCCCCTGCACTATATCTTGAACCATATTATGCACCTGTATCTTCTAAGAGTCCTTTAGAAAACAATTTGCATGCTTTTATTGAGGCACATGGTAAGACTAATCAAAGGCTTAAATCTTTAATTACGCAGGTTGTTGAAGAACATAAGGATTTAAAGAGTCAAGTGTCTAAGTTGATGAGCTACTTGAGTGTGACTGAGCGAGGTAAGTTCCTTTCTCAAGCTTAGTCCATACCCCATAATCAACACCTAGCGCAACAGAATATAAAGGAGGTGAATGCCATTGAGACACTAAGTGGTAAGTTATTACACATCCCAACAACGAAAAAATTAGAGGATGTGGATGAGAGCCACCAAGTATATATGATTGACTCATCCATTAGATTCAATCCACACCCATGGGTTCACAAGAACATATAAAGAGCCAGAATCTGTAGATGTTACTGATGACATCTTTGAGGCATTTTCAAAGCATACAAGCACCCAATTTAACAATAAAGTAGTCGCTCGTGCATTTAGTTCATGTTTGTCTATGAAGGAATAAAAGTGTATGGCTGAAGACATAAAACTTAGCACTCATGGGAGGCACCCCACAATATATCCTTTTACTATTATTGTTTTTCTTTCTTGTTTATTATTCGTATTTTTTTTCTTCTATTTTCCAGTATTAACTTAGTATTTCTTTTTCAAGGAAAAATATACGAAGCAGTTCAAATGGTGGAGTACAATTTTTAGCTTCTGTGCACCTTTGGCTACAAGGGGGTTTCCTTTACTTTTTCTTTTACATTGAGATCAATGCAATTTTTAAGTTGGGGGTGGAGGAAACACATCTCTTTGTTTCCATATTCTTTATTTCCATGCATTTTTTTTTCTTTTTCAATTGAACTGCTTGGTGTCATTTTCCCTTTTTGTTTGTTTTTAGCATGCTTTGTGTTTGCCTTGGATGTAATTCACGTGTCAATGATGAGATAACATACAACATTTAGAAGAAGTTAAATTTTGTTTCGGTTTGAGAATAATTTAAGTGTTAATCTTAATTGGGTTAGAGACTTTAGTTTGTGGTAAGATTGTATAATTAATTTAAAGTATTTAGAGAAGTTTTATGTGTGATTACCTTGTGAATACTTTTACAGTCTCGACAAGCTCAAGAACTTATTTGATAATCACTTGAGGCGAATTCCTAGAATGCACACTACATAGGATATGATATAGGCCATTTTTGAACCGTTTGAGCCTTTCAAACTTACCATTGCTATATCTATTACTAGTCACCTGTTTGAGCCTTTTTCTTGACAAATAATTTGAGCCTTGTTTCTTTTAAAAACCCATTTACTTACCCTTATGAGCCTAAAAATATTTTATCCTTACCCTTCTTTTAAAAGAACTTAGTTGTACACATTTGTTGAGAATCACTTAAGAGGAGTAAGGATGGAAATATGAAAAACCATAACCCAAGTATATTAAAGAAGATAAGTTAGGGGTTGTGGAAAAGAAAAGAAAATGAAAATGAAAAAAAAAGGTGAATGGGTATTTTCCAAAAATAGAAAAGAAAACAGAAAAAGAAGTGAATTATGGCAAAGAAAGAAGAAGGAAAGAAAAAATGGTGATTTATTAAGAGAAATGCTCGAAGAGTGGTTGAAAGAGTTGGGTATTGAAGTAAGGTTATCCAGTGTTTAAAAGTGGTTGTGTTTAAAGCTAAGAGATTGAGTTCTTTTACTTGTGAATCCTTTCCGTTCTTTCTTAACCTTTACCTTAACCTAACATTACAAGCTTATTAAAAGACCTATTGATCCAAGATGGTGTGATTTTTCTACAATAGTGGAGAGTGATTTGAAAAATAAGACTATGGAGCTTGTTTATGTGATTGATATCACGCAATTTAGTATATTTTAGAGGCTAAAACTTGTATTCATGAATGTTGTGCATAAAATCATCCAGGTGTTCGAATTAATGGATTGTGGTAAGATGGATATCAAGAGTCGATAACAATTTTAAGATTGATGTTTAGATTACTTTTGGACTTTGGTGAAATTTAATGATTCTATATGCCATGTGTTATGTGTAATTTTTGAGACAAAAGTGAATTACTCTTGGTTTAACACTAACATTGCTTTACTTTGTTTTGACTCCCACCGTAGAATTCATCTCTTGTTTTTGCTTGAATTGCTAGGGACTAGCAATAAGCTAGTTGGGGGTTATGATGAGAGTCATAAAATGCATCTTTACAGTACTTAATTGTTAGCATTTTAAGGTTGATCTAGGTTTGAATTGCACTTTTATATCTTAACAACTCTAAAGTGTCATTCTTGGATCATTGATCTATTTCGATGCATTTTCAGGTACTTTAAGTTCAAAAGAGATAGAAAAGCTATCATTGCTTGAAGCACAATGACTCGATGAACACTAGAGTGAAAGTTCACAAGCACTTAGAAAGGAGTTTCACTAAATTGTCATAATTGCCCGTACAGATTAATCATCTTTACAAATTAAACTGTATTGATCCAAGAAGAACCAAGAGATGAGCCATACATGCTTAGAAAGATCCGAAAGTCTATTTCTGGAGAATTTAACGATTCGTAAAAATGATTTTTCTAGAGAAAGTTATGGCAATTTTAGTGGGCAAAAGTCAGACCTCCAGAACAGCATCAGGTGTGCGCCACACCCTGGATGGAGCTGGGGCGCACCTTCCAGAAAGTCTACAAGGCTGGCCCAAAACCAAGTCTAGGCGCAGACACGAATTTTACTCTCCAAGTTAGATCTGAATTAGGTCCTTAATGATTGTTTAAAACCCTAAAACACCCTTGGACCCTTGTATTATAAATAGATCACTTAGGGTTTGATATTATATCATTCATATCATCAATCAAAGGCTATAAAACTCAAGGGAGGCTACCACACTCTCCCCCATGGCCAACTAATCTCCAAGCAATGCGAAGGGATGAATCCCTAAGTGTAGTTGTTCTTATTTTTTTTTCTTGATTCAATTGTAATATGGATTTATCGTTAAACATTATTATGATTTACTTTTTAATTTAATTAGAAGATTTCCCCTTAATCCGGTGATTGCATCTTTCTCCCCCATATAAGTCTAGTCACGCTCTTCTTATATGATGTTGTTGAGGTGTGATTGAGTCCGGTAGATTTCTCTTATAGATTTGTCCATTACCGCAGTATTGTCATCATGATATATTGTTGTTTCTTGATAATCTATAAGTTAGGTCATGTGTGCTTGAAAGTAAAAAGTATTTCATAACAATTACATTAGGGTTTACACATGCGCTTTAATTGAACATTTGCCGATTGCTTGTTTGGGATGTGAAACTTGCAATCGAGATAAACAATTGAATCAATATTAGAATGAGGCAATGAACCTAAAGAGGATTCCTGGAACCTTTTTGTTTCTTTATTATATCCATCAATCTATCTACACAATTTTCACACAATACTTTATTCTCTCACTTGATCTTTATCGTCTGTGTTTAGGTTTACATCTTCTCTTGTAGTTAACTTGTTTTTTTGTGGAATCGACACCCTAAAGTTGTGCTACAACTACCGCATTACTTTTTAGGCGTAATCAGACCCCATTTGACTTTTAATAAATTTATATGATCTGTGTGGTTCCGTCTAATAGAGGACCAGCCCACCAGGGTGGGGCCCAACCGAGTTCATCGCATTGAATTTACGTCTATCCATTGTTAAGCATAATTATCAGTTTTGGTTAGTAGTTTTTCTCGTCTGTTCACTAAAAAAAGGTTTGTGGCTGACTATCAATGCTCTTATCCGTTCCAAATACTAAGGGTGAGCATGGGTCGGGTTATCCTAAAATTTCAAATCAACTCATATCGGGTTGGAAAAATCTCAACTCAACTCAACCCAACCCATTAATCCATCAAGCCTCAACTCAATCCAACCTATTCTAATCGGTTTTGGTTGGTTTGGCTCACCGAGTTGATATATTTTTTTTTACTAAATAATTAAACCATACATATTACATAACAAAAAAAAATATTTTATTAAATCCAAAACTAAATCCATTTATATTACAAGTAAAATATGTGTGCCTGAGAGCACAAAGAATATTTGATAACATAGAAAAGAGAACAATTGTCTCATGAACTACAATGGTTGTAGGCTATGTTAAATTTGGTTTTTTGGATATTGTTAAGAAGTTTTTTGATGACATGCAAGAGAAATATGTTGTTTTATGGAATGCCATAATTAGAGGCTATATTGAAGTCAAACTTGGTAAGAATGCTTTGACATTGTTTCATGAAATGCAAACGATTAATATAAAGCCTGATAAGGTGACCATGATCAATTGTGTATCTGTATGCTCACAACTTGGACCCTTTGATGTTAGGATATGGATTCATCGTTATATTGAAAAACATAATCTTCATCTAAATGTTGCGCTAGGAACTATTTTAATTGACATGAATTTAACTTACTTTAGAAGACTATTCAATTACGAAGGAAATCTGGATTTCTCTATAGTTGCTAATAATATATTTTAGTAACTCAGTATTTGTTGGCCGTGCTAGTGCTTTCTCACTAATCAGTCTAACTTTTGGACTATGTTTAATGTACTTGGAAGCGATACATGGGCTCTTAAAAGGTCATAGAGAAGCAAATTGAATGGTTCAATAATGTTTGTATAAAAGGCTTCTAGCAAGTTGGTATTACTAAGCTTTATCATACCTTCAATATTTCTTTCATCAACATTATGATGCATTTTTTTTGGAATATAAGTTTATCTGCATACATTGATCTAGATTAGAATCTTGTAGGTTAGAGTGTTAATTTCTATGTTTATTTTATAGTTACAACAGTACAAGAATCAAAATTTTGTTAGCATAAGTTAAATGTGTATCAATCTTTTCTGATTGAAGTTATGCTTAAGAATAATTATGAAAACTATTTCATAACTCGAAATCAGTATTTGTTTCCAGTGTAAATATTTGAAACTAAAATCTAGGTAATTGAAAAGTATGAGACTTGTTTGGACATTAGAGTATCTGCTACATATAATTTTACACATTAGTAGTAATTAGAATAAATATTTTATGATTATATATTTTATAATTATACTATAATTATTTATATACTATTTTATATTCAATAAATATAAAATATATAATTATATATTTAATTGAGTTATCGATTTGAATCGAATTAAAAATTTTAAATCTATGACCAAACCCAATCTACGAAATTCAAAATATTTTTAACTCAACTCAACCTATAAAAAACCGACTAACTGTGTTCAGGATAAAAAAATGGTTAGATTTAATATCCGACCGTATATTATCGATGGCCCCACGCGTTAGCCAATGGTGTTGACCTAGACACAACGTGCTGGCACGAAAGCTACAGATATGCTTCCCATCTCCCAAATATTCGACCGTATATTATCAATGGCCCCACACGTTAGCCAATGGTGTTGACCTAGACGCAACAGGTATGCTTCCCATTTCCCAAATATTCGACCGTATATTATCAATGGCCCCACGCGTTAGCCAATGGTGTTGACCTAGACGCAACAGGTATGCCTCCCATTTCCCAAATATTCGACCGTATATTATCAATGGCCCCACGCGTTAGCCAATGGTGTTGACCTCGACACAACGTGCTGGCACGAAAGCCGCAGATATGCTGCCCATTTCCCAAACGATAGATCCCTCAACGCGTCAAACCCAACCAAAGGAAGCGGAAGCGGAAGCGGAAGCGGAAGCGGAAGATCCTCTCTCTTTTAAGACAAGGAGGGAATCCTTCCCGCATTTATTTTCACAACAGACACACCATCGTAACTGAGATCACCGTCTCAAATTTCTCTGTTTCTCACTCACACGTATACAGGAGTAGTAACACACTTCGCATTGGTATTTGACTATTTGCTATTTTGCTTTGCTTGCAGTTTTCCTTTCTCTCTCTCTCTTTGTTTCTGTTGGGAGGGAAAAGAAAAGAAAAGAAAAGAATAAGAAAGTAAAATAAAAGAAAGGAAAGGAAAGATGGAGAAGCCTCTGCTGCGTGGAGAGAGCAGTGATGGTAGGGGTAAGGATCGGATATATCGTCGCTCAGATGCAATCACCTACGGCTCTCCTTATGAGAAGGCAGCCGCACTCGTCGATCTGGTCACTCCACTTCTCACTTCTCACTTCTCAACTTCTTTTCTTTGTTCATTTAATATGATTGCTTTAGCTCTTGTTACTTTTACTGACTCTGCTGTTTTAGATGTGATTTGTTGTGGATTTCAGTTTTTGACTATTTGTTTAAAGTCGATTTTGGTAATACCTTTGTGTTTAACACAAATAAATGCCTCTATGAAATGAATTACATCAGAATTGAGATTTTAGATTTGCTGTGAAATTCAAGATTTAATATTTCTTTTCTTTTTTTAATTCTTATAATGTTCGTGCTAGTTCTCTCCTGGCATTAAAATGTGAATTATTTATGGCTTCATAATTAGTTTCATAATCATTTTTATAGAATTATTAATTATTGTAACTGGTTGGAAATGCAATCATCAGGCTAAAGATGGTATTGGTCTACCTGAGCAAATTCTTGATCAATCAGGCTTTCGAAGTGCTGCAAAGCTCTACTTCATCTTTATCAGCTTTGATTATATTTGGTCTCTCAATTATTTTGCATTGATAGTCCTAAATTTTCTTGAGGTTAGCATACCTTTTTCATACTATCGGCTTCTCTCATCGATCTTTGTATGAACTCGTACGAGGACTTTTGGCCAAACAGGAAGAAAGAGAAGCTGTAAAATTTCTGTCATAATGGTTTATCTAATTTTTGAGTTGGTTGACTCTGTAGAAACCTCTGTGGTGCGAGAATACTGCATATTCTTGCAGTGATAGAGAGTACTACTATCTGGGGCAATTGCCATATTTGACTGGTGCTGAATCTCTTATTTATGAGGTAAGAATAAAGATCTTCGTAAAATTAATTTCTATCTTATAACATTGTGGTGTACCTGTATCAGTTTTTGTCACTCAAGATTCTAATGCAACTGAACATGGGTGGTGTATTTCATAAAGAAGGTTTCAAATTCTTTTTTGTTATTTCAATGAGCTGACTGGGTGGTCTGACGTAAACTTTTGTTGAATTGATTACTAAAATGAATCAAACATTTGTTGGAAAGAATCAGGCGGATGCTTGCTAGTATGCCACTTTTGTGGAGATGACACGAACTACATAGGGCTGTATGCTTTTGCACATAAATAATTCATTTTGTGCCCTTGATTTATAAAATTTTACATATCTTAATATTTCACTTTCCCTATTTATGTGGCCTGATGTGTTTGAGAGAAGGTGTTCAGCAAGCTGCATGATTTTTCTGCTTTCCTCTGCAGGGAGTGACTCTCGTTGTACTCATTATACATACTTTCTTTCCAATCTTATATGAAGGGCGCCATATCTACTGGAAAAATCCTTTGAATCGATTAAAGGTACTTGGTTATAAATTCTTTCATGGAAGTTGTTTTCTAACTTTTTACCCCTCATTAAGCAGCATTATTTTGTTAAATTACGAATCTTCTAAAATGGGAAGATCCGTATGAATAAAAGAATAAGTTGAAAGCCAAAATTGGATACCAGTTTTTGTCCAAGATGATATTCTATGTTGCTTCCATTATGGCACTATAAAAGCATATGCAAAGCTTTTGTTGATAACAAAAAGTATATGCACAGCTGCAGTAGTTGCTTAGGCACTTGAAGGAAATCTGTCATGTATCCTCTTTCTGCTCTTAACAAAAACAGTTGGCACTTTTCATTGCTTCTCACATGAGCAAAATTTACTCTTTCTCAGCTGGACGGTGGATTAGAATTTCTCTTGGTATTGATCAAACAGTTTGCTCTCCTATTATTGTTAAAATATCGTAGACAAATTTCTCTATGAGTAATTTATTCTTGTGAATTGTGCTCGCTGCAAATAACAGCTTTATGAGTTAATTACCTTCTTTATTTGGACTGCCTAATCATGTATTTGATAATAAGGGTTGCGATGAAGTACACAATGAAGAATAGATTTAGAGCTTTGGATTTAGGAATTATTTGGATTATGGGGGTTATTTTGTAATTATAATAATATTAAGGTTAGTTTAGAATTTTACATTTTAGTAGGGCTAGTGTTTGCATATATATATATATATATATATATATATATATATATATATATATATATATATATTAAAAAACCTTATGTTTGTAGGAAGCTTTGAATGAATGAAAAAACATTTTCTTTGAGACCAAATAACTCCGTGATTGAGACCCATGTGATTTAGATCGTTCTATCTTTTATTTTCTTGTTCTTGTTATTTGTCTCTACTATTTTGTGGCAATGTTTGGAAACCACTTTAAGCATGCTTAAGGCACATTTGCTTAAAGTGGTTCAAGGCAAAATTACCTTGAGCCACTTTAAGCAAATGTGCTTTAAGCATGCTTAAAGTGGTTCCCAAAAGTTGCCTATATCAAGTTGATTGTACAAGTGTTGAAAATGACCTCCTTTAGGCTTTAATAAGTAATACATTCTCCTTTTAATATATATATATATATATATATATATATATATATATATATATATTAAAAAACCTTATGTTTGTAGGAAGCTTTGAATGAATGAAAAAACATTTTCTTTGAGACCAAATAACTCTGTGATTGAGTTTGTTGTTTGCGCCTTGTGATTGGTTTGTGGTTCCCATGTGATTTAGATCGTTCTATCTTTTATTTTCTTGTTCTTGTTATTTGTCTCTACTATTCTGTGGCAATGTTTGGAAACCACTTTAAGCATGCTTAAGGCACATTTGCTTAAAGTGGTTCAAGGCAAAATTACCTTGAGCCACTTTAAGCAAATGTGCTTTAAGCATGCTTAAAGTGGTTCCCAAAAGTCGCCTGTATCAAGTTGATTGTACAAGTGTTGAAAATGACCTCCTTTAGGCTTTAATAAGTAATACATTCTCCTTTTAATATATATATATATATATATATATATATATATATATATATATATATATATATTTCGGTAGCCTAATGGCACTTTTATTCTTTTTTTCTTCGGAATTTTCAGGTCATCTTCCTGTTAATTTTGGTTGCTGATATGGTGGCTTATGCTCTCTATTTATCTCCAGTGGCCTTTAATTTTCTTCCGATCAGGATTGCACCATACATCAGAGTTGTCATTTTCATCCTAAACATAAGGTATTCATACATCTATTTTTCATTCATGTGGTGTTTGTGGAATTAAGATTTCATTGAACTTAGGCATTCTGTACATGAATCTTGTCAACCTATGCTTTAAAAAAAGATGTAATCATGAACCAAACTTATGTTTGGTACCATAATCATCAACATTACTCATCAGAACTACTTGCTGGGGACATGACATTGCATGTAGAAGGATGTACTAACAGAATATTTGACGTATTATTTTGGATTTAACATTTACTTTTTAACTTTTAAGCTAGCTCCAAAATGGTGATGGTACATGTTCATGGGTGCGCAGGTGACTTTGCTTTTGCATTTTCATTTTCATTTTTTTGCCGATAGATTGGCAAATGACTTCATTCATGCCGAACATGCACTTCTTTGTGCCTTTTGGTTCTGGTTGTTTCAGACTTTCATCTATGATCATTTGGTGAATACCATTTACTAGAGAAACTGAGAGATGAAGAATAGGGACAGAAATATAGTGGAAGTGTTGGAGTGTTAGAAATTTAGAATGAGAAGGCCCAATATGCTTGTATGGATGACAGATGTGCCAAAAACACCTATGCATCTGAGGTAGCAATAGACAAACTGCCAGCAAAAGCTTGAGGGCTGATTCCATCCTTTGATTTCTTTTTTTGGGTTATGCACAAGAAACTATTGGTTGTATGAAGGAGAATCTATGGTGACTTTAACAAGGACAAATGAAATCATTAAGTTGAGCTGAAATGTGTCTGGAATGGCTTTCTTTTGTAAAGTACTTGTGTATCAGGATTATGTGTTCATTGACTTTATTTACCCATCCAAAGAGAGGAAGAAATAAGTTTAATATGGGACTTTTTATTATTAGCATAATATAGTTCTGTATTTTCACTTTAATATGGTTTTTCTATTTGAAATTATAGATAAAGTTTGAGTTTTAATTGACCCCTGGACAAATGATTGTATCTCACTGCAGTCTTATGAATTTGTCATTTTGTTTTCTGGGTAATTATTGTGCCCCATACTTAAGCTTGAACTTGTTCAATGTTTCAAATAATTTTATCCTGCTTGTGTTCTATTTTATTTTTTCATGGATTTTATCTTCATATAGTCAGATAAAGCATGCATATTAACATCGGCTGATAAATGTTGGCTTGGAAGTTGTATCATCACCATCATGTCAAATATTGTAGTACTTATTATGGTGGACTTGTATGCCTTTGGCTGTCAAGGAATTTCAGCATGCTTGATTTGATATTGTCTCATATTGTTTTGATTCAGGGGATTACGAGCGAGCATCCTCATTCTGGCTGGAATGCTTGGCACATACTTAAATATCTTGGTTCGTACCTCATTTTAAAATTGAACCACTATGTATATTGGTCTACACATTTTTTGTAATGAAATCTATCAATGCCACATTGTTTTAGCATATTATCAGATGATATACCTCCGTTTGTTCTCTGTTCCAGTTAATTTTTTTCTTGTAAGTAGGTATTTCATAATGTTATTGATAAAAAAGAAGAGTATTGCATAATGTTTTTCTTTTATCTTCATATTCTTGTCCCAATTTCTTCAACTACAGGCATTGTGGCTTTTATTCCTTCTCTTTGCGAGTTGGTTGGCATATGTCATGTTTGAAGATACCCAAGAGGGAAAAATCGTGTTCAATTCATATGGTACCACATTGTATCAGATGTTTATTTTATTCACAACATCCAACAACCCAGATGTCTGGATTCCTGCTTACAAGTAAGTGGGACACTGAAAAGTTGATTTGGATTCAGTTGTGTTAAGTTTCCAGTTACCTATTGCTAAATAGAGGAGTCTCTTTTGATTTCTTAGGCTAATGCATTCAATTTGAAGCTGTTGAATTTCAGATTTTCCATTTTTCTTTCAGCAACTATTACTAGTTTGTTGAATGTAACATTTTAATTTTGTGCATGTTCTGTGTTAATTTAATCCATCCTCTCATACCTTGTCGTTGTCCCTTTTATTTGTGATGATAGAATCAATTGCATCTTCCTTATTCTTGGGTTGATTATCCATTTGTTTTAGAACTTCCAAGATGTTATAGGAGACTAGAATTGTTTCTAGATTTTATTTTTTATCACAAGATTTTAAAGTCATTGGAATTCAGAATCATAGAATTAAAAGTTCTAAGACTTCTTCATCTCGTGCTTTCTTATTTCCCTTATATATTAAAATGTTTGCATATGAAAATTTTGGAATCGAATCTTTGTGGTTTTGACTGTCCTGGGTAGTGGGTACCATCCCAAGCAAAATAATACAGGGGGAAAGTCAGTAGTAGGTTTTTTTTTTGACAATTCAGTAGTAGGTTGTTAGTAGGGTATACTGAAATTCTCAGCCATATCTGCACTTGAATCAACTCTGTAATGATTTCATCTCTTGCAGATTGAAATAGAAATAGTGAGAAACCTTGACAAATCTTTGATGCTTTAATTAAGGAGGAGGAAAAAAAAGGAAAAACAAAAAGATCCTGCATGTCAAATTGAAGAATATTGGAGAGTGCAATGAATCTCGAGCCTTTAAAAAAAGATGGTTATTATGCAAAGATGGGATTTTCTACTTGAAGAAGGGCTATGCCTATGAAGAGAATTTAAGGAAATCATCCATCTTATTGATCACAATAACCAAACCAAGGATTGAAAAATAGGACAAGAAAAAAAGCAGTTGTCACAGCATGAGATGAAGATTATGCAGAAGATGAAGTAAAGTACCTGATGAGATGCAGTGAATGAGTCATAGAGGAACACTTTGTGGGTTGCAGGGATGCAAAGGAGTTTGTTGCATGCAGTTTATTTTTACAACTTAAATTTTCCATGCAGAATTCTGCAGAAAATGTTCTTTAAGACTTTTTTTTATAAGTAAAAATATATGAAAGTGTCAAGAGTATTAAGATTAGGAGTGTTAAGGGTATTTATGTAGTTTCTCATTGTTATGTTTTCTATACATATATGATTACTATCCTTAGGGTTAGTGCGCTATTCACTCTAATAAACATCAATATGGTATTAGAGCGATCGATCATATTTTGAGAGTCGTCTAAGTGTTTTCACAATTTCGACGGTGGTCTAATGTAGCTCATCCATCCATAGCCCTCTTTCTTGTTTTCTTCTCTTTAATCTATCCTATTTTAGTTCCACCCTAATTTCTTATCTCCGGAAGAAAAAAAAAAGGTGAACAATGTCGTGTTACAGTACACATGAACGCTACCCATGGATAGTGTCGTGTGAACAGTGTCACGCTCCAGTATCGTCAGTCATTTTCTCAACTTGGATCTGGTCAATCCATCTTGGATGTTTTATTGTTAAAGAAGACTCGATTCGACTCGTTTCGTAGATCCAACACATGTGAAGCAACTAGTTTCAGTCAAAATCAAAGGCAAAGGCAAGACAAAGTCAAAGACTTGTTGATCCGGTGTCCTCGGATCTTCTTGATGGATCATGTTGATCTAATGTCATTAGGTCGTAGTAGCCTAACTTGTTGTCGTGAGTCTTGTTGACTTGATATGTTCTTGGTTTTGGATTTATTTGTAGCCAGATGGATTTGTCTATTTGTAACTAGTTGGTGCATATATGCTCCAACTTGAGGAGGAGTGTCAGAAGTATTAGGGTTAGAAGTGGATATTTATGTATTTTCGCATTATTATGTTCTCTCTATATATGATTACTAACCTTTGGATTAGTGGGCTATTCACTATAAACATCAACAAAAAGAAAGCACCAAGGGGTGTGTAAAAGACTATCTACACGACAGTATATCTATAAACTCAAGGAACTCTTCCTCATGCTGGAGTGCATTATTTATGTTCTATAAGACATTTTTTTGGAATGCATTTACATGGGAGTTTAGGCATTGTAGGAATTCATGATTCACCGAACTGGGATATAAGAACTCTAGAAACTTCTCAAATCCAGGGACACGCGGATGCTTGTCCATAAAATCTTGTTGACAATGTGCTTCACTGCTGCTTCACTAGACATTTGTACAACTTGAGCATTACATGATGGGTTGTGTTTCATTGATTTTGATACCCACAAAAAAAAATAACTTTTTTTGTTATGATTCTTGGTGTGGAACATCCATTTAAAAGATAAATTTCCGTGTATTTTTAATTTGGCTAGGGATAAAGAAGCACGGGTTAGCTCTTGCTTTTTCTTGACTAACGAAGGGATCTCTTAGGTGGTGCCGTTTATCCGTAATGTTTAAGATTGGGAAGTTGAGGAGGTTGCAGTGTTTTTGGATTAATTATATTCTTCTAGAATTGATGTGGGGAGAGAGAATGAGATGAAATGGAGGCTAGACTGGATAAAGGCTTTATGGTTAAAGATTATTAAAACATTCTTGTTGACAAAGATGTTACAATTGTTCATCCTAATTTCCCTTGGAAAACTATTTGGTGTGCTTGGGCTCCCAAGAAAGTTAGTTTTTTTTTTTTTTTTTTTGTGGGAGACTTCTTGGGGTAGAATTCTTACTATTGACAATCTTCAAAAGCGGGGGAAGGTCTTGGTCAACAGGTGTTATATTTGTAAGGAGAAGGCCGAGTTTGTTTATCATCTCTTGGTGGAGTGCTCCTTAGTTAGAAGCTTATAAGAAATGGCTTATAGAATTGTGGGGATCTATTGGGTGGTTGCGGAGTTCATGATGAAATTAGGGCTTGGAGTGGTTTAAGGGCTTAGGAGGTAAAAAAGGTTTTAGAGCTAATTTCGCACTCTATTTTGTGGATAGTGTGGAGAGAGAGGAATCAAAGAGCCTTTAATGGTATAGAGAGATTGGTTGTTATTATTAGAGATAATTGGTTCAATTCTCTTAATTTTTGGTTTAGAGGCAAATTTTTTGTAAATAATGAAGATCTTTTAGATTTTGTGGAGTTTTTGCATTGTAAATAGCCTTTAGCTTTTTGGTGCACTATCTTGGTGTTTCTTGTTGAGAGTCCTAATTAGGTTTTATATTATGTGTCCTAGTTGGTTTTTTAGTCGTACTTAGTTTATGTCTATCTTATCTAATTGATGTCTCCTATTCCTATTAGGTTTGATATTCATAAGTTTATACATAGGACTGTTGAATTGTATTCAGATCATGAATCAATAATACAAAATTCTTTTCAATTCTTCTTGTTAACATGGTATCAGAGTTCAAGGTTTGGGAGGTGATCTGAGATAAACACTATATATATATATATATATATATATATAGTTTAGAATCTTTTTAGTTTCTGTTTTTTAGCAATCTTTCTGGCGCAACCCTGATGTTGTACGTCAAAAGAAAAACTATGGATATGTTTATGGATACTGTTCACGTGTACAGTTTACGGCATTGTTCATGAGTTTTGTTCAAGGCAGTATTGTTCATGACACTATTTTCGAGTATTGTTCACATGTAGTAGAGAAAGTTTGATAAATAGATTTGTGCAAGAAAAAAAATGAGTGAAAAAAAGGTTGTTACAAAAAAGAGTATTTTTTCTAAAAAAAAAGTTGGAAAAGAAGTAGAAGAGTTCGAGAAGAAGAAGAAGAATTCCTCACCTTGATCTTAATGTTGTTGATTTATACATGTTGATGTTGTTAACTTGATCTAACATGTGTTGATGTTGTATCATCTTGACTCAATGATTGTAGCCCATTCAAGTCAAAGTCAACGTTAGTAAAAAAAATATAAAAAAAGTCAAAGTCTTGTTGATCCGATTGAATTGTTTGACGTAGGTGTGGAGCTCCAACTTGTTCTCATGGGTTATTGTAATTTATGAGTTTGGGTTTATTTGTTTCAGATATTGGATTAGGTTTTTTGTTAGTACGTACGACTGTTGAATTGTATTCAGAGCATCAATCAATAATACATCATTCTTTTCAGTTCTTTTTGTTCACTTTTTAATAAAAAAATTATTTATCAAAAAAAATCCTGACTGAAAAAATATTTATGATGAGAAATGTCTATAATTGGGATGGGGTGGTTCAGAAACTACGAGTAATCCTGTGTTATTTCAAAAATTTCAAGGTATCCCACTGTTATCTTCAGAGCAAGAGAAAACTATTTGTTGTTCTCTATCTTGCAATTTTTCAAGTTCTGATGGTGCACTAAATTTAACTTACATTACCGCTTGCACATAGTCATGTTCTGTTTCCACATTTTTGTTAATTTAACTTACATTACCGCTTTATATTAGTTTTCATTGAACTTTGATAGAAACCTTGTTTCTT
The DNA here is from genome assembly GCA_023935145.1 of Bretschneidera sinensis. Taxonomy (NCBI): domain Eukaryota; kingdom Viridiplantae; phylum Streptophyta; class Magnoliopsida; order Brassicales; family Akaniaceae; genus Bretschneidera; species Bretschneidera sinensis. The sequence goes on from CM043699.1 coordinate 139,412,622, forward strand.
AGTATTTTACCAATTTAATTTCCTTTTAAGGGTTTCTGTGGTTATATTAGTATTTACCAATTTAATTTTCTTTTAAAGGGTTTCACGTTGGCATTGCCTCTTTTTTGTTCTCTACGTGCTGGTGGGGGTTTACTTCGTCACTAACTTGATCCTTGCTGTTGTATATGACAGCTTCAAAGGTCAGGTATAGTTTGTTTCATCTGTAATATTGCTCTTTATAATTGTGAACGAGTAACACCAAATTTAACTTTTCATAATGGATCGGCATTTTTTTTAAGCTTGCAAAACAAGTTTCTGAGATGGACCGTATGAGGAGAAGTATGTTGGAGAAAGCTTTTAATCTTATCGATAAATATGTAAGTGCGTATAAGATTATTGGTTATATCTCCTCTTAGAATGCTTGTTAACAAGGTTTGTTTCCAAACTCATTATCTTTGTATAAAACATGTTGAGGCTAAAAATCTGTGCTTATTTAAATCATGCATATCTTCATCTGCGTACTTGGTCATTTTTCATCTATATAAATAATGTTGTTCACACTTCTGTTTGACCTTATCCTATTACTCTCAATATCTGAAAGGAACTTACTTAGAGAGAGACACTTTTCCCAAGTATGAGAGAAAAGAAATTTCATCTTATGAGGCTTAGTTTAGAATAATTACCAATTTAAGTAGTCAGGTAATGAATCTTTTCTCTTTTCTCGTCAATTTTTTTATAAGTATTTCTCTTTTTTCTCGTCAATGAAGGTGAATGACAGAAAAGCTTTCTATTACCTAGTCATAGGTGGTTTGGTATCAGAGTACTCTGTTCTCGTTGCAGCTGTGAAATTGATTTTCATGGTGGAACCTACTATTGCGGCCTGAAACTTCTGAATTAACAATGAAACCTCAGGAGGGAGTGGTTTAAGAAAGACTGAGAATTAAAACAAGATTTTTTTTATAAAAAAAATCTTGCAATAAAATCCAATAATGGAAGCTTTATTGTTTCTTATGTGATCAATGGAATGATCTAGAATTAAGTAGAAAGTCCCAAAATTTCCTGATTGACTTGAAATGATGATGTAGGAGGTTATCCTTGCCTCTTTGGAGCATTGGTAAAACATTTCCCTGTTTAGAGGTTTGAGGCTTGTGTGTGAGTTTTAACAAAAGAAAAGAAAAAAAATATGATTATGAGGTTTTATTAGAGAAGAGAGTATCAAATGGATATATCGACATGATTACTATAATGTACAGAAAACCTGGGATAAAAAGAGGAGAGGCAAGCAAATCTCGAATCACATTTTGTTAAGGGTTGACACCAAGCCCTCGTAATTTTCTTTTTGGTAGTAGATGAGTAATTGAACATATCTGGAAAGAGGTTCCATAGAATTGCCTGATTATGTCGCTTTATCTGATGATGCTTTTATATCATATGAATTACATTCATAAGGCCATTGGATACACATAAGTAGACATTATAGTACATATGTTGTATGAATTTTTTATTTGTATGTTTAAAGCATGCATATGAATTTGCATTTATAGGAGAAAGTAATATTTTTTCCTGGTGTTTGTCTTTTTTAGTTTTGTAAATTAAATTACCATCATGATCATCATATGTATTTAAATCATTTCCTTTTTTTTTGGAAATTGCACTTGATTCTGTGTTTTTTGCATGTCATATATAGACTCTTTTTCTGTGTTTTAACAGAATGTTGGATTCATCAATAAGGAGCAATGTCTTCATCTGTTTGAAGAATTGACTAAATACAGGTATTAGTTGTGTTTCTAACAGTTTGCCAGAGAAAAGACGCAAGTATTTACAAATATTTGCTGAGTAGAAGCCCATTAGTTATATAGTTCTTTGACTGATTTTGATGCATTTGAAATTGAGTAACACTGAATTAGCTCAAATGGTAAACTGGAGGTTGATCAATTTGAACTACAACTTACCTTAAGGTCCATCACATGATATCACAAAAAGTAATTCTCAGATAAAATCAGATAAAGTAACCAAAATTTATAGACTGCCTCTTATTCTTATGTTATTTTTCCATTTTTTTCACTATTGTATCGCACCAAAACAATTTCTTGTATCACAGCAAAGCCAAATACCTATCATTTGAATGAAGTAAAAAATCAAACCTATGGATCGGGGATAATAGATCTATTTATCTATGATTATGATATTACAACACCTGTTCTTTATTATTCAAGTTTGTTGGCTATTTATTGCAGCCTATCATAATGATATTCGGTGTCTATCTTTGATGTGTGCTGAAAAGAACATGTCTATGCATTTCAAACATGGATATCTTCAACTACATAATATACATACTTGTGCTTTCCCCAATGATGAGTGAACAAGATTACCAATATTGGCAAGTTGTACTGCCATCACTTTTTTCCCCTCTTCCAAACATTTCTTTCTTCATTTTGATACACTTCCAAAGAGTTTTTGAAGTATGCACTTTGTGTGACTAGTTGGTTGTTTTAGAAGTTAGCTTCTCTTACCCTTACATTATCAAGGTCTTGTATATAATATCTTCTGCTGATTTTATTATTAGCTTGTTATATTGATGATTTCATGTGAATGTTAAACTATCCTTTATTTATATTTTGCTTAGGACTTTACGAAAAATATCAAAAGAAAAATTCGAGTTAATATTTGATGAGCTGGATGATAGTCATGACTTCAAGGTATATTAACTCCTTTAAACTTCTGGTTTAAATAAATACTAGTCAACTTTTTTTCTGTTAGAATTGAAGAGAGTAAAGAGATGTGAGAATTGAAGAGAGTAAAGAGATTGTACAAATGCTTACTTGAGTTCTCATTATTGAGAATACAATTAAGAGTATATATAGGTTGTTAAAGGAAAAAGATATTTCTTAAAACAAGGAAGGAAACATGGCCTAAAGTAAGCCTTAAAACAATGATGAATATATGGCAAGTGTGGGTGAAGTGGAATAGTTAGTGACCTTAATTAAAGAAAAGAATATGGACTTTGTCATCCATTGACAGCCCCCCTCAAATTGATGCAGGTTGATCAATAAGCATCAATTTGCTGCTTAAGAAGCAATGTCGATGGTGAGTTAGCGCTTTGGTGAAGATATCAGCAATTTGTAGGTCAGTGGAAACATGTGGAAGAGTGATAACACAAGCTTCAAATGCTTCGCGGATAGAGTGACAGTCGACTTCAATATACTTCGTGCGCTCATGATAGACAGGATTGGTCGTGATCTGAATAGCACTTGTATTATCAACATGTAGAGGTGTAGAATCAGTTGCAGAAAAATCTAGCTCAGCAAGCAAACCTCGAAGCCAAATAATTTCGGAACAAGCAAGAGACATCGCCCGATACTCAGATTCTGTAGATGACTTAAAAACTCTGTCTTGCTTCTTACTCTTCCATGAGATCAATGCATCACCTAAGAACACACACCAACCAGTAATGGAGCGACGTGTATCAGCACAACCAGCCCAATCAGCGTCGCCATAAGCAGTAAGTCGAGGAGAATTGCCTACAGGAAAGAATAAGCCACAGGCAGAAGTGCCCTGAACATAGCGTATGATCCTACGGACAGCAACCAAATGAAGGTGACGAGGGGTCTGAAGAAACTAGCTGACTTGTTGTACTGCAAAGGAAATGTCTGGTCTAGTAATGGTGAGGTAGACAAAACTGCCCACCAACTTTCAGTATAAACTAGGATCAGCAAGTAAATCACCATCCTCTTTGCGAAGCTTGACATTCAATTCCATGGGAGTATCAACAGAAGTGGCCTCCTGTAGGCCAGCTGTAGCCACCAGGTCACTAGCATACTTATGTTGATTGAGTGAAATACCCGACGGACTACGATGCACCTCAAGACCGAGAAAATATGTAAGAGACCCAAGATCTTTCATATGAAAGGACTCGGAGAGATGCGTCTTGAGCTGGCCAAGTAAAACAGAATCGGAACCAGTAATCACAATATCATCAACATAAACTAAAAGAACAACAATACCCATGTCTGATTTTCAAATAAACAAGGAAGTGTCATACTTGCTCTGCTTGAATGAGAATTGTAATAAATTAGTTCGAAATTTATCAAACAAAGCCCTTGGAGCTTGTTTGAGACCATAAAGGGAGCGACGAAGCTTACACACATGTGAGTTTGGAGAAGGAAACAATCCCGGGGGTGGCTTCATATAAATACACTCTTTAAGATCCCCATGAAGAAAAGCATTCTTGACATCCATCTGATGTAGTGGCCAATCATTGGAAGCAGCAAGAGCTAGAATCGTACGAACAGTGGTCATCTTAGCCACAGGAGCAAAGGTTTCTTCATAATTAACACCATATTCCTGTTTATTTCCAAGTGCAACAAGCCGAGTTTTATAACGATCCAAACTTCCATCAGATTGAATCTTGACGGAGTAAACTCATTTGCAACCCAGGGGGACTATAGTGGAAGGACAAGGTGCAATGTCCCAGGTGTGATTGGCCTCTAAAGCAACAATTTCTTCCTGCATAGCTTGTCGCCAACAATCATGCTTGACAGCGTGTGAGTAGCATGTGGGAATATCAAAATTAGACAATGCAGCAGTAAGAGCAGAAGCAAACCACCCATACCTATCCGGAGGTAAAGATATTCGAGAAGAGCGACGTACCAAGTGTTCTGAAGGTGCTACAACTGACTGGAGCATGGTAGGATCAAATATCGGTTGAGCCATCGGAAAAAACTGTGGGCGGGAGCGTCTCGTATATACAATACCTGGTTTAAAGCGAGAGCTGACTTGATGAAGATCTGAAAATTGTTGCTCAAAGGAGGGAAGGACCACCATAGAAGAAGAGGGCTCAGAGGACACAGGAAAGAAATGTTGATTTTCAAAGAAAATAACATTTCTAGAAATACGTGTACGATGTAAGGTAGGATCATAGCAAACAAATCCCTTTTGACACATTATATCCCAAGAATGCACATCTAACAGATTGAGCAGATAATTTATGTCGCTCATGGGGAGGTAAATGGACAAAACATACACAACCAAAGATATGGAGATTATCATAACTAGGTTGTTTAGGAAACAAGCGGAAATAGGGAGACTCCATGTGTAAGATTTGGGAAGGTAAACGATTAATCAAGTGAGTAGCAGTTTTCAAAGCCTCGACCCAAAACATTGATGGAACAGATGATTCTAACAAGAGAGTACGTACCACATCAAGAAGATGACGATTTTTGCGTTCGGCTACTTCATTCTGTTGGGGAGTAGCAGGGCATGAACGTTGATGAATAATACCTTTAGAAGCTAAGAATTCATGAAACTAAGTAGATAAATATTCACCACCAGAATCTGTGCGTAATGTCTTAATAGTCGCAGAAAATTGATTATCAACATACGCTAAAAAATTAGTGAAAGTACGAAAAACCTCAGATTTAGAGCGAAGAAAATAAACCCAAGTGAATCTGCTATAATCATCAATGAAAGTCACATAATATTTAAATTTTTCATATGAACTAACGGGGGAAGGTCCCCAAATATCACTATGGATAAGATCAAAGCAGTGAGAAGCTCTACTAGCATGTAAAGGAAAGAGAAGAATTTGCTTTTACCAAGTTTGCAAGAATCACATTTAAGAGATAAAGAAGAATGTTCTTCATTATCAAGAAAACCAGAGTGCAATACATGAGATAAGATCTGAGTATTGGGATGGCCTAAATGACGATGCCACACCATACTCAGATTTGGAACATTATTGCAAGCAAGAGACTTAATAGACGAAACTGGAGAAATTGCTGGGACAGATAAAAATAGTGGAAACAAGCGCCCCACTTTAGGTCCCTTCGCGATCAGCTCTCCCGTTACCTGATCCTGTACAACACAACCATCACCAGAAAAGTTAACAACACAATTGTTATCAACTAATTGACCAACAGAAATAAGATTCGTGGAAAGTTTAGGAGCAAGAAACACATCAGTGAATTTAGAAGAGGCATCTCCGACAGCAGCGATTGGTAAAGAACTGTCATTGGCAGTCTGAATGGCAGATGGACCAACATAGGGTCGAACATGACACAGAGTGGTGGGAGTATTCGTCATGTGATTAGAGGCCCCCGAGTCTACCTACCAGAGTTTGGTAGAATTTTTACTTTGAAACTCCATTGCAGATAATGCTGAAATTAGTATCTGTTGCACCATTTCGGGTGTGCAGTAATTCGCTGCAGGAGGTGCTGGAACTGGGGAGGCACTGGAAGAAGAGCTAGGAGCTGCGGAGGGTACAATAATAGAAGTCTGAAATGCTTGAGCCTGACGATTCTGTGGGCGGAGACGACATTCTTTGATGATGTGACCTTTCTTCTTACAATAAGAGCAATATTTCTTGAGACAATTGGCAGCAATATGCCTATATTCCTTACAGCAAAAACACTGCAAGTTTTTAGAATGCATAGGCGATCCGCGTCCTTGGGCAGCATAAGCAACAGTTCTTGGACTACCAGAAGATTGCTCCAGAGTGGCTTGAGTACTAAAACGTTGTTCTTCACGAAGTAACTCACCAAAACAAACATCAAGAGAAGGAACAGGAGATCTATTCAGCAGAGAGGAGCAAATAGATTCATATTCCGAGCGTAGTTTCATAAGAAATTGATCACGCCATCTAGTCTCATGGAGTTGCTGAATAGTCGAAAGAGTGGCAACAGGAACAGCCGCTGTAACAAGATCAGTATAGTCAGTCCAAAGAATCAGAAAGGCCGAGTAATGGTCTTGGATGGAAAGACCGCCATGTTGAAAGGTGGCAATTGCATGCTCTAACTGAAAGCGATAAGCGTCATTATCTTGAGGATAAACCTTCTTCAGATAAGTCCACATGGATTGAGCAGAGCGATGAGTACGCAAATTGGTGACAATATGTGGCTCAATCGAACCAAGAAGCCAAGACATGATCCGAGCATCAAGCACAGTCCAAGAAGGAGAAGACCCAACATCCTTCGATTGGTCTGTATTGGATGTTTGTGCAACATCCGTGCCATCGATATGGCCCCAAAGTTCTTTTCCCTGGAGGAAAATTTCAAACTGAAAGGCTTATGTAGAGTAATTTTTTCCCGTAAATTTGACACACACAGGTGCAGAGTCCATTGCAAATAAGTGCAAAGAAAATAGTCCGACCAAAAAAATGCCGAAACCACCCAAAGCAGAAAAAAAACAAACTGCCAAAGAGATCTGAGAACAAAAAAAACACTGAGAAATCTGAGACCCAAAGCTACAAAACACCTCTCTGAAAATAGAGGATGTCATGAATACCGAAACTGCTCAAACCAAAAAAATAGGAGGTGCCGACAACACCAACCCAAAAAGAGAAGACCGAAAAACAACAAAAAAAAAACTTTCACGTCGAGTTCACCGAGAACAACACAGAACACGCCGAAACACGAAACCGAGAAAAATTACAAGCGAGAGAAGAACCTAAGCAATCGGCTCTGATACCATGTTAGAATTTAAGAGAGTAAAGAGATGTGAGAATTTAAGAGAGTAAAGAGATTGTACAAATGCTTACTTGAGTTCTCATTATTGAGAATACAATTAAGAGTATATATAGGTTGTTAAAGGAAAAAAACATTCCTTAAAACAAGGAATGAAACATGGCCTAAAGTAAGCCTTAAAACAAGGAAGGAAACATGGCCTAAAGTAAGCCTTAAAACAAGGATGAATATATTGCAAGTGTGAGTGAAGTGGAATAGTTAGTGACCTTAATTAAAGAAAAGAATATGGACTTTGTCATCCATTGACATTTTCTTCTCCATGAATTTGACTTTTATATGATAAAATATAGTCATGACATCTATATGTGTAATATCAACTTGCCTTTTGCGAGGGATTATTATTTAGGCTTAATTATAAATAAGTCCCTTGTGGTTTAGCTGTTTTCTAAAGACTACCTTGTGGCATTTTTTGGATCAGTCAGGTTCCTGTGGTTTGCATTGTTAACTTTAGGGGTTATTTTTGCATAGCATGACTAAAACATCCCCATTCTCTATTTTTTTTCAATTGAATTTGTTTTTTTAAAAAAAATATTGAAAAATCATTTTTCATCTTCCTCTTCGATCCAGGTTGCGACCCGGATCGCAGGTGCGAACAAAATTCGCTAAAATCGTACCAGTAAATCCAAAATTAAACCCGGATCGTGGGTGCAAACAAAATTTGCTAAAATCTTACTAGTAAATCCAAAATTAAATAAGTGGATCTTGATTTTAAGTTACCGAAAATAAGATCCGTGCATTAATATCACATATTAGATGCAAAGAGAGAAAAAAAAAAACTAGAAGATTTAAATAGAAAATCCCAAATCGGGTCCGAGAAAAATCCAAACATCTTTCTGCTATTTACTGATTGATTCTCCTTGATAAACAATTTAATCTTAAATTTTTCATAATATATTAAACGCTTGATTGGAAAAAGAACGAAGCACGCCATATCAAGAATGATAAAGATGTCAATTTGGGTTTTGTTTTGAATACCCTCCTTGTGAGAGTTGCTCCCTTTATATATAAACTGTCAAGCTAATTACAAGGCTGAAAATCAGCCATTACATCGAACTATCCAAGGTAAGAATAAACGCCTATCAACTATATGCCTATATACAATATACTCTCCTATATATAGCTAAACTAAATAAGGTAGAATATATATGCTGCCTTAATAGACTAGGACAGCAGATATCCAGCTGTTAATTCTGCTAACATCCCCCCTCAAATTGATGTTGGAAGATCGACAAGCATCAATTTGTCAATTAGGAACTGATGACGAGGACGAGAGAGAGCCTTGGTGAAGACATCGGCAGTTTGGTGTTCAGTAGAAATGTGTGGAAGAGTAATCTCCTGGCGAGCAAAGGCTTCACGAATGGAATGACAATCCACTTCAATATGTTTGGTGACCTCATGAAAAAGGGGATTGGCAGCAATCTGAATAGCACTGGTATTATCAGCATGAAGATGAGTAGGAGTAAGCTGTGGAACACTAAGTTTGCCTAACAACCCTCGAAGCCATACAATTTCAGAATAGGCAGACGACATTGCCCGATATTCAGACTCGGTGGATGATTTCGAGACACGAGGTTGCTTCTTACTCTTCCAAGAAATAAGGGCATCGCCAAGAAACATACTCCAACCCGTAACAGAACGACGAGTATTAGCATAACCAGCCCAGTCAGCATCACTGAAACCCTCCAACTGTAAAGAATTCCCTGAGGGAAAAAATAAGCTGCGACCAGATGTCCTTTTGAGATATCGAAGAAGACGACGGACAGTGGCCAAATGTGTCTGGCACGGAGCCTGCATAAACTGACTGACCTATTGAACAGCAAACGAGATATCAGGTCGACTAATGGTCAAATAATTCAAATTGCCCACCAGCTGTCGATACATCAAGGGATCAGATAAGGGATCGCCACTCGCCTAATGCAGCTTCAAATTGACCTCCATAGGTGTAAGAACCGAATTATCGTCTTGAAGGTCGGCTAAAGAAAGAAGTTCTTGGGTATACTTATGCTGATGTAAAAGCATGCCATTCGTACAATGTTGAACCTCAAGTCCAAGAAAATACTGTAGTGGACCAAGATCTTTCATATAAAACGAAGACTTGAGGCACTGTGAGAGTTGCTCAATTAACTGGAGATCAGATCCTGTAATCACAATATCATCGACATGCACAAGAAGTATAACAATCCCAAGAGCAGTCTTGCGAAAGAAGAGAGAGGAGTCATATTGACTTTAAGTAAAAGTGAAATCCAGTAGAGTAGTACGAAACTTCTCAAACCATGCCCGCGATGCCTGCTTCAAGCCATACAGAGATCGCTTTAAGCGACAAACCTCAACAGAAGAGGAAGGAAACAAGCCAGGAGGAGGAGACATAAATATTTCTTCCTTCAGATTACCATGTAAAAATGTATTCTTCACATCCATCTGGCGAAGTAACCATCCTTTCGAAACAACAATGGCCATAACAGTGCGGGCAGTAGTCATTTTGGCCACGAGAGCGAAGATTTCCTCATAATCAAGCCCGTACACCTGTCGATTCCCAAGTGCCACCAGACGAGCTTTATGTCTTTCGATAGAGCCATCAGCACGGAGCTTGATGGTGTAGACCCATTTGCACCCAATAAGCTTAACTCCAACTGGATAAGGAACAATGTCCGAAGTGTTATTGTCCTGAAGAGCCTGAAGTTTGTCCTGCATAGCTTGGCGCCAACACTCTTGAGTATAAGCCTGAGAATAAGACTTAGGCACAGAAGTAGTATCAAGAGTAGCCTGAAGAGCAGAAGAAGAAAAGCTATACCAATGCGGGGGCCGAGAAACCCTAGTAAACCGGCCGGGCTCATGCAAGACAGGATCAGGTGGCGGTTCAGAGGAAGGAAGAGACAGTGGGCGACGTCGCTGATACGCAATACCTGGCTTAAAACAAGAAGGAGTACTAGACACATCATCAAAAGTAGGAGCACTAGACACATTATCAAAAACAAGGAGTGAAATAGAGGAAGAAACAAGATTAGTACGAGACGGAAAGAAATATTGATTTTAAAAAAAATCACAGTGCGAGAAATATGAAGCTTGTTAGCATCCGCATCATAACACACAAAACCTTTATGAGAGTTACTATAGCCAAGAAAAGCACATTGAACAGATTGCACAGCAAGCTTGTGATGTTCAATGGGAGGTAAGTGAACAAAACAAACGCAACCAAAAACATGCAAAGAATTATAATCAGGAGGAACACCAAACAAGCGAGAATATGGAGTATCAAGATGCAAGGTAGGAGAAGGCAGACGATTAATCAAATATACAACCGTAGATAATGCTTCTACGCAAAATCTAGGAGGAACAGAAGATTCAAGCATCAATGTACGAACAACATCTAAAAGATGTCTATTCTTACGCTCGGCGACGCCATTCTGTTGAGGGGTGTAAGGACACAAACATTGAGAAAGAATACCCTTCTGTTGGAGAAAAGATTGAAAAGCATGAGACATGTATTCTCCCCCAAAATCTGAGCGTAAGATCTTAATACAGGTAGAAAATTGGGTTTCTACATAGGCAACAAAAGTTTTGAAGGTTGAAAAGACATCAGCTTTAGAACGAAGAAAATAGACCCATGTGAAACGACTGTAATCATCAATAAATGTCACAAAATACCTGTATTGAGCATGAGAAAGAACATGACTAATACCCTAAACATCAGAATGAATAATTTCAAAACATGTAGAAGCACAACTACCCTGCAAAGGAAAAGGTAAAGATTTGCTTTTTCCTATTTTTCAAGTAGCACAATCAAAAGACAAGGAAGAAAACTCATTTGTATTACTCAAATAACCATGTTTCATCAGATGTGTCAAAATTACCGAGTTGGAATTATCTAATTTCTTATGCTAAAATGGCTATTATTATTAGCAATAGCAGAATAACCAACTGAAATTGAACGAGGAATGGAAAACGATTGAAGAGGAAAGAGACGTCCCACTTTAGGCCCCTTAGCTATCTCTTGTCCCGACGCTTGATCCTGCACACGACAACCAGAACGATCAAAATGAAGAGAACAATTTTCTTCTACTAATTGTCCAACAGAAATGAGATTGGCAGATAAATCAGGAGACACAGAAACATTAGTAAATGAAGACCCAAGATTTCTAGTTGCAGTAATAGGAAGAGTACTGCCATTTGCAACTGAATATGCTGCTCACCATCATACTTACGAACATCTTGTAAAGCGGTCGGACTGCCAGTCATGTGATTGGAAGCCGCAGAGTCAATTAGCCTAGGAGAAGTAAGGAGATGTTTCTTACCTTGGAGACCAAGAGCAGAAAGGGCAGAAATAATCATATGTTGAACCTGCTCGGAAGTAATGTTGGAAGAAGAACCCGGAACAGTGGGTAGAGCAGAAGATGTAGGCACACAAGTGGACTGAACAGCAGTATGAAAAGCAGAAGTGGATCGATTCTGAGCCCGTATACGACAATCCTTAATGATATGACCCTCCTTCTTGCAATAATTGCAGAATTTCTAGCTACAATGTTTTGCAATGTGCCCAATTTCCTTGCAATTATAACACTGTGTAGGAGATCTGGATCATCCTCTGCCTTGAGCAGCGTAGGCCATATTAACCATTTCAGAACCACCAGTGTCTTGAGCAAGGCCAAGCTGTGAGGCGAGACGCTGTTCTTCACGCAAGAGTTCACCCAAGCAAACCTCCAAAGATGGGACAGGTGTGCGATTGACTAACCCAGCTCGTGCACTTTCAAACTCAAGTCGGAGCTTCATCAAGAATTGATCCTGTTGGCTCTCAGAGTGAACCACTTGTAGTGATGCCAAAGCTTCTTTGGGAACCTAAGAATGCACCAAACCAAAATAATCACTCCTTAAATTAAGAAAACCGGAATAAAATTGCTCAATAAAGAGGTTCCCCTGGCGATAGTTTCAAATGTCTAACTCCAATTGAAAATTTCGGGCAGAATTATTTTGATAATAAATTCGCCGAAGGTAATCCCACATTGTCTTAAGAGTAGTGAACCCACGAAGATTGTTGACCATGTGGGGTTCAACAGAACTGAGTAGCCCGGAAGCAATTTTGGCATCCCTGCCTTCCCATGAACTAAGTTCCTTGGGATTAGTTGAAGCCTTAGAAGACCCATCTAAATGACCCCATAACTCCTTCCCTTTCACAAACATCCTGAACTGAAATTCCCAACTAGCGTAGTTCTTGCCATTAAAGTGAACAATGGAATTTTCTCCAGACATAATAACCACCAAAACAAAATTGACGGAGCAGAGAAATCACAACAGTTACTGGAACAAAAATTGCGACAGCCCAATAGCACCAAAAAAAAATTGCTGATAGTTTCACACCCAAACCAGAATTGCAACAAAATTAGAATCAGAAAGGATAAACCTGATTCACCAGAAATACCCCTCCAACAGCCACCAAGAATTTGTCACGACAGCAACGGAAAACCAAGCCACCCAACAATCTTAAAAAAAAATACCAAGAAACCAAGAATTCAGCCAAGTCGAGAGAAAACCACAAAAATAATTTGGGGCTCTGATACCATGTTAATTTGGGTTTTGTTCTGAATAACCTCCTTGTAAGAGTTGCTCCCTTTATATATAAACTGTCGAGCTAATTACAAGGCTGAAAATCAGCCATTACATCAAACTATCCAAGGTAAGAATAAACGCCTATCAACTATATGCCTATATACAATATACTCTTCTAGATATAGCTAAACTAAATAAGGTAGAATATATATGCTGCCTTAATAGACTAGGACAGCACATATCCAGCTGTTAATTCTGCTAGCAAAAGATTGCATAGATACGTCTGTCTCCATTCTGCAGGGAGTCACTGCATTGGCAGATTTTTCTTAAGCATCAGTAATGCTAATTGTACACAATTTTCCATATTATAATCCACTTTTTTATGTCATAATATAATTCACTTTATCTCAACCTTATCCATCTTATGGCTATTCGAACTAAGAAAGCTCAAATATACAAGAATCTACTGGAGTTGCCCAAAGCAGAAGGGCTATGATCAACCAAAATTGAATTGAGATCTAATTGAGAGAAAACCATAACCCTATTTGCAGATGAACCCAGTTGAAGTAATTCATACCGTGATTGGTTAAAAAGAGAAACCATTATATCAACAATTTGATTTCCACAAAGCACATGGCGTGATTTGTTACAAAGAAAATTCTAAAGTTGAATCCATCACAAGAGCAAAGCCACTACTACAGTTTATCTGGGTTTTTCAATTTTTCAATTTTCAATTTAGAAAAGAAATGATGGGATATTTTAATCATTCAATGCAAAAATAACCCCCTAAAGTTAACAATGCAAACTGCCAATACCTGAATCGATACAAAAATTTCCACAAGGTTGTCGTTAGAGAACAACTAAACCACAAGGGATTTATTCATAATTAAGCCTCTTATTTATTGATTGTACATCCTCCTTGATTTACTTGCTCTTGTTTTCATGTGTAGATCAACAAGGATGAATTTGCTGATCTTTGCAATGCCGTCATTGCTCTAAGATTCCAAAAGGAGGATTCTGTAAGTCCAGATTGCTCTTGAATCTCCGCCTAACTCATTTATCATAAGTGAAGGAGATCTTTTAACTGTCCTTGATACTGTGTGTTCTGGTTGCAGCCATCTTGGTGTGAAAAATTCCCATCATTCTACCATTCACCTTTATCTGAAAAGTTGAAAGCCTTTGTTCGGAGCCCCAAATTTGCATACATGATACCCTTCATTCTCATACTGAATCTGATTGCTGTTATCATTGAAACAACGGTACAGACTCTTATGGAACTTGTTTTCAACTTTTTTTTCTTAATGTACAACATATAGGAGTTGATTTGATTAAAACTTTTCAACCACGGTGTGTCTGTTTTGGTTCTTGTTCTAGAAGCAGAGAGTAGAACAGAATAGAATAGAAGGTATGCAAAGGGCATTTGGGATAGTTCTTTTCAAAGAGAAATCTCTAAGAATAAGCAAATTTCCTTCTGGCCAAAGTCCCAGTACACCTTTAGGCTGGGGCACAATCAGTTTGTTTCTAGAGTAGCTCCATGACAACAGTGCTGGAGAGCTATTGGCTGTTTTTCCTAATTTTTGTCCGATGAAGGCATAGCAATGTTAAAATCTTCTAGATGGTGCGCTGCATGTTTGAAACCTGGTGTTCCAAGATTAATTGGGTTCTTATATATGGATTGTGGATCTAACCCAGAAACTCTAGTACTATTGATCAACATCCTTTGGGCCACAAGTCATCTTATATTTCCTTTTACATATGTTTATGGACCGATAAGCAACCTTCATGTTTACTGAAGCTTTATCTGAGACTTCTTGGTGGCTTAGTTTTAAAATGTAGATCATGACTTGCCTTTGGTGCATACTAATTTTTTGTGAACTTGATTACAGCTTAATATAGAAAACAATTCGGGTCAGAAGGTATGGCAGGTGGTGGAATTCGTCTTTGGTAAGGGTTTGCTAAGGTTTTAATAACTATACATTATTTTCTTCATCCATATACATGAGAGAGTTGGTGCTATATTGAAAACTTATGGGTATATAGAATTATTGTGAGACTATTTAATCTCTTCAAGTCCAGCATTCATAAGTAGAGATGATCTGACTGCTAAGAATTGGCAAAACTAAGGGACTAGCAACTATATCAACCACCACAGACATTTATTTCTAGAATTAAAATGCTTCTTGGTTGTTGTGAGGCCCAAAAGTTTTGTCTTAGGCTTCAAAACGGGACTCAGCATGCTATAGATGTGGCATCAATGGGTTATCCATTACTAAAAATATTTGTTGCATCAAATACAGGATTGCCTCAATAAATAGAAGTTTGGATATTCCTTACATCAATATGATTTGGAGGTTCCCATATGTAATTTAATGATACATATGCAAATACTATGATGAATTCTGTCCCTTGTCATGTATTTGTCCTTTAGTTAATCCCTGAACCCAATGGAGGAAGATAATAACAAGGATACTTCCTTTAGTTAATCCCTGAACCCAATGGAGGAAGATAATATCAAGGATACTTCCTTTTCTATATACAAAGGTGCATCTACTTATAAGCACCAGTCAAATAATATGAGCTGCTTGATAGATTTACCAGCATGTTGAGTTAGAATGGGCTATGAGTATTAACAATGTCTTTGTACTTGGGTTGGCATCCCCTTCGTGCCTTATTTATATAATTTTACTTATTAAAAAAATTAATAAGTAACTCCATTACTTTATTTCAAGCATTTAACTCCCCTTCCCTTTGGTTTTGTCTGTGATGTTCCCTAAGAAATACATATTAACTCTCCTATCAAAAAAGAAATACATATTAACTCCATTACTTTATTTCATGCATTTAACACTCAATGTTTGCGTTGTCACACTTTAAGCTCAGTTTTTCTGTCTGTAGTTCATGGGTTGCTTATTGTTCAACAGGGTGGATATATGTACTGGAGATGGCTCTAAAAATCTATTCGTTTGGATTTGAGAATTATTGGAGAGATGGTCAAAATCGCTTTGATTTTCTGGTCACATGGATAATAGGTAAACTTTGGGCAGCATATCCCTGGTGTAATCATCCCCCTCCCCTGGATGCACTTTTAAAATGCACATCATTTATTTTTCTTGTATTACACATGAATTTCTTATGTAATTGAAGTGCAGCTATTTTAATATAATGATTCTTTGGTGTTTACCCACTTCTAAAATCTTCATATGCAGAAAAATAATAAATCATAATTTATTTTTGTGGTCTCATTCATTTAGTGATAAGCCTTATGAAGCAGCAGTTTTATTTGCTGATATTTTTAAATTTTGATTCATGAAAAAGGGGAGGAAGAGAGATTTTATTGACTGCATTAAGTGAACCATTTTGTGAAGTTCTTATTGTCAGGACTACCTGTATAGAAGTTTCTCAAGTGATTATGGAAAAGTATATTTGTCTACCATTCCATATAGGATTTAAAATCTCTCGGTGCAAGAATTCTTAAAATATTATACCCACCATGGTTACGATTTGTTTTTTATCAGTACCCACCTTGTTTACTATTCAACAAAGTTAGATATACAACATTGTGAATTGACATCAATATGCTTCATAGGTGCAAAATTGTAGCTTTGATTATTAGCCAGTTCTTAGACGTTTATCTGCAGATCGATTGTGTTTTCATATTGTTCCATGTTACAAATGTTCAATTCCCGTAAGTATCAAGGGACTAACATGAAGGAAGATGCTGTTACAGAATGATGTTTCTTTCACTCAACTGAACTTGATGCATAAATTTTACAACAGATAAAAGAGTTAGCTTATGGACTAAAAGAGCAAAACTCTCATTTCATTGAGGTGTGCAACAAGGTGATGGTGCTCAAAATCTAAAATAGCATAAAAGAGAGGGTTATATGGCCAATATATTTTTTTTTCTGTATTTGATCAAATGATGAAGGCCGCATTAGGTTTTTCTTAGTAGTTAGAAGTATCACAAATATCATGCAGTATTTTGAATAGTTTTACATTGCCAATAACATTAGAGTTTTGTATATTTGGTTCCCAAAGTTGGTATACTGGAGCTTGCTTAACATCCGATATTTGTTTAGTCTAAGAAGCATGATTGCTGTTGGAAAATAACACTATATACAGTAGCTGTTAAGTTAAAAGGAAGAATTGTTTATAGAACATTGTTTTGCTATGGCTTATTGTCTCACTTCTGATATTATATTTTTGGCTTGTATTATTTTAGACTGTATGCTGCAATAACAGTTGATTTTTGTATGCTCAGTTATTGGAGAAACTATATCTTTTGTATCCCCTGATGGACAGACTTTTTTTTCGAATGGAGAATGGTAGGGACAGTTTCAATTTTGTACATGCCATTAATATTATGCAGTTTTCCATATTCCATTGCTTCTCTTTTTTTGTATCGCTATTTCTCTTTGTACTAATTTTAGTTAAATAAATAATTGTTCTTATCACGAGGATGTTCTTCAATATTTTAGAAGCGATGACAGGGCAATTAGTGGCTAGGTTTAGGAGCTATGCTTTGTTGCAAACAGGGACAGATCCAAAAACTGTAGTTAGTGGGAGCAATACATGCATATTGTACATACATATATATATATATATATATATATATATATATATATCAATATTAAGTATATAAATAGACATCATATCCAAGCAAAAAGTAATAAGATAAATAAAATATGGATACAAAGTATTGGGACCACATGAACTATAAATAACCAATAACTTTCAAATTTGAAATATGAAAAAAAATGAAGTTAAAAAGAGGAAGAAAGAGATAAATAAAAAACGAAAATTTGAGAGAATGAAATGGAACTTTTGTATTTTGTTATGTCTAGGTTATAAATAGAATTAGAGATAAATTCTCTCCCAATCGACATGATTTACCTCAATTGGACACTTATAAAATCAACAACTTAAAGTTTTTAGTGAATGATTCGAGATTTGCCAATCACACGAATTATAAACAGAAAGAAAACAAGATAAGATTTACCTAGGTTCACCCCACAATAGGGTTATGTCCTGCCAAAAGTTTTCATTATTATCGACCTCACAAATCTCTCGCTTCGATGTGTGCTCAGTACATATAAAGTATTTATAAACAACTTAAGACGCCAAAATTAGAGTTTCCGCCTTGCTGTCAAACCACATTTATTCATAGATCCAAACCCAAACCACCAAGCGAAAACCTAGACCCAACTTATGTACAAGGCCTAAAAGTTTTAGGGGCGCTGCCCCCTAACCCCTACCCAGTCCCCGGGGAGGAAGACCCATGGTCGTCGGGGGTTCTACAGATCTGGACCATTTGAAGTATGCATCAACTCTAACAATTTTAATACTCGTTAGGAATGTCAAATTACCCAAAGAAACCTTATTTAGATGAGAATAAATAATGATCTTCCACTTTATTTTGATAGGAATCGTAACTATAATTGGTTTAGTTGATTATATGTCATAGTTAGCGTTAGCAACAGAAAAGTGATGACACAAGTATATCTCCGTAAAAAAATTACTTTATCAATTGCGCTTACAAAAAAACATCAATTGAACCTATCGCTATTTATTATTATAAGTTGTCTCCACTGGATCCTTACTAGCACCACCTAAGATTGCAGTAGAATCATGGTGATATACAGAAGCACAGGAGGCAATGTTGGATTACTGTGAGTAACCAGTGACTAGCAGGAATACAAATAAATGGTGGATTACTGTGAGTAACTAGTGGCTGAAAAGATTACTTTCTATCACACATTCCCTAACAAAAATCAAGTGATGCTTTCAACTCTGAAATACAGACTGTGGGTTCTCTGGAATATAATAGTTTTAAATCCTTGATTTTTTTTTCTTTTTTTCAATTAATAAATTTATTATTTCAACAGAACTGTTAGAACAGAAAAACCCACTCAAATGAATTTAATACTCTTTGTTTCTGCACTGGTGATTCTTGTTGAAACTTGAAACAACTATCTTTTATTAACCCTTCTAAAAAACAAAAGAATTAAACATACCTAATAATTTGAAATTATCGTGATAAGATGATTCTGACCTGCTTACATGTGTTATTAATGCGTATTATAGTAGTGATTAAGATGTGAGCTACTAGTTATCCATTGAAAGGGGATGCCCATGCTTGACGTTTTTACCTTCTTCTTTTTTAACAAATTAAAGGTAGCGTATCTGATCAGAAGGTGGGTCGTTAGCATTAAGTTCTTAGCTTATGTTTTTGTATCATATCTTCATTTATGTTCTCCTGGTGTCTTGTGGATATTATTTCTACCATTCTTCTCATAATGAAAATAGAATGTTTAAAATACTGATTATTCTAAATTACCAAATCTCAATACTCATTTTATGCGGTTAGAATGAACTTCTGGCATGTGAATAAGTTATATTTCTTTCTTGTTAACAGGATTCGCTACCTTCTTCTTGCAAGAATGTTAAGATTGATAAGGCTTCTTATGCATGTCCGAAATTACCGGGCTTTTATTGCCACATTCCTAACCCTTGTACCAAGTTTAATGCCATATCTTGGAACCATATTTTGCATCCTATGTATCTATTGCTCTCTCGGCGTACAGGTACCTTAGAT
This sequence comes from Bretschneidera sinensis, assembly GCA_023935145.1. NCBI lineage: Eukaryota > Viridiplantae > Streptophyta > Magnoliopsida > Brassicales > Akaniaceae > Bretschneidera > Bretschneidera sinensis. The sequence continues at coordinate 139,432,257 of CM043699.1, forward strand.
ACTCCTTTCATCTCTTTGTCTAATAAAAGGTCACTAAATAGGCATACACAATAGATTCTCCTTTAGAGATTATTGCTTGTCTTCATCAGTTAATGCTTTTCAGTAGCAGGAAACAAAAGCACAAGAAATTTTGTGACATGTCTTCTCCATTATGTTTACTTTCTTTCATTGTGAAAATTTTAAAATGCTCCAAGGTTCTCGTCATTGATTGTACACGATATTAGCCATGTGCAAAATTGATTTAGGGTCAAAGGTTTCATGTTTCTTCAAATTGATGCTTGTTGTGTTATGCAGATCCGTGAAACAGCATATCTTTGAGACACCTCATTATTACTTCTTTAAAGTAAACTGGTTATTTTCTTCAACAATTCTGTTTCAAGGAACTCTTCATTCTTATATATAAAAATTTGTAGATCTTTGGTGGGATTGTCAATGCTGGAAACACTGATTTGGAAGGAACAGATCTTGCTGATAACGAGTATCCTTTTTGGTTGATGGAAATCTTCTTGTAGATCTGAGTTTCTAGTTTAAATCCACAGGTGGTGTTTTGTCTTCTTATGGATCACCAAGGTGTAGTTGTGATATCATGTATTTTCATTGGATATTGATTAGCAGCCAATTATTGTTAAACTTAGCTTTTCTGGTTGAAGGGAGACTGCCTCTTAATTTCATTATTGCTCCTTACAAAGTTTCAATAACTAAAGTAAACATCAGTTCCTGATAGAAATTTTCTTGACAATCAGATATTTTCTATTCAATTTTAATGACTATCCAAATGGAATGGTGACACTTTTTAATTTGTTAGTTATGGGTAATTGGCAAGTCTGGATGCAGGTATCACTTCTGCTCATGATTTTCTTTATAGTATCCATTTTTTCACTTCAGGATTGAAATCCCAATTTATTACCTGATTTTATATATATTTTACTGTGTGATTGGTTGCTTTATTTCTACCTTGATAAAGACAAGATCTCACACATTCTTTGAGCTAAAGCAGGTAACGGGTTAGGTTGGGAACTCTTAGAACCTAACCAGACCACATAAATAGATTTTTTGGGAACCTAAGGGAAGACCATTATATAGGTTGGGAGACTTTTCCAGCTCAGAATATTTTAACTGTACTTTTGTACATTGGTTAGCTCCATGCAGCGTTACGTCGAGCCAGACGTGAGATGTAGATTGAGCGTATGGAGTTATGGACTATGCTGATGGAACCCTTTTCTTGAATAAAATAAATTGAGACACATGTAATGTGATGTAAAACCATATATGGTGCATAAAGCAGATTTCGCATTATATAGCATGTTTTGATGTCATTGACATCTGCTTTTACCTTAATGTTTTTCTCTAACTTTATATTTTTTCATTTATGCTTAAAGGCATTAAGTACTCATTGTTTACCATTTCAGAGCTACAAAGAACTGACAGGAACTTCTTGGACACTTGCATATTTTATCAGCTTCTACCTCATTACTGTTTTATTGCTGTTGAATTTGGTAAGCTCCTCATCTCAAATAGATAAATAAATAAGTTGGTAAGTTCCATTGATTTGTTACAACTTACAACCACAATATCTTCCATGCATGTCCTAATTCTGTCTTTCAGATTGTTCTTTCAAGTGCATGTAGTTTGTGTGTCTGCATGTATGTATGCAGTTCAGACACATATGCATATGTGTGTTTTTACTGGAATTTGCTTGGAATCAAGGTGATAAGAGAAATAAGGAGGAAGAAGATTACTGTAAAACAAAAAAATTTGATCAACCTCTAATATTTAGTCCCAATGTACCAAAATATTTTTCAATAATATTAAATGGACATCTTGCATCACCGTGGAGGTGTAGCATAAATATCATATGACAACTCGACCATCTTTATATGCATACCTTGAAATTGACTCGACCAAGTACCATATAGATTTGCAATTTTTTCCGTAACTTCTGATGTACAGTAACAAATTCTTAAGAATTAACTTCTGATGGAGTGTTCCTTGGCTAGAACTTGTGGGTGATGGCTTACAAGGTTTTGGTGGTTAGTTTATCATTAGTTAACCCAACCTGAGATTACGAAGCATATGAAACTGATGGGTGACTATGCATATGCACCCAACTAAGTGCAAGTAAACTTGAGACCATTTTGCTTTGTATGCAAAAGAGGGAGGGGTTTCAGTCCCAGATCAACATGGAAAGGGAAGCATCTTTATTATGGGCTTGTATGTAGTTGGCTGGTTAGTGTCGGTTTATTTGACCTTATAACTGATATTATTAATAAATTACAACACAATCATCATTTGGCCCAGTTTCCTAATGGGCACTGATGGAGATAAATAGTTTATTAGTTCGAATTAATTGCCTGATATGGTCCTAGGTTGATGCTATGGGAACTAGATTTGGTTGGCTCAGTTCTAGGTTTGTATTTTGCTTATGATCAAACCTGTATTGCACCTGCACCTCTAATGGCAGAAACGTCAAAGTGCTTGCTTCTTCCAGTTTTAATTGTTAAACACGTCTTTGAACTTTTTCAACAAATAGCTGAATGATAAGTAGGTCGATGTAATTTATCATCAGATTACATTACAGTGTATGTGAAAGTTGTTAACATGGTTGATAGCCATCATTGCAATGCTGTGGATAGGTTAGGAATGTAGAGAGAAGGACAAAGCATGATTGTTTTCTTTTTCTCTTCTATTAATTAGAGAACTGCAATAAGGTCTTATGAACTGGTCAAAGACATCGATTTTTTTTTTGTTTGTATATGGATGCTTCCATAGGCTCATAGCCATTGCAAATGAATTTCTCTTGACATTCCAAGGATCTTATAATATTGATGGCTTTTGATGCTGTTGCTGATGCTTGTTACCAGAGCTGTTTCTGAGGCAATTATAAATTCCTCGTTTTTTGTCTCAAATGTAATTTCAGGTTGTGGCTTTTGTCTTGGAGGCATTCTTTGCTGAAAGGGAACTTGAGAACAAGGTTGGTAATAGTGACTTGTTCTTCAGAAATGGAAAATGAAAGTTACAATGTCATGCTTGTTTATGCCTGTAGACTGAGGTTTCAACCCAAGAAGGGGTGAATTGGGTTTTTAAAACTTCGGCTAGTTAATAGCAAGTTTATAGAACAGATAACACCACATGCATATAAACAAGTAATATGTGCTGTAAATAAAGAGTTGGAATAGATGATGCAAACTCAGTTTATAGTGGTTCAGCAATATCGGATTCGTTCCGACCCTACGTCCACTCTCTTCAAGGAACCTCCTTGAAGTAATCGACTAAAAAAGTTAGTCGTGTAACTTCACGGGTGTTGCACAAACCTTACAATCAATCCCTTCCTCTCGGAAGCAAAGTACCTTTCTTTCGGAAGCTAATCTCTTCTTTTCAGAAGCTAATCCCTTCCTTTCGGAAGCTAATCCCTTTACAATAAATGTTGTAAAGTAAATGATAAAGAGACAACAATGAAAGCTTATACAATTGAATAATATTTCTCTTTCAAGGCAAAGCTTGAAGAATGGCTCAACAATAAATATTTCATAGCTTTTGTGTATCAATAAGGAAAAACTTGATTGAATGCGTGATATTCTTCTTTGAAATGCTTAATAGAGTGGGTTTATATAGCCTTGATATAATATGGCCGCGTTGTACTGTTTTGGTACGATTTGGTGCAATTTGTGCTGAAATCTCGCGTCTCAACGGTTATATTTTTTGAACTACCAGTTGACTGGTCTTAGTACCAGTCGATTGGGTCAAAGTTAAAAATCTCATTTTTAAGACTATTGAAGGTACCAGTAGACTGGTATGACTTACCAGTCGATTGAGGATCTTCTGCCCAAAGTATCAGTCGACTGGGGGCATACTGTCCCATGTACCGGTCTTCTGGTATAAGTACCCAGCCGACTGGGTTGCTTAACAACCCAGTTTTTCATGTTTTTCATGTTTTGAACTTAAAACGTTCGATTGAAAAGTTATGTAAAAATACTTTTTCAAAATGAGCCATAAAACAAGCTTTTTACCTGAACAAGTGAGATTTACAACTTGTTTAAATACCATGTCCCTATACTAGTTTTTTTTATCTTGACTTGGTGTTTGATTTGGGTTGAGTTCTTGCACCTTGATCCCTGGTTGAATGCTTTTATTGCTTAATACACTTAGATAGTAATGTTAGTATAATAAGAGTTGTGTTTTGTCATCATTAAAATATAGGTGAGGGTCAACAATGCCGTTTGATGTGTTCTTTAAAAATTTGATCTCTAGGAGTCATGCCATGTTCTGAAGTTTTCTTAGTGAATGTGTAAAAATCTAATCCAACAAGAGAAAACCAGTTATCCTTGTAAATAAGCAAATCTGTCAGTTTTACTTTCTTAAATTGATAATTCTCAAAATCTATTGCGAAGTTTGAACTTATTATTTATGGGGTTATAGTTAAGAAATCTTGTATTTTAATCCTCTAACTGAAATCTGTTATTGTTACCTCACAACTTCAAGCCTCCATTGCCTAATTGAAATCTGAAGAACAGTTGCAACAAAATCCTAGTGTTCTTTATTATCAGAATAGTCTTTCCGAGAATTATAAAAATTTAGCTCGTGTGAACTGAAGGTTAATGGGGGCTGGAATTTAATGATATATTCTTAGCAGTTGATCTAGCTTCTGACATGGCTAATTTGCTCATTGTACATTATGGTGGTGTTGTCATATACTTTAGATATTTCACTAATTAATATTTACAGCTCCACTAAATCATTTATCTTATCTGAATGTTTTATTTTACATTTTTCAATCTAGGATGCTGGAGCAGGGAGGAAACGACGCCTGTATTCTGGGTATGTATTTGTAGCTAGATATCTTTTATAGAAGTTATCGTTTACATATATTCCTGATTACAGTGTTAACTGTACTTTGAACATGTTTTCCTGGTCTGGTGCAGCACAAAAACCCAGAGTCAAAGAGTTGATGCTCTTCTACATCACATGTTGAGTGCAGAACTAGATCAAACATAATGATCCAACTCATAGCTTCACTTCATTTCTTTGATATGGTAAAGTAAAATATTTCTCAAAATTACTTTTTGAACCTAAAATTTTTGTTGCTTGAAGTCTTGATTTCTTTAGAACCTTTCCATATTTCTCATATAATGAATTGTCAGATGCTCACCCATTTCTCATAATAGCTTTTGGCAATTTAGAAACTAGATTCTCCCATCAAATAAAAAAAAGAAACTAGATTCTAATTTCCTTCTGTAGGAGCACCATCTGCAAGATGATTCTCTGCGAATATTTTTCCTGCTCAGGTTCAAACTGCAGTCACTAATTTGTCCCAGTCCAAGCACATGTTAAGGGTAGTTGCTTTCTTCTCACTTGAAAAGTATGTTTTGAGTTACTAAGATGCACTCTGCTTTTCAGTGGAATAAGAGCACTATCTACTATAATTAGATCATGGATGTCCTGGTTGGGCTTTGCAACAGTTGTTAGGCAGACGTAAAATAAAGATGGCCACTCCCTTAATTTAGATAACAGTGTGTTACTGATATATTCTTTCTCTTGCTTTGGACAGAGTACCTTGTATGATACCATGTGATAATGGCTTTTTTGGTTTTGCAAATTCACAATAGAAGATGATGATTATGCAAGTGTTTGGCAGGATAACCACTCAGTCCAATTGGATCCTTAAATCTCTTATTACATTCTTATTTTTTTTGCTCCCGTGACAGGGTGTCTGCAAACCACAGAAAGAATGAAAAAGAAAATTGATAACTATATTTCCCTTGGGATGTGGAGCTAGTTTGCAAATCAAAAATTGTTTGAGATGACTTCCCAGGAAGGAGCTCGAGCACTGCTTCAGTCAGCGCTTGGCGCGTGGACTGATATGTTGACTTCTTTATGTGTAGGTATGATGACAATCTTTGTGTTGATCCTATTTTTTGGTTGGCAGTGTAGAATCTATTACCACATCCTCAGAAAGTTTCTTCTCAATTTTTACCCTCCTTCCATCATGAACAGCCAACAATCACAAGAAGTCATGTATTTTTTTTTTTGTACGGCTTATTATTGTTTCTGCTGTGTTGTTTAAATCTATTTGGTCTCACAAGGCAAAAGAAGACTGATTAAACTAAAGCCTGACCTTATGTTTGGGTTCATGTTGTTTGTAGTAGTGTTTGTCTAAGCATGTTTGGGAATGGTCCTTATTGTTTCCTCTCTATGTGTATTTTTTTTTATAATCAATAAATTTCTCTTTAGGTTTTTCAAAAAGAAAAGAAGAAAGAAACAGTGACTTAGCAGTGATACTACGTAATTCTCATTGGGAGATTTTGTATTTTCAATAGACATTGATACTCGCACTTTATTAGTCTCATTTTACTTCTCCAACCCCAACAATTGACATATATCAAAGAAATGGTTAAATGACTTTTTTGCCACTATAGATTTATTAGTTAATTTTTCTGAAATTATGACTAGACTTTCGGAAGAAAAATTAGGATACTAGGAGGTATCAGGGTAGGGTATGGCTACGGCTACTCTTAATACTTTTCATCAGGATTTTCTCGGAGGCCTTATGGCGTATAAAATATTTCACAAGATTGCAACATTTGCTTATAGTTGTATTCTTACATCTGCAACGAATTTAATTTAAAATTGAGAAATTAATGATCAGGGTATGCTTACATTTTTTTGGAGAAAAAAAAAGAAAACAATTAGCCTAAGCTTCAGAGATAAGTAATAGTCAGAACCAGTTCGGTTGATTTTGGATATTATGATGTCTTATGTTCTTAAGTGAGAATGAGGAGCACTTTTTATGCTAATACTTTATTAATCACATCTCGTGTCCCAAGGGAGACCAAATTAAAATCCTCAAAAATTTTGGGGCCTTTTTTAAAGCGTGGAACCAACTATTCTTTAGTGGGAGAACATTTCTAAGATCATGATCACCTTGCATAAAGCCTGCATGGTTTGTTTTTATAAATTATTTTATGTGGCAAAATATTAAAGGTTTGTTTAATTATGAAAAATATTTTACATTTTTATTTTTATGTTTTAATGTTTTTTCAACAATTTGCATGTTCATGATTTAATTTGAAAAACAATATAAATTATTTTATGTGGCAAAACATTAAAGGTTTGTTTAATTATGAAAAATATTTTATATTTTTATTTTTATGTTTTAATGTTTTTTCAACAATTTGCATGTTCATGATTTAATTTGAAAAACAAAATTTGTTTTTCAAATTATGTTAAAACATATTGGAGATTGGAGGTAAAAAAATTTGGGTAAATATCTATTTTAGTTTCAAAGGTTTGGATCTAATCGTAATTTAGTTTTTTATGGTGTCAATTTAAATAATCAAGTTCTTAACTTATCAAATGCAGAACAATTGAGTTTTGATAATAACACATGAAAAAAACTAATAGAATACACGTGAAATACCAAAAATACCATTAACACATGTAAAATGCCAAAACACTAAGGGCATGTTTAGGTGCCAGTTTTCAGTGTTCGAAAACCGTTTTCGAAAATAAAAACTGAAAACAGTTTTCTGATGTTTTCTAAAGAAAACATGTTTGGATAACAGCAACTCGAAAACTGTTTCCAAATCAGAAAACAGTGAAATATTGTTTGGATAATCTTATTTTGAAAACAGTTTTGAAAATAAAAAACTGTTTGGATTACACCTTCTTGTAATTGTTTTCAGTTTTCAGTTTTCACTTTAAATTTTAAATTAATTTTATTTCTCTTATTTACTAAATACATTTTTTTAGCACATACCAAATACTTGGAAATAATTAATATTATTTTATTTTTAAAATGTTAGTATTTTTTATATATCTTGATCAAACATAACAACACTCTTCTCCCTTGGTCATATCATGTTTGTTTGTTAAATAAATTCTAAAAAATAAAAATACTAATTACTATTCCATTTGATGATCCCGAACACCAATTCTATTAAATAAGTTAGGATTGATGCGCTAATGTGTAAATAGCATCGTCATTAAAGTCTAAAGAGTAGAGAATAAGACAAACCGTTTAGAATTTAAAATAATTAGAGATGAAAACGATAGTAACATTACCACAAATGTTAAACTAATCAACAGATAATATTCCTGCTTAAGAAAGATACCAATTCAAAGAGAAGCACAGAAGTTAAACTATATACATCAACCCATATGGTCTTAAACAAACATAATACTAATGGAAGTCTACATAAAACAAGGAAAAGCAGTCTCACAGTAAACATAAATATCATCAGTTAAGAACCACTTGAAATTAGACATAAAACAACTCAATCTTTGGTGGTTTTGTTCATAAGGGACTTGTGAATGTTCGGAATCACACCACCTCCAGCAATAGTACCTGATACTACCAAAATACGACTCTCCCATAGGATGACGACACGTGGATCATCGTGATCCCAGAGTTCAAAGAGACACGCGGACAATCCAGGCCCAGACAGTTGGATCTCCAGGTCATGACCGCCCTTCAGGGCATCATTGCCTCCAGCTGGGCCTCTACGTCACCACCGCCCTCCAGGGTATCTTGGCCCCCAGCTGGGCCTCCACGTCACCACTGCCCTCCGGACCATCATTACCCAACCAAGTTGGGACGTCAGGTCTAAACACCGTCTTAACGCATAGACGGCTCTAGAGTAAGCCAGCAAGGCAAAAGCCCTACTGAACGGTTCCCAGCTTCCTAGCTGGGCCTCATAGGCATCATTACCCAACCCAGTTGGGGTATCCTGTCACAGCCGCCTTGGCCCACTACCGCCTCCGAAACTCTATAAAAAGGACTTGGTAAGCAGTCCAAGGAAGAGACTTAGTTTTTCAGTTTTAAACATACACTTTGAGCTTTCTCTAACTTAAGCGTCGGAGCATCCTCGGAGGCATCCCCTCCGTCGACCCCAATAGCTACTCTCCCTTTCCCTGTGCAGGTACTTCTACAGTCTAACCTCCAGCTCAGCAACGCACATATTTGGCATCAACAGATTGGCGCCGTCCGTGGGAAACCACATCTCTCGCTGACAGTAACAGCGAAGAAGTCTAAAGAACTCATCTGTTAGCATGCCCCCAAAAACACCAGCCAGGGATCTAGGCGCTCGCGTGCTACGGTTGGGACAACAGTCGGGAGCCAGTTCCTCAGCCGAACCCGAGGTCCACCCAAATGAAGGCACGCTCCAGGCGCAATTTGCAGAGCTCGCACATCTAGTGGCCGATCTGGCGGCCGAAGTTCGCAGGAGACCTCAGTAGACTCTGCCACTCCCATCGCAGGAACCATGTCACAATGGTTCCACTGACCGCCGCCCACCAGCGGATGTCTGCTCGGTGACCCACTCACCTCCCCCAGCCAAGTTCAGAGAGAGTCCCGTACCCAAGAACAGCGAAGGGTTTGGCAAACGGATCGCGGACATAGAGGGACGAATCAATTAGGCGTTTAAAGAATGCGGCCACAGTATTAGCTCTAATCTCGATGTACAGGACCCACCTTTCATACAAGAAGTCCTTGACGCCCCCCTCCCACTCAATTTTCGGATGCCACAAATCATACTTTACGATGGATCCACCGATCCCCTGAACCATCTCCAGCACTACCGAACCACAATGACCCTCCATAGACATTCAGACCCTGTGATGTGAAGGGCATTCCCATTAACCCTCGAGAAAGCGGCTGGGACGTGGTATTCCCGCTTGAAACCAGGAGATATTCGCACCTTCAAAGACCTAAGCTATGCCTTCGCCTCACATTTCATCAGCAGCAAAGGACCCAAGAAAACGTCGGAGTCTCTGTTTAATATTGTCCAGTCAAAAGGAGAGAAGCTTCGCGCCTATATTTCCAGATTCAACACTGCAGCTTGGGAGATCCCAGAACTTGATCCCAATGTTTAGTTCTTGGCATTCAAAAATGGATTAAGATCTGGATTCTTCAGTTCAAAACTCATCAGATGTCCGCCTATGGATATGAATGAAGTCTTGGCGCGTGCCGAAAAATACATGCTGGCAGAAGATGATCAGGCATTCCGAAGAGAACGCGAAGGAGACATGGAAAGGAGGAATAGAGGCCCCACTAGTCCCGGCCGCGAACCCACTAAGCGGCCGTTTCGCGAGGAGAAACCCAGAACCCTCAGGCCTTTTGAGGATAGATCCCGGACTCTTGCAGCCTTCGGAACCAGAGCCAAAACTCCAGGGCAAATCCACAGCTATTCACCATTGAATGCCTCCAGGACTAATATTCTGATGCAGATTCATGATAGGGACCTCCTGCAATGGCCCCCAAGGCCGCCGAACCTCAACCCAGATCGAAATACTTGGTGTAGATTTCACAGAAACTTCAGCCATGACACGGAAGAATGTAAGGCCTTAAAAAATCAGATCGAGGCCCTTATCAATCGGGGGCATCTAAAAGAATACGTCGGGTCACGACAGGAGAAATGTGATGAACGATCACGTAGAAGCCCCGAACGTCCTTTTGAGCGAAACAGACCTACAAGGGCAGCACGGAAGAGCCCCGAACGTCCCACACGACGACGCTGTTGTAATTTCACTCCTTGTGGCTAATCATGAGATAAGACGAGTCCTAGTCGATAACGGGAGCTCAGCCGACATCCTCTTTTATGATGCCTTTCAACAAATGCAACTGGGCGATGCACATTTAGAGCTGGTCTGCACCCCACTCTATGGCTTCTCAGGGGGACCGGTCTTTACAGAAGGCAGCATAACTCTCCCAGTAACTGCGGGGACGGCACCTCAAACAACGACCGTACACTCCACTTTGTTAATTGTTCGACAACCATCCTCCTACAATATGATACTCGGACGACCCACGCTGAATAAACTCCGAGCGGTTGTCTCTACTCATCATCTCAAAATCAAATTCCCCACGGCAGACGGAGTAGGCGAGATCAAAGGAGATCAACGAATCGTCAGATCATGTTATCTCAGTGCAATAAAGGGTAAAAAGACGGAAGCCCTACCACTCGAACTGGATGACCTTCGGGATGAAGCAAGCAACCTACGAGGTAGGCCCGAAGAAGATGTACTCACGATCCCCCTCGGTGAAGATAGCACCAGAACTGTTCAAATTGGTTCCAACCTGTCTAGCACTTTTTAGGACTCTCTACTAGCCCTTCTACGGGCAAACCAAGATCTATTCGCCTGAACTGCTGCAGACATGCCAGGAATCAGCCCGGATGTCATCGTACATCGCTTGAGTGTGGATCCGACCCACAAACCGGTCATCCAGAAGAAAAGGTCGTTTGCTCCTGAGCGACAGGCAGTTGTTCGTGCAGAAGTTGACAAATTACGTTCGGCTAACTTCATCCGAGAGGTGAGCTATCTAGACTGGGTATCTAATGTTGTAATGGTAAAAAAGGTAAACGGCAAGTGGCGAATCTGTATAGACTTTTCTGATCTCAATAAAGCCTGTCCTAAAGACAGTTTTCCTTTGCCCCGGATTGATCAACTCGTTGACGCAACATCCGGCCATGAGCTGTTAACATTCATGGATGCTTACTCCGGGTATAACCAAATCCTTATGCACCCGCCTGACCAAGAGAAAACGGTATTTATCACAGAGCAAGGCCTCTATTGTTATAGGGTCATGCCATTCGGTTTGAAAAATGCTGGGGCCACTTACCAGAGGTTAGTAAACAAGATATTCAAAGAGCATATGGGTCGGAATATGGAAGTATATGTGGACGACATGCTGGTCAAAAGCGTCAAAACACAAGACCACGTGGCCGGTCTCCAAGAAGCTTTTGACATCCTCCGCCATCATCACATGAAGTTGAACCCTACAAAGTGTGCCTTTGGAGTCACTGGGGGGAAATTCCTCGGCTTCCTGGTCACCCACAGAGGTATAGAAGCCAATCCAGAAAAGATCGATGCTATTCTTAACATGAGTCCACCTCGGACCGTGAGGGAAGTCCAGCGCCTTACTGGAAGAATAGCGGCCCTCAGCCGATTCATGTCGAAATCTGTCGAGAAGTGCCTTCTCTTTTTTAAAGCCATCCGTCGGACCCAGAACTTCGTGTGGAACGAAGCTTGTCAAGAAGCCTTCAGGGCGCTGAAAATATATTTGGGGACACCTCCCGTGCTTACCAAACCAGTAGTCGGCGAAAACCTTTTCTTGTATCTTTTTGCTGGGCCAGAAGTAGTGGCCTCCGTCTTAATACGAGAAGAAGAAGGCACACAGAAGCCAGTGTATTATGTCAGCAAGGTACTTCATGATGCCGAAACAAGATATCTTCCAATGAAAAAGATGGCGTATGCTCTGTTGATTTCGGCCCGGAAGCTTCGACCTTATTTTCAAGCCCATACCATCACAGTCCTCACCAACCAGCCTCTTCGACAAATACTCCACAAGCCAGATGTTGCCGGTAGAATGATCAAATGGTCAATAGAGTTGGGAGAGTTCGACATCCGTTATCGGCCTCGGACAGCTATCAAAGCACAAGCCCTAGCTAATTTTGTCATGGAAACTACTTTTCCATTAACGGAAGAAGAATCTCCACAGGATGTTAGTCAATCGAGCCCGTCTTTACGTTGGACCCTTCATGTGGACGGATCATCCACTGACTCTGGAAGCGGAGCCGGGCTCATTCTGAGCGGTCTCGATAACTTCGCCATTGAGTACGCCCTGAGGTTCAGGTTTCCAGCGTCGAACAATGAAGCCGAGTATGAAGCTCTACTCGCAGGCATGAAATTAGCCAAGGTAATATCTGTACAAAATTTACATGTATATAGCGATTCCCAACTAGTGGTGAACCAGGTGAACGGCGAATTCGAGGCCCGAGGAGAAAAAATCGCTCGCTACCTAGCAGCAGCAAAGATATTAGCTGGGTAGTTTGAAGTATTTTCTCTAAACCAGATTCCGCGGGCAGAAAATACGAAGGCCGACTCATTGGCCCGGCTTGCTTCATCTTGCCAGCTCGAGTCCAGGCGAGCAGTCTACCTCGAAACCCTAGCCGTGCCTAGTATCGACGAAATAATGGTCTTACCCGCGGTTGGTGAAAGAACATGGATGAGTCCTATCCTGGAATATCTACGGGACGGTATTCTTCCCGATAACAAAGGCGAAGCCCGAAAGATTGTCTCTCGAGCCGCCCGATACGCAATTCTGGATGATCGCCTGTATAAGCGGGGGTTGAAAACGCCCTTCTTGAAGTGTCTTGACCCGACCGAAGCTAATTACGCCCTCCGAGAAGTCCACGAAGGTATATGTGGAAATCACCTCGGGGGACGTGCCTTGACGTTCAAAATCCTTCGTCAAGGATACTATTGGCCGAAGATGAGGGAAGCAGCCATGGAGTTGGTGACCAAATGTCAAAGCTGTCAACGGTATGCCACTGTGCCACGTCAACCAACGAACCTTTTGACACCAATAGTCAGTCCACTTCCTTTCGCTATGTGGGGAATGGACCTTCTCGGACCCTTTCCCGGAGCAACCGGCCAAAGAAAGTCCCTCATAGTTGCAATAGATTATTTTACAAAATGGGTAGAAGCTGAACCCTTGGCCAGCATCACGGACTTTCAAGCCCGAGCCTTCGTGTGGAAATCAATCGTATGTCGGTTTGGAGTACCACAAGTGTTAGTGACAGACAACGGCAAACAGTTTGACAGTGTTCGGTTCAAAACATTTTGCGATGAATTACACATTGACCATCGTTTCTCTTTGGTTGGATACCCGCAAGCAAATGGACAAGCCGAAGTTACCAACCGAACGATCTTGCAAGGCATTAAAAGGCGAATAGACGAAGCAGAGAAGCAGTGGACAGACCATTTACCCAACATACTTTGGGCATATCGAACCACGACTCGATCACCCACCGGGGAAACCCCCTTCTTCATGACTTATGGGTCCGAGGCAGTCATCCCCTTGGAGATAGGAGTACCTTCCTTGCGAGTTCAGAATTTCGAGGAACGAAGCAATGAGGAAGCCCTTCGCACGAACGTCGATCTTTTCGATGAAGCCCGAGACAAAGCCCAAATCTGACTTGCCGTTTATCAGCAGCGAGCCGCCAGGTACTTCAACTCAAGAGTAAAAGTAAGACGTTTCTGTCTTCATGACCTCGTTTTGCGAAAGAACGAAGTATCTAGGCCTCGAGAATCAGGCAAACTAGTCCCTAATTGGGAAGGGCCATATCGCATCAAAAAAGTATGCCGTCCTGGCACTTTTGAACTCGAAGAATTGAACGGAAAAGCCATTCCTCGTACTTGGAATGCGGAACATCTTCGACGTTTTTATCAATAAATAGTGTTGCGCATATGTAAACAATCTTGTTTTATATATTAAAGACTTTACTTACATCTTTCTGCCGACTAAAACAAAAAACCTAAACCAAGGCAAAGTAGGGCACCAGCAGCCTCAAAAGACAACACAAAAACTTTCTGGGCCAAAACAACAAAAAAGTGGGCTACGACAGAGTGCCCTCAACCTAAGCCCTACTGATCTCCAAGGGCAGGAGACCCCGTGCCTGATCGCCCGTCACGGTCCTGTCCGTCAGCAGGCTCATCGTCTGAAGCCAGCAGCTCCTCATCCTCGGGCCCCAGCAGGTCCAACGCGGAGAAATCGAGCTCCAGGTACATGGCCTCAGCCATCCCCTTGGCCTCCATGAACCCCGTAAGGTACTGCTGGCCACCCTCGAAAACGACGGCCTGGCAATAGGCCTCCGAACTCTGAAAGGACGCCAAGGCTTCCTCCACGGCCACTCTAGTACATGCCTCAGCCTCCTCTGTAGCGGCGCGAAGACGAGCCTCGGCCTCCTCCGCTGCGGCTCTAAGGCGGGCCTCGACCTCCTCGACAACTGCCAGAGCAGTGGCTTCAGCTTCGGCTTTAGCCAGGACAGAAGACTCTAAGGAAGCCTGCAGCCGACAAACAGCCTCTGTCCTCTCCTCCAGCTGGCGCTGGGTACGGCCAAGAAGCTTCGCTGTCTCCATGCATCGACGTGTGGTCGCGCCCACCAGAACACCCATCTGATACCAGAAGCCATGTGTGAAACAAAATTCGGTGAAAACAATGTAAAGCAAAGCGAAAACGGAATCTAACCTGAGAAGCCAAGGCCTCGGTCGCCGCGCAGAGAGAGTCCATGGTCTTTCGACCCAACTCAGCAATGTCATGAGGGGGGGTGCCCTTAAACAGATGCTCCCTCGCCACCCGAGGATGTGCGAAGACAGAGTCATCTGTCCGGATGGCCAAGTTGGGCATGAAGATCGAGGCCTCCGAAGCCGCCCCTTGGCTAGGGCCCGGGATAGTGGAAGTCCCCGTAGTCACGGGGATCGGCGTCGAGGCACTGCTCACCGGAGGTGACTCTGACTGGGTCGGTGGCCTTGGAGGAGTCCCCAAGTCGATCGGAGCCAGAGATGGGGCTCGGGGCCTCTTCTTAGGCCACGAAGTCGAGGTTGTTTGCTTCTCGAACCGAGCCGACCTCTTTTGCTCCGACGCCAACTTCTTGGCATGCTCTCGGGCATGGGCAGCCACCTCCATCTCTGATCAAAACACACAAACAAACAAAGGAAGAAAATAGCGTAAGTGCAAATCGCAGGATAACGATGCAAAATAAGAATAGAGAAAGTAGAGGGTAAACCAAAGCCTTTACCGCTCTCAAGCGAAGGCTCGGGGCACGAAGAACAAAGACCTCGCCGGGCCAGTTCTTCATTGTCATATAGGACCCCGACGTCCAAAGGTGAGGCCACCATGGCGTTCACCGTCTCTTGCTCATACGGAAGAAAGCCCGCCTTTTTGCATTTCCCGGTGCGGTCCATACTCCACCCACGAGGTAAGCCGAAGTCCTCAGCAGATCGGACGAAAAAGAAATTCTTCTTCCACCTTTTGATAGATGAAGGGGTCTTCTTCAGCAACCTCCTCTTCGGCCGAGTACTGAAGACCACCCACCCTGTCTGACCATGCCGGCTAATCAAGAAGTGGGCCTTGAAAATATCCGTCGTCATTGGTCGGCCCACTTCTAAGCAAACGCAGATAAAGACCATGATCAGCCGTACCGAATTGGGCACCAGCTGACACTGTGCTATATGAAAGTACTTAAGAATCGTATAAAAGTAAGGGTGAAGGGGAAACCGGAGCCCGGCCTGCATGTGATGCTCGTACACACAGAGCTCGAACGGGGCTCGGTCAGGGAGGACATCACAGGCCCTCTCCCCCACCCTGGCCAGCCGAAGATCGTACTCGCCCGGGATGCAGTACGTCTTCCTGATCACTTCCAAATCCTCCTCCCTCAGTTGGCTAGGGATCTCGTTGGCTGTATAGTTCCATTCCTCTCTCTCCTCTCCAGCCGACGTCTCCCTAATGTCGGTCAACGCTCTAAGAGTGTCCTCACCAGACGATGACTCTTCCTGATATTCTCTCCCCACCTCCAAAGGAACGTAGGGCACTAGTGCCATGGGGTCTGCCTTTGGCGTACCCGTTACGGGGGCATTCCCCCTAGAAGAAGACGAGGATGTCTCTACTTCTTTGGAGCTGCTACCACTCGTATCATCTACACTACTCCTACCATTACTACTACTAGGCCTATCGCGGTATGTATCAAACGAAGAAGACATGATGTAAAAATTAAAGAAAACACGAACTCACCAAAGTCCGAAGGATTCGGACTTGAATTCCTCCTAAACGTTCGGTGTTTGTCCAAGAACGTTCCTCCCAAGATCTCGCGAACGCTACGATCACACCAAACTTCTCTCCGAAGAGACGAGGACGAGGACTCACAAACACAATTGGGACGAGGCCGAGGGCTCTCAGAAAAGCTACTCTCTCAAAACAAAAGGAGATTATGGAATGAGTGTGGAAGAAGGGGAAACCAAAGCCCCTTATATAGGGGAAGGGTCACGGCCAACGAAAAACATTTGATGCAGTTGCAGGAATCAATGGGACTCTTTAGAATTCCCAAGCGACCAACACACATTCCCAGGGGGCGTTACGTCCCTCGAGGTGGCCGCCACTTTCCCTAAAACATCTGTTTAAAATTCCAAGGTAACATGACGTGGCATCTACCCAGGTAAGGCCACGTGTTACCTCAGCCGCCGTCTTGGACAAGAAACACTTTCCCGTAGCTCCACGTGTCCTCGGACCATGGTATTCTTGGCCGAGGAGATGGATTGCTCCACTGGTCCTCGACCCACTCTCTTCAAGGTCCGAGGAGATGGATTGCTCCACTAGTCCTCGGACCCATGGTATTCTTGGCCAAGGAGATGGATTGCTCCACTGGTCCTCGACCCACTCTCTTCAAGGTCAGAGGAGATGGATTGCTCCACTAGTCCTCGGACCCATGGTATTCTTGGCCGAGGAGATGGATTGCTCCGCTGGTCCTCGGCCTACTCTCTTCAAGGTCCGAGGAGATGGATTGCTCCACGTGTCCTCGGACCGATGGTATTCTTGGCCGAAGAGATGGATTGCTCCATTGGTCCTCGGCCCACTCTCTTCAAGGTCCGAGGAGATGGATTGCTCCACGTGTCCTCGGACCGATGGTATTCTTGGCCGAGGAGATGAATTGCTCCACTGGTCCTCGGCCCACTCTCTTCAAGGTCCGAGGAGATGGATTACTCCACGTGTCCTCGGACCCATGGCATTCTTGGCCGAGGAGATGGATTGCTCCACTGGTCCTCGGCCCACTCTCTTCAAGGTTCGAGGAGATAGATTGTTCCACTAGTCCTCGGACCCATAGTATTCTTGGCCGAGGAGATGGATTGCTCCACTGGTCCTCGGCCCACTCTCTTCAAGGTCCGAGGAGATGAATTGCTCCACGTGTCCTCGGACCCATGGCATTCTTGGCCGAGGAGATGGATTGCTCCACTGGTCCTCGGCCCACTCTCTTCAAGGTCTGAGGAGATGGATTGCTCCACGTGTCCTTGGACCCATGGTCTTCTTGGCCGAGGAGATGGATTGCTCCACTGGTCCTCGGCCCACTCTCTTCAAGGTCCGAGGAGATGGATTGCTCCACATGTCCTCGGACCCATGGTCTTCTTGGCCGAGGAGATGGATTGCTCCACTGGTCCTCGGCCCACTCTCTTCATGGTCCGAGGAGATGGATTGCTCCACGTGTCCTCGGACCCATGGTCTCCTTGGCCGAGGAGATGGATTGCTCCACTGGTCCTCGGCCCACTCTCTTCAAGGTCCGAGAAGATGGATTGCTCCACATGTCCTCGGACCCATGGTCTTCTTGGCCGAGGAGATGGATTGCTCCACTGGTCCTCGGCCCACTCTCTTCAAGGTCCGAGGAGATGGATTGCTCCACATGTCCTCGGACCCATGGTCTTCTTGGCCGAGGAGATGGATTGCTCCACTGGTCCTCGGCCCACTCTCTTCAAGTTCCGAGGAGATGGATTGCTCCACGTGTCCTCGGACCCATGATCTTCTTGGCCGAGGAGATGAATTGTTCTACTGGTCCTCGGCCCGCTCTCTTCAAGGTCCGAGGAGATAGATTGCCCCACGTGTCCTCGGACCCCTGGTGTTCTTGGCCGAAGAGAGGAGTCATTCCACAAGCCCTCGGTCCATTCTCTTTTGCCTTAGAGCAAATTTTGACCAGACTTCACGTCTCCGTAGAGGATCTAACGCCAAACTAGTTCTGCTACTTCCTTAACCACAGTGCCGCACTTAAGGAAGTGGGGGCCTCTGATACTACCAAAATACGACTCTCCCATAGGATGACGACACGTGGATCATCGTGATCCCAGAGTTCAAAGAGACACGCGGACAATCCAGGCCCAGACAGTTGGATCTCCAGGTCATGACCGCCCTTCAGGGCATCATTGCCTCCAACTGGGCCTCCAGGTCATGACCGCCCTCCAGGGCATCATTGCCTCCAGCTGGGCCTCTACGTCACCACCGCCCTCCAGGGTATCTTGGCCCCCAGCTGGGCCTCCACGTTACCACCGCCCTCCGGACCATCATTACCCAACCAAGTTGGGACGTCAGGTCTAAACACCGTCTTAACGCATAAACGGCTCTAGAGTAAGCCAGCAAGGCAAAAGCCCTACTGAACGGTTCCCAGCTTCCTAGCTGGGCCTCATAGGCATCATTACCCAACCCAGTTGGGGTATCCTGTCACAGCCGCCTTGGCCCACTACCGCCTCCGAAACTCTATAAAAAGGACTTGGTAAGCAGTCCAAGGAAGAGACTTAGTTTTTCAGTTTTAAACATACACTTTGAGCTTTCTCTAACTTAAGCGTCGGAGCATCCTCGGAGGCATCCCCTCCGTCGACCCAAATAGCTACTCTCCCTTTCCCTGTGCAGGTACTTCTACATTCTAACCTCCAGCTCAGCAATGCACATATTTGGCATCAACAGTACCCTTGATAAGTGTGTCAAGCTCCTCATCCCCTTCTAATAGCCAACTGTAAATGCCTTGGAGTGATTCTCTTCACTTTTTCAGATCTTTGCTTGCATTTCCAGCCAGTTCAAGAATCTCTGCATTCAGATACTCAGGGATTGAAGCTAAGTAAACAGCAGCAATGGCCCATGTTTATGAAAGGTAATCTGAAAGGTACCATCCTGTGCTCCTTTCAGATTACCTTCCAAATCTTTGAAACTTCCTCTGGTTACTTTCAGAGATTCCTGATGTGATTCTAAGCCAGAAAAACTATCTATTGCATTCATGCAAACTGCCTTTCTGTGCCTCTCAATTACCACAGTTGTTTCCATCTGATTCAGTTATGATAACTCAATTGGATTCGCACAGTTCAAAGAAACATCACCATCAGGCAAGAGGAATATTCTGACCTCTACATTCTGCTTCAGTACAATTTCAATCGAGTTTGTGATACTGCTCAAAAACCTTTCAGCTCTAGATTTAATATCATTGTCCCCAAATGCAACATAAGCAACCAGATTACCTGCAAGTAGAACCATATTAGATTTAAGAAATAAAATATTCAAGAAGAGAAAGAGATAGAATAAATATTAGATAATCTCTTTGCTAAAATGAAAAAAAACAAAAACAAAAAGGTGTCCAGAATGTGAAGCAAAGAGATAGTCAAGAAACTATCAAGGACGGAGCATGAGAAATCAAGATGCATGTACACAAGGCACGCTCAAAACCTGCAGGACTCGGGCTTGTAGTCCTCTCAGTTAATGGAGCCAGGGGACAGATAAATTAATTTGCATCATATATTCACTAATATTTTCCTCACAATATTTGTGACTGCAGCTTTACAGTCTCATACCATGTAATGTGTTAATTGGCAGTAAAAAGTTTGTTTCCTTCTTCCCCAAAAAAGAATAAGAAAAGAATGATTAAACACTATCGTTAAAGCACAACATAAGACTTAGATCATGCCAAAATCCACATTGCTTTGCATTTTACACTCAACGCAACAAGATTTGATCATAGCAAACTTCAAAAAACAAAACATATGGTGACTAATATTTGGATAAAAGGAAAAAAATGGGTATCACCAGACAAATAGCTAAGTGACATTTTCCTCTAGCAAGCAAGACAACATTAGCATACAACAAGACAGGAAATAGTTTACCAACTACCCATCACTATATCAGTTATTTGCATGCAGAAAAAAAATGTTCCTGGACAACAGCATCCATATATAGATACTGCAGAGAAACTTTTACTGTCTCAATTTATCCCACAACTCTAACTCTCCCCTATACAGATGGAAAGCACAATCTGTATAGTAAAAGATTGATAACATATTGATGCAGAACAGGTAGACAAAGCAGAACAGATGGCTCTAGACTACTTAAAACGGTTGGATCGCTCCAAATCTAAGGGTACGGTTTACATCGTTTTACGTGTCAGCCCGGATCGGGCCAGATCGGGCCCCGGAGACCCTAGTCTGATTGGAAACGGGCCACTGAGTAAAACCTGATTCCTTTGCAATTAGTGTGGTAGGATTTTAACCAAAAAATGACGTTTAGGCCAAAAACACAAAATAATAATATATTACGAGAATAGTATCAGTCTGACAAACTGCCAAAAACTGCATTTATCAAAAGCATTTCAAAATATAACCTGCTTGTCTACCCTAATAATGGCTTAGCCATCACGGTCTTAATTCCCCAAAAAGAAACAGTAACCAGTGGTTGAACGTCTGTCGGTGGGGTCTTCGGCCCAATCGGCATCAGAATAGGCTTGTAAATCGGGGGCAGACTGTGCTGAGAAATGAAGCCCATGAAATAAAGTACCCTTGACGTACCTAAGAATGCGAAGAACAGCCGAGTAATGGGTGGTCCGAGGAGCGGACAAGAACCGACTGACCTGATGAACGGCATAGGCAATGTCAGGGCGAGTGACAGTAAGATATACAAGACTTCCAACCAGTTGACGATATAGAGTGGCATCTTGAAGAGGTGAACCATCGAGTGGGGTAAGTCTGACATTCGGCTCCAAAGGAGTAGTGGCAGTGGTTGAGTCAGTGATTCCAGCCTTGGAAAGGAGGTCCGAGGCATATTTGGCCTGAGAGAGAAAAAATCCATCAGAATTAGATGAGACTTCGAGGCCAAGAAAATAGGTGAGCACGCCAAGATCTTTCATCTCGAATTGGCCACTGAGAAACTTTTGAGTTCAGAAATACCATGTAGATCATCTCCAGTAATAACCATATCATCCACGTATAGTAAAAGAATGATAATACCGTTGGTAGTATGGCGGATAAACAGAGCTGAATCATGAGTACTCGGTGTGACCCAAACTGATGAATGGTAGTGCTGAATTTGGCAAACCAGGCACGTGGAGCTTGTTTCAAACCATATAGGGCACGGCGAAGGCGACAAACTTTGTTTCGAGGGGCATCCAAGCCGGGTGGTGTATGCATATAGACTTCCTCAAGAAGATCCCCATTGAGAAATGCATTTTTGACATCCATTTGAAATAGAGTCCATCTTCGAATGGCGGCGACAGCAAGGAGTGTACGGACAGATGTGAGCCTTGCCACTGGAGCAAATGCCTCTTCATAGTCAATGCCATATTCCTGAGCAAATCCCTTGGCAACAAGTCGGGCTTTATATCGTTCAATAGAGCCATCAGAAAGTGTCTTGATCTTAAACACCCATTTGCACCCAATAGGAGTTTTTCCAGGGGACAGATCAACAATATCCCAGGTATGAGTTTTAGCTAGGGCCTGAAGTTCTTCATCCATTGCTTTCTGACAAAGTGGATTAGTACTAGCCTCCTTATAGGATTAGTACAATAGGGTTATGTCCTGCCAAAAGTTTTCACTATTATCAACCTCACAAATCTCTCGCTTCAATATGTGCTCAGTACATATAAAGTATTTATAAACAACTTAAGACGCCAAAATTAGAGTTTCCGCCTTGCTGCCAAACCACATTTATTCATAGATCCAAACCCAAACCACCAAACGAAAACCTAGACCCAACTTATGTACAAGGCCTAAAAGTTTTAGGGGCGCTGCCCCCTAACCCCTACCCAGTCCCCGGGGAGGAAGACCCATGGTCGTCGGGGGTTCTACAGATCTGGACCATTTGAAGTATGCATCAACTCTAACAATTTTAATACTCGTTAGGAATGTCAAATTACCCAAAGAAACCTTATTTAGATGAGAATAAATAATGATCTTCCACTTTATTTTGATAGGAATCGTAACTATAATTGGTTTAGTTGATTATATGTCATAGTTAGCGTTAGCAACAGAAAAGTGATGACACAAGTATATCTCCGTAAAAAAATTACTTTATCAATTGCGCTTACAAAAAAACATCAATTGAACCTATCGCTATTTATTATTATAAGTTGTCTCCACTGGATCCTTACTAGCACCACCTAAGATTGCAGTAGAATCATGGTGATATACAGAAGCACAGGAGGCAATGTTGGATTACTGTGAGTAACCAGTGACTAGCAGGAATACAAATAAATGGTGGATTACTGTGAGTAACTAGTGGCTGAAAAGATTACTTTCTATCACACATTCCCTAACAAAAATCAAGTGATGCTTTCAACTCTGAAATACAGACTGTGGGTTCTCTGGAATATAATAGTTTTAAATCCTTGATTTTTTTTTCTTTTTTTCAATTAATAAATTTATTATTTCAACAGAACTGTTAGAACAGAAAAACCCACTCAAATGAATTTAATACTCTTTGTTTCTGCACTGGTGATTCTTGTTGAAACTTGAAACAACTATCTTTTATTAACCCTTCTAAAAAACAAAAGAATTAAACATACCTAATAATTTGAAATTATCGTGATAAGATGATTCTGACCTGCTTACATGTGTTATTAATGCGTATTATAATAGTGATTAAGATGTGAGCTACTAGTTATCCATTGAAAGGGGATGCCCATGCTTGACGTTTTTACCTTCTTCTTTTTTAACAAATTAAAGGTAGCGTATCTGATCAGAAGGTGGGTCGTTAGCATTAAGTTCTTAGCTTATGTTTTTGTATCATATCTTCATTTATGTTCTCCTGGTGTCTTGTGGATATTATTTCTACCATTCTTCTCATAATGAAAATAGAATGTTTAAAATACTGATTATTCTAAATTACCAAATCTCAATACTCATTTTATGCGGTTAGAATGAACTTCTGGCATGTGAATAAGTTATATTTCTTTCTTGTTAACAGGATTCGCTACCTTCTTCTTGCAAGAATGTTAAGATTGATAAGGCTTCTTATGCATGTCCGAAATTACCGGGCTTTTATTGCCACATTCCTAACCCTTGTACCAAGTTTAATGCCATATCTTGGAACCATATTTTGCATCCTATGTATCTATTGCTCTCTCGGCGTACAGGTACCTTAGATACTCCTTTCATCTCTTTGTCTAATAAAAGGTCACTAAATAGGCATACACAATAGATTCTCCTTTAGAGATTATTGCTTGTCTTCATCAGTTAATGCTTTTCAGTAGCAGGAAACAAAAGCACAAGAAATTTTGTGACATGTCTTCTCCATTATGTTTACTTTCTTTCATTGTGAAAATTTTAAAATGCTCCAAGGTTCTCGTCATTGATTGTACACGATATTAGCCATGTGCAAAATTGATTTAGGGTCAAAGGTTTCATGTTTCTTCAAATTGATGCTTGTTGTGTTATGCAGATCCGTGAAACAGCATATCTTTGAGACACCTCATTATTACTTCTTTAAAGTAAACTGGTTATTTTCTTCAACAATTCTGTTTCAAGGAACTCTTCATTCTTATATATAAAAATTTGTAGATCTTTGGTGGGATTGTCAATGCTGGAAACACTGATTTGGAAGGAACAGATCTTGCTGATAACGAGTATCCTTTTTGGTTGATGGAAATCTTCTTGTAGATCTGAGTTTCTAGTTTAAATCCACAGGTGGTGTTTTGTCTTCTTATGGATCACCAAGGTGTAGTTGTGATATCATGTATTTTCATTGGATATTGATTAGCAGCCAATTATTGTTAAACTTAGCTTTTCTGGTTGAAGGGAGACTGCCTCTTAATTTCATTATTGCTCCTTCAAAGTTTCAATAACTAAAGTAAACATCAGTTCCTGATAGAAATTTTCTTGACAATCAGATATTTTCTATTCAATTTTAATGACTATCCAAATGGAATGGTGACACTTTTTAATTTGTTAGTTATGTGTAATTGGCAAGTCTGGATGCAGGTATCACTTCTGCTCATGATTTTCTATATAGTATCCATTTTTTCACTTCAGGATTGAAATCCCAATTTATTACCTGATTTTATATATATTTTACTGTGTGATTGGTTGCTTTATTTCTACCTTGATAAAGACAAGATCTCACACATTCTTTGAGCTAAAGCAGGTAACGGGTTAGGTTGGGAACTCTTAGAACCTAACCAGACCACATAAATAGATTTTTTGGGAACCTAAGGGAAGACCATTATATAGATTGGGAGACTTTTCCAGCTCAGAATATTTTAACTGTACTTTTGTACATTGGTTAGCTCCATGCAGCGTTACGTCGAGACAGACGTGAGATGTAGATTGAGCGTATGGAGTTATGGACTATGCTGATGGAACCCTTTTCTTGAATAAAATAAATTGAGACACATGTAATGTGATGTAAAACCATATATGGTGCATAAAGCAGATTTCGCATTATATAGCATGTTTTGATGTCATTGACATCTGCTTTTACCTTAATGTTTTTCTCTAACTTTATATTTTTTCATTTATGCTTAAAGGCATTAAGTACTCATTGTTTACCATTTCAGAGCTACAAAGAACTGACAGGAACTTCTTGGACACTTGCATATTTTATCAGCTTCTACCTCATTACTGTTTTATTGCTGTTGAATTTGGTAAGCTCCTCATCTCAAATAGATAAATAAATAAGTTGGTAAGTTCCATTGATTTGTTACAACTTACAACCACAATATCTTCCATGCATGTCCTAATTCTGTCTTTCAGATTGTTCTTTCAAGTGCATGTAGTTTGTGTGTCTGCATGTATGTATGCAGTTCAGACACATATGCATATGTGTGTTTTTACTGGAATTTGCTTGGAATCAAGGTGATAAGAGAAATAAGGAGGAAGAAGATTACTGTAAAACAAAAAAATTTGATCAACCTCTAATATTTAGTCCCAATGTACCAAAATATTTTTCAATAATATTAAATGGACATCTTGCATCACCGTGGAGGTGTAGCATAAATATCATATGACAACTCGACCATCTTTATATGCATACCTTGAAATTGACTCGACCAAGTACCATATAGATTTGCAATTTTTTCCGTAACTTCTGATGTACAGTAACAAATTCTTAAGAATTAACTTCTGATGGAGTGTTCCTTGGCTAGAACCTTGTGGGTGATGGCTTACAAGGTTTTGGTGGTTAGTTTACCATTAGTTAACCCAACCTGAGATTACGAAGCATAGGAAACTGATGGGTGACTATGCATATGCACCCAACTAAGTGCAAGTAAACTTGAGACCATTTTGCTTTGTATGCAAAAGAGGGAGGGGTTTCAGTCCCAGATCAACATGGAAAGGGAAGCATCTTTATTATGGGCTTGTATGTAGTTGGCTGGTTAGTGTCGGTTTATTTGACCTTATAACTGATATTATTAATAAATTACAACACAATCATCATGTGGCCCAGTTTCCTAATGGGCACTGATGGAGATAAATAGTTTATTAGTTCGAATTAATTGCCTGATATGGTCCTAGGTTGATGCTATGGGAACTAGATTTGGTTGGCTCAGTTCTAGGTTTGTATTTTGCTTATGATCAAACCTGTATTGCACCTGCACCTCTAATGGCAGAAACGTCAAAGTGCTTGCTTCTTCCAGTTTTAATTGTTAAACACGTCTTTGAACTTTTTCAACAAATAGCTGAATGATAAGTAGGTCGATGTAATTTATCATCAGATTACATTACAGTGTATGTGAAAGTTGTTAACATGGTTGATAGCCATCATTGCAATGCTGTGGATAGGTTAGGAATGTAGAGAGAAGGACAAAGCATGATTGTTTTCTTTTTCTCTTCTATTAATTAGAGAACTGCAATAAGGTCTTATGAACTGGTCAAAGACATCGATTTTTTTTTTGTTTGTATATGGATGCTTCCATAGTCTCATAGCCACTGCAAATGAATTTCTCTTGACATTCCAAGGATCTTATAATATTGATGGCTTTTGATGCTGTTGCTGATGCTTGTTACCAGAGCTGTTTCTGAGGCAATTATAAATTCCTCGTTTTTTGTCTCAAATGTAATTTCAGGTTGTGGCTTTTGTCTTGGAGGCATTCTTTGCTGAAAGGGAACTTGAGAACAAGGTTGGTAATAGTGACTTGTTCTTCAGAAATGGAAAATGAAAGTTACAATGTCATGCTTGTTTATGCCTGTAGACTGAGGTTTCAACCCAAGAGGGGGTGAATTGGGTTTTTAAAACTTCGGCTAGTTAATAGCAAGTTTATAAAACAGATAACACCACATGCATATAAACAAGTAATATGTGCTGTAAATAAAGAGTTGGAATAGATGATGCAAACTCAGTTTATAGTGGTTCAGCAATATCGGATTCGTTCCGACCCTACGTCCACTCTATTCAAGGAACCTCCTTGAAGTAATCGACTAAGAAAGTTAGTCGTGTAACTTCACGGGTGTTGCACAAACCTTACAATCAATCCCTTCCTCTCGGAAGCAAAGTACCTTTCTTTCGGAAGCAAAGTACCTTTCTTTCGGAAGGTAATCCCTTCCTTTCGGAAGCTAATCCCTTTACAGTAAATGTTGTAAAGTAAATGATAAAGAGACAACAATGAAAGCTTATACAATTGAATAATATTTCTCTTTCAAGGTAAAGCTTGAAGAATGGCTCAACAATAAATATTTCATAGCTTTTGTGTATCAATAAGGAAAAACTTGATTGAATGTGTGATATTCTTCTTTGAAATGCTTAATAGAGTGGGTTTATATAGCCTTGATATAATATGGCCGCGTTGTACTGTTTTGGTACGATTTGGTGCAATTTGTGCTGAAATCTCGCGTCTCAACGGTTATATTTTTTGAACTACCAGTTGACTGGTCTTAGTACCAGTCGATTGGGTCAAAGTTAAAAATCTCATTTTTAAGACTATTGAAGGTACCAGTAGACTGGTATGACTTACCAGTCGATTGGGGATCTTCTGCCCAAAGTATCAGTCGACTGGGGGCATACTGTCCCATGTACCGGTCTTCTGGTATAAGTACCCAGCCGACTGGGTTGCTTAACAACCCAGTTTTTCATGTTTTTCATGTTTTGAACTTAAAACGTTCGATTGAAAAGTTATGTAAAAATACTTTTTCAAAATGAGCCATAAAACAAGCTTTTTACCTGAACAAGTGAGATTTACAACTTGTTTAAATACCATGTCCCTATACTAGTTTTTTTTATCTTGACTTGGTGTTTGATTTGGGTTGAGTTCTTGCACCTTGATCCCTGGTTGAATGCTTTTATTGCTTAATACACTTAGATAGTAATGTTAGTATAATAAGAATTGTGTTTTGTCATCATTAAAATATAGGTGAGGGTCAACAATGCCGTTTGATGTGTTCCTTAAAAATTTGATCTCTAGGAGTCATGCCATGTTCTGAAGTTTTCTTAGTGAATGTGTAAAAATCTAATCCAACAAGAGAAAACAAGTTATCCTTGTAAATAAGCAAATCTGTCAGTTTTACTTTCTTAAATTGATAATTCTCAAAATCTATTGCGAAGTTTGAACTCATTATTTATGGGGTTATAGTTAATAAATCTTGTATTTTAATCCTCTAACTGAAATCTGTTATTGTTACCTCACAACTTCAAGCCTCCATTGCCTAATTGAAATCTGAAGAACAGTTGCAACAAAATCCTAGTGTTCTTTATTATCAGAATAGTCTTTCCGAGAATTATAAAAATTTAGCTCGTGTGAACTGAAGGTTAATGGGGGCTGGAATTTAATGATATATTCTTAGCAGTTGATCTAGCTTCTGACATGGCTAATTTGCTCATTGTACATTATGGTGGTGTTGTCATATACTTTAGATATTTCACTAATTAATATTTACAGCTCCACTAAATCATTTATCTTATCTGAATGTTTTATTTTACATTTTTCAATCTAGGATGCTGGAGCAGGGAGGAAACGACGCCTGTATTCTGGGTATGTATTTGTAGCTAGATATCTTTTATAGAAGTTATCGTTTACATATATTCCTGATTACAGTGTTAACTGTACTTTGAACATGTTTTCCTGGTCTGGTGCAGCACAAAAACCCAGAGTCAAAGAGTTGATGCTCTTCTACATCACATGTTGAGTGCAGAACTAGATCAAACATAATGATCCAACTCATAGCTTCACTTCATTTCTTTGATATGGTAAAGTAGAATATTTCTCAAAATTACTTTTTGAACCTAAAATTTTTGTTGCTTGAAGTCTTGATTTCTTTAGAACCTTTCCATATTTCTCATATAATGAATTGTCAGATGCTCACCCATTTCTCATAATAGCTTTTGGCAATTTAGAAACTAGATTCTCCCATCAAATAAAAAAAAGAAACTAGATTCTAATTTCCTTCTGTAGGAGCACCATCTGCAAGATGATTCTCTACGAATATTTTTCCTGCTCAGGTTCAAACTGCAGTCACTAATTTGTCCCAGTCCAAGCACATGTTAAGGGTAGTTGCTTTCTTCTCACTTGAAAAGTATGTTTTGAGTTACTAAGATGCACTCTGCTTTTCAGTGGAATAAGAGCACTATCTACTATAATTAGATCATGGATGTCCTGGTTGGGCTTTGCAACAGTTGTTAGGCAGACGTAAAATAAAGATGGCCACTCCCTTAATTTAGATAACAGTGTGTTACTGATATATTCTTTCTCTTGCTTTGGACAGAGTACCTTGTATGATACCATGTGATAATGGCTTTTTTGGTTTTGCAAATTCACAATAGAAGATGATGATTATGCAAGTGTTTGGCAGGATAACCACTCAGTCCAATTGGATCCTTAAATCTCTTATTACATTCTTATTTTTTTTGCTCCCGTGACAGGGTGTCTGCAAACCACAGAAAGAATGAAAAAGAAAATTGATAACTATATTTCCCTTGGGATGTGGAGCTAGTTTGCAAATCAAAAATTGTTTGAGATGACTTCCCAGGAAGGAGCTCGAGCACTGCTTCAGTCAGCGCTTGGCGCGTGGACTGATATGTTGACTTCTTTATCTGTAGGTATGATGACAATCTTTGTGTTGATCCTATTTTTTGGTTGGCAGTGTAGAATCTATTACCACATCCTCCGAAAGTTTCTTCTCAATTTTTACCCTCCTTCCATCATGAACAGCCAACAATCACAAGAAGTCATATATGTTTTTTTTTGTACGGCTTATTATTGTTTCTGCTGTGTTGTTTAAATCTATTTGGTCTCACAAGCAAAAAGAAGACTGATGAAACTAAAGCCTGACCTTATGTTTGGGTTCATGTTGTTTGTAGTAGTGTTTGTCTAAGCATGTTTGGGAATGGTTCTTATTGTTCCCTCTCTATGTGTATTTTTTTTTATAATCAATAAATTTCTCTTTAGGTTTTTCAAAAAGAAAAGAAGAAAGAAACAGTGACTTAGCAGTGATACTACGTAATTCTCATTGGGAGATTTTGTATTTTCAATAGACATTGATACTCGCACTTTATTAGTCTCATTTTACTTCTCCAACCCCAACAATTGACATATATCAAAGAAATGGTTAAATGACTTTTTTGCCACTAGATTTATTAGTTAATTTTTCTGAAATTATGACTAGACTTTCGGAAGAAAAATTAGGATACTAGGAGGTATCAGGGTAGGGTATGGCTACGGCTACTCTTAATACTTTTCATCAGGATTTTCTCGGTGGCCTTATGGCGTATAAAATATTTCACAAGATTGCAACATTTGCTTATAGTTGTATTCTTACATCTGCAACGAATTTAATTTAAAATTGAGAAATTAATGATCAGGGTATGCTTACATTTTTTTGGAGAAAAAAAAAAGAAAACAATTAGCCTAAGCTTCAGAGATAAGTAATAGTCAGAACCAGTTCGGTTGAATTTGGATATTATGATGTCTTATGTTCTTAAGTGAGAATGAGGAGCACTTTTTATGCTAATACTTTATTAATCACATCTCGTGTCCCAAGGGAGACCAAATTAAAATCCTCAAAAATTTTGGGGCCTTTTTTAAAGCGTGGAACAAACTATTCTTTAGTGGGAGAACATTTCTAAGATCATGATCACCTTGCATAAAGCCTGCATGGTTTGTTTTTATAAATTATTTTATGTGGCAAAATATTAAAGGTTTGTTTAATTATGAAAAATATTTTACATTTTTATTTTTATGTTTTAATGTTTTTTCAACAATTTGCATGTTCATGATTTAATTTGAAAAACAATATAAATTATTTTATGTGGCAAAACATTAAAGGTTTGTTTAATTATGAAAAATATTTTATATTTTTATTTTTATGTTTTAATGTTTTTTCAACAATTTGCATGTTCATGATTTAATTTGAAAAACAACGTTGTTTTTCAAATTATGTTAAAACATATTGGAGATTGGAGGTAAAAAAATTTGGGTAAATATCTATTTTAGTTTCAAAGGTTTGGATCTAATCGTAATTAGTTTTTTATGGTGTCAATTTAAACAATTAGGTTCTTAACTTATCAAATGCAGAACAATTGAGTTTTGACAATAACACATGAAAAAAACTAATAGAATACACTTGAAATACCAAAAATACCATTAACACATGTAAAATACCAAAACACTAAGGGCATGTTTAGGTGCCAGTTTTCAGTGTTCGAAAACTATTTTTGAAAATAAAAACTGAAAACAGTTTTCTGATGTTTTCTAAAGAAAGCATGTTTGGATAACAGTAACTCGAAAACTGTTTCCAAATCAGAAAATAGTGAAATGTTGTTTGGATAATCTTATTTTGAAAACAGTTTTGAAAATAAAAAATTGTTTGGATTACAACTTCTTGTAATTGTTTTCAGTTTTCAGTTTTTAGTTTAAATTTTAAATTAATTTTATTTCTCTTATTTACTAAATACATTTTTTTAGCACATACCAAATACTTGGAAATAATTAATATTATTTTATTTTTAAAATGTTAGTATTTTTTATATATCATGATCTAACATAACAACACTCTTCTCCCTTGGTCATATAATGTTTGTTTGTTAAATAAATTCTAAAAAATAAAAATACTAATTACTATTCTATTTGATGATTCCGAACACCAATTCTATTAAATAAGTTAGGATTGATGCGCTAATGTGTAAATAGCATCGTCATTAAGGTCTAAAGAGTAGAGAATAAGACAAACTGTTTAGAATTTAAAATAATTAGAGATGAAAACGATAGTAACATTACCACAAATGTTAAACTAATCAACAGATAATATTCCTGCTTAAGAAAGATACCAATTCAAAGAGAAGCACAGAAGTTAAACTATATACATCAAACCAGATGGTCTTAAACAAACATAATACTAATGGAAGTCTACATAAAACAAGGAAAAGCAACCTCACCATAAACATAAATATCATCAGTTAAGAACCACTTGAAATTAGACATAAAACAACTCAATCTTTAGTGGTTTTGTTAATAAAGGACTTGTGAATGTTCGGAATCACACCACCTCCAGCAATAGTACCCTTGATAAGTGTGTCAAGCTGCTCATCCCCTTCTAATAGCCAGCTGCAAATGCCTTGGAGTGATTCTCTTCACTTTTTCAGATCTTTGCTTGCATTTCTAGCCAGTTCAAGAATCTCTGCATTCAGATACTCAGGGATTGAAGCTAAGTAAACAGCAGCAGTGGCCCATGTTTATGAAAGGTAATCTGAAAGGTACCATCCTGTGCTCCTTTCAGATTACCTTCCAAATCTTTGAAACTTCCTCTGGTTACTTTCAGAGATTCCTGATGTGATTCTAAGCCAGAAAAACCATCTATTGCATTCATGCAAACTGCCTTTCTGTGCCTCTCAATTACCACAGTTGTTTCCATCTGATTCGGTCCTGATAACTCAATTGGATTCGCACAGTTCAAAGAAACATCACCATCAGGCAAGGGGAATATTCTGACCTCCACATTCTGCTTCAGTACAATTTCAATCGAGTTTGTGATACTGCTCAAAAACCTTTCAGCTCTAGATTTAATATCATTGTCCCCAAATGCAACATAAGCAACCAGATTACCTGCAAGCAGAACCATATTAGATTTAAGAAATAAAATATTCAAGAAGAGAAAGGGATAGAATAAATATTAGATAATCTCTTTGGTAAAATGAAAAAAAAACAAAAACAAAAAAGTGTCCAGAATGTGAAGCAAAGAGACAGTCAAGAAACTATCAAGGACGGAGCATGAGAAATCAAGATGCATGTACACAAGGGACGGTCAAAACCTGCAGGACTCGGGCTTGTAGTCCTCTCAGTTAATGGAGCCAGGGGACAGATAAATTAATTTGCATCATATATTCACTAATATTTTCCTCACAATATTTGTGACTGCAGCTTTACAGTCTCATACCATGTAATGTGTTAATTGGCAGTAAAAAGTTTGTTTCCTTCTTCCCCCCAAAAAAAGAATAAGAAAAGAATGATTAAACACTATCGTTAAAGCACAACATAAGACTTAGATCATGCCAAAATCCACATTGCTTTGCATTTTATACTCAACGCAACAAGATTCGATCATAGCAAACTTCAAAAAACAAAACATATGGTGACTAATATTTGGATAAAAGGAAAAAAATGGGTATCACCAGACAGATAGCTAAGTGACATTTTCCTCTAGCAAGCAAGACAACATTAGCATACAACAAGACAGGAAATAGTTTACCAACTACCCATCACCATATCAGTTATTTGCATGCAGAAAAAAAATGTTCCTGGACAACAGCATCCATATATAGATACTGCAGAGAAACTTTTACTGTCTCAATTTATCCCACAACTCTAACTCTCCCCTATACAGACGGAAAGCACAATTTGTATAGTAAAAGATTGATAACATATTGATGCAGAACATGTAGATAAAGCAGAACAGATGGCTCTAGACTACTTAAAACGGTTGGATCGCTCCAAATCTAAGGGTACGGTTTACATCGTTTTACGTGCCAGCCCGGATCGGGTCAGATTGGGCTCCGGAGACCCTAGTCTGATTGGAAACGGGCCACTGAGCAAAACCCGATTCTTTTGCAATTAGTGTGGTAGGATTTTAGCCAAAAAACGACATTTAGGCCTCCAATTTAGCAGTTTTCAGTTTTTAGAGAATTTCCTATTTTGTAGTTGCCTAATTTCGATTTTCCTTTTCTTTTTACTTTAACCTTATAAATAAGGAGGCCATGTAATATTAGAGATTATTATTATTATTGAATAAAATTAAGGTTTCTTTTCTATTCGTGAGAGTTTGTTAAGGATTGAGACACGGTTTTTCTTCTTAGTTCTTTCTTCCGCTAGCGTTTTACGTCACGTATATATTTGATTTACAAGTTAAAAGAAAACTAATAAGAAAAGG
This sequence comes from Bretschneidera sinensis, assembly GCA_023935145.1. Lineage (NCBI taxonomy): Eukaryota > Viridiplantae > Streptophyta > Magnoliopsida > Brassicales > Akaniaceae > Bretschneidera > Bretschneidera sinensis. The sequence continues at coordinate 139,466,169 of CM043699.1, forward strand.
TAACATGTTGTATTTTAGTTCAACCAGCAAAAGTTAATAATAATTCCCCTTGATGACTGGAATTTCCCTTTACTACTTTGTGCAAGAAAGCAGGAGAAGTTGAATTCCGAGGCACATACTGAACACCTGACTTCTGCTTGTAAGCAGTAGCTTCCCTTGAAGTGCTTGATGGATCATCCTCGGTTGTCTTAGAGCTCTGCCTCCAACTGCTGCCTGATTGAGTGAGGTCTGGTGAAGGCATTGAACCAAGCTGTAACAGAGTAGCTGTAAACCATGTCGAGCGTTCACTCAAAACCCTTAGCTGTTTCTCAGCCTCTGAAAGAAGCTTTAAATCATGCTTTAATCTCTCCAATTCTGCTTCAGTCACTATGGAATGACACCAATTATTGATAACAATATTTTATTACATGACAACAAAATAAAAACTCTCTGAATTTAATATAGTTGAAATCAGGGGCTCCTAGAAAAGCACGTATGCAATCAGGGGCTCCTAGAAAAGCACGTATGCAATCAGGGGCAACTAGAAAAAAAAAAACTTATACAATCAGGGGATATCCATACTTTTTATCTCCATAGCTCACCAGTGAATATTACCTAAAAGTAAATAAAGAAGCAAGATATATATCATTAAAAGTTGAATCATGTTGACAGTGTATAAAGATGCCGTAAGACATGATTGAAATTTCTTAAGTCTAAACAACAGATACCTCATGAACTCAGCAACAAATTCCTTATAAACAGTGAACTATATTGCAAAACAGTATTTGCCATAGACTACCAGGGTAAGGTACATCACGAGATTAATATCCACCCTCAATGGTTTTGGTAACCTTTGGGTCTAAATCAATCCAAGCAATCTGGTGAATTTACTATCTTATTTTTTGAAGAATAGAAACAATAATATTAAATTTCACTAAATATTTCATGTTTGTTTTTAAAAGAATATAACTATAAGATCAAGGTCAGCGAGCATGAGTACCTGGCACCCCACACCCTAAATGGATGGACATTCAATTGAATCTACTAACTACACCATTAATAGTTGAATTAGTTAGTCATCATTAATTCACTGGAGGTAATCAATAACCTCCATGACTAGAGAATAGAAGATAACAGACATATTTGGTGAACTAAAACTTTGGTTAATTAGGAAGATTCCATACTTGCAAACTTTACAGGCCACAACTTAGCAAGTTGACCTATTGTAATTTTGTTGGTCAGCGAGCATGAGTATTAATAGGGCATTCTGAATGCCTGAAAGAAAATAAAACTATCTACCATTTTATTTAAAACAACTTTGTACTTGCATTTCTCCAAACATTTATTTTAATTCACACATTTTTTTAATCTTTGGCATTCCTTTAATGCTATCTAAGTGTTTATGATGATTCTGTATATTACCCTGCCATAATCGTGTCAAACTTCATCTTAAGCACACTAAATCAATTGTCTAAGAATATGGTTCAACTATCTAGCATCTCAGGGAGCTTTTCCTCTTAGAAAAACAACATATTTGGAAGGTAATCTGAACGGAACACAGGATGGAGCCATGAATCATGAAGAAAATAGCATTTTTTGTGGATAAACATTTATTTTATTTATCCAGAAAAACAATACATAAAGCAAGGGACTGCTACAGGTACGCAGTTACAATTTAATATTGCTTTTCATCATCAATAGATGAGTAGAAGGTGAAGAACTCCAGTATGTTGGAAAGAAGGAAATGAGAGAAATATATTTGGTCCATCAATTTCTGAGTTAACAACAAAGAGGATCAAATTGGTTATGGAGAACTGTAAAGCATCATAGAGTAGATCTCTTGAGTTTCCAGAAGGTGATGGGGTGTAATGAAAAATAACTCAATGAAAAGGTGTATTGAGATTAAAGCTGGAAAAAAAAACTGAATCGGAAGTATGTGGGATCTTATGAGGTTGTTGAGAAAGTTGGACTAGTCGCGAATAGACTGGATTTGCCTCCATAATTAAAACATTTATATAATGTATTTCATGTTTCACTTTTAAGAAAGTGTTTATATGATATTTCGAGCTAAGTTATAGAAATTCAGAAAGACTGGGCTTATATACAAGTACCAGTGAGAATTTTAGACAAAAAGAGCAAGTCATGTGTAATAGAGTAATTTCGCTAGTTTAAAGTTCGGTGGCGGAATAAGGATATTAAAGAGATTTCGTGAAAGTGTAAGACAAGTATAAAGAAGTATTATTTATATTTGTTTCTGGAGTAAGGTAAAGAAATTTCGAGGACAAAATTTTTGTAAGGTCGGTAGAATTGTAATACCTGTATTCGTGAAGGGTAAAGAAGTAATTTAATAAATATGTCATGAAATTTAAATAATATATATTTACCCGAAAGATTAGTATTGAATAAAATAAATCTTAAAAAAAATTGGGATGTGGACGTCATTAAAAGAAAAGAAAAATATTTTTAAAAAAAAAATCTAGACGTCCAAAACATCCTGAAGAAAAAAAAAGGAAAAGAAAAAAAAGTCAAAAAGGTAAAAAAAAAAAGTTTAAAGTCAAAAATCATGGCAGCAAGCCAAAGTAAGAAAAGAGAAAGAAAGGCATTTGGTATAAATGTCATTTGTTATGTTCGTGGCAATAAGAGAAGTTGGGGAAGGGGCAGTTGCAAATTTAAGAAGGCAATTGCAAATTGCCTTACACGTCTCTAAAGCGTGGAGACCTTTGGAGGGGGGCTGCTGAAGTTTTCAACCTAAGCTTTCATATATATATATATATGCACAATAGGTTCAGGCAAGTTACGCGAAGGGAGTTCGTTTAGTTTCATGTAATTCATCTATTTTCTTAAAACATTTGGGAGTTCAAAGAAATGCTGAAAGAGCAAAATTTTGAATGAGTTTTCTACATAATTTCATAAAGAATCAGGAAAAGCTATCAGAAAAGCAGAAGGTAATAATATAATGGTTATTTTTGAATTTCTGACATTTATGAAATTTTCCTGAATTCAAAGTGTGTGGTTTATATTGAATTGAATAATAAATTAGAAAAATTATATAAATATGATGCCAGATGTTGACGATCTACAACCGAGGGAATTTTTTAGAGAAACGGGAAAAGCAAGGAGGTGATCCATGGGTAGCTTTAAGAGCTACGTGGTGAGTTGGATTTACTTTAAGTAGTCTAAATAAAAATCAATTATTTGGTGATAATATTAAATTTAATTTTTAAAGTATGACTGGGTGGTAGATAAATCTTTGGGTGGATAGATATGGTATAAATGTTGGAATCGTAGAAAATTATTATGTGAGAAAAAATAATATTAGAAAAATGAGTTGATTTAATAATAAAAGTGAGAAGTGAAATTCTTGATGAGCTATGGTTGAGATTTTGATATGAATTTTTGAAGAGATAAATTTTAATGAATATTGACAAGTTTTAATTGATGATTTGATGTGATTTGGGATGAGAGAGTCTTAGTGAAAAATTTTATATAAATTTGAGAATGATCAAGAATGCCAATTTAATTGTTTAAAATTTTGTTGTTTTTATGTTACTGTTCATATTTTCATTTGATGTCATTGTTCATATACATATGCATTAAATGAAAAGAAAAGAACCGGGAAGGCAGCCGGTGTAATTGAAAAACCGTGATAGTCGGTATAAGCTGGAAATGAATCCCGTGGCAACCGAAAAAAGCTGAAATAACCGGGAAGGCAGCCGGTCTTATGAGAATGAAAGAACCGAGAAGGCAGCCGGTCCAAGATAATAACAACCTGTCGACAAATGGGAAGACGTTCCCATCATAAGCATTCATTGCATTGCATCTGTTTTAATTATTACTTGCATTATTGAAATACTGATGTGTGATGTATAAATTGTGAATTTAATTATAGTTGGTTGAGCCTCACATAAAGAGACAGTTATGGCGATAAGATTATTGAAATGCTGAAATGTGGTGTATTATTGTGAATATAATTATAGATGGATGAGTCTCACTGAGAGAAACAGTTATGGTGATACTAACAATCTAGATGGTAGACTTTATAATGTGAACCTCATTACGAGGTAATTACAATATTGTTGGTGGTCTTAAGGTGATCCAATAAATAAGAGAAAGAGATTGATAGAGAATGGATATGATGACATGTGTAGATATAGTAGAGTGCTAGTATCAAATATAGGAGAAATAAATTGATTTAAATATTAAAATATTGTTTATACAAATGAATACTTTTAGTAAATTTAATTCACTGAGCTTGTGAAGCTCACTATTCATTGTATAATGATTTTCAGGTAGCAGACTTAACAAATAGTTTGGTGAGTTGAAGTTCAGAAGAAATCAGTTTCTGTAAGCCACGTGCGTGTCATCATCCTCAGACTAAAGAGATAAATAAAATGAAAATTTTATTTGTAAATATTCATGCATTTTACGTCGCATAGAATGTTTATAAATCGGATTGATGTAAAAATTCTTTTGGTGTTATTTATTTTTATTATTGCATATATGTGTCGTGCTGGGATTCTCAAAATGTGATGACCCGGGATGGGTCATTACACAGATGCTCCCTTACCGGTATCCCTGGTGGTGTTTTTAGGTGGCACGGCAACAAATGAGTTCTTTAGACTTCTTCACTTTTACTGTTAGTGAGAGATGGTAGTTTTCCCACGGACAACGCCAATATGTTGCTGCAAAAAACGTGTTGCTGAGTTGGAGGCCGGGCCTCGTGGGAACCTACACAGGGAAATAAAGTAAGTTCAGGAGTCGCTGGAAAGAAATACCTCCGAAGATGCTCCGATGCCTTTATTAGTATGGGGTTCTTGGAAGTGTGAGAATAGTGGTGTTTTTCTTCTTTTAGGTCAAGAATCTGATTCCCTTTTTGACGTGCATACATGGATCTTTTTATAGCGTTTTGGGGATGGGGTGGCTCTTGTACCACGGGCGATGGTGTCTTGAAAGTCCTGTTGTGTGGACTAGCATTGTCCGCGTGTTACCTTGTTATTTCAATTTGAAATTGTACGCGTGTTGTCCTGCTATTTCGATATGAGACTGTCCACATATCACCCTGCTATTTCAATCTGAAGTTATCCACATGTTGTGTCTTTATTAAGTATATGTTTCTAGACTGTATCACAAAGATACAATAATTTTTTGTTCGGAAGTGATAACTTGGATTGAAATCGGACATAAAGAGATGGTATCGCTGAGTAAATCCACGGCCACGAAAAGTCACGAAGGTTTATTAATGTTAATGTTGACATGCTGTGATGTGCTTGATTGATTTGTAGGGCTCAACTTGGGTCTTACCGACAAAATTACAGCACCAAATTTTGAGTGCACAGACAAGTTTTCGCATGGTGATATTTTCCTCTCCTATTTACTTTACATCTCTTTTTCCAATAATAGACCCCATTAGACTTTTAATGAATTTATATGAGCTGTGTGGTTCCGTCTAACAGAGGACCCGCCCACCAGGGTGGGGCCCAACCGAGTTCATCGCATTAATTTACGTCTATCCATTGTTAAAGCATAATTATCAGTTTTGGTTAGTAGGTTTTCTCGTCTGTTCACTAAAAAAAGTTTGTGGCCGACTATCAACGCTCTTATCCGTTCCAAATACCGACAATTGTATTCATGATCAAATAATGGTTAGATTTGATATCCGACCGTATATTATCAATGGCCCCACGCGTAAGCCAATGGTGTTGACGTCGACACAACGTGCTGGCACGAAAGCCACTGATATGCTTCCCATTTCCCAAACGATAGATCCCTCAATGCGCCAAACCCAGCCAGCGGAAGCGGAAGATCCTCTCTATTTTAAGACACGGAGGGAATCCTTTCTTTTACCTTTTGCAAACTTCTTAGTGACCCGCATTTATTTTCACAACAGACACACCATCATAACTAAGTTCACCGTCTCAAATTTCTCTGTTTCTCACTCACACGTATACAGGAGTAGTAACACACTTCGCATTGGTATTTGACTAGTTGCTATTTTGCTTTGCTTGCAGTTTTCTTATTCTCTCCTCTCTCTCTCTTTGTTTCTGTTGGGAGGGAAAAGAAAAGAAAAGAAAAGAAAAGAAAAGAATAAGAAAGTAAAATAAAAGAAAGGAAAGGAAAGATGGAGAAGCCTCTGCTGAGTGGAGAGAGCAGTGCTGGTAGGGGTAAGGATCGGATATATCGTCGCTCAGATGCAATCACCTACGGCTCTCCTTATCAGAAGGCAGCCGCACTCGTCGATCTGGTCACTCTCCACTTCTCACTTCTCACTTCTCAACTTCTTTTCTTTGTTCATTTGATATGATTGCTTTAGCTCTTGTTACTTTTACTGACTCTGCTGTTTTAGATGTGAGTTGTTGTGGATTTCAGTTTTTGACTATTTGTTTAAAGTCGATTTTGGTAATACCTTTGTGTTTAACACAAATAAATACCTCTATGAAATGAATTACATCAGAATTGAGATTTTAGATTTGCTGTGAAATTCAAGATTTAATATTTCTTTTCTTTTTTTTAATTCTTATAATGTTCGTGCTAGTTCTCTCCTGGCATTAAAATGTGAATTATTTATGGCTTTATAATTAGTTTCATAATCATTTTTCTAGAATTGTTAATTATTGTAACTGGTTGGAAATACAATCCTCAGGCTGAAGATGGTATTGGTCTACCTGAGCAAATTCTTGATCAATCAAGCTTTCGAAGTGCTGCAAAGCTCTACTTCATCTTTATCAGCTTTGATTATATTTGGTCTCTCAATTATTTTGCATTGATAGTCCTAAATTTTCTTGAGGTTAGCATACCTTTTTCATATTATCGGCTTCTCTTATTCATCTTTGTATGAACTCGTATGAGGACTTTTGGCCAAACAGGAAGAAAGAGAAGCTGTAAAATTTCTGTCAAAATGGTTTATCTAATTTTTGAGTTGGTTGACTCTGTAGAAACCTCTGTGGTGCGCCAATACTGCATATTCTTGCAGTGATAGAGAGTACTACTATCTGGGGCAATTGCCATATTTGACTGGTGCTGAATCTCTTATTTATGAGGTAAGAATAAAGATCTTCGTAAAATTAACTTCTATCTTATAACATTGTGGTGTACCTGTATCAGTTTTTGTCACTCAAGATTCTAATGCAATTGAACATGGGTGGTGGATATCATAAAGAAGGTTTCAAATTCTTTTTTATGATTTCAATGAGCTGACTGGGTGGTCTGACGTAAACCTTTGTTGAATTGATTACTAAAATGAATCAAACATTTGTTGGAAAGAATCAGGCGGATGCTTTGCTAGTATGCGACTTTTGTGGAGATGACATGAACTACATAGGGCTGTATGCTTTTGCACATAAATAATTCATTTTGTTCCCTTGATTTATAAAATTTTACATATCTTAATATTTCACCTTCCCTGTTTATGTGGTCTGATGTGTTTGAGAGAAGGTGTTCAGCAAGCTGCATGATTTTTCTGCTTTCCTCTGCAGGGGGTGACTCTCGTTGTACTCATTATACATACTTTCTTTCCAATCTCATATGAAGGGCTCCATATCTACTGGAAAAATCCTTTGAATCGATTAAAGGTACTTGGTTATAAATTCTTTCATGGAAGTTGTTTTCTAACTTTTTACCCCTCATTAAGCAGCATTATTTTGTTAAATTACGAATCTTCTAAAATGGGAAGATCCGTATGAATAAAAGAATAAGTTGAAAGCCAAAATCGGATACCAGTTTTTGTCCAAGATGATATTCTCTATGTTGTTTGCGTTCATATTTGTCCAAGATGATATTCTATGTTACTTCCATTATGGCACTACAAAAGCATATGCAAAGCTTTTGTTGATAACAAAAAGTATATGCACAGCTGCAGTAGTTGCTTAGGCACTTGAAGGAAATCTGTCTGTATCCTCTTTCTGCTCTTAATATTCTGTCCATTAACAAAAACAGTTTGCACTTTTCATTGCTTCTCACGTGAGCAAAATTTACTCTTTCTCAGCTGGACGGTGGATTACAAATTCTCTTGGTATTGATCAAACAGTTTGCTCTCCTATTATTGTTAAAATATCGTAGACAAATTACTCTATGAGTAATTTATTCTTATGAATTGTGCTCGCAGCAAATAACAGCTTTATGAGTTAATTACCTTCTTTATTTGGACTGCCTAATCATGTATTTGATAATAAGGGTTGCGATGAAGTACACAATGAAGAATAGATTTAGAGCTTTGGATTATGGGGGTTATTTTGTAATTATAATAATATTAGGGGTAGTTTAGAATTTTACATTTTAGTAGGGCTAGTGTTTGCATATATATATATATATATATTAAAAAACCTTATGTTTGTAGGAAGCTTTGAATGAATGAAAAAACATTTTCTTTGAGACCAAATAACTCTGTGATTGAGTTTGTTGTTTACGCCTTGTGATTGGTTTGTGGTTCCCATGTGATTTAGATCGTTCTATCTTTTATTTTCTTGTTCTTGTTATTTGTCTCTACTATTCTATGGCGATGTTTGGAAACCACTTTAAGCATGCTTAAACCACATTTGCTTAAAGTGGTTCAAGGCAAAATTACCTTGAGCCACTTTAAGCAAATGTGCTTTAAGCATGCTTAAAGTGGTTCCCAAAAGTCGCCTATATCAAGTTGATTGTACAAGTGTTGAAAATGACCTCCTTTAGGCTTTAATAAGTAATACTTTCTCCTTTTAATATATATATTTCTGTAGTCTAATGGCACTTCTATTCTTTTTTTCTTCGGAATTTTCAGGTCATCTTCCTATTAATTTTGGTTGCTGATATGGTGGCTTATGCTCTCTATTTATCTCCAGTGGCCTTTAATTTTCTTCCGATCAGGATTGCACCATACATCAGAGTTGTCATTTTCATCCTAAACATAAAGTATTCATACATCTATTTTTCATTCACGTGGTGTTTGTGGAATTAAGATTTCATTGAACACAGGCATTCTGTACATGTATCTTGTCAACCTATGCTTAAAAAAAAGATGTAATCATGAACCAAACTTATGTTTGGTACCATAATCATCAACATTACTCATCAGAACTACTTGCTGGGGACATGACATTGCATGTAGAAGGATGTACTAACAGAATACTTGACATATTATTTTGGATTTAACATTTACTTTTTAACTTTTAAGCTAGCTCCAAAATGGTGATGGTACATGTTCATGGGTGCGCAGGTGACTTTGCTTTTGTATTTTCATTTTCATTTTTTTTTGCCGATGGATTGGCAAATGACTTCATTCATGCCGAACATGCACTTCTTTGTGCCTTTTGGTTCTGGTTGTTCAAGACTTTCATCTATGATCATTTGGTGAATACCATTTACTAGGGAAACTGAGAGATGAAGAATAGGGACAGAAATATAGTGGAAGTGTTGGAGTGTTAGAAATTTAGGATGAGAAGGCCCAATATGCTTGTATGGATGACAGATGTGCCAAAAACACCTATGCATCTGAGGTAGCAGTAGACTAACTTTCAGTAAAAGCTTGAGGGCTGATTCCATCCTTTGATTTCTTTTTTTGGGTTATGCACAATAAACTATTGGTTGTATGAAGGAGAATCTATGGTGACTTTAATAAGGACAAATGAAATCATTAAGTTGAGCTGAAATATGTTTGGAATGGCTTTCTTTTGTAAAGTACTTGTGTATCTGGATTATGTGTTCATTGACTTTATTTACCCATCCAAAGAGAGGAAGAAATAAGTTTAATATGGGACTTTTTATTATTAGCATAATATAGTTCTGTATTTTCACTTTAATATGGTTTTTCTGTTTGATATTATAGATAAAGTTTGAGTTTTAATTGACCCCTGGACAAATGATTGTATCTCATTGGAGTCTTATGAATTAGTCATTTTGTTTTCTGGGTAATTATTGTGCCCCATACTTAAGCTTGAACTTGTTCAATGTTTCAAATAATTTTATCCTGCTTGTGTTCTATTTTATTTTTTTCATGGATTTTATCTTCATATAGTCAGATAAAGCATGCATATTAACATCGGCTGATAAATGTTGGCTTGGAAGTTGTATCATCACCATCATGTCAAATCTTGTAGTACTTATTATGGTAGACTTGTATGCCTTTTAATATGCCTTTGACTGTCAAGGAATTTCAGCATGCTTGATTTGATATTGTCTCATATTGTTTTGATTCAGGGGATTACGAGCGAGCATCCTCATTCTGGCTGGAATGCTTGGCACATACTTAAATATCTTGGTTTGTACCTCATTTTAAAATTGAACCACTATGTATATTGGTCTACACATTTTTTGTTATGAAATCTATCAATGCCACATTGTTTTAGCATATTATCAGATAACATACCTCCATTTGTTCTCCATTCCAGTTAATTTTTTTCTTGGAAGTAGTTATTTCATAATGTTATTGATAAAAAAGAAGAGTATTACATAATGTTTTTCTTTTATCTTCATATTCTTGTCCCAATTTCTTCAACTACAGGCATTGTGGCTTTTATTCCTTCTCTTTGCAAGTTGGTTGGCATATGTCATGTTTGAAGATACCCAAGAGGGAAAAATCGTGTTCAATTCATATGGTACCACATTGTATCAGATGTTTCTTTTATTCACCACATCCAACAGCCCAGATGTCTGGATTCCTGCTTACAAGTAAGTGGGACACTGAAAAGTTGATTTGGATTCAGTTGTGTTAAGTTTCCAGTTACCCATTGCTAAATAGAGGAGTCTCTTTTGATTTCTTAGGCTAATGCATTCAATTTGAAGTTGTTGAATTTCAGATTTTCCATTTTTCTTTCAGCAACTATTACTAGTTTGTTGAATGTAACATTTAATTTTATGCATGTTCTATGTTAATTTAATCCATATCCTCTCATACCTTGTCATTGTCCCTTTTGTTTGTGATGATAGAATCAATCGCGTCTTTCTTTTTCTTGGGTTGATTATCCATTTGTTTTAGAACTTCCAAGATGTTATAGGAGACTAGAATTGTTTCTAGATTTCATTTTTTGTCACAAGATTTTAAAGTCATTGGAATTCAAAATCATAGAATTAAAAGTTCTAAGACTTCTACATCTTTTGCTTTCTTATTTCCCTTCTATATTAAAATGTTTGCATATGAAAATTTTGAAATCGAATCTTTGTGGTTTTGACTGTCCTAGGTAGTGGGTACCATCCCAAGCAAAATAATACAGGGGGAAAGTCAGTAGTAGGTTTTTTTTTTTTTTTTTTGACAATTCAGTAGTAGGTTGTTAGTAGGGTATACTGAAATTCTCAGCCATATCTGCACTTGAATCAACTCTGTAATGATTTCATCTCTTGCAGATTGAAATAGAAATAGTGAGAAACCTTGACAAATCTTTGATGTTTTAATTAAGGAGGAAAAAAAAAGGAAAAACAAGAAGATCCTATATGTCAAATTGAAAATATTGGAGAGTGCAACAAATCTCGAGCCTTTTAAAAAAAGATGGTTATTATGCAATGATGGGATTTTCTACTTGAAGAAGGGCTATGCCTATGAAGAGAATTTAAGGAAATCATCCATCTTATTTATCACAATAACCAAACCAAGGATTGAAAAATAGGACAAGAAAAAAGGCAGTTGTCGCAGCATGAGATGAAGATTATGCAGAAGATGAAGTAAAATACCTGATGAGATGCAGTGAATGAGTCATAGAGGAACACTTTGTGCGTTGCAGGGATGCAAAGGAGTCTGTTGCATGCAGTTTATTTTTGCAACTTAAATTTTCCATGCAGAATTCTGCAGAAAATGTTCTTTAAGACTTTTTTTTTAAGTAAAAATATATGAAGGTGTCAAGAGTATTAGGATTAGGAGTGTTAAGAGTATTTATGTAGTTTCTCATTATTATGTTCTCTATATATATATGATTACTATCCTTAGGGTTAGTGCGCTATTCACTCTAATAAACATCAATATGATATTAGAGCGATCGATCCTATTTTGAGAGTTGTTTAAGTGTTTTCACAATTTCAACGGTCCTCTAATGCAGCTTGTCCATGCATAGCCCTCTTTCTTGTTTTCTTCTCTTTAATCTATACTATTTTAGTTCCACCCTACTTTCTTATCTCTGGAAGAAAAAAAAAACGTGAACAATGTCGTGTTATAGTACACGTGAACACTACAGTACCATGGATAATGTCGTGTGAACAGTGTCATGCTCCAGTATCGTCAGCCATTTTCTCAACTTGGATTTGGTCAATCCATCTAGGATGTTTTTTTGTTGTTAAAGAAGACCCGATTCGACTCGATTCGTAGATCCAACACGTGAAGCAACTAGTTTCAGTCAAAATCAAAGGCAAAGGCAAGACAAAGTCAAAGTCTTGGTGATCCGGTGTCCTCGGATCTTCTTCATGGATCATGTTGATCTAATGTCATTAGGTAGTAGTAGCCTAACTTGTTGTCGTGAGTCTTGTTGACTTGATATATTCTTGGTTTTGTTATATTTGGGTGTGGATTTATTTGTTGCCAGATGGATATGTCTATTTGTAACAAGTTGGTGCATATATGCTCCAACTTGAGGAGGAGTGTCAGAAGTATTAGGGTTAGAAGTGTTAAAGGTATTTATTTATTTTTGCATTATTATGTTATCTCTATATATGATTACTAACCTTGGGGTTAGTGGGCTATTCACTATAAACATCAACAAAAAGAAAGCACCAAGGGGTGTGTAAAAGACTATCTACACGATAGTATATCTATAAACTCAAGGAACTCTTCCTCTTGTTGGAGTGCATTATTTATGTTCTATAAGACATTATTTTGGAATACATCTTCATGGGAGTTTAGGCATTGTAGGAATTCATGATTCACCGAATTGGGATATAAGAACTCTAGAAACTTCTCAAATCCTGGGACACGCGGATGCTTGTACATAAAATCTTGTTGACAATGTGCTTCACTGCTACTTCACTAGACATTTGTACAACCTGAGCATTACATGATGGGTTGTGTTTCATTGATTTTGATACCCACAAAAAAAAAAAAAAAAATTCTTTGGTATGAATCTTGGTGTGGGAACACCCATTTAAAAGATAAATATCTGTGTATTTTTAATTTGGCTAGGGATAAAGAAGCACGGGTTAGCTCTGCTTTTTCTTGACTAACGAATGGATCTCTCGGGTGGTTCTATTTATCCGTAATGTTCAAGATTGGGAAGTTGAGGAGGTTGCAGTGTTTTTGGATTAATTATATTCTTCTAGAATTGAGGTGGGGAGAGAAGATGAGATGAAATGGAGGCCTAGACCGGATAAAGGCTTTATGGTTAAAGATTATTACAACATTCTTGTTGACAAAGATGTTACAATTGTTCATCCTAATTTCCCTTGGAAAGCTATTTGGTGTGCTCGGGCTCCCAAGAAAGTTAGTTTTTTTTTTGTGTGTGAGAGACTTCTTGGGGTAGAATTCTTACTATTGACAATCTTCAAAAGCGAGGGGAAGGTCTTGGTCAATAGGTGTTATATTTGTAAGGAGAAGGTCGAGTTTGTTCATTATCTCTTGGTGGAGTGCTCCTTAGTTAGAAGCTTATAAGAAATGGTTTATAGAATTGTGGGAATCTATTGGGTGGTTGCGGGGTTCATGATGAAATTGGCGCTTGGGAGGTAAAAAAAGGTTTTAGAGCTATTTTCGCACTCTATTTTGTGGATAGTGTGGAGAGAGAGGAACCAAAGAGCCTTTAATGGTATAGAGAGATTGATTGCTACTATTAGAGATAATTGGTTCAATTCTCTTAATTTTTGGGTTAGAGGCAAATTCTTTGTAAATAATGAAGATCTTTTAGATTTTGTGGAGTTTTTGCATTGTAAATAGCCTTTGGCTTTTTGGTGCACCATCTTGGTGTTTCTTGTTGAGAGTCCTAATTAAGTTTCCTATTATGTGCCCTAGTAAGTTTTTTAGTTTTACTTAGTTTATGTCTATCTTATCTAGTTTATGTCTCCTAGTCCTATTAGGTTTGATATTCATAAGTTTATACATAGGACTGTTGAATTGTATTCAGATTATGAATCAATAATACATAATTCTTTTCAATTCTTCTTATTAACATGGTATCAGAGCTCAAGGTTTGGGATCCTAGAGGTGATCTGAGATAAACACCATTAATATATATATATATATATATATATAATTTAGAATCTTTTTAGTTTTTAGTTTTTTTTAGCAATCTTTCTGGCGCAACCCTGATGTTGTACGTGAAAAGAAAAACTATGGATATACTGTTCACGGTACCGTTCACGAGTACCATTCACGGCATTGTTCATAAGTTTTGTTCAAGGAAGTATTGTTCATGACACTATTTTCGAGTATTGTTCACATGTAGTAGAGAAAGTTTGATAAATAGATTTGTACAAGAAAAAAAATGAGTAAAAAAAAGGTTGTTACAAAAAAAAGTATTTTTTCTAAAAAAAAAGTTGGAAAAGAAGAAAAGTTCGAGAAGAAGAAGAATTCCTCACCTCGATGTTGATGTTGTTAACTAGATCTAACATGTGTTGATGTTGTATCCTCTTAACTCAATGATTGTAGCTCATTCAAGTCAAAGTCAACGTTAGTAAAAAAAAAAAGATAAAAAAAAGCCACAGCCTTGTTGATCCGATTGAATTGTTTGACATAAGTGTGGAGCCCCAACTTGTTCTCATGGGTTATTGTAATTTATGAGTTTGGGTTTATTTGTTTCAGATATTGGATTAGATTTTTTGTTGGTATGAGTTTCTTTGTAACAAGTTGGTGCATGCGTGCTCCAACCTGAGGAGGAGTGTTGAGAGTCTTAATTAGGTTTATGTTAGAGAGTCCTAATGAGGTTTCCTGTTATGTGTCCTAATAGGTTTTTTAGTCTTACATAGTTTATGTATATCTTGATGTCTCTTGGTCCTATTAGGTTTGATATTCATGAGTCTATATACGGCTGTTGAATTGTATTCAGATCATCAATCAATAATACATCATTCTTTTTGTTCACTTTTTAATAAAAAAATTATTTATCAAAAAAAAATCCTGATTGAAAAAATATTTATGATGAGAAATGTCTATAATCGGGAGGGGGTGGTTCAGAAACTACAAGTAATCATGTGTTATTTCAAAAATTTCAAGGTATCCCACTGTTATCTTCAAAGCAAGAGAAAACTATTTGTGGTTCTCTATCTTGCAATTTTTCAAGTTCTTATGGTGCACTAAATTCTCCTTAGAAGTTTCACTTGCACATAGTCATGTTCTGTTTCCACATTTTTGTTAATTTAACTTACATTACCGCTTTATATTAGTTCATTGAACTTTGATAGAAACCTTGTTTCTTAGTATTTTACCAATTTAATTTCCTTTTAAGGGTTTCTGTGGTTATATTAGTATTTACCAAATAATTTTCTTTTAAAGGGTTTCACGTTGGCATTGCCTCTTTTTTGTCCTCTATGTGCTGGTGGGGGTTTACTTCGTCACTAACTTGATCCTTGCTGTTGTATATGACAGCTTCAAAGGTCAGGTATAGTTTGTTTCATCTGTAATATTGCTCTTTATAGTTGTGAACGAGTAACACCAAATTTAACTTTCATAATGGATCTGCATTTTTTTTAAGCTTGCAAAACAAGTTTCTGAGATGGACCGTATGAGGAGAAGTATGTTGGAGAAAGCTTTTAATCTCATCGATAAATATGTAAGTGCGTATAAGATTATTGGTTATATCTCCTCTTAGAATGCTTGTTAACAAGGTTTGTTTCCAAACTCATTATCTTTGCATAAAACATGTTGAGGCTAAAACTCTGTGCTTATTTAAATCATGCAAATCTTCATCTGCGTACTTGGTCATTTTTCATCTATATAAATAATGTTGTTCACACTTCTGTTTGACTTTATCCTATTACTCTCAATATCTGAAAGGAACTTACTTAGAGAGAGACACTTTTCCCAAGTATGAGAGAAAAGAAATTTCATCTTATGAGGCTTAGTTTAGAATAATTACCAATTCAAGTAGTCAGGTAATGAATCATTTCTCTTTTCTCGTCAATTTTTTTTATAAGTATTTCTCTTTTTTTCTTTTTTCTCGTCAATGAAAGTGAATGACAGAAAAGCTTTCTGTTACCTAGTCATAGGTGGTTTGTGTTAGAATTGAAGAGAGTAAAGAGATGTGAGAATTGAAGAGAGTAAAGAGATTGTACAAATGCTTACTTGAGTTCTTATTATTGAGAATACAATTAAGAGTATATATAGGTTGTTAAAGGAAAAAGACATTTCTTAAAACAAGGAAGGAAACATGGCCTAAAGTAAGCCTTAAAACAAGGAAGGAAACATGGCCTAAAGTAAGCCTTAAAACAATGATGAATATATGGCAAGTGTGGGTGAAGTGGAATAGTTAGTGACCTTAATTAAAGAAAAGAATATGGACTTTGCCATCCATTGACAGCCCCCCTCAAATTGATGCAGGTTGATCAATAAGCATCAATTTGCTGCTTAAGAAGCAATGTCGATGGCGAGTGAGCGCTTTGGTGAAGATATCAGCAATTTGTAGGTCAGTGGAAACATGTGGAAGAGTGATAACACAAGCTTCAAATGCTTCGCGGATAGAGTGACAGTCGACTTCAATATGCTTCGTGCGCTCATGATAGACAGGATTGGCCGTGATCTGAATAGCACTTGTATTATTAGCATGTAGAGGTGTAGGATCAGTTGCAGAAAAATCTAGCTCAGTAAGCAAACCTCGAAGCCAAATAATTTCGGAACAAGCAAGAGACATCGCCCGATACTCAGATTCTGTAGATGACTTAGAAACTCTGTCTTGCTTCTTACTCTTCCATGAGATCAATGCATCACCTAAGAACACACACCAACCAGTAATGGAGCGACGTGTATCAGCACAACCAGCTCAATCAGCGTCGCTATAAGCAGTAAGTCGAGGAGAATTGCCTGCAGGAAAGAATAAGCCACGGGCAGAAGTGCCCTGAACATAGCGTATGATCCTACGGACAGCAACCAAATGAAGGTGACGAGGGGTCTGAAGAAACTGGCTGACTTGTTGTACTGCAAAGGAAATGTCCGGTCTAGTAATGGTGAGGTAGACAAGACTGCCCACCAACTTTCGGTATAAACTAGGATCAGCAAGTAAATCACCCTCCTCTTTGCGAAGCTTGACATTCAATTCCATGGGAGTATCAACAAAAGTGGCCTCCTGTAGGCCAGCTGTAGCGACCAGGTCACTAGCATACTTATGTTGATTGAGTGAAATATCCGACGGACTACGATGCACCTCAAGACCGAGAAAATATGTAAGAGATCCAAGATCTTTCATATGAAAGGACTCGGAGAGATGGATCTTGAGCTGGCCAAGTAAAACAGAATCGGAACCAGTAATCACAATATCATCAACATAAACTAAAAGAACAACAATACCCATGTCTGATTTTCGAAGAAACAAGGAAGTGTCATACTTGCTCTGCTTGAATGAGAATTGTAATAAATTAGTTCTAAATTTATCAAACCAAGCCCTTGGAGCTTGTTTGAGACCATAAAGGGAGCGACGAAGCTTACACACATGTGAGTTTGGAGAAGGAAACAATCCCGGGGGTGGCTTCATAAAAATACACTCTTTAAGATCCCCATGAAGAAAAGCATTCTTGACATCCATCTGATGTAGTGGCCAATCATTGGAAGCAGCAAGAGCTAGAATCGTACGAACAGTGGTCATCTTAGCCACAGGAGCAAAGGTTTCTTCATAATTAACACCATATTCCTGTTTATTTCCAAGTGCAACAAGTCGAGCTTTATAACGATCCAAACTTCCATCAGATCGAACCTTGACGGAGTAAATCCATTTGCAACCCAGGGGGACTATAGTGGAAGGACAAGGTGCAATGTCCCAGGTGTGATTGGCCTCTAAAGCAGCAATTTCTTCCTGCATAGCTTGTCGCCAACAATCATGCTTGACAGCATGTGAGTAGCATGTGGGAATATCAAAATTAGACAATGCAGCAGTAAGAGCAGAAGCAAACCCATACCTATCCGGAGGTAAAGATATTCGAGAAGAACGACGTACTAAGTGTTCTGAAGGTGCTGCAACTGACTGGAGCATGGTAGGATCAGATATCGATTGAGCCATCGGAAGAGACTGTGGGCGGGAGCGTCTCGTATATACAACACCTGGTTTAAAGCGAGAGCTGATTTGATGAAGATCTGAAAATTGTTGCTCAAAGGAGGGGAGGACCACCGTAGAAGAAGAGGGCTCAGAGGACATAGGAAAGAAATGTTGATTTTCAAAGAAAATAACATTTCTAGAAATACGTGTACGATGTAAGGTAGGATTATAGCAAACAAATCCCTTTTGACACACATTATATCCCAAGAATGCACATCTAACAGATTGAGCAGATAATTTATGTCGCTCATGGGGAGGTAAATGGACAAAACATACACAACCAAAGATACGGAGATTATCATAACTAGGTTGTTTAGCAAACAAGCGGAAATAGGGAGACTCCATGTGTAAGATTTGGGAAGGTAAACGATTAATCAAGTGAGTAGCAGTTTTCAAAGCCTCGACCCAGAACATTGATGGAACAGATGATTCTAACAAGAGAGTACGTACCACATCAAGAAGATGACGATTTTTGCGTTCGGCTACTCCATTCTGTTGGGGAGTAGCAGGACATGAACGTTGATGAATAATACCTTTAGAAGCCAAGAATTCCTGAAACTCAGTAGACAAATATTTACCACCAGAATCTGTGCGTAATATCTTAATAGTCGCAGAAAATTGATTGTCAACATACGCTAAAAAATTAGTGAAAGTACGAAAAACCTCAGATTTAGAGCGAAGAAAATAAACCTAAGTGAATCTGCTATAATCATCAATGAAAGTCACATAATATTTAAATTTTTCATGTGAACTAACGGGGGAAGGTCCCCAAACATCACTATGGATAAGATCAAAGCAGTGAGAAGCTCTGCTAGCATGTAAAGAAAAGGGAAGAATTTTGCTTTTACCAAGTTTGCAAGAATCACACTTAAGAGATAAAAAAGAACGTTCTTCTTTATCAAGAAAACCAGAGTGCAATACATGAGATAAGATCTGAGTATTGGGATGGCCTAAACGACGATGCCACACCATACTCAGATTTGGAACATTATTGCAAGCAAGAGACTTAATAGACGAAACTGGAGAAATTGCTGGGACAGATAAAAATAGTGGAAACAAGCGCCCCACTTTAGGTCCCTTCGCGATCAGCTCTCCCGTTACCTGATCCTGTACAACACAACCATCACCAGAAAAGTTAACAACACAATTGTTATCAACTAATTGACCAACAGAAATAAGATTCGTGGAAAGTTTAGGAGCAAGAAACACATCAGTGAATTTAGAAGAGGCATCTCCGACAGCAGCGATTGGTAAAGAACTGTCATTGGCAGTCTGAATGGCAGATGGACCAACATAGGGTCGAACATGACACAGAGTGGTGGGAGTATTCGTCATGTGATTAGAGGCCCCCGAGTCTACGTACCAGAGTTTGGTAGAATTTTTACCTTGAAACCCCATTGCAGATAATGCTGAAATTAGCATCTGTTGCACCATTTCGGGTGTGCAATAATTCGCTACAGGAGGTGCCGAAACTGGGGAGGCACTGGAAGAAGAGCTAGGAGCTGCGGAGGGTACAATAACAGAAGTCTGAAATGCTTAAGCCTGACGATTCTGTGGGCGGAGACGACATTTTTTGATGATGTGACCCTTCTTCTTACAATAAGAGCAATATTTCTTGGGACAATTGGCAGCAATATGCCCATATTCCTTACAGCAAAAACACTGCAAGTTTTTAGAATGCGTAGGCGATCCGCGTCCTTGGGCAGCATAAGCAACAGTTCTTGGACTACCATAAGATTGCTCCAGAGTGGCTTGAGTACTAAGACGTTGTTCTTCACGAAGTAACTCACCAAAACAAACATCAAGAGAAGGAACAGGAGATCTATTCAGCAGAGAGGAGCGAATAGATTCATATTCCGGGCGTAGTTTCATAAGAAATTGATCACGCCATCTAGTCTCGTGGAGTTGCTGAATAGTCGAAAGAGTGGCAACAGGAACAGCCGCTGTAACAAGATCAGTATAGTCAGTCCAAAGAATCAGAAAGGCCGAGTAATAGTCTTGGATGGAAAGACTGCCATGTTGAAAGGTGGCAATTGCATGCTCTAACTGAAAGCGATAAGCATCATTATCTTGATGATAAACCTTCTTCAGATAAGTCCACATGGATTGAGCAGAGCGATGAGTACGCAAGTTGGTGACAATATGTGGCTCCATCGAACCAAGAAGCCAAAACATGATCCGAGCATCAAGCACAGTCCAAGAAGGAGAATACCCGACATCCTTCGATTGGTCTGTATTGGATGTTTGTGCAACATCTGTGCCATCGATATGGCCCCAAAGTTCTTTTCCCTTGAAGAAAATTTCAAACTGAAAGGTTCATGTAGAGTAATTTTTGCCCGTAAATTTGACACACAGGTGCAGAATCCATTGCAAATAAGTGCAAAAAAAAAAAAATAGCCCGACCAAAAAAAAATGCGAAACCACCCAAAGCAGGAAAAAAACAAACTGCCAAAGAGATCTGAGAACAAAAAAAAACACCGAGAAATCTGAGACCCAAAGCCACAAAACGCCTCTCTGAAAATAGAGGATGTCGAGAATGCCGAAACTGCTCAAACCAAAAAAATAAGAGGTGCCGACAACACCAACCCAAAAAGAGAAGACCGAAAAACAACCAAAAAAAAGCTTTCACGTCGAGTTCACCGAGAACAATACAGAACACGCCGAAACACGAAACCGAGAAAAATTACAAGCGAGAGAAGAACCTAAGCAACCGGCTCTGATACCATGTTAGAATTTAAGAGAGTAAAGAGATGTGAGAATTGAAGAGAGTAAAGAGATTGTACAAATGCTTACTTGAGTTCTTATTATTGAGAATACAATTAAGAGTATATATAGGTTGTTAAAGGAAAAAAGACATTCCTTAAAACAAGGAAGGAAACATGGCCTAAAGTAAGTCTTAAAACAAGGAAGGAAACATGGCCTAAAGTAAGCCTTAAAACAATGATGAATATATGGCAAGTGTGGGTGAAGTGGAATAGTTAGTGACCTTAATTAAAGAAAAGAATATGGACTTTGCCATCCATTGACAGTTTGGTATCAGAGTACTCTGTTCTCGTTGCAGCTGTGAAATTGATTTTCATGGTGGAACCTACTATTGCGGCCTGAAACTTCTGAATTAACAGTGAAACCTCAGGAGGGAGTGGTTTAAGAAAGACTGAGAATTAAAACAAGATTTTTTCTATAAAAAAAAAATCTTGCAATAAAATCCAATAATGGAAGCTTTATTGTTTCTTATGTGATCAACGGAATGATCTAGAATTAAGTAGAAAGTCCCAAAATTTCCTGATTGACTTGAAATGATGATGTAGGAGGTTATCCTTGCCTCTTTGGAGCATTGGTAAAACATTTCCCTGTTTAGAGGTTTGAGGCTTGTGTGTGAGTTTTAACAATAGAAAAGAAAAAAAAAATGATTATGAGGTTTTATGAGAGAAGAGAGTAACAAATGGATATATCGACGTGATTACTATAATGTACAGAAAACCTGGGATAAAAAGGGGAGAGGCAAGCAAATCTCGAATTACATTTTGTTGAGGGTTGACACCAAGCCCTCGTAATTTTCTTTTTGGTAGTAGATGACTAATTGAACATATCTGGAAAGAGGTTCCATAGAATTGCTTGATTATGTAGCTTTATCTGATGATGCTTTTGTATCATACGAATTACATTCATAAGGCCATTGGATACACATAAGTAGACATTATAATACATATGTCGTATGAATTTTTTATTTGTATGTGTAAAGCATGCATATGAATTTGCATTTATTGGAGAAAGTAATATTTTTTCCTGGTGTTTGTCTTTTTTAGTTTTGTAAATTAAATTACCATCATGATCATCATATGTATTTAAATCATTTTCTTTTTTTTTTTTGGAAATTGCACTTGATTCTGTGTTTGTTGCATGTCATATATAGACTCTTTCTCTCTGTTTTAACAGAATGTTGGATTCATCAATAAGGAGCAATGTCTTCATCTGTTCGAAGAATTGACTAAATACAGGTATTAGTTGTGTTTCTAACAGTTTGCCAGAGAAAAGAGACAAGTATTTAGAAATATTTACTGAGTAGAAGCCTATTAGTTGTATAGTTCTTTGACTGATTTTGATGCATTTGAAATTGAGTAACACTGAATTAGCTCAAATGGTAAACTGGAGGTTGATCAATTTGAACTACAACTTGCCTTAAGGTCCATCGCATGATATCACAAAAAGAAATTCTCAGATAAAATCATAGATAAAGTAACCAAAATTTATAAACTACCTCTTATTCTTATGTTATTTTTCCATTTTTTTTCACTATTGTATCACACCAAAACAATTTCTTGTATCACAGCAAAGCCAAATATCTATCATTTGAATGAAGTAAAAAATCAAACCTATGGATCGGGGATAATAGATCTATTTATCTATGATTCTTATATTACAACACCTGTTCTTTATTATTCAAGTTTGTTTTATTATTCAAGTTTGTTGGCTATTTATTGCAGCCTATCGTAATGATATTCGGTGTCTATCTTTGATGTGTTTTGAAAAGAACATGTCTATACATTTCAAACATGGATATCTTCAACTACATAATATACCTACTTGTGCTTTCCCCAATGATGAGTGAACAAGATTACCAATATTGGCAAGTTGTACTGCCATCACTTTTTCCTCTCTTCCAAACATTTCTTTCTGCATTCTTGCTAATAATTCTTTGATACACTTCCAAAGAGTTTTTGAAGATATATACTTTGTGTGACTAGTTGGTTGTTTTAGAAGAAGTTAGCTTCTCTTACCCTTACATTATCAAGGTCTTGTATATAATATCTTCTGCTGATTTTATTATTAGCTTGTTATATTGATGATGTCATGTGAATGTTAAACTATGCTTTATTTATATTTTGCTTAGGACTTTACCAAAAATATCAAAAGAAGAATTCGAGTTAATATTTGATGAGCTGGATGATAGTCATGACTTCAAGGTATATTAACTCCTTTAAACTTCTGGTTTAAATAAATACTAGTCAACTTTTTTTCTTCTCCATGAATTTGACTTCTATATGATAAAATATAGTCATGACATCTATATGTGTAACATTAACTTGCCTTTTGCGAGGGATTATTATTTAGGCTTAATTATAAATAAGTCCCTTGTGTTTTAGCTGTTTTCTAAAGACTACCTTGTGGTATTTTTTGGATCGGTCAGGTTCATGTGGTTTGCATTGTTAACTTCAGGGTTTATTTTTGCATAGCATGACTAAAACATCCCCATTCTCTATTTTTTTAATTGAATTTTTTTTAAAAAAATATTGACAAATCATTGTTCATCTTCCTCTTCGATCCAGGTTGCGACCCGGATTAGGGTGCAAACAAAGTTCGCTAAAATCGTACCAGTAAATCCGAATTAAGCCCGGATCACGGGTGCAAACAAAATTCGCTAAAATCATACTAGTAAATCCAAAATTAAATAAGTGGATCTTGATAAGTTACCGAAAATAAGATCCATGCATTAATATCACATATTAGATGCAAAAAAAAAATAGAAGATTTAAATAGAAAATCCCAAATCGGGTCCGAGAAAAATCCAAAAATCTTTCTGCTATTTACTGATTGATTCTCCTTGATAAACAATTTAATCTTAAATTTTTCATAATATATTAAACGCATGATTGGAAGAAGAACGAAGCATGCCATATCAAGAATGATAAAGATTGCATAGATACGTCTGTCTCCATTCTGCAGGGAGTCACTGCATTGGCAGATTTTTCTTAAGCATCAGTAATGCTAATTGTACACAATTTTCCATATTATTATCCACTTTTTTATATCGTATTATAATCCACTTTATCTCAACCTTATCCATCTTATGGCTATTCGAACTAAGAAAGCTCAAATATACAAGAATCTACTGGAGTTGCCCAAAGCATGGGAAGGGCTTTGATCAACCAAAATTGAATTGAGGTCTAATTGAGAGAAAACCATAACCCTATTTGCAGATGAACCCATTTGAAGTAATTCATACCGTGATTGGTTAAAAAGAGAAACTGTTATATCAACAATTTGATTTCCACAAAGCACATGGCGCGATTTGTTACAAAGAAAATTCTAAAGTTGAATCCATCACAAGAGCAAAGCTACTACTACAGTTTATCTGGGTTTTTAAATTTTTAAATTTTCAATTTAGAAAAGAAATAATGGGGTATTTTAATCATTCAATGCAAAAATAACCCCCTAAAGTTAACAATGCAAACTGCCAATACCTGAATCGATACAAAAATTTCCACAAGGTTGTCTTTAGAGAACAACTAAACCATAAGGGATTTATTCATAATTAAGCCTATTATTTATTGATTGTACATCCTCCTTGATTTACTTGCTCTTGTTTTCACATGTAGATCAACAAGGATGAATTTGCTGATCTTTGCAATGCCATTGCTCTAAGATTCCAAAAGGAGGATTCTGTAAGTCCAGATTGCTCTTGAATCTCCTCCTAACTCATTTATCATGAGTGAAAGAGATCTTTTAACTGTGTCCTTGATACTGTGTGTTCTGGTTGCAGCCATCTTGGTGTGAAAAATTCCCATCATTCTACCATTCACCTTTATCTGAAAAGTTGAAAGCCTTTGTTCGGAGCCCCAAATTTGGATACATAATATCCTTCATTCTCATACTGAATCTGATTGCTGTTATCATTGAAACAACGGTACAGACTCTTATGGAACTTGTTTTCAACTTTTTTTTCTTAATATACAACATATAGGAGTTGATTTGATTAAAGCTTTTCAACCAGTGTGTCTGTTTTGGTTCTTGTTCTAGAAGCAGAGAGTAGAACAGAATAGAATAGAAGGTATGCAAAGAGCATTTGGGATAGTTCTTTTCAAAGAGAAATCTCAAAGAATAAGCAAATTTCCTTCTGGCCAAAGCCCCAGTACTCCTTTAGGCTGGGGCACAATCAGTTTGTTTCTAGAGTAGCCCCATGACAACAGTGCTGGAGAGCTATTGGCTGTTTTTCCTAATTTTTGTCCGATGAAGGCATAGCAATGTTAAAATCTTCTAGATGGTGCGCTGCATGTTTGAAACCTGGTGTTCCAAGATTAATTGGCTTCTTATATATGGATTGTGGATCTAACCCAGAAACTCTAGTACTATTGATCAACATCCTTTGGGCCACAAGTCATCTTATATTTCCTTTTACATATGTTTATGGACCGATAAGCAACCTTCATGTTTACTGAAGCTTTATCTGAGACTTCTTGGTGGCTTAGTTTTAAAATATAGAACATGACTTGCCTTTGGTGCGCACTAATTTTTTGTGAACTTGATTACAGCTTGATATAGAAAACAATTCGGGTCAGAAGGTATGGCAGGTGGTGGAATTCGTCTTTGGTAAGGGTTTGCTAAGGTTTTAATAACTATACATTATTTTCTTCATCCATATACATGAGAGAATTGGTGCTATATTGACAACTTATGGGTATATAGAATTGTTGTGAGACTTTTTAATCTCTTCAAGTCCAGCATTCATAAGTAGAGATGATCTGACTGCTAAGAATTGGCAAAACTAAGGGACTAGCAACTCTATCAACCACCACAGACATTTATTTCTAGAATTAAAATGTTTCTTGGTTGTTGTGAGGCCAAAAGTTTTGTCTTAGGCTTCAAAACGTGACTCAGCATGCTATAGATGTGGCATCAATGGGTCATCCATAACTAAAAATATTTGTTGCATCAAATACAGGATTGCCTCAATAAATATAAGTTTGGATATTCCTCACATCAATATGATTTGGAGGTGCCTATATGTAATTTAATGATACATATGCAAAAACTATGATGAATTCTGTCCCTTGTCATGTATTTGTCCTTTAGTTCATCCCTGAACCCAATGGAGGAAGATAATAACAAGGATACTTCCTTTAGTTAATCCTTGAACCCAATGGAGGAGATAATATCAAGGATACTTCTTTTTCAATATACAAAGGTGCATCTACTTATAAGCACCAGTCAAATAATATGAGCTGCTTGATAGATTTACCAGCATGTTGACTTAGAATGGGCTATAAGTATTAACAATGTCTTTGTACTTGGGTTGGCATCCCCTTGGTGCCTTATTTATATAATTTTACTTATTAAAAAAATTAATAAGTAACCCCATTACTTTATTTCATGCATTTAACTCCCCTTCCCTTTGGTTTTGTCTGTGATGTTCCCTAAGAAATACATATTAACTCTCCTATCAAAAAAGAAATACATATTAACTCCATTACTTTATTTCATGCATTTAACACTCGATGTTTGCGTTGTCACACTTTAAGCTTAGTTTCTCTGTCTGTAGTTCATGGGTTGCTTACTGTTCAACAGGGTGGATATATGTACTGGAGATGGCTCTAAAAATCTATTCATTTGGATTTGAGAATTATTGGAGAGATGGTCAAAATCGCTTTGATTTTCTGGTCACATGGATAATAGGTAACTACTTTGAGCAGCATATCCCTGGTGTAATCACCCCCCTCCCCTGGATGCACTTTTAAAATGCACACCATTTCTTTTTCTTGTATTACACATGAATTTCTTATGTGAATGAAGTGCAGCTATTTTAATATAATGATTCTTTGGTGTTTACCCTCTTTTAAAATCTTCTTATGCAGAAAAATAATAAATCATAATTTATTTTTGTGGTCTCATTCATTTAGTGATAACCCTTATGAAGCAGCAGTTTTATTGGTTGCTGATATTTTTAAATTTTGATTCATGAAAAAGGGGAGGAAGAGAGATTTTATTGACTGCATTAAGTGAACCATTTTGTGAAGTTCTTATTGTCAGGACTACCTGTATAGAAGTTTCTCAAGTGATTATGGAAAAGTATATTTGTCTACCATTCCATATAGGATTTAAAATCTCTCTGCAAGAATTTTTAAAATATTATACCTACCAAGGTTACGATTCGTTTTTTATCAGTACCCACCTTGTTTACTATTCAACAAAGTTAGATATGCAACATTGTGAATTGACATCAATATGCTTCATAGGTGCAAAATTCTAGCTTTGATTATTAGCCAGTTCTCAGATGTTTATCTGCAGATCGATTGTGTTTTCATATTGTTCCATCTTACAAATGTTCAATTTCCGTAAGTATCAAGGGACTAACATGAAGGAAGATGCTGTTACAGAATGGTGTTTCTTTCACTAAACTGAACTCTGATGCATAAATTTTACAACAGATAAAAGGGTTAGCTTATGGACTAAAAAAGCAAAACTCCCATTTCATTGAGGTGTGCAAAAAGGAGATGGTGCTCAAAATCTAAAATAGCATAAAAGAGAGGGTTATATGGCCAATATATGTATATATATATACATATTTTTCTGTATTTGATCAAATGATGAAGGCCATTAGGTGTTTCTTAGTAGTCAGAAGTATCACAAATATCATGCAGTATTTTGAATAGTTTTACATAGCCAATAACATTAGAGTTTTGTATATTTGGTTCCCAAAGTTGGTATACTGGAGCTTGCGTAACATCCCATATTTGTTTAGTCTAAGAAGCATAAGACTAATGATTGCTGTTGGAAAATAACACTACATACAGTAGCTGTTAAGTTAAAAGGAAGAATTGTTTATAGAACATTGTTTTGCTATGGCTTATTGTCTCTCACTTCTGATATTATATTTTTGGCTTGTATTATTTTAGACTGTATCATATATACTGCTATGACACATGATTTTTGTATGTTCAGTTATTGGAGAAACTATAACTTTTGTATCCCCTGACGGACAGACTTTTTTTTCGAATGGAGAATGGTAGGGAGTTTCACGTTTCAATTTTGTACATGCCATTAATATTATTCAGTTTTCCATATTCCATTGCTTCTCTTTTTTTAAATCACTATTTCTCTTTGTACTAATTTTAGTTAAATAAATAAATGTTCTTATCACGAGGATGTTCTTAAATATTTTAGAAGCGATGACAGGGCAATTAGTGGCTAGGTTTAGGAGCTATGCTCTGTTGCAAACAGGGACGGATCGAAAAACTGTAGTTAGTGGGGGCAATACATGCATACATAAACATGCATATTGTACATACATATATATATATCAATATTAAATATATAAATAGACATTATATCAAAGCAAAAAGTAATAAGATAAATAAAATATGGATACAAAGTATTGGGACCACATGAACTATTAATAACCAATAACTTTCAAATTTGAAATATGGAAAAAAAAAAAAAAAAGTTAAAAAGAGGAAGAAAGGGATAAATAAAAAATGAAAATTTGAGAGAATGAAATGGAACTTTCGTATTTTGTTGTGTCTAGGTTATAAATAGAATTAGAGATAAATTCTCTCCCAATTGACATGATTTACCTCAATTGGGCACTTATAAAATCAATAACTTAAAGTTTTTAGTGAACGATTCGAGACCTGCCAATCACACGAATTATAAACAGAAAGAAAACAAGACAAGATTTACTCAGTTTCATCTCACAATAGGGTTACGTCCTGTTAAAAGTTTTCACTATTATCAACCTCACAAATCTCTCGTTTCAATGTATGCTCAGTACATATAGAGTATTTATAAGCAATTTAAGACGTCCTAATTAGGGTTTCCGCCTTACTACAAAATCACAGCTATTCATGGGCTCAAGCCTAAACCACTAAGCAAAAATCCAAACCCAACTCATTTGCAAGACCTAAAGGTTTCGAGGGTGCTGCCCCCTAACCCCCACCCGCTTCCCGGGGACCAGGACCCATGGTCGTCGGGGGTTCTACAGATATGGACACTTTGAAGTTTGCACCAACTTTAACAATTTTAGTACTCGTTAGGAGTGTCAAATTACCCAGAGAAACCTTATTCAGATGAGAATAAATAATGATCTTCCACTTTATTTTGATAGGAATCGTAACTATAGTTGGTTTAGTTGATTATATGTCATAGTTAGCAACAGAAAAGTGATGACATAAGTATATCTCCCTAAAAAAATTACTTTATCAAATGCACTTACAAAAAAAACGTCAATTGAACCTATCGCTATTTATTATTATAAGTTGTCTCCACTGGATCCTTACCAGATCCGTCCTTGGTTGCAAAGCACCACCTAAGATTGCAGTAGAATCATGGTGATATAGAGAAGCACAGGAGGCAATGTTGGATTACTGTGAGTAACTAGTGACTAGCAGGAATACAAATAAATGGTGGATTACTGTGAGTAACTAGTGGCTGGCAAGATTACTTTCTATCACACATTCCCTAACAAAAATCAAGTGATGCTTTCAACTCTGAAATACAGACTGTGGGTTCTCTGGAATATAATAGTTTTAAATCCTTGATTTTCTTTTTTTTCAATTAATAAATTTATTATTTCAACAGAACTGTTAGAACAGAAAAACCTGCTCAAATGAATTTCATACTCTTTGTTTCTGCACTGGTGATTCTTGTTGAAACTTGAAACAACTATCTTTTATTAACCCTTCTAAAAAACAAAAGAATTAAACATACCTAATAATTTGAAATTATCGTGATAAGATGATTCTGACCTGCTTACATGTGTTATTAATGCGTATTATAATAATGATTAAGATGTCAGCTGCTAGTTATCCATTGAAAGGGCATGCCCGTGCTTGACGTTTTTACCTTCTTTTTTAACAAATTAAAGGTCGTGTATCTAATCAGAAGGTGGGTCGTTAGCATTAAGTTCTTAGCTTATGCTTTTGTATCATATCTTCATTTATGTTCTCCTGGTGTCTTGTGGATATTATTTCGACCATTCTTCTCATAATGAAAATAGAATGTTTAAAATACTGATTATTCTAAATCTCCAAATCTCAATACTCATTTTATGCAGTTAGAATGAACTTCTGGCATGTTAATAAATTATATTTCTTTCTTGTTAACAGGATTCGCTACCTTCTTCTTGCAAGAATGTTAAGATTGATAAGGCTTCTTATGTATGTCCGACGTTACCGAGCTTTTATTGCCACATTCCTAACCCTCGTACCAAGTTTAATGCCATATCTTGGAACCATATTTTGCGTCCTATGTATCTATTGCTCTCTTGGCGTACAGGTACCTTAGATACTCCTTTCATCTCTTTGCCTAATAAAAGGTCACTAAGTAGGCATACACAATAGATTCTCCTTTTGAGATTATTGCTTGTCTTCATCAGTTAATGCTTTTCAGTAGCAGGAAACAAAAGCACAAGAAATTGTGACATGTCTTCTCTATTTTGTTTACTTTCTTTCATTGTGTAAATTTTAAAATGCTCCAAGGTTCTCGTCATTGATTGTACACAATATTAGCCATGTGCAACATTGATTTAGAGTCAGATATTTCATGTTTCTTTAAATTGATGCTTGTTGTGTTATGCAGATCAGTGAAACAGCATATGTTTGAGACACCTCATTATTGCTTCTTTAAAGTAAACTGGTTATTTTCCTCAACAATTCTGTTTCAAGAAACTCTTCATTCTTATATATAAAAATTTGTAGATCTTTGGTGGGCTTGTCAATGCTGGAAACACTGATTTGGAAGGAACAGATCTTGCTGATAACGAGTATCCTTTTTGGTTGATGGAAATCGTCTTGTAGATCTGAGTTTCTAGTTTAAATCCACAGGTAGTGTTTTGTCTTCTTATGGATTACCAAGGTATAGTTGTGATATCATTTATTTTCATTGGATATTGATTAGCAGCCAATTATTGTTAAACTTAGCTTTTCGGGTTGAAGGGAGACTACCTCTTAATTTTATTATTGCTCCTTCAAAGTTCTAATAACTAAAGTAAACATCAGTTCCTGATAGAAATTTTCTTGACAAGATCAGATATTTTCTATTCAATTTTAATGACTATCCAAATGGAATGGTGACACTTTTTAATTTGTTAGTTATGGGTAACTGGCAAGTCTGGATGCAGGTATCACTTCTACTCATGATTTTCTATATCGTATCCATTTTGTCACTTCAGGATTGAAATCCCAATTTATTACCTGATTTTATTTATATTTTACCGTATGATTGGTTGCTTTATTTCTACCTTGATAAAGACAAGATCTCACACGTTCTTTGAGCTAAAGCAGGTAATGGGTTAGGTTGGGAACTCTTAGAACCTAACCAGATCACATAAATAGCATTTATGAGAACCTAAGGGAAGACCATTATATAGGTTGGGAGACTTTTCCAGCTCAGAATATTTTAGCTGTACTTTTGGACATTGGTTGGCTGCATGCAGTGTTACATCAAGACAGACATGAGATGTAGATTGAGCGTATGGAGTTATGGACTATGCTGATGGAACCCTTTTCTTGAATAAAATAAACTGAGACACATGTAATGCGATGTAAAACCATATATGGTGCATAAAGCAGATTTCACATTATATAGCATGTTTTGATGTCATTGACATCTGCCTTTACCTTAATGCTTTTCTCTAACTTTATATTTTTGCATTTATGCTTAAAGGTATTAAGTACTCATTGTTTACCATTTCAGAGCTACAAAGAACTGACAGGAACTTCATGGACACTTGCATATTTTATCAGCTTCTACCTCATTACTGTTTTATTGCTGTTGAATTTGGTAAGCTCCTCATCTCAGATAGATAAATAAATAAGTTGGTAAGTTCCATTGATTTGTTACAGGTTACAACTTACAACCACAATGCCTTCCATGTATGTCCTAATTCTGTCTTTCAGATTGTTCTTTCAAGTGCATGTAGTTTGTGTGTCTGCATGTATGTATGCGGTTCAGACACATATGCATGTGTGTTTTTACTGGAATTTGCTTGGAATCAAGGTGATAATAGAAATAAGGAGGATGAAGATGTGTTGTAAAACGTGCAACAATTATGATGAATAATACGAAAAACAAAGAGATAGAGAAAGCAATTAAACACACAGATTTAATGTGGTTCGGCAGTATACCTATGTCCACGGGAGCGAGCAGCGGCTAAATTTCACTATATCAAAGTTGGGTTACATCATATGTATTTATACTAACCCTAGCCATATAGAGGTATTAAAAAATTCCTCAAATACCCCTGTACCGTACTGCAGGGGCGTTGCGCCCACACCCCTAACCTATTAATCGTCCCTGCCAATAAAACAATAAATTCCAAGCCCAAAAGGGCTGATGCCGTCATTCCACTCAGTACGCTACGCTCCACTCCACTTCACTCCGACATCAGCCTTAATTTCTCTGTAAATATGTTCCACTCCATATGAGCCACATACTACAACAAGATGACTGTAAAACAAAAGAATTTGATCAAACCTCTAATATTTAGTCCCAATGTACCAAAATATTTTTCAATAATATTAATTGGACATCTTGCATCACCGTGGAGGTGTAGCATAAATATCATATGACCACTCGACCAGCTTTATATGCATACCTTGAAATTGACTCGACCAAGTACCATATAGATTTGCAATTTTTTTCCATAACTTCTGATGTATAGTAACAAATTCTTAAGAATTAACTTTTGATGGAGTGTTCCTTGCCTAGAACCTTGTGGGTGATGGCTTACAAGGTTTTGGGGGTTAGTTTACAATTAGTTAATCCAACCTGAGATTACGAAGCATAGGAAACTGATGGGTGACTATGCATATGCACCCAACTAAGTGCTAGTAAACTTGAGACCATTTTGCTTTGTACGCAAAAGAGAGACAGGGATCTCAGTCCCAGATCAACATGGAAAGGGAAGCATCTTTATTATGGGCTTGTATGTAGTTGGCTGGTTAGTGTCGGTTTATTTGACCATATAACTGATATTATTAATAAATTACAACACAATCATCATGTGGCCCAGTTTCCTAATGGGCACTGATGGAGATAGATAGTTTATTAGTTCGAATTAATTGCCTGATATGGTCCTAGGTTGATGCTATGGGAACTAGATTTGGTTGGCTCAGTTCTAGGTTTGTATTTTGCTTATGATCAAACCTGTATTGCACCTGCACCTCTAATGGCAGAAACCTCAAAGTGCTTGCTTCTTCCAGTTTTAATTGTTAAACACGTCTCTGAACTTTTTCATCAAATAGCTGAATGATAAGTAGGTCGATGTAATTTATCATCAGATTACATTACAGTGTATGTGAAAGTCGTTAACATGGTTGATAGCCATCATTGTAATGCTGTGGATAGGTTAGGTATGCAGAGAGAAGGACAAAGCATGATTGTTTTCTTTTTCCCTTTTATTTAGAGAACTGCAATAAGGTCTTATGAACTGGTCAAAGACATAGATTTTTTTTTGTTTGTATATGGATGCTTCCATAGGCTCATAGCCACTGCAAATGAATTTCTCTTGACATTCTAAGGATCTTATAATATTGATGGCTTTTGATGCTGTTGCTGATGCTAGTTACCAGAGCTGTTTCTGAGGCAATTATAAATTCCTCATTTTTGTCTCAAATGTAATTTCAGGTTGTGGCTTTTGTCTTGGAGGCATTCTTTGCTGAAATGGAACTTGAGACATCAGAAGGAAGTGAAGAAGAGAACAAGGTTGGTAATAGTGACATGTTCGTCAGAAATGGAAAATGAAAGTTACAGTGTCATGCCTGTTTATGCCGTTTGATGTGTTCCTTAAAAATTTGATCTCTAGGAGTTGTGCCATGTTCTGAAGTTTTCTTAGTGAATGCGTAAAAATCTAATCCAACAAGAGAGAACAAGTTATCCTTTTAAATAAGCAAATTTGTCAGGTTTACTTTCTTAAATTGATAATTCTCAAAATCTATTGCGAAGTTTGAACTAATTATTTATAGGGTTTTAGTTAATAAATCTAGCATTTTAATCCTAACTGAACTCTGTTATTGTTATCTCACAACTTCAAACCTCCATTATAATTGCCTAACTGAAATCTGAAGAACAGTTGCAACAAAATCCTAGTGTTTTTATTATCAGAGTAGTCTTTCTGAGAATTATAAAAATTTAGCTTGTGTGAACTGAAGGTTAATGGGGGCTGAAATTTAATGATATATTCTTAGCAGTTGATCTAGCTTCTGACATGGCTAATTTGCTCAGTGTACATTACGGTGTTGTTGTCATATACTTTAGATATTTCACTAATTAATATTTACAGCTCCACTAAATCATTTATCTCATCTGAATGTTTTATTTTACATTTTTCAATCTAGGATGCTGGAGCAGGGAGGGAACGACGCCGGTATTCTGGGTATGTATTTGTAGCTAACTATCTTTTATAGAAGTTATCATTTACATATATTCCCTATTACAGTGTTAACTGTAACTTTGAACATGTTTTCCTTTATAGAAGTTATCATTTACATATATATTCCCGATTACAGTGTTAACTGTACTTTGAACATGTTTTCCTGGTCTGGTGCAGCACAAAAACCCAGAGTCAAAGAGTTGATGCTCTTCTACATCACATGTTGAGTGCAGAACTAGATCAAACATAATGATCCAACTCATAGCTTCACTTCATTTCTTCGTTATGGTAAAGTAAAATATTTCTCAAAATTACTTTTTGAACCTAAAATTTTTGTTGCTTGAAGTCTTGATTTCTTTAGAACCTCTCCATATTTCTCATATAATGAATTGTCAGATGCTCACCCATTTCTCATAATAGCTTTTGGCAATTTAGAAACTAGATTTTCCCATCAAATAAAAAAAAGAAACTAAATTCTAATTTCCTTCTGTAGGAGCACCATCTGCAAGATGATTCTCTAAAAATATTTTTCCTGCCCAGGTTCAAACTGCAGTCACTAATTTGTCCCAGTCCAAGCACATGTTAAGGGTAGTTGCTTTCATCTCACTTGAAAAGTATGTTAGTTGAATTACTAAGATGCACTCTGCTTTTCAGTGGAATGAGAGCACTATCTACTATAATTAGATCATGGATGTCCTGGTTGGGCTTTGCAACAGTTGTTAGGCAGACGTAAAATAAAGATGGCCACTCCCTTAAGTTAGATAACTGTGTTACTGATATATTCTTTCTCTTGCTTTGGACAGAGTACCTTGTATGATACCATGTGATAATGGCTTTTTTGGCTTTGCAAATTCACAATAGAAGATGATGATTATGCAAGTGTTTGGCAGGATAACCACGCAATCCAATTGTATCCTTAAATCTCTTATTACGTTCTTATTTTTTTTGCTCCCCTGACAGGGTGTCTGCAAACTACGGAAAGAATGAAAAAGAAAATTGATAACTATTTTTCCCTTGGGATGTGGAGCTAGTTTGCAAATCAAAAATTGTTTGAGATGACTTCCCAGGAAGGAGCTCGAGCACTGCTTCAGTCAGCGCTTGGCGCGTGGACTGATATGTTGACTTCTTGATCTGTAGGTATGATGACAATCTTTGTGTTGATCCTATTTTTTGGTTGGCAGTGTAGAATCTATTACCACATCCTCAGAAAGTTTCTTCTCAATTTTTACCCTCCTTCCATCATGAACAGCCAACAATCACAAGAAGTATGTATTTTTTTTTTGTACGGCTTATTATTGTTTCTGCTGTGTTGTTTTAAATCCATTTGGTCTCACAAGCAAAAAGAAGACTGATAAAACTAAAGCCAGACCTTATGTTTGGGTATGTGTTGTTTGTAGTAGTGTTTGTCTAAGCATGTATGTTCTTTATTGTATCTTATCTATGTTTACTTTTTTTTATAATCAATAAATTTCTTCAGAGGTTTTTCAAAAAAAAAAAAGAAAAAAAAGCGGTGACTCAGTGGTGATACTACGTAATTTTCATTGGGAGATTTTATATTTTCAATAGACGTTGATACTCGCACTTTATTAGTCTCATTTTACTTCTCCAACCCCAACAATTGACATATATCAAAGACGTGGTTAAATGGCTTTTTTGCCACTATAGATTTATTAGTTAATTTTTCTGAAATTATGACTAGACTTTCGGAAGAAAAATTAGGATACTAGGAGGTTTTAGGGTAGGGTACGGCTACTCTTAATACTTTTCATCAGGATTTTCTCGGTGGCCTTATGGCGTATAAAATATTTCACAAGATTGCAACATTTGCTTGTAGTTGTATTCTTACATCTGCAACGAATTTAATTTAAAATTGAGAAATTAATGATCAGGGTATGCTTACATATTTTTGGAAAAAAAAAAAAGAAAACAATTAGCCCTTAGCTTCAGAGATAAGTCATAGTCAGAACCAGTTGGGTTGATTTTGGATATTATGATGTCTTATGTTCTTAAGTGAGAATTACGAGCACTTATTGGGAGAACGTTTCTTCAGTGGGAGAACGTTTCTAAGATCATGATCACCTTGCATAAAGCCTGCATGCTTTTTTCTTATAAATTATTTATGTCGCAAATTGGTGTGTTTAATTATGAAAAATATTTATATTTTCATTTTTATGTTTTGAATATTTTTTCAACAATTTGCATGTTCATGATTTAATTTGGAAAATAACATTGTTTCTTAATTTTTTTCAATGTTATGTTAGAAAAAAATGTTGGTTTTTAAATTATATTAAGAATATCGAAATTGTTGAGAAAATTGTTAAAGAAAATAAAAATAAAAAATAAAAAACATTTTCTACATTGAGCATTCTTTTTTGTGATGAAAAAGTACCTAGGTAAAATGAAACATAGTAATTTATTTTATATTGCAACATAAGGGCATATTGGAGATTGGAGGTAAAAAAATTGGGGAAATGTCTGATTTAGTTTCAAAGGTTTCGATCTAATTACAATTCTGTGAAAAAAAAAACTAATATAATACACGTGAAATACTAAAAATACCCTTAACACAAGTGAAATACCAAAACACCAAAGTTGTCTCTCTCTAACTTCAAGTTTTCCCTCCTCTTCTCCAAAACCTCACCACCACCCACAAGAGCAACAATCTCTTAAAACCTCACCACCACCGCATCGATATTATCAAAAGGTCCCTACCGTCTCCCCTCCCTACCACTTCCAAATACCCTCCAAAAGAATCACTCCCCGGACAACATCCAATAAAAACTTATAAAACCTCCAAATAACCACTTTCAGCACAGAATTGGAGCTCATTTGGAGGAGACCCTTGCGAAGTTGTCCTGAACTGCCCATCCAACACCGGCAACGAGAATGTAAAAGGTGTTTTCGGTAGCTAGATCAGAAGAGATCTCATTATGCAGGGCAGTCTTCTTTTGCTTCCAACAGAAGCATTTGAGTCTCCATGGGAATTTGGCTAACAGATATCCCTACACGTGGTATCATCCACCAGATTTTGTATCTGAAGAGATACAAGAACTAGTATTCCCTGTAATGGTCACGCAGAATTCAAATCAGAATTTTCAGAAACAACGCAAAAAAATGGGAGGCATGGTCTAATTTCCAATACCAAACAGATCAGCATTTGGTTTTATGTTAAAAATAAATATCACATCAGAAACGAAGATACGATCAAACTTATACAACCCAAATCGAAGCATCTCATTTTGTGATTAAATCAACCACAGGTTTTTAAATTCATAAACCAGAAAACAAGAAATGATAGAATTTTGGTGTCTTGTGTGGTTGTTAATGGAGGAATTGGCGTTTTGGTGAGTCTGGTGTCGGGTGGGATTGCGGCAGAGTTCAGCATCTGGAGCCATTTCAATCCGAGGTACTGATGTCTGAACTCTGACAGTGTCAGATCTGAGAACTTGGTGACGTATTGGATTGCGGCAGAGTTCAGCATCTGGGGTGACTCACGCTGCAACACCAAACAAAAAAACAATATCGCATTTTCAACTAACAGGCCAAAGACTGCATCAGAGGGACGCAACCGAAGCAAGGCGAAGACGGCGCACGGCGGACAGATACCTTATCCAAGAATTCCTTGGCGGTTATTTGCTTATGAAAGTTGGAACGCTTGGTCAACTGAGGGAAAAATATGACCTCACTTATCTATTGCTGAATTAATGAATTCCTGTCCTTTGTTAATTACTATACCACTACCAGGAGGGTTGTGACATCAACGGACGTTACCATATAAATTATATAATATGAAGAATTGAAGAGATTGGCATCTTCTTTTGAAGATAGATAGATATGGTTGAATTAACTATGAATGAACATTCTTCCTTAAATTTTGTTGTTTATAGCGAAAAGGAGGTGAAGAATTTATAGGCACCAACCTCATCTAGCTAGGAGTTACTTTGTATATATGCATACAAAGAATCAATTGCAGAATTAAAGAGAGAGGGCAATTTACGTCGGCTTTATCGCATTGTCCTATATCTTACTAATCTAATCCCCACCTGGAGAGAGAGCATCTATTTTAGTCCCTTGATCGTCTTTATAAAAGGCTGCAATATTTTCAAAGCAAATTAGCTAGAGAGAAAGATGAGGAGTGTGAGAATTTAAGTAAAGAGGTTTGAGAATTGAAAAGAGTAAAAAGATTGTACAAATACTTATATGAGTTATATTACATTGATGTGATTTATTACATTGAGAATACAATTAAGAGTATATATAGGTTGTTAAAGAAAAAAATATAAGCCTTAAAAACAATGATGAAAACATGGCCTAAAGTAAGGCTTAAAACAATGATGAAAACATGGCCTAAAGTAAACCTTAAAAAAATTATGAAAATATGGCCTAAAGTAAGCCTTAAAACAATGATGAAAATATGTTAATAAACATAATCTCTAACAACCTCCCTCAAACTCACGATGCGGCAGCAAGAAGCATCGAGAGTTTGATAACAAAGAAACGAAACCGCTGAATAATTTGAGACTTGGTGAAAAAATCAGTTATCTGCATGGACGAAGATATCAATGGGAATATAATCGTCCCATGCTGTAATTCCTGTCGAGTAATATGACAATCAATATCAATATGTTTAGTCTGCTCAACATCATAAATTTGACTCCGATTCTTAAAGCAAAATTTGCTGCAACAAATATCTCCTAGCCTCTGATGATATTTGAGAACATTATTCCTTCCAATTCTACAACTTTCTTTTTTCACAGTACAATCTATCACCTATAAGAGGCGTTCCAATTCCACAATCATCGCAACCCAGCAAATTTCTGAAAACTAATATCTGCAAATTTCTCAAAACTACTTTCTAATTTCCACAATGCAAATTTCTCAAAACTATTTCCCACTTCCACAATGCAAATTTATTTTCTCAAAACTACTTCCCAATTCCACAACGCAAATTTCTCAAAACTACTTCCTAATTCCACAATGCAAATTTCTCAAAACTAACATCTGCAAATTTCTTAAAACTACTTACCAATTCCACAATCTTCCATACATTTCTCACTAACCAAATAAAAGCCCAAATAAACTAATACAATTAACTCCAGAGACCTCCCAAACAACACAACAACAAAATATTAAATCAAAATTCACATTTTCTCACTATTTTTTTCTTCTTTAATCCTTATCCAAGCAAACTCTATTAAACCAAAATTCACATTTTCTCACTATTTTTTTTCTTCTTTAATCCTTATCCGAGTAAACTCAATTTCAAAATCATTCTTTTTCTTCATTTTACCATCAACCAATAAAATTATACCATAATTGACAAAAGTTTACCTCCTAGTGACCTTTCACAAACAACACAACAAAAACATTAAGCCAAAATTTACGTCTTTCCCAACCCCCAAATATTCAAATTCCCTCAAATCTACGTATGAAATACCTTCAGATCGACAGATTCACAGACTTCAAACTCAGCCGAGTTGGATCCGCGAAGAGCATGGGTGGGATGCAAAGTTCTTCCATGGAATCTTCAATTAAATATCCCATGATCTTGCTCTGATATAATGTGAGAATTTAAGAGAGTAAAAAGATGTGAGAATTTAATAGAGCAAAGAGATTGCACAAATGCTTATATGAGTTATATTACATTGATGTGATATATTACATTGAGAATACAATTAAGAGTATATATAAGTTGTTAAAGGAAAAAGACAAGCCTTAAAACAATGATGAATACATGACCTAAAGTAAACCTTAAAATAAGAATGAAAATATGGCATAAAGTAAGCCTTAAAACAAAGATAAAAATATGTTAATAAACATAATCTCTAACAAAGAGCATGAGAGGAGAAGTGGTGCTCAATATCCCTGCCGAGAGAGCAAGGGAAACGTACAGAGACAATGATATCATCAGCAAAATTAACCCTGAAATGCTTTCTGGTGCTGAATACATTGAAGGTGATGGTAGCCCTAGAAGCCTTAGGCTTTTCAAGCTTGGCCCTGGTTGGTATCTCTCTCTCTCTTTCTCTTGTTTTTGTAAGTTCTTCAAACAGGGTACAAGGAAAAGATGGAGTAGCTTAAGGCATGCTCGGTTATAGAAAATTCTTCCGTTTTTCATTAAAAAATTTGAAAAAAAAATGTTTTTCAAATGCAAAATTTTCTTTAAAAACTGAATAATTAATTCTCTACAACTGAATGCGTTCTTATTTTTTCTTCAACCATGCATGATCTCTAGGTCTTCAAAAGACCAACTAGAAAAGATGTTTAGATCTTTCATGCAAATTGATATGGATTTATAGTGTCTTTGATTAGAGGGCAAGAAGTCCAGTTGCATCAATTGCATCCCACAGAAACTCAGGTATGGTTTTGAAGTGTTTATGAAATGGTTTTTATTTCTTATGAACAAAAATTAAGTCAAACATCTCTAAAACGACTTACGAAAGAATCAAAAAATGAAAAATAATTTATAAGAAACTGAATTTGTGTTAGAAAAATCTTTTTTCAATACTGTTTTATTAAATATTAAACAGTTTTTAACTCATCCATTTCAAAAACCATTTGTAACCTATAAACGGAAACTACTGCTAAGCCAAACAATTCCTTAGTTATTGTTTGATTGTGTGTTGTATGCAGCTGTGTGCAACTATGTGAAGGAATGGTAGAGATTGGGCGGTCGGTAACATATAGTGTGATAGGAGGTGACTTAAGCAACATGTATGATCCGTACAGAGTCAGCTTCTCATTTATTCCTGTTGAAGGAAATGAAAATAAACAGTGTATTGCTGAGTGGAAAGCAGAGTTTGAGCCTCTCACTACTGCGACACCCATAAATAGAGCTTCTCATTTATTTCAACATGTTCAAATCAATAAATTTAAATAATTTTTATTTTGAATTGATTTAAGTTTTATTGATTTAAACATATTTTAATTAATTCTCAAACATCATTAGTCAATATTTGAGGGTGGGAAATTATAACCATACCCATAAATAGGGGAAATTTCCTTCTTACTACTGCACTAGGCCGGGGGACATCTGTTCTGTCTATTGATGAGATGTTGAATTGCGATTGATATATGGAAGATAGAACATCTGGGTTCAATGACTTTTTTGTGGAAGACAGATTTCTGACTTCTTGGTTCCCCAAAAACTAGCCTAAGTTTAGCTACAAATTACTCCTTTAGGTCTCTTTTACTACAGATCTGAAAGGGTTTATAGGAGGAAGTTGATATACTATGAATTGAAAAAGTTACAGGAAACAGAAGAATAAAAGCTTGCAACCATTTTGATGGACATATGTTCAGGATCAATAAAAATCAAATACTAGTTGAAAGACCCAAAAACTCCAATGTAAAAGACTGAAATATGAGGACTTTTATCGGCCAAGTGCCCACAGGCTTCCTCTTTTCTTTTTTTTCCTTTTTGTCTCAACTATTTCACCCTCAACTTTGCAACCAGTGAAAAAAAAAACGATATTTCTTTAAAAGTTCGTTAATGATAAATCGACCACCATTTTAAACACCCCATCATAATCTCTCTCGTTACAGTGATTTATTAGAAACAAAATTAGTAAAACATAAGAAAATCGCTAATGTATCTTCCTATAAATGTGTAGTCTAGCTTTCAGTGGTCCGTACAGCAAAGCTTTTATAAGAATACCTTTTTACTTGTTCTTCTTTCCTTTCATCATCCTTCGGAACCCTGACCTTGTGGTCAAATTAACACTTAACCAATGTGGTATCAGGTAAAGGATCTGTTAAAGCAAAATTCTAAAGTTCAAAGTTACTTAAACATTTCTCCATATGCTGTATATGTATACACTTCACAACTTCTACATTTTGACTTAAGGGGGATAAAAAGGAGTATTGCAGGTTGACATGTCCAGTACTTCAATATTAATAAAAATAAATAAAGTAATTACTATTAAGTTAAAAAAAAAACACACAACAGTGAATTCTGGGATAAGGTTGGACAGGGACTGCTTTTTTCTATTAGAAGATTAACAGATACCCACCGAAATATCTCAGTTTCACAAATATGCTCGCCAGCAACCAGCCAACTACATATATACATGCTCAGTTGCTCACCCAAACACTAACTGAAATAGGCAGGCTATGTCTGCCTTAGAGGATCAAAGTCAGCTGCAAAGACCAGTCAAGTCATAGCTGAGATAAGATTTAGGAGAGCTAATGCAATGTGCTGGCTTTCAATAAAAGTACTTTATAACCAGATATGTCATGACCCAGCTTATCAAGTAAACACTCTTTCAAACATTCCTCCTCACCCTACCATATTAACACCCACATGTAATCACAAAATAATAATATATTACGAGAATAGTATCAGTCTGACTAACTGCATTTACCAAAAGCATTTCAAAATATAACCTGCTTTATGTCTACCCTAATAATGGCTTAGCCATCACGGTCTTAATTCCCCCACATGCTGTCAGCTTCTCTGCTGTTAAGTTTTGCTGGAAGTCAGAAATTCATCACAGTCTGTTGATCCATTCTTGGTAAAGTTCACAGCAAGCAAACCCATCATCTTGCCAACTGTTGCCCTGAATGTTCTATCGCCACTCTTTTCAGTGCTATCGACACTCTGGACTCCATCTTTAGCCACAACAGACCCTACTGTAGCACCCTCTGTATATGCTTTACATGCTATCAGAATATCACGTGCACGCTTGCGGAAATGACCAGCAACAAATTCTTCAAAATGCTGCAAGCAGACTTAAGCGATCAAATCACATATTATGAAGCCAAATACATAAAGCATTATGGTCATCCAACAGTTCTTGCATATGTAGTACGCATACATGCATCTGACAATTGTTACTAATCATAATAGGAAATCGGCCTTTATAATTGAGTTGATTAACTGTATGGTCAATTTTATACGATACACCTTAATGGTCCTCTAAGAAAACTCGAGTAGTAAACAATTTAACAGGCCACGTACCTGGAGCATTCGAAACATGCCACCACAAAAATGTGTAAATGCACAGTTTGTAGCATTTATGAAGCACGTAGAAATTCATGGACACATAAAAATGTATGCACTATCACAAAACCTCCATTAAATGCTTATCTTGACAAAGAAACGAGGATAAATAAGCTCTCTTTTTTCATTTATAAAAAAAAGTTATCTTTTATCCGTAATGTAGAATGCAAATGCAAAACCTAAGAGGGAAGTTTCCAACAATGTATGCTAAGTGGTATCTGCAACAATATCATCAAAACTTCATTTGATTTTTTCATATTGTCAAAAGTACTCACCAAAAATTGAGCTGAGCAAAAAACAGCTAAAAATATAGTCAAAGTTCTTGAAGCTGCCTGATGGGCTAGCCCAGGATGAAGCAGAGAGGTCAACAATCAACGTAGGCTCAGTTTGTTTCAATATAAAATGAGAACCCAGAAAATCAACTTCATGCAATACGAAATTTTCCAGCGT
Source organism: Bretschneidera sinensis (assembly GCA_023935145.1). Lineage (NCBI taxonomy): Eukaryota > Viridiplantae > Streptophyta > Magnoliopsida > Brassicales > Akaniaceae > Bretschneidera > Bretschneidera sinensis. Next base: position 139,509,856 of record CM043699.1, read on the forward strand.
TTGAATAAATAGTAGAAACAATAGTTATGTAATCTTTTCTATGGTAAAAGCAGAAAGGTGCTGGAAATGACTATTTATACCCTTGGCGGCCTTCTTAGTATGTACACCATGGTCTTCAAGGATTTAATAAATGCATCCTCATTGTACTGCTTGGATCTCGACGCACCTTCTTCCCCAGTATATGAGCTTTCAAACCCAGGCTCATTAAAGAAGGGTTTATCATTCAGAATCAGAGCTTGTATGGAAATCAAAACTTGTAGCATGGTTGATTTCCCTGGGATCCACACCTCAGTCCGTTGACCACTCCAGGTGCCCAAAAGGCTGAGGCAGACTTTACCACATTCATACAAATTTGGATTTAAGCGAAGTCCACCTGAATAGTAGTATACCATCTGCAAAATAAATTCCCAGTTTACATTACACACGCAAGATATTTATAGTCTTGAAAGGAGGATGCTAGCACAAAATACATACCGGAGGTTCATCAGGATATTTACAAGGGAAGAAACAATCAAAGACAAAAAGACCATCGTGGTATGGAGTAGCAGAAGGCCCTATAATGACAGCCCTCAAAAGATCCATCCTTGTTTCATAGGCTCTAACAAATATTGTATCTGCGGAAGTACAACGGAGGAGAGAGAGACAGATGAGTCATCTTAAACAAGCCATTGCCATGTCTTTACCACCAAAATAAAAAAGGAAAAAAGTAACTTCTCCCTATAGTAAATATGTCTAGAATTAAACATGAAAGGTTATTCAGCCCCAAATGTGCTTAAGAGTGTCAGTTATACCATCACTAATGTGAACACAAGTAAAACTTTGATAAACAGCAATCACAATCCAATTCATTTTAACATTCTTATTTAGATAAAGATGGCCCAATATCAAAGTTTCCACATCTATCAATACTATGGTGGCGCAGAGTATCACTAAAGAGACTCAGAAATTCACCTGGTAAGCCATTGTCCAAAATACTCCACTCCTCTTGAATTCTTTTGGCCCAATTCTTGGGTGGCTATAAAAAAAAAAATCAAAGAACCGTCTCTAAGACAGACATATTCTAAATGTGAGTGTTACTGTGGAGAGAGAGAGAGAGACAGACAGATATTTCACCTGCTGCTTTGAAAAGCCCAGGTCTTGATAGTGATGATCCGAGAAATCTTCTACAGAATCAAAATGTTTAAAACATTGAAATCTTTGCATGGCATCATCTACTTCTTTCTCTATAGAACTAGACTCCGCCAGGGCCATTGAACTGCTTGCAGAAGCTGTCATCAATTTGCTATCACAAAGACTAGGAATGGTTGCTTTCCTTTCGCTATCGGCCAGATCTAGAATGGTTGCCTTCCTCTTGCTTTCAGCAAGGTCTGAAATAATTGAATTGCTCGAGCTAGATATTATATTTTCACTTGGAACAGAGTCTTTCAACCAAGGAAGTGAGACCTCTACCCCAGAAGGAATATCCACGTCATCAAATTGGGATTGCATAGTCAAATAATCATCCTCATATAAATAATCATCATTATCGTCATAATCAGAAACATCATCAATATAGTCGTCATCATTCTCATCATGATGCAACAAATCAGAATTTGGACTATTCAGATTATTTGAATTAATTGATACTGATGTTGAACACTTGAGAGGATCAACACTATCCACAGATCCTGCTATGCTAGTAGAATTCCCAGGATCACTGGCTGAAGCATCCTGAAGAGGTAACAAAGTTTCAAGTCAGACATTGACTGGCATTTTAAGAAGGGTTCACGAGATCTTAGAGTAATCGAATACCTTAACTTGGCATTGCCATTCATCATTATAAAATATTTTGGTCTTTCCCTTGCTAGCCATCTCAGCTTTCTCACCACCAATGAGAACTTCAATTGGATCTTCCTCTCTTTCACCCTCCATCACATCAAAAAGAATAACCTAAACTACAAGATTGCTTCCTAAGCATGTATTACATACAGAAAATTTTTGCAACATGCTCCAATCAAATAAATGACTACATAGATCCAAAATACATGTAGGAACAAATGTGGAAAACTATACGAGCAGCAAAAACATATTCTATATGTACATGAGACTTTGAATGGGTTGCTCATTTTTTTCTGCATGCACGTGTGCAAGTGTGTGTGTGTGTGTTGCATATGATCATCATTTTCTACTATCAAATATAAGATCGGGAAAATTGCACCAACAGTCCCTGAACTTTGAACTCATATCACTTAGGTTCATAAAGTTCCAATTTGGTGCTCGCAGTCCATGACTTTTCAATTTGTTGCAATGTGTCCTAGGGCCTGCTACAAGTGCATTGCACCTTCTGCTGAAAATTTTCTACTTAAAAGCACATTACAACAAATCAAAATTTCAGGGACTGCAGGGGAGAAATTGAAACTTCAGAGACCCAAGTGCTATTTGCCCAAAGTTCATGGACCTCTATTGCAATTAACGCCAAAACTATTTAACAAGAAAAAGAGAAAAATTTCTCTGAAATGTAATTTACATTATGGTTATAGAGAAACATGTGTTATTTGCCTGCCTGGAAAATGTCCTCGAAAAGAATAAATCAGCCCACAGAACATATAGCAAGGATAGAGTACCATACGATGGTGAACTTCAGAACAATATTCCCTTTATATTTGCATGAACAAAAGCTGATACAAAAACTAGTTACAAAGAATCTCTTAAAGCATGAAAGCCAGTATGATATGACTCAGAACAATCTTCTAAAGATTATGAACTTTACGTCAGGAGGATACTGAAAATGTTAAAACACTTCATTTGCTAGAACAAAAACTATCCAGCTCCAAAAGGCTGAAATAAAATCCTATGAAGATGGTTGCCCATGGGAAGTTAATGCTTTGAGATAGAGAAGAAAAAAGGCCTCCTCTAATTTGCTTGAATTACTCTCAAGGAGAAAGGATACAAGAAGTAAAAGTAGTAGCACACAGGAAATACACTGTCTTCCTAAAATGTGTTCCACAAATCAGCACAAGTGATCTGCCAACATTAATTTCAAGTTTAATATAATAAGTAAATAGCATAAAGTGCATCAAACTCCATGTTAAGAGGTATTAGAATGCTCTAATTTTATCGTTCACAAAACATATTCTGAAGGCAACAAGTCTTTCGTGTCCAAACAGCACCACCTCGACTTTATCGTTATAAATTTTCTAAGCATCCAAACATCATACCGAAAATTCAAAAGATAAACATAGCATATCAAAAAGAAAAATTGCATGTCAAAATTAATGTAAAAGAACCAAACAAACACTACCCAGAAAGAGGCACAATTTAGATCAAACCAATCAATCGAGATCATTAACCTAGACCATCAAAATTCCATCTAATTAAACGCTCTCAGCCGAAACTTAACACCAAGAAATACTAATTAACACATACCCAAACAAAAAAAATATCATTCCATCATAGTCAAAAGAATACCTCGCTTTGTTTAAGTTCCTTGGAGACTGGTGTTGGTGGAGATTCAGAGACGAATTTGTCCAAATCCATCAAAAGCGATCCAAATAATTAGTGCTGTTAGTTATAATATACACATATAGAGAGGACGATCTAATATGGACTCCTAATACTACTATTATTACATATTAATGTTAAAAAAAAGGAAAACAACATGCAGCCAAAAAGAAAAGAAAAAAGGAAAATGTTCATAAATTTTTTTTAAAAAATGGGGGCGTTGAGAAAGATGATAGAAAGTAGAAACCTGAAAAGTCTCGCAATTCTTCTTCCATGAAAGCACTTGCACAGAGAGAGAGATGCCAATGTGACTAGAGAAGCGATTCGCGCCTTATTAGGTGGGTTTTCTATCGTACGCAGATAGGAAAGTTTAACGGGAAATACTTGTCCGCACAATGTGTCACAAGCACTATTTTTGGTTACACAGGGTGTAGATTTTATCTGAGATGAAATACTTTCTTTACTAATTTTAAAAACTTTTATTAATGTAATTTATACAATCATTTTACTAATTAAATTATTTAACAGTTATTAATAAAATTTTAAATTTAATAAAAAATAAAGTTTTATGATCTGTCCAAATAAAAATTTCATAAGTTGAATACTATATATATATATAAATAAATTATAAAACATATTTAAATTTTAAATTTTTTATAACTTATTTTCTCTGTTTGAAATAAATAAATTTTATTAAATTTATTTCGAATTTTATAGTTGTTATGTTTGAAATAAAAAAATAAAATTCATTTCGAAATAAATTCATTATAAAATTGAATTGAATTTACAAATAAATTATAAAAAGTAAAAGTAAAAGGTTATAATGAATTTTACCTTTTTTTAATTTTATTTTTTTCAAACATCTTAATCATTAAAATTCAAACAAATATAAATATAAAAAAAAATCATGTTCGGAGAAAACTGATTTGTGGGTTTGAGAGAAAGAGACTACTGAAATTGTTTGAGAACTATTGTTTGATAGAGAAATTTCAAAATAAGATATGGGTTAAAAGAGTGCTCAGAGAGAGACAAGAAACACTAAACACTCGATTGTGAAGAGCAAAGAGCAAATAGTAGTGTTTTAAGGCTGTAAAATTAAAAATGAACAATGAAAACCCTAATTGAAAGTTTTCTAAAATAAATGTTTAAACACTAAATTTTAAAAAATTATTTTTAAAAAATGTTTTTCAAAACTACTCGCCAAACATCAAAATTAAGATTTGAAAAATGTTTTTAAGTTTTGAAAATTGAAAATCGTTTCTGAAAACACAATCCAAACGTAGCCTTATATTTTTAATTCATATGAAAATCCCTAACCCGGAAACAATCGCGAGCTCTCTCTCTCTCTCTCCGCGTATCCTGTCTTGCCGATTCTCGGCCTTCTTCGGAGACTTAAACCGCGCCGGCGTATCTGGTAAGGTTTTTTCCCTTCTTCTCCTTTCTGTTTCTATTTTCCTTCTCCCCTTCACTGGCATTTCATTTTCCACCGGTTAGTGCCATTGTATGTACAATAGTCTTTACTTGATTTATTGTATGAATCATCATTGAGTTTGGTTAAATGTTGTCCAACATATAACTTTTAAATTTTCTTTTCAAATTTCATGAACTTTATGGTGTTGTAGGAAGCATAATTTTATATTTTATTCTAATTTCGACTTTTTATGATAAATTCTTGATTTGAAATCAATATCTTCGTACAACTCGTTGTGGGAGTTTTGTCTAGGTTTAAATAATCTTTGGGTATGCATATTTAGACATATTTATTTTGTTGATCTTATTTAATTCCAATATATTGAGAATAATATTTGAATCTCAAATTTTGATAAGTAGAGTTAAATGAGTTAATAGCTTCGTTTATTGTTTTGATTTGAAGTTATTATGGACCCTGTTAGTTATCTATATATACATACACGTATAAGTAGATGTATATGCATATGGATATGAACATGAGCATTTTTATTGATAAGGAGGTTTGGCTATGTATACACCTATGTATATGCATGTGATGCTCAATTATGAAAGCACGCTTGATGTAATTTTCTTATTTACACCTTAAATCTACTTGCATATGAATATTTAGTACATATCAACTCTTCTTTGTATTTGAACAAGGAAGAAGGTGTAGAGCTTTCAGGATTTTTATCTTTTAAATGATTCTTTTGTATATGGGATGCACCCCCTTATTGAGTTGAAATACTAAAGTTTTACTTATAAAAAAGCATTGTGCTGATTTTACAGTTATTGTTCTGTGTTTCTCTAACACTCTGTCTATTCAAACCTGTGGAATGCATGGTGCAGTAATAGATATGTAAAGTCCTTTCTCATCAACAGCCTTTGTATGGAACAGTAGTGTGGACAAAGGTCAACAAATTGCTTGCTTTTGAAACATTCTGAAGTCTATTTTCAATGGATGACATGTCTTCCCTTGACGATGCAAGCATTGCATGGATTTGGATCATTGAATACCTAGCGAGCTTCAAGCAAATAGATGCATCTATTTTACATGGTACCACAAACTCAAATTAGTTTAGCTTGAACTCTCTATGCTTGCGTCAGTTCATCCTTGGAATTAGATTTAGGGTTTCATAGACTTTTTCTTTCTTTCTTTCTTTCAGATTTAGTCGAAATGACTCCAGAATTATCAGATGATTTAGGGAAAAATGCGAGGGAAATGATAGCTTTAAGATGCTTGGAGGATTTATTTGGTCCTAGTAATGGACTCACAAAAGATATTTCTTCTTCTCCAGAGTCGAAGGTGGAGTTTGATTTATCAGAAGGCTGTGAAGATGTTCTCCAACATATTTTGAAGCAGGTAGGATTCTAGTATACTTTAGTTTCATTTTTAACTTGTAAATTATTTGGTTCTCTTTTTGAAAAATATTTGATTTTAGTCAATCATTTCTCTCCTAGTATCTGATGGGATTTCATTCTAATGTTAAGTTGTTAATATCTCCTTTGTCAGACATCCTTATCAGATCTGAAAATGGGTGGACCACAGCTATTGAAATGGGATGTTCTTCCCTTTATTATGCACAAAAGAGCTTGCATGCCTAAATGTGCTTTAGAACAGGTAAAGAGTTCATTTTTTCCTTCTCATCGTTGTTTCCAACTTCCATTCAGAGAAAGGGATAATAGATCACCAAATTTCATTTATTGTTCATTTTGGGTATTCTTTGTTGCTTGCAAACAGCTGAAAGATGCAATTGATGAAGGTACCGACTTATATGCTGCTTCGTTGAAGGAAAGAAGTGAACTGTTGTGCAGAAGTGAGTGTGACAAAATGACTCTGAATAATAGTGATCATAGTGCAGTTATGCGGAGGCTTGATGGAAGTGGCAGTGGTTCGCAAACAATGGCAGATGGGAACTTAATTCCTTCAGCCCATGAAAATGGGAATGGACTGGTAGGAAATGATTCACATAATGGGAATTTATTATCCCCTAAGAGGGATAGAAATAACTTTGCCACTGAAAATCTAGTAGGAGGCTACTATGGAAACCAAGATAGTGCTATCAATGATGACAATTTCCATTCAAGTGCCAAGAAGTGTAAGCAGGATGCCACTCGTGTTAATCAGTATTTTGGGCAGATTTCAATTCCTTTGCGTGGTAATGAGTTATTAGAGGATAATTCTGAGAGGATTGATAGATTTATTGAAGGAGAAGGCTGTGACTTTACAGAACATAATCAAGTAGAAGGCTTGGAGGAAATCAGGTTCTCTGAGGGTGGTCATGATGAATGTGTTACCTTAAAGAAGCTTGGGGAGAGCAGTGACGTCAATGATGATAAATCCCAAAGCAATGAGATGGAGATTGCTCATCATGCCCATAAATTAACTCAAGTTATGAGTGGAGATAGGCCTGTCTGTAATATCACGGTGAATGGAACCGACAATGCTGAACATGGAGATGTCAGTGATGATAAATCCCAAAACAGTGAAATGGTAATCACTCATAATGCCCTTAAATTGACTCAAGTTAGGTGTGGAGATGGACCTGTCTGCAATTTCACAGTGAATGGAACTGACAATGCTGAGCAAAGAACTTTAGATGGTGGTGCTCTGGCCTCAACCCTAGAAAAACATTCAGTTGATGAAGCCAATGACCGAGATGATCATGTTGCATACTCAAATGGATCTCACCACAAGACTAATCCCGTTGAAGAAGAAATGTCGAGTGATAGTGATGAACATCACATTGAGAGGATTGATTTTGCCAAGAAGAAGAGTCATTTTTTCAGCTCCCATTGCACATTAAGTGATGATTACTCGGCAACAACTGACTGGACAGAGCAAAATTTATGTGTGAAGTGTAAGAAAGCTGGTCAGTTGTTGGTTTGTAGTACCAGTAGTTGTCCATTGGTGGTTCATGAGAATTGCTTGGGTTCTTCAGCCAATTTTGATGAAAAGGGCAGCTTTTATTGCCCTTTTTGTGCATATTCTCATGCTATTTCAGAGTACCTTGAAGTTAAGAAAAAAGCCTCCTTGGCGCGGAAGAAACTTGCTGCATTCTTTCATAAGAAGAGACACTGTGAGAGATTACGTAGGAAAGGGCAGTGTCATTCAAGACAAAATGGAGATAAGGGTCCTTTTGCCGAAGTCCATGAAAATGGGCGTTTAGGAAAGAGGGAAAACAGTCCAGCAAAACAAAATGGAGAGGACATAAATGAAGTCAGTGTGCCTCAACTTCAGGAAAATATAGGTGATAAGCGACAATCTGATCCTTCTACATCATGTTTTAATGCCAATTTAGAGAAGTAGAGGCAATATAATCGATGAACCCACATGCCACTTTCTCAATTTTAATTAGGAAGGATACTAGCACGTATACTTTTCATATCTAAGATCTAGTATTGGAACCTATCTGTGCAAGCTGAAAACTCGAGGAATTTCAATACCTGCCTCCAAATATATAGGACATGCTTCCAATGTTGTGGAACCGTGGGCAATTAGGGAGGGAATCTCATTGGTTAAATATCTTAGTACCATCACACTCATTTGAAACTGATTATTTGTTCTCTGTATTGTTTTTCCAGGAGTCAGGCGACTTCCTTCAACATTGTTTTGATTTTCAAAGCATCTTCCTGCTTTTTGGATATAGAGACAACACAACAGAATTTTGGCTTCAAAGGCTGCAAAGGATCGACTTAAGATTTTATTTTGATTCTGCCTTTCCATATGTTAATCCTTTTTTTGTATGATGATCTGTATGGTCATTGAAGATCTAAGCTTGTAAATAGTCTAAACTCTGCAGCTGTAAATCTCGCATCTTAATTTGATCCTTCTCTTTTTACCAAAAAGGAAGAAAGAAAAAATGGTTCAAGAGTACTCTTCCCTATGAGAGCTTTTAGAACAACAAGACCAAGTGCTCGTTGTCCATGAGTTTGATAGCGTCCCAGTAAATTAAGTAGAGAAGTTGAAAGTGGGATTTATAACGATGTTCTCCAACAGCTGATTATTTGGGAGAAGCTTGCTTCAGACATGGATTCAACTTGTCAAATGATGGAATATTATAGTATTATAGGTGATGTGGTATTTATGGATCTAAATATAAAAATTTTAATTATTAAAAATATATCTAACACCCTAATGTTAGCTTATATTGTATAAAAATCGAAATATTTTTATGAACCGAGTGCATCAAGCATGGTCTGATCATAAAAAGTTCTTTAATGCAATCGGACGGTTCACAATCTCCGAATATACAAAACCCGGATGCGGCTCCACCTATTGCTGGCCTGGTATCACTCATTTGCCAACAGTTACTCTGATTCATCAAATATTTGGTTTGAATTGGTTTAAAATTAACATTTTAAATTATTTTGAAATTTTATCAATATTTTTGAATTTCTTTTAATAATGTTAATATAAATATAAAACTCAAAAAATAATATTATTAATAAAAAAATTTAAAATTACTAATAAAATTTTAGACAGTTTAAAACCCATCTAGCCAAAAAAAAAATTCACTTGCCAAAGAAAATCAATTGGCGCCACTCCCAAAATCTTCCCGCCAAAAATCATACCGCCGCACCATCTCCCCTTGCAAATATAAAGCCACCAATTTTCTCCATCTCAGTCAACATTTCTCTCTTTCTTCTATCAGTTTGTCAAAGTTCCCTAGTGAAAACCCATCACCATAACAACACAACAACAACGACCAGCCATGGTAATCACTCTAGAGAAATCCACCACCATCAAGCCTCGCGATTTCTACGGCAGCAGCCTCCCTCGGCCACGCTTCTTCACAGACCCACAGTACAACACAGAGCGTGTGGACCCTCCATTGCCCGTGATGGACCCGCTCCTCTCATGGGCCAAGGAAGCCAACTGGTCCATGGGCGGGCTCGGTTTCAAGCGTCTCCGTCTTCAAGGCCGCATCGAAGGCAACATCACCAAACTCCGTACTCAGCGTGAAAAGCTCCCCAGTATATCCAGCCCCGTCAACAGAAAAGATTCAGACCTTGAAACCCACAAGAACAACAAAAGGGTTGGATCCGCGTCGCCGCCTCCGGCTCCAGTGGCTATCAAGAGGAGAAAGTTTTTAGATCTGACTGATGAAGATGATGGGAGTGAATATGAGGAAGAGGGAGGAATTGATGGGAGGTTTAAGATGGGAATAGTGAGGAAACTTAAGGATGATTTTGATAGGGTGGCTATGGTTAGTGAGAGTGATAGGGTAGGGGTGAGGACTAGGAGGAGTAGTAGTGGGTTTGGTGTCGGTGATGATGTGATGAAAGTGGTTGGAGAAGTGAATGGATTGGATTTCAAAGGAAAGAGGTGAAGGAAAATGGCCAGAGTGGGATTAGGACTTCCCCAATATTGGCGAAGCGTAGATTGAGTTAGATTTATGGGTAATTGGATATGGGTTTTTGATCTTTGTTGATCTTGGTAGGCTTAGATGAGTATACACCTATGTTTTCATTTTTTTATTATTTTTATAATGACGTGTGCCTTTTATGTTTGGAAATGGGTCGTTGAAATGGAATTTGTGCTACTTGTTGGATTCCTTCGTTGTACATTTCTTTATCAATATATCCAAAATTAATTTTCATGTTCTGTCCATTTTCTCTAGTATGTTTTAGTAGATGATCTGGGGTTTCCTGGATTTTGGATTGACTGCTGCAAATGGAATCAAGTTTGATACCTGGGTTGTTGAAGGCCACTATGACTTCTAAAATCCTTCTACAAAGACAGTAAAGATAATTTATTATCTTATTCACATTTATATGGGGAATTTAATGCATATTTCCCTCATTTCAATCACTGAAGCACTACACTGAATCCTTGTTGCAAAATCACAATTCAAAACTGTATAACCATATCTACTTCATTTATTCTAAACTATTATAATTTGTATGGAGGTGAATAGATAATAGTACAAAACCAATGAACCTGTCTCCCTTAAATAAACCCAAAAACAACAAAAAAAGAGAACCAATACTCTGAAAAGAAATAAATTTTCAGATGAAAGAAGTTGATCTTCAGAGTCTCGGTGAACACAATTCTCTCAAGGTTTTGTCTACTTGAGCCAGTCCATGGATTCTAGCCAACCTGCATGATTGCTCTATTATTAGCCTATAGGTTGATAGCCTTTCCCATGGGACAATACCAAAATCATCATTAAATTCTTCCATTCCTTCAATGAAGAACTGCCAGACTAGAGCGCCTGCCCCAGACCGTTTTCTCTTTGCAGATTTGTAGATGATGTCAAAGATAGTCTTGTAGAACCTATCTCGCTGAGATGGTTGGAAGTCCTTGTTTAGATTTGACAATCCAAATTCAGTGAACATGACAGGCTTCTTCAGATTGTCACAATCTTCAATGTGAGAAAGCATCCACTTGGAGACAAATTTTAGCTTGTCTTCAAATTCTTGCACATGAAACCTACCAAAATAGAAGAATGGATTAAGTATAGGTCACATATAGAATCAATAAATGAAACACTTTAGCATAGCATTTTGCATCAGTATATGAAAAATAACCACATGCTTAAAAATGTTAAGTATCAAGCAAACTTATAATTTGTAGGTTATATCATTTAAGGTTTCAGAACAGTTCTTAAGACTAGGTTCCTTTCTTATTGACAAGCAATATCAGGAGCAACAGCCATGCAAGGCTTACCAGTGGTCAGGGTAGATATGGACAGAGGCAAAATCGATGTTTTCAATCCTGGAGTTGCGAAGAAAATCAGATCCAAGGGTTGATGCCCAATTTTCTGGGTTCACAGTTAACTTTTTGGGGTTTTTAGGACCATAGAATCCCTCCAGGCCGACTGTCACAAGATGCTTGTTGTCAATTGCTTTAACGAAGTCAGACATTTCATTTATCCAGTCCTGCAATTCCATGCCATACAATCAATTATACTCAGATAACATCAGTAGTTGAAAAGGACAAACCTCTCTCTCTTACCCGCACACAAACAAACACATGAAGTGAGAATGGTGTTTCCTAAATTCACCTAATTCTGATCAAGGAAGTTTACATTTTGACAAGTAAAAAAAATCGCCATAAAGATTGACAAACTTTCAAAGTGTAGAGAAGATTTTGTGGAAGAGAGTAAAAGAAATGGAAAGGGTTTACTTTCGCCACACAGATTCACTAAACCTAAGCAACCCTAACATCGAGCAGTCCAAGCACACCCCATCATGCTACAATTTTACCAAGAAATCCCCCCCCCCCCAAGAAAAAAAAAACACGGGGAAGAAAAATTGTTTGAGCAAGAATAGTCGAGATAGTACAATAGTACTAGTAATTATTCAAATCATATTTCAAAAGCTTTAGAACAATGATCCAGTTCAGCTTCAGAAAATGTTATGGTTAACACTTTGAAGATAAGAAAGCGGATAAAGAGTTAATAACTCACTTGAAGAGTGTCACCAGAAGCATCAGACATGCAACGGGGTTCATTTATCAACTCCCATCCAAAGATGGTGGGATCATTCCTATATTCGATTCCTGTGATTGTGTTCTTCCTAGTTAGCATAGTCTGGAAAAAGGAAATAGTACAGAATTAATAAAATCTTATACATCATCAAGATTACATATTCCACAATTATCGCATATGCACTACAAGATTAAATTGCCAACCTGAAAGGTTATGATGATGCACTATCCAATTGTGTTTATTGATGCTTACACTAATTTAGTGCCTAAAAGTCTTTTGGCACAATGTTTTGAAGAATGTGCCTTTGTGGTAGGGGAAAGAAGTAAATGACTTATCTTTGGGAGCACAAGGAACAAGGTACCATTGCCTTAAAGATATGAAGATCAATGATGCATGCCCCACCCAGGAATTTTGCAAAACATCAAAAGAAGTTAATTCCTTTAAATTATCTTATTTTATTGTTTCCCATCCAGGATTCTAGCAGGACCTGTGGTCTGTCTTTTTCCCTGAAATTAGATGCTTGTTTTCATCAATGCTTTGCAAATTCATAGTTACTCCCTGCCATGATATTTCCTGAATCCTGATTCTGCCATTATGCCCTTATGCCTAACAAAAACTATACATCTTTTATTTACTCATGATCCGCTACTGGCTGCAAAGTATCATGCTTAACAAGGAAATACAATCTATAGACCTCAGTTTTTTTTTCCTTTGGGAAAGACTAGGGAAAGGAAAGAACATTACTTAAGAAGGCTGACATAAGAAAGCTATTCTAAGCCAGTTACTTTCATTTCCCCATTCTTTTGTAATCGGGATGGAGCCTGCTTGTTAATCTTTTGTATTGACCCCAACATTTTCTCAGTTCTAGCATGATGGTTGAAGATTTTCTCATCTTCTTAACCATGACCTCTTGGTCAGTTCTCTTCCACGATCAAAGTGTCAAGAATACCATTCATCATTTGCTTCCAACAATTCAATGCATCAAGTGCATATGTTTTAACCGGTAAAGGCCCATGTTTAGCAAACAGTTCTACTTGTGTTTCTCACACCTTGGCTTCTTTTTGCATATCTAACAGGGTTTTGTTCCAGTACCTATGGTGCAAGTCAACATAATTACCTAGGGTGTTACTGTGGACCCATGTGTACCTTTATGCATATGCTATGTGATGCATGAGAGAAAATTCTCAATATCCAAATCTAGGAGATAGAGCTTATTTGAGAATAAGATAAACATATACCATGACATAACTCTTGAAATATCTGCGGATGGATGGATCAAAGAAGAAGGAATCATTAGAAGAGCTCAAACCAATGCCTTCTTCCCATGCCCACTTGACATACTGAGTCTTTCCACCATATGCTTGCAAGTTATTAACTAAGCTGAGAAGCAGCCTAATCCCATGCTTTCTTGCTTCTGCAATGACATGATCCAAGGCCTGTCACACTAATAGTTGTTACAATTGAAGACAACAAATTGGTGGAACCGATAAAAATTAAAACAGTGAGTATTCAGGCAAACTTTAATCAGTTATAGCATGGAAGAGTACTAGGAATACAACCAAACTTATGTTCTCATAGCATCTTATTCTACGTTTGTTCTATAATCAACAGGCGAACAGAAAGACAAACTATGAATGACAACAGAAAATTAGCACAGAGAATTTTGTAGTATTAGTTTATTCCTTTGACAGGACATTTAAAATGAAGAACTTCTTTTTTATTGGTAAACACACACACCACTCAAACCTGGGACCTTTAGGACCCAAGAGCCTTAATGAACAAGGAATAACAACCACAGTAAATCCTAAAGATGTCCAATTGGACTAAAGTCACTGCACTATGTTTCCAAGACATTGAAGTAATGTGGACGAGTTTTTGTTTTGTTCTCGCTTCGAAATAGCCACATCCTCCTGATTAACGAAGAGTCAAGGACACACCAAAATCAATTGAAACCACATGTGGCCAACTAGAAATCTCGTTTAAAAGTTAAACATCAATATCATTATGCAGCATTGCTCATAACTGTTATCCCTTAATAATTCAATTGATCATAGTTCCATCTCAGCCAATTCACATAATCATATCCTCCTTGATAAACAGAAATTGCATGAAACAGCAGATACCCAACAGAAAAAAGGAACAAGGTAAAGGACAACAATTTTAGAATTCGATTTATACCAAACACCCGAATCCTAATTTTTCTGGGCCAGAAAAATTTTGCCCAGAAAAAATTGAATAAAAATAAAAAGAAATATATACTACAATTTACTTATAAGAACAAAACAAAAATATACAGAATTAGGGAATCCTACTACCTTGAAGACCCGTTCATCAAATCGGCCAGGAGAAATCTGTAGAGCATTGTAACCTCCATCATTGAAGGCCCAGGTTCTACAAACAGTGAGACCCATCTTAGCACCAGCTTGCAGCATTGCACTGACCCTATGTCTGCTATAGTCATCTACAGCATGATCCATTAACCAGTAAGAGTTCCATCCATTGACATATAAGGGTTTTCCATCCACCATAAACTGGGTGCCATTCCTTCTCACAAAATTCAACTTCGGTTCTCGGTGATAACCAACCCTCAAGTCACCAAAGGACATGTAAATAAAAGCTAAACATGATGCAAAGCCAAGAATTGGGTAGAACAGCCCATTTCCTGCAGCCACCATTCTTTCTATATACAGTAAATAACCTGGAAAACGATAAAACCACCAAAATTGCATAAACTGCGCCAAAGTAGAAAAGTTCCTGAATACCCTTTTGGCTCTATTCAACAAGCTCATAATAATTGACACCCAGATGAGATTATAGTACCTTAAACGCAGACGTGAAAAAGAAACTTTAAAACCAGCCAATCTATGAACTCCCAGATCCTTCTCTGTAAAGGGTGCCCCAAAATTGACGTGCTAAACAAAACTCACACCAAAAATCTTCAAATGGGGCTCAAAATTATCACATACACTATCAAATAACATGAAAGAGAGATAGAAGGAGAGATTTGTATGTTGCTGTGTTGAGTTTTGGTTTTGGAATCTTTATATAGGCAAATGAGCAAAAGGAGATTTATGCAATATAAGAGGAAGAAAGCAGAGAACACAGCTAACATGTCTCCCTTGAAGACAGTCAATAATCAGGAGAGAAAATGAAGATGGTGGATGAGTTTGTGGTGGAATGTTGGTATCAAACCTGTTGGATAAATCAGATCCGTGTATCTCACCTGATTTCCTCACAGTTTTCTTGAATTTTAAAATATGTATTGAACAAGCCTATTCAACACCAATGGGCCATGTGTGTCATGCATCATTTCTCAATATAGGTTAATAAAAATATAGATAAAAATGAAAAATCTAGCAACCCCTCATCCTCATATGCAAGTGTAAGTGCCACTCTGAAAGCTTAGCTCCTCTTTTTTGGTAATGGTGTGCATAATCTGATTGAGAAGTGGTGATTTTAAAAGTCAAAATACTTCAGGGATTAGTCGATCTTGGAAACTTTTTCCCATGTGAAAGCCAGGCGTTATGGGCTTCACTCCCTTTGTACCAGTTTGTTTTTTCCTTTTTAATTTTTCACTTTGGATAATTAACTAATTGATTGTTGTCGAAAAACCCTTTTTTTACTGAATATAAATTAGCATATATACTAAGTCGCAATAAATTTATGGGCTTCAATGCTTCAATTATTTTGGTCTTATATTTGTGAGTGTTAGGATCTTCTTAGTAATTAAGAGACTATGAAAGCACATTCATTTATAAATGAATGTTGACGAGATATTTATTAAATGAAAAATTAATCCTTTAATTTCTCAAAACTACTGAAAAAAGCCGAACTCTTTGAAGAAGTCCAGTTCCGTTGTTCTTACTCTAAAAATTTTGTTTGTTTGAATAATAAAAAAACTCTACGTAGGGCTGAAATAACCAGAGATTCCCTAAATGAAGAAGCTTATATGTTTTATTTATTTGCGTGGTTTGTCAAAATTTCACCGCAATTAATGCTAGCTTTGATTGGGGAATTCAGTCAGCAACTCTCATTTGCCTGCTTAGGTAGCTGTATTTTTTTTATAAAAAAAAATCATTTGAAATGATATTAAATGGTTGTTTAAAAATTTAAAATTTATTAATTTAAATATAAAGATCGTGGTTTAAACAAAAATATGTGAGTTAAATCTAAATGGTGTAATTTAAATAAAAAAATATATCAGATTTTTTAGATATTTTTTAAACAGACACGATCTGATCTGTTAAAAGCTAATATATACATAATCGTAAGACTGATTAAATGTGAAAAAAAATCATCTCTTTCCAAGTGAAAAAATATGACTTAAACCATTCAAAGAAGTGTTTCTACACTTATAAATACCATGACTTCCCATTTTCATAACACAACTTATTTTTCATTTTTCTTCTTTTTTTCTCTAAAAAATTATGCCATAATATTTCAGTATTTCACAGCAAAATTAAATCGGATGTTCTTCAAATTTTATTGTCCGCAGACTTCAAGTTTGAGATTTTGTTGTATCTTAGAGAACTATTCGTTTGTAACCCAGAGCAAATTTATTTATACAAGTGGAACGAATAAAACCTTAAAGACGGTGATTATTACATACCTTTAAATCTTGATTTTCATATTCTGCTTTCGTTTAGAAAATTTTACGACCGTGTTATGCCAAAAAATTTCAAAACAATGACAAATCTTATTTTTTCTAATATGTCTAATTGATGTAAAAAAAATTGATAAATACATTTGTCCGGTTTGTAGTTTTAAAATGGCAATAGCTTCTTTTGTATTATTTATAGTTTGGGTTTTTTTTGGAACGTTTAGAGTCCGTTTAGTTCACCGCACCGGCAATATTACAATGAGACAGAATTAAATGAGATTAAAACGATATTATTTTAATATGATATATCTTTCTATTATGAGTAACAATTGATCTTATTTATTTATTTTTTTGGTTGGTCAAAATATAAAGCCGTGATATGTGTCCTTTTTACTTAATATTTTAATCCAATCTTTTGTTCTTCCGAATATTTGCTCTTTCTTTCATTTGAGTTTTACCTGCAATACTTTTAATTTTTCAATCGACTTACATTTGAAAGAATGTAATAATGTATAAAGAATTAATTTAATCAATTTTTATCTATTTATGCAAAAATATTTGATAACTTAATTATTTTAATTTTTTTTTTTATATATTTGTATGGTTGTTTCGTCATGCAGTTCATTGGCTATGAGACGGGACTTCTTTCTACGATTTGCTCTTGCTTTTTGAGTTACAGTTTTGAGTTGCTGGTTTGGTGTTTGTTTAAAGACCTGTGAGGACTTTTTATAAAATATCACAAAACCAATCGAATCTCAATGCATTACTTGTTGTATAGATTAATACCCACGAAATTAAAAATATCAAAGCTACTTCTTTAAGAAATATTATAATAGCCCAAATAAGTTCGGTTTTTTATCTTATAAATTCAACATTAACTTGGAGATCTAATTAAGTTTTACATGACTTAATTATCGTGTTCTTAATTTATTTTTAAGAATTTATTATTTAATTGATATGGTATGTATCAAGCTGCAAAATTATACATAATAAAGAAAACTATGATTCAAAAGAGATTGGCGCAGATGCATCTCCTCCAAAATCCAAAACACAAGTATTCCATACTTGTTTACTTCTAGGGATAATAGAAGATGCACTTGCTTCGGATTGATGTAATGTAAAAGTGGCTTTCGCCAATATGATATGACAGTCTTCTCCCATTGCTATAAGGTTTTGACAGCATTTTTCAGTGATGTCTACATTCTGATTGAATATAGACGTGAATACTTCTTTCCCGCACTCTGGAGTCATCTTATCAACACAACTTTGTGGTGATAGCTCTGCAGCCAATGTGAGTGACACTATGGCTGCAGTGGCTATGAACAATGCCATAAGGATAGAGAAGTTCTCTAACTTTGCCATAATTTTTTTTTTTTTTAATTAATGTTACAGGAGTATCAGTTTTTTTTTTATGTTGCTTTGAGAGAGATGATTTTGATTGTGATACACAAAGATCATTTTATAGGTTGTAATCAAAGAAAGAGATAATTTATTGTTGTTTCAAAATTAGTATCTTTTGCATTAATTATGTTTGACATTAATTATGTTTGATTATAATTAATTAACCATGTAACATATGTTTTTCAAATCCATGACGTGAAGGGTTTACATTAACTAGCTAGACATAAAACGAAAGTTAACTTCATACGATGCGAATTATAGGTTGTAATAAGAGGAAGAGATAATTTATTGTTGTTTCAAAACGTTTCAAAATTAGTATCTTTTGCATTAATTATGTTTGATTATAATTAATTAACCATGTGACATATGTTTTTCAAATCCATGATGTGAAGGGTTTACATTAACTAGCTAGACATGAAACGTTTCAAAATATTTCAGTATTTCACAGCAAAATTAAATCGAATGTTTTTCAAATTTTGTTGTCGGCAGACTTCAAGTTTGAGACTTTGTTGTATCCTAGAGGACTACTCATTTGTAACCCATTGCAAACTTGTTTATAAAAGTGAAGACAAATAAAACCTTAAAGACAATGATTATTACATACCTCTAAATTTTGATTCTCATATTTTATTCTCGTTTATAAAATTTTACAACCGTGTTATGCCAAAAATTTTCAGAACAACGACAAATCTTATTTTTTCTAGTATGTCTAATTGATGTAAAAAAAAATTGATAAATATATTTGTCTGATTTGTAGTTTTGAAAATGACAATAGCTTCTTTTGTATTATTTATAGTTTGAGTTTCGCTCATTTTGTATTATTTATAGTTTGGGTTTTTTCGGAACATTTAGAGTCCATTTAGTTCACCGACAATATTACAGTGGGATAGAATTAAGTGAGATTAAAGCGATATTATTTTAATATGATATGTCTTTCTATTATGAGTAACAATAGATTTTATTTATCTTTTTGATTGGTTAAAATATAGAGCGGTGATATCATGGACCCTGTTTGGTGGGAGTTATCCCGGAATTTGATAAGTCTACTAGAAATCATGGGGGAAATTGAATAGTAATTTTGATATTTAATTTTTTTTAAAATAATTACTATTTAATTTTTTTTATAATTTTTAATAAATTTTTTTGATTCTATAATAACTTCCACGTAATCAAGTCACTCAGATTACCACTCCAAAATATATAAGTCTTTTTCTTGGAGGAAAAAAATGTAGATGCTTTTGTTCCTTTTTCTCATAATCATTCCTTTATAACATGTGTATAAATCAATATAAATATTTATATTTATATTTGTAAGAGTCTTAATTTCCAACGCTGAGCTTTTAGAGTGTCATAATTTGTCGGAATGTTCTTTTATTTATTAATAGTGGGTATTATCAATTATTAGAGCTTATGATGCGACTGTGCACCCTTCATCTTCGGTCTTCATTTTGTTTGCATTCCTTTTTAATCAAAGTTACATTAATTAGGTCCAAAAACAACAAATCCACCATCATTATCCTCTCATTTTAAGTGTCAATTTTCGAACTACTTGTTAATTAAGTACCCAAAATTGGATCTCAGTCAACAAAATTTAGAACATCTCTTTCACCTTTCTTTTGTTGTATGCTACTTCTATAAAAAAAAAATTTATTAGGAATAGATGGCTATGTGTTCTATTCTTTGAATGTTCAATGTTTGGAAAGGATTAGGTAAACATGGACATATACAAAAATTACCGAAACCGTCTCATTCTCTTTATTTTTCTCTAGTAAAAAACTCTTTTATGGGCTAAATTTGCGATCGTTTTATTTCTTATAAAAACTTTTAAAATCATTTAAATCAAATCATTTCGATAGAGATTCAACAATCAATTAATAAAAAGCTACGTATACATCACGTATTTGATGAGGAATAGGATAAAAAACTTATTTATCTAACATTTTACGTGTCGTTTATGTGAATTTCCATTAAGTGGTCGAAATAGTTTGATTTGAAATATTTTAAAAATTCATGTATTAAATTCAAACAATTGAAAAGTTATATAGTAAAATGATCATATCCTCGAAATACAGGGAATTAATTCATAGTTTAACCCATTTTCTAATTTAACTTCTATAGAATATTTGATGACTTTTGTTAATTAATTTTAAAGATTTGTTTATAACAAAACTACTAAATTAATTAATTAATCAAACACTCCGTGTAGACCAAATTAGGCCACTCAAAGATGATTTAACAATAAGTAATTAACAACCCTAGTTCCTTGCTTTAATTTAAGAGTATTGATGCCATTTATCAGGTTCGACGGGAGTTATCATGGAATCGAAAAAGTTCTTTAATAATCACGGAGAAATTGAATAGTGATTGTTTGGATTTTTTTTAAAAAATTAAATACTGAAGTTATTACTCAATTTTCTCTTGATTATATAATAACTCCCACAAAACCAAATCCGTGTATCACTACTCTTAATTTAATATGATTTTGTGCTTAACTTGAAGCAATTGAAGTAGTATATAGCAGTGTTTTCAAAGGCGAGGGCGTTGGACGAGGCGTTTTGCCTCAATGAGGCGAGACGTAAGCCCTGGGACGTTGGGGTATAAACATTTTGAAACGTTGGGGCGTTTTGAATAAAATAATATTAATTAAATTATAAAATATTAAAAAATTGAAATAATATAATAAATTAATTATCAATAAACTTTACTAACTTATGACCTATAAATGAATATTTATCAAAATTTTTGTACACAAATATTAAACAATTTGAAGAAAATTTTAATCACATATGATATTAGACATACGCTATCGTTTGTTGCATATGTATCCATCAATTTATACTGTGGTCCTCCAACATAGTTGTTTAATTTGTAATGATATCCAATCAAAATGTTAAAATTTTAATAAAATAATATTAATTAATCAATTAGAATAGTAAAATAAAAATAATTTAATTTTAAATTAACTAATTAATTTTTATCAAAGTTTAATACTTTACTAACTCTCTATAGTCTGATAATTATAATTTTATAAATATTTATATATAAATTATATGAAGTATAACTTATATTTCTAATTTCTATATTGTTGTAATTTGTAAGTGATTAATTAAATAGTTTGTAATTATTATTAAACTAGATAATATATATTATGAAGTGTAATAATATCACAATAAAAGTATTAGCTCAGTGGTTAAGATCTAAGACATTTAAGATCGTAAGTTTGAACCGCCACAAAAAAAAACTTAAAAAAAACTGATTAAATAACCAAAACGACATCGTTTTAGTTAAACAGAGACAAAAAAAAAAACAAAATATCACTGGGCGTACCCAGTCTCCTCGAACGCTCCACCTAAAAAACCGTACGACCAGCAAAAATTGTACCCCAAGACATTTTTCACAGTTTTTACCTGGGGCGCGCCCAAAAAACCGCCTTTCAAACCTATGGTACGTAGTAGTATTACATAGTAATGCATGCAAGCCTTCATCGCCAGTTTTTACTGTATTAAAAAAATATTTAATAAAAAATTAAAATACAATCTAAAAGTAGTAGGGTCTTCATTTTAATTTATTTATTTTCTTTATGAAAAAATAAACTAGTAATAAATAATTGAATATACGTATGTTGCCAGGTGTATGACGAAGGGGCATGAGTTATAAAAATGCAAAACAAACAAATTAGTAAGATATGCTTTCTTTATTAGGTATTATGCTTTGTTTTTGCATGTACAGTCCGACAGGCATCCATTACATTATTGATCTTCTTTTAGAATTCCGACCGTCTTTTTTTAGAAAGAAGAGAGAAGAATTGATTCCTTTTAAAGTATGTGCAGTCAACATAACTTGTTAGTCACAGCATCTCAATCACTTGCATCTCAATAACAGATGTTATGTAGAATTCCCCTTTCTTGAAGACTGAACTCACATGAGCTTTAAAATAGGAGAATCGATCTCACACACTGGTTTATTATGATCCAAAATATACGGTAAATTAATAAATTTTTTAAAAATTATTTAATAAAAATTTAAAAATCAAAATCAAATTATTATTTTGTTTTCATAATTATTAATAAATTTCTAAGGATATATAATAGTTATCACAAAATCAGATTTACAAATACTCTTAAAATATATTATGAATCTTAATTACTCGCTCAAAAAAGTTGTAATTAACACAAGATCTCATAGGGATAATTTTGGTTTTTATGTGGCATTTAGTTGTAAATTCATTATATTATGATGGGATTTGATTAATATTTTTAAATAATTTACTTTTTTATTATGTTATTTAAATTATTATATACAGTAAATCTTGTTAAAAATCTGTATGCAATCACTTAATTTATTATCAATAAAACCGTAACCAAAGTTTCGGTATAGAATGTGAGTTATGAACTCTGATCCCAAGAAGAATTCTATCACAATAAAACCTTAATTAGTTTTTTTTGGTTAATAATGACAAATAAAACAGAAAAGAAGAAAAAAGTAATTATAACTCATCAAATTTATAAGTAAAAAGATTACAGTAGAATTAAATTAATAAAACACTAATAATTTCACAGAGCTCTTCGATAAAGGGCTTTCCCAATTCTAAACCTAATCAAATGTCCCCAACAAAAAGAAAACCAAGCATGATTTTCTACAAATTAGATTAAATTTACCAACTACACACAAAAACCCTAATTCAATTATTAATCAATCCCTCACCATAATACCTCCTCACAAGTGCAAAATACCCCAAAACAGCACAAACAGCAGCCACAATATTGCCTTCCTTCAACAAAATCTTGAACACAAACCCGACAATCTCTCTTGTAATATTCCTCCCTTCAATCACCAAAGCCCTCCTTGGCTTCCCAAAGAAAGCAAGCAAAACCACAACAGCGATCCATATAACCAAAATGGCAGGCACAGCCACAGCTAGAGCTGCAACCATTGAGAGAAGCCCAAATACTGTACCAAGAAGCACTGATGCATAGAGGGCAGGCCACCCAGAAGCAGAGGAAGATGTTTGGCTTTGAAGTTTGTACCAAGAAAGCACGGATTTAAGGAAATTCCATGAAGAAGATAAGAGGATTGCATATACCAGCACAAAGAGGCATACCCATGTTCTCCTTTTGCTCATAATTCTCATAAATAACATGTATGATTTTGGCGCCGAAGTGGGTGTTGTTGCTGTCTCTTGTTCTTGTTCTTGTTCTTGTTCCACGTTGTCTGCCATTGGAAAACAGCTTTGACTCTCTCTCTCTCTCTCTCTCACCGATTTTCTCTTTAGAATCTTGTGGGTTTTGGGTTGTTTTTGGTGAATTTTGGGTACCCTTCTTCCTAGCCTGTGAGATGGGATGATGAAAAAGGTAGATATTATTTTGATTGGGAGCAGAAGTTTGTATAAATACCAGCCGCAGTTCATGGCGCGTGTAACGAACTTTCAGTTGATTTACTCACTTTGATAGTGGTATGCGATTGGATATTGACCTGTACGCGCTTTAAAGGTTGGATGATGTGGTGTCACCGTTATTGGGTTTTGATGCTCAAGTAAAAACCCATGTCTTCATCGATAATGACAGTTGGGTTCTTCAACTCTTGTTTTATGGGCTTTTTAGTGAAAGGATGTGGATCAAAGCGCACCGGTTTGGATTTGTATCAAGCGCACATTAGGGTATTTACTTCTTTTGGTGGATTTACGAAGTAACAACTGGTTTCTTGTTGGGGTTGCCAAAGCTCTTTGGTACTTTTACACCTAACAGAATCTTCAGTGTTTCAACAGCGAAGGCTACTCCTTTTCCTTTTTGGTAATGTTTTTCTTGCTGACCAGGAGAAACGGTGAAAATATCGAGGGATGGATACCGAGGCCTGCAAATACTTTCGAAAAGTTAGAAAAAGTATGTTCTCTTGTTGATTTGATGCTTAATTTATGGTCCTCTTGTATTGTGTAGAGTGATTAATGCTTTTTGCTTGATAATATGTTCTCTGTTAATTCCAAAATTTCCAAGGACAAAGTAATTGAAGTGAGATGGTATGCACTGGTAAAACTCTACGCATATCCATTTTATTTGGGACGAAGTACAACAATTGATTTGGCTAGAATAATTAGTCCCAACCCAAATAAGAATGATCTATCAAAATTGTTTGCGCACTCATGATACAAAGTAAGCTGTATAATGTGCACAAAATTGTTTATATGAATGATCCATAACGTTGTCCCAGGTAGACCAAACATATCCTTGTCTTATTTGCCAATGATAATCATAATTTTATAAACTGGATGAACTGGAATTCATCTTACAGTTCATTTTCATTTGAAATACACTGTTCAAATTTTCTTATATTTTTGAAAGAATATGTGGACTAGGCTGGGCAAAGTTTATTGCATGTTCTGAACCTATGTCTATATTATAGTTCAGGGGAAGAGACTGTGTGCAGGGGTGTCTGTATTATTTTCGTTTTGTTGTGGGTATTTTCATTTCCTTTATTTGGGTTTCATATAATAGCATCTCTTTCTTGCAGATTGGCCAAGGAATTTATAGTAGTGTTTACAAGGCTCTTGATATCATTCATAACAAAATTGTTGCTCTGAAGAAAGTACGGTTTAATAACCACGATCCTGAGAGTGTCAAGTTTATGGCCAGAGAAATTGTTATCTTGCGCAGACTTGATCATCCAAATATACTTAAATTAGAAGGCTTGATCACATCCCCAATGTCTTGCAGCCTGTACCTTGTTTTTTGAGTAGATGGAACATGATCTTGTAGGACTTACTTCACTGCCTGGCATCAAATTTTCGGAGCCTCAGGTATTTTTTTTAGTGGTTTTCGTTGTTCTCAGAGGTTTGGTTTTTTTTGGTACAAAGTCTTTGCATGTGGAGTGGTTCTTTATATTCGCAATTAATTAGAGTAGAAGTGTGCTTGGAAATCATTTTTTTTTTCACTTCCTGTGTTTATTTTGCTAGGTTGAATGTTACATGCACCAACTTCTAAGTGGACTTGATCATTGTCACAGTCGTGGTGTTTTGCATCGTGACATAAAGGGCTCAAATCTTCTTATTGACAGCAATGGCATCTTGAAGATTGCAAATTTTGGCTTAGCAAGTTTCTTTGATTATCATAATAGTGTTCCAATGACAAGCCGTGTTGTCACTCTTTGGTATCGACCACTAGAACTTTTGCTTGGATCCTCTCACTACGGAGTTGCAGTAGACTTATGGAGTCCTGGTTGCATATTAGGGGAATTATGTACTGGCAAGCCTATTTTGCCTGGAAAAACAGAGGTACCATGTCAAGGAATCTATTTTTCTTCTGAATACCTGATTGGTGCCTTATTGTATGCTATATGGAATTGCTATGAGAAAATATGCCAGGGAATGCCAGTCATCACTAATCACTGGCATCGACCCAGCTTTGAAAAGAAAATAGAAATAAATTGCATTTCCTCCTCCTATTTGTTCCTCCACACCCCCTCTGTAAATTGTTTTATTCTCTCAAACTAGAATGGTAGGTTACGTAGATGATCCGTAATTTGATTATTTGCACCCTGTAGGTTGAGCAACTGCATAAAAATTTTAAGCTATGTGGCTCACCATCTGAGGATTATTGGAGAAAATTGAAGTAACTTCATTCAACAGTGTTCAAGCCTCTACATCCATATAGACGGTATGTTGCAGAAATATTTAAATACTTCCCATCTTCTGCTATAGGGCTTATGGAAACTTTAGTTTCAATAGATCCTGCTCATAGCGGAACTGCAGCTTTTGCTCTTAAGAGTGAGGTATGCAGATTTTTTTTTCTTAAGGATGTAATGAAAAATTAATAAATAAGTTAGTAGATTAAGAATTAGTCCTGCATATTTCTGAAAATTGTTTGTGTATCAGAAATTGCAATGTTGCTGAATGTAGAGTTTTATCAATTTCTATTTTCTGCATGCCCTTTTAAATATCAGTTTGCATTGGATAGTTTAATTTTTTGGTTAGTCTGACGGCCACGAGGGAAATGACTTCCTACAAGACCATTTCACAATCCTGTCTTTATGATGATCTCTTTAATCATATCCAACTATATTAAGTTATTAACTTCTGTTTTTGTTAATAATTACATTACATCTGTGTCATTGTTAAATATTCTTACCTAACTTTTTACTTCAGTTGAGAGAGGCACGTGCACGTGTTGAATGGAGTTATGAGGATATACTTAGCAATGAGACTCATCCTGAATTTTACTTTCT
Organism: Bretschneidera sinensis; assembly: GCA_023935145.1. Taxonomy (NCBI): domain Eukaryota; kingdom Viridiplantae; phylum Streptophyta; class Magnoliopsida; order Brassicales; family Akaniaceae; genus Bretschneidera; species Bretschneidera sinensis. The sequence continues at coordinate 139,536,436 of CM043699.1, forward strand.
AGAATTACTTTTAAATTTTAAGAAATAGTATTGAGATATCGCTATATTGCTGTCTCATGTTTAAATGAAAATGACTGTAACGTATTGTAACTATTTTCAACTATCGCTCAGCATCAATTACACAACCTCATGTTGTTCCTTTTTTTTGTTTTGTTTTTTTATGGGGTTATTAATCTTGTTAGCTGATTTTTTTTATTAATGACTACTACCTTTTTTTATTCTCATTTCTGGAACAGTTCTTTACAACAAATCCACTTGCTTGTGATCCTTCAAGTTTGCCGAAATATCCTCCCAGCAAAGAGATCGATGCTAAATTACGAGATGAAGAATCTAGAAGGTACTACAATTTAATTGTCTTTCACTTCAGAAAATGAGTTTTATTTTTGTTGAACGTTACTATCTCTAGTAATGTCCATGTTGTAATGTAATTATATAATTTTGGAATGATGGGTTATTTAGTATTGGTGATTGCCAAGTCTATTGTATCTAAATAGTTCTCACCAAAAAAATATTGTTCTGAAATAGTTGCAGTAATGCCCACATGGTGATGAATGTAGTACATTTTGTTTTAAGAAGGTGAATAATATGAAATGCCTTTGGCCCGAAGTTATTCATTGTGTTGGTGTTTTTTTTTCCTTCTGTGTTTTGTTTCCACGCTCAAAGCTGGAGAGAGGCTTACTTTCCAAATGATTGTGCTCTTATATTAACCTGTTCATGAATTCTTTTAGGCAAAGAACAGTTGGAGGCGGAGGTGAAAGGGCTGACCTTGAAAGGAGAGGATCAAAAGCAATTCCAGAACCTAGAATGAATGTGGCTTTAGCAACATCATTGCAGGTAACTAGAAACATAGTGCAAATCTTTATTTTCACTTTCATTCTAGCGCTGGTCAAACCTGAAGTTGAAGTGCCAATACTTTTGATGTTTTGATTGTAGACTTTTATGCATGCATAAGTAGTTTGGACAAGATCAAAATTTGACCTTCAGAATATAAATTTCTGCGTGCAGTCAATTCTCTGTCTTAAGAACTTCTGTCTAGAATCAGCTTATTAGATAATAATTGGGAGCAGAAGACGGGTCAATTTGTATCACATGATAATATTTGTGGGGATTACCCCCCTCCCCCCAACAAAAAAAGGGAAGTAATATATGTTGAGCATTATAAGTCCAGTCAGTGGTTGCGAACTTTCAGAGAAGTTGATGCTAAATGCTCCATACTGCATTGTCAGCAATAAGTGTTTTGGATTTTATTTTGTTCATACCATTGATGCGCATTGCCTGAAACCTTTTTATCTTCTTGTTTCTTTATTTTCAGTTTTGTCATTGTTATGCCTTGGAATTGTACTAACCTTATCTTTTCTATCTAGTGTTTCTGTTGTAAAATGATATTTTCTGTTTATTTTCTTTCATCCTTCCTAGCTTCTCTGTTTCAATTCACTATGACAATACAATGTTTTGCTTTGTAATTACAGAAAAGACAACACCATCACAATTCAAAGAGCAGAAGTGAGATATTTAACTGTCGTAAGGATGACACTACTTCTGGTTTTCTGATTGATATTGCTAAACAAACACAAACTGTAATGGATGCGAATAAAGATTTCTTGGAGCATCAGCATAACAGAGTTTCGCACTCAGGGCCACTGGTTCATGGGAACGGATTGGCGAAGTCTGGGAGGGAACCTCATTATCCTCAAGTTGTTTCATCTGGTGTAGTAGCCACTAGAACTTTGTACTCTGAAGATCGCCTAGAAAGACCTGGTCCTTCTCATCCAGCAATAAATCAGACAGGCAGGCATGAGGGATCATTTAATGAGTTGGAGTATACGGCAAAGCAGGATATAAAACGTTATGTGCAAAAGATAGCAAATTCTCCTCAGACAAGTGGGGGAAGAACTAGTATTAAAGAACAAATGAAGCAATCTTTCAACTTCCTCATCACTATAACCTCCTCTAGCTTTTAATCGATCATCAAGAGCGAAATTCAACTCCCCTCTCGCCATTACCCTCCGTAACCAATCAACCAAGCAAGGCTTCCCTTCTTCAATAGGTCTTTGACCACAAACCACCTCTAAGATCAACACCTCAAAGCCAAACGCATCTGAAAATTACTAGAATGAAAGTAAAGAAGAACAAAAGCAAAACACCCTTATTTAGGAGAAAAAAGCGTGATGAACAAGGCAATTTAAGCCGGACGGATAGGAAGATATGACGTTCGGAGTGGTCGAGGCTACTTTTGCACTCTCCAAGAATCCGTAGTCACAAACGAAGCGACGTATGGTCCGCTCGAGGCACCGTTCCGTTCCCCAAGAGAACGAAACATTAAATAATCTGACTAGGCCACGTGTAAACGAAAGTTCTAGAAACATGATTTAAAATGGTTTTTCCAATTTTGGGCCCAAAGAAAGATGGCCCAAAGCCTAAAAAAGGCCAAAACATTCTTCATGGGCCTAAGAGGCAAGAATCCCAAGAGTCCACCTGAAACCCCACTAGAAGAAATGCTGGCTCCACCAAAAGCTTCAAAGCTCGAACCAACATATCTCCAAGGTCGAACTGCTGCTCATATGCTCGAACTCATGTCTCCAAAGCCGAGCATATTGACTGCTGCTCATATGCTCGGACCGAGGCCGAGTATATTGACTGCTTGCCGAGCATATTGACTGCTGCTCGTATGCTCGACCCGATGTCTTCAAGGCCAAGTATATTGACCGCTGCTCACATGCTCGGACCGACGTCTCTAAGGCCGAGCATATTGACTGTTGTTCATATGCCAGGACCAACGTCTCCAAGGCCAAGCATATTGACTGCTACTCATATTCTCGGACCAACGTCTCCAAGGCCGAGCATATTGTCTGCTGCTCACATGCTCGGACCCATGTCTCCAAGGCCGAGCATATTGATTGCTACTCATATGCTCGACCCAATATCACCACAACTGAGCGTGTTGACCGAGGCTCACATGGTAGGACCATTGATTCCAAGACCGAACTCTGCCATTCTTCCCTAGAGCACATAAATGTACTTAAGGAAGTGGAGGGCTTTTGATACAGCCAAAATATGCACCCAATAGTAAAACGACACGTGGACAGCCCTGGTCCAACAGCAAGTTAACACGTGGACGGCCCTATTCCAACAGCAAGATGACACGTGGACAGCCCTAGAGCAATAGCAAGATGACTCGTGGACAGCCCTGGACCAACAGCAAGATGACACGTGGACAGCCTTGGTCCAAGGGCAAGATGACACGTGGACAGCCCTAGGTCCAACAGTAAGATGACACGTGGACATTCCTACTTCCAATAGGGAGATGACATACGGACAAGCAATTGACGAACCCACTACCATTCCCGGACACCCCTCCGCAAGCCTACAAGCACAATTCCAGGGAACCTTGTTCCCGGACATCCCTGTCCAGACCTACGAGCGTGATTCCAGGGATCACGATCCTCTTTGGGTAGCCGGCCATACCCACTTACAGAGGAACGGGATCTTTGGGATTGCCTCATCCCTGGCACGTGGGCAGTCTCACCTCTGAAATGCTATAAAAGGCTTAAGGTATGCAAATCCAGACACAATCACAATTACATTACTGAAAGCACCAACATCCCCATTCCTCTAAAAACTTATACTAACAAAAGCATCGGAGCCTCCTCGGAGGCATCACCCCCCTCTCTCCTTCGGTGACTCTCTAGCTCATCCCACTTTCCTTGTGCATGCTCCCCCTTGAAGAACCGGCCTCCAGCTCAGCAACATGTTTTTGGCATCAACACTTCCCTTTCATCCTCTGCCGCTTATAAAAAACAACATAAAGCACAACTCCAATCACAGCAACAAGCACACCATCAACACTAACCCCTGCAATAAACCCTTTTGATTGAAAAACTGACTTCTTTGGAAGCACAAAGGAAGGCAAATTTGTTGTCACTAATGCATAGAAATTTGAGTTACTAAAGCTGCAAGCCAATATCTTACGACTCTCAACCAACTGCCGTGTTGCTGCACAAAAACCCACGTACATTTCATCCAAAAGAACCCCAGTAAGATTCACAATTTCACTTATCAAAGGTCTCTTGGACCTTTTTGCACCAACTTTAGCCATAGTAACATTAATTCTTGAATCATCAAAATCTATCCAAACTTGATAATTCACCCCATTATTAAGCTTCAAGTCCTTAAACTTGTCATCATTTTCCCCTCCCCAAAACCCTGCTACATCAGATGCTACAGATGTAAGTTAGTTTATATCAACACCAACATGGTTATCATTTATATCATTAAATTCTTGATTTGTGAACACATCAAACTCAACACCAAATATATTGTTATTGGGATTACCATTGTTGGTGAAATTGAAGATACCCAGATGTTGAGCTGAGCTTGCACCATCGATTCCTGTAAAGGGCAAGAACGCAAAGGCAAAGCCATGGCCGCGGAGGAGGTTCCTGTATGGGGCAATTGAGAAGATGAAGGAGGTAGAGAAGGGTGGTGGTGTAGAGGAATTGGGTTCCTTTGTGGATTGAGGATTCGATTGTGGTATTTCCATAGGTGAGGAGGTTGGTGGAGCTGAAGTTTTGTTGAAAATAAATTCAAAGCTTGATATTGGGCTTAAGAGAAGTGTGGCTGTGGAGATGATGAGCAAAAGAGAAGCTTGTGGAGACATTTTAGCGAGATAGAGAGAGAGAGAGAGAGAGACAGATATGTGATTCAACAAGGAATCATGATGAAGCAAAAGACTAGATTTTTGTTTTCAATGTTAACCAGCTGTGTTTTTTCTAGCATCTAAAAACATAAAGAACAACAAACATTCTGTAAATGATTGTACTTTGAACGTTGCACGCTTTGACTTTTAGGAGTTGTAAGAGACAAAACTTCATCAGATTTTCTGACTAAGAATTTGCAGAGCTACTTTCCTACCTTTAGTTAATCAAATATTATATTCTTCTCCTTTTAGAACGGTGTGTGGCTGCAGGGTACAAAAAAGGATCAATGTTACTCAAAAAATTATAATACGGTAGGAAAGTTATCAGTACTTTTCTGACTAAGAATTCAGAGTGCTATTTCTAGAGGTTTTAAACTGAGCAAGCCAACTTATAAAACTGTGCTTTGGAATGTATCCGGTAAACCAGATGATTTTGTGCCGTGGAACCTGTTCTCTCTTTGGCCTCAGAATTTCCGAAGTGGATTGAATACTAAAATTCCTTGATTGTGAAGGGATCCATAAGATTTTGTCATTTTGAGAAGCATCTGGAGTTATAGTCTCACAAATAGCACTCTGAATATTTACTAAATTCTCAGATCTTGCTGCTGGCCAACACTAACTATTTCCTGCGATAACATCTGCTACTCATACGTTATTCTTCTACTGTAACAGTTTAGGAGAGGACAATGAGGATGCCAGTTATCATATCACAAGAAAGTGTTTGCACCATTGCCAAAGGTCTATCAACTGATCTAAGTTGAAGTTTCCTCCATGACCAAGAACAATCACCAAGGGGTTTACCACACAAAAAAGCTTCTTCCCTTGAGAACATAAGCTCCAGTCTAAGCAACCCATAATGATCCTGCTTTAGCAAACAGAACCCAATTACTCCTTAGAACACAAACTCTATTCGATTCAAACAAATTTCTTAATGCTTGCGCACCTTCAGATTTAGTATAACAAAGATCATCCCACTTGATTTTGGCATTATTTTTAGAAGAATCATTCCCACTCCACAGAAAAGAACTGCAAGCACTATTAACAACTTTCAAAACTTTTTTAGGGAGGATAAACATACTACTCCAGTAATTAGTAATGCTAAACAACACCTAAGAAATAAGCTGAAGTCTGCCTGCAAAGGACAAATATTTGAAGTCCAAGACTTAATTCTCAGCAGAATTTTGTCAATTGGCTGACAATCCTTGATTAAACAGATATTTAACAGAACATAGTATGACAAGCCTGTAACAACAAACCCGATTATGTTGCACACCTGTTCAGCTTCCTTCCATTGAAGTGCTAAATTTTTTTATGATTCGTTTCAGAAAATTTCAAATGGTAATACAGGGAAAACATTCTTCCAAAAATTCCAATGTGAATACAATTTTCTTATGGATTTCAAGGGAAATCGATTCTAGTAGGATAAATGTACAACTAAGAACAAATTCAGCCATGCTTCCTACCATAACAAGAAGAAAGCAACTCAAATAACATTATACTTTCTTTGGCTGCCAACTCATGTAACTTCTGGTTGCTCACATTTATGGATGCCAGGATTGATTCTCTTCAGAAACTCAACTTCTGCATGCTGGTGCTCGACAAAATTTCCATCAACGATATGAAAAGTTTTGCGAACATGGAATAATTTCCCATCTTCTTCCAGTTGGTTCCTTAAATGAACCTCACCAGACCCACAATCTATCATTCTTTCTGCATGAGATGCTCAACGTCTCCCAGCTCCACTTCACTCCCTTACCATTCATGTTGATCCTGAAATAGCATTTCGATTTGCTCCAACGATTTCCCTTTTTTTCTCAGGAACAAGTGCATAAACAAAGAGAACAGAAAGAGCTGAGATTACTGAAAAGATGAAGAATGTTCCAGCAAACGTAATTTTATGGGAGACAGAGGAAAGACATCGCAACCAAGCCACTTGACACCCTATTTTCCACAGCCCCAAGGGCTGCCGCTTGAGCACACAACCTTAAAGGAAATATTTCAGATGTCAATACCCAGCAAATAGGGCCTATCCCATAGAAAAGAAAGCTACATTCCCACAAACAGCCAAAATTGCCAATGTAATCCCAGTCTGCCCTCTCCCCAGTAAAGCAAAAGTAAGTCCCAAACTAAACAGTCACACTGTCATTCCAATTGTGCTCACATAGAGTAAGGGCTTCCTCCCAAGTTTGTCGATGAGAAATGTAGCAACCAATATGAAGGCTGTCTTTGTGACACCAACAGCAACGGTTGCAGCTAGAAGCTTTGACTTATCCGTAATCCCAGCTTCCGTTAAGATTTCAGGGCTGTAATAAACAGTTGCATCTATTCCACTAGCCTGTTGGAAACACTGGATTCCAAAGCCAACCACAACCATCCGGCAAATTGAAGGGGAAGGGCTCAACAATTCACGCCATACAGCTTTCTCTTCATACTTCTCTGCATTACCAATTCCAGCAGCTAGTTGTATTTCTGCTAGTCTCTCATCCACCTCTGCCTCATTCTCATTTGTTTTTAGTAGAACAGATCTTGCTTTTTCAACTCTATTCTGCATAACCAACCACCTTGGTGACTCAGGAATTATAAATAGTGCAAACCCAATGAAGACTGAGGGCAGAATTCCCACTGCCAGCATAATCCTCCAGTTTATGTGTACTGAAAAACCTGAAAATGCGTAATTTGAGACATAACCAAGTAAAATTCCTAGATTTATGAAAACCTCCGGGAAGGATGTAAGGGAGCCTCTCGAAATTGTGGGTGCTATCTCAGCAATATAGACTGGAGCAATCATGACACCAAAGCCAATGCCAACACCAGCCAGAAGTATTCCTATCATTAGTAATTGGAATGAAGGAGCAAGTGTCATTATAGCATCTCCTATTTGAAAGATAAGAGCAGCTAAGGCCATTGAATCAAAGTATAGGCTCTCTTCGACCCCCTTTTAGATACTTAAACCAGAATAACACCTGAAAATGAATCTAGAAATCATCCTAAGCCTGATTTTCTCATTCAACCACAAAATCAACTAGTCCAAGGAACACCATTTAACTTTTATAAATTAAATTAGACTGTCTTGTTGCTGTAAGTGTAAGCACATAAGAAATTAATAAAATTTGAAATCCTGTAACAAGATGGGTTTGTATTAATTATCAACTACATAAAGTACTAATCTTCTTTTTTTATACTAATCTTAGACAGTCAAAAGAAAGCAACACCCACAATTTTACAAGTATTCTCAAACCAAAAAAAAAAAAATCACTTAATTTATTATCAATAAAACCCTACCCAGAGTTTCGGTATAGGCTCGGTATTGAATGTGACTTGAGTTATGAACTCTGATCCCAAGAAGAATTCTATCATAATAAAACCTTAATTAGTTTTTTTTTTCGTTAATAATGACTAATAAAACAGAAAAGAAGAAAAAAGTAATTATAACTCATCAAATTTATAAGTAAAAAGATTACAGTAGAATTAAATTAATAAAACCTTAATAATTTCACAGAGCTCTTCGATAAAGGGCTTTCCCAATTCTAAACCTAATCAAATGCCCCCAACAAAAAGAAAACCAAGCATGATTTTCTACAAATTAGATTAAATTTACCAACTACACACAAAAACCCCAATTCAAGTATTAATCAATCCCTCACCATAATTCCTCCTCACAAGTGCAAAATACCCCAAAACAGCACAAACAGCAGCCACAATATTGCCTTCCTTCAACAAAATCTTGAACACAAACCCGACAATCTCTCTTGTAATCTTCCTCCCTTCAATCACCAAAGTCCTCCTTGGCTTCCCAAAGAAAGCAAGCAAAACCACAACAGCGATCCATATAACCAAAGTGGCAGGCACAGCCACAGCTAGAGCTGCAACCATTGAGAGAAGCCCAAATACTGTACCAAGAAGCACTGATACATATAGGGCAGGCCACCCAGAAGCAGAGGAAGATGTTTGGCTTTGAAGTTTGTACCAAGAAAGCACGGATTTAAGGAAATTCCATGACGAAGATAACAGGATTGCATATACCAGCACAAAGAGGCATACCCATGTTCTCCTTTTGCTCATAATTCTCATAAATAACATGAATGATTTTGGCGCTGAAGTGGGTGTTGTTGCTGTCTCTTGTTCTTGTTCCACGTTTTCTGCCATTGGAAAACAGCCTTGACTCTCTCTGATTTTCTCTTTAGAATCTTGTGGGTTTTGGGTTGTTTTTGGTGAATGTAGGGTACCCTTCTTTCCTAGCCTGTGAGATGAGATGATGAAAAAGGTAGATATTATTTTGAATGGGAGCAGAAGTTTGTATTAATACCAGCCGCAGTTCATGGAGCGTGTAAATAACCTTCAATTGATTTACTCACTTTGATAGTGGTATGCGATTGGATATTGACCTGTACGCGCTTTAAAGGTTGGATGATGTGGTGTCACTGTTATTGGGTTTTGATGCTCAAGTAGTGACAGTTGGGTTTCTACAACTCTTGTTTTTTGTGCTTTTTTAGTGATAGGATGTGGATCAAAGCGCACCGGTTTGGATGCGGATCAAAGCGCACATTAGGGTATCTACTTCTTTTGGTGGATTTACGAAGTAACAACTGGTTTCTTGTTGGGGTTGCCAAAGCTCTTTGGTACTTTTAGACTTTACTGAATCTTCAGTGTTTCAAAAGCAAAGGCAACTCCTTTTCCTTTTTGGTATTGTTATTCTTGCTGACTAGGAGAAAACGTGAAAATGTCATGTTATTCTTTAACATAATCTTGTGATCCTCTTAGAGAGATGCAAACAAAAATGGAAAAAGAAAGGAGGAAAATTATAGTGCATGGATTACTAGATATGAAATTATGAATGCCACCATGCATGAGGTCACAAATTCTGCTTCCTGATACAATTTGGGATGCTTTGGTCCTATGCTTCATGTTGTGAAGACAACAAAATAGATGGAATTTCAATAAATTTTTTGAGAATTAACATGCCAAGTGCTCCGAATAATTATTTTAAAAACCATTTTGAGTTTTGAAAACCGAAATTACAGCCAGACTAATCAATACCTGGCCATTTGAACTTTTTTACCACTACAGTGATCCATGGAACAAAAGTGGCAGCCACAGGCACAGGCACAGCAAGAGCTACAAATATTGGGAGCAGCCCAAATATTGCACCAATTAGAATCAGTGATGCATAGAGACCAGACCACACAGCAGCAGAGGAAGATGGTTGGGCTTGGGGCTCATACCAAAATAGTATGGATTTAAGGAAATTCCATGAAGAATATGAGAGGATTGCATATATATATATTAGCACAAAAAAGAAACATAGCCATGTTCTTCTTTTGCTCATAATTCTCACAAATAACATGTATGATGTTGCTGGTGAAGAGGGCATTGTAGCTTTGATATCTCTTCTTACATGTTTAATATTTTATTGAGTTTATGGGGTTTGGGGATTTTTTTGGGTGTAAATTTGGTATCCCTCTGAGCTGAGACGAGATGATGAAAAATATTGATAAGATTGGGCAGAAGTTTGTATAAATGCCAGTCGTAGATTGTGGCGCTTGTAAGTGCGCACTTTCATGATACGCAATTGGCTAGTGACACCCACGGGCTCCAGAGGTGGGATGCTGGGCTATGAAATTTTTAAAACAAAAGGTGCTTCTCGGTTCTCACCGTCATGGGGAGAGAGAAAGAAATTTCATTTTTTTCCTGACGATGAAAAATACTTTGGATCTGATAAAATTTTATAAATTGATTCTATTTAATCTCTCACCATTGTTGTTGGGTTTTTTTTTCCTCTAGTTTTCTCCTTGACATCTAAACTATACAAAGAAATGTAGAAGATAGTGAAGGAAATAAAGACCACACAAAATGACTTTACATTGATCAATATTTATAGTAGGTTACAAAGAAATTCAAATACAATAACTTTGTCTAACTCCAAATGCAAATACAACAACTCTATCTAAACTAAGTCCAAATTCAAATATAACAGATCTATCTAACTCCAAATTCAAATACAACAACTCTATCTAAACTAACTTCAAATTTAAATGAAATAGAAGAATACAAAATTCAAATTACAAAGACAAAGACAAAAGCAGGCCAATTCAAAACAATATCAGAGACAGTGTCTCTATCATGCCCCCTCAAGATGGAGCTCGAGTAGAGAGTCCAATCTTGGTCTTGAGAGTAAGAAATGGTGTCCTAGATAGGGGCTTTATCAGAGCATCAGCAAGCTAGTATTTACTAGAAACATAAGCAACATGTAGACATCCCAATTGAACTTGATCAAGAATAAAATGGAAGTCGATAGCCACGTGCTTCATTATAGAGTGGAAAACTGGGTTGGAACAGAGATTAGTGACCCTAATGTTATCTCAGTAAATCACAGGTGAATGTGAAAGAGACAGACCAAGTTCAGCCAAGAGAGAGCACACCCAGTTGAGTTTGGCGACAATATTTGCAACAGATCGATACTAGGCCTCAATGCTGGATCGGGTAACAAAGCACTGCTTCTTGGAACTCCAAGAAATCGGATTGTGAACAAGGTAAACAATATATGCACTGGTGGAACTGAAATCATCTACGTTTTTAGCCCAATTGGCATCAAAGAAAGCATGCAAAGATGGTGGTGAATCACGGTAGAGGAGTATGCCGTCATTAACCTAACCACAAAGATAACAGAGAAGTCTCTTAACTAGAATCCATGATCTGAGGTTGGTTTATGCATAAATTGCGACAACTTGTTGACGGAAAAAGCTATGTCCGGCCGAGTAAGTGATAGATATTGTAAGCTCCCAACAATGCACTGTATTCAGATGGATCAGAAAGTGGAGAACCACAGTTTAAAATGATCGGTGGTGAAGTGGGAAGAGATGTGAGAACAGGTTTGGCTTCTATCATTTTTGTACGAGCTAGAAGATCCACCATATAGTGTCTTTGAGAGAGCAAAAGACCATGAGGATGCGATAAGACTTCCACACCTAGAAAATAAGATAGCTGCCAAAGATCTTTCAAAGAAAATTGTTGAGATAATATAGTCACAAATTGTTGAACAAAACCATCATTATCACCAGTTATAATGATATCATCCACATAAACCAAGAGATAGATAAGATGACCACCATGGTTGAAAATGAACAGAGAAGAATCAGCTAGTGAGTTTTGAAAACCCAAAGCAAGAAGAAATTTGTGAAGCTTAGTGTACCAGACATGTGGCGCTTGTTTGAGCCTATAAATTGTTTTTCTAAGCTTGCATACATAAGAGGGATTATCAAGATTAACAAAGTCGTGTGGTTGTGACATATAGACATCTTCAAAAAGATGACATTTTAAAAACACATTATTGATATCAAGTTGTCGGAGAGACCATCTACGACTAACAGCAAAACTAAGAATAAGGAGTACCATAGTTGGCTTGACCACAGGGCTAAGTGTATTATGATAATCAACACCAGGACGTTGATGAAATCCTTTAGCTATTAAACGTGCTTTGTACCTATCAATAGAACCATCAACGTGTCGTTTAATGCAAAATATCCACTTAAAACAACTATTTTGTGACTAAAAGCAGGAAGTACTAGCTCCCATATCCTATTTCAAACAAGAGCATCATATTCCTCAAACATGGCTCGACGCCATTTGTGATGTTTTTGGATATTATGATCATTGGGTGGGTGTGAGTAGATTGAGAGGTTGAGGGATTGGAAGTGGTTACTGTGAGAGGTGATAAGTTGGGCGAAGGTGCAGTGGTGGTTGAATTGGATAGCAAAGGTTGTGTGTTTGTGGCGGAGACTAATGGTTCGGTAGATGGTGTTGGTACTACACACTGGGGTTGCCTGATAGGTTGCATATTAGATGGGGTAGTGTATGTTGGCGAAGATGCTGTTGATGAAGGTGCGGTTGGCAATGGAACAGTGATAGGCTGAGGAATCCAAGTAGACACAGTATCAGGTTGTGGACGAGGAAGGTGAGTGGATAATGTGTGGAATGGAAACACCGACTCAACAAAGTTGACATGCTTATAGACATATGTTTTTTATGTGGATTGACGGAAACAAAGATATGCACTCTGTGTAAGAGAGTAGCCTAGAAAGACACATGGTTTAGAGCGAGCATCAAGTTTGTGAGATGAATAGGGGCGAAGCCAAGGGTAGCATAAACATCCAAAGATCCGAAATTTTGAATAGTTTGGAGAAGTGCCAAAAATGGTTTCAAAAGGAGACGAAAGATTAAGTGTTGGAGTTGGCATTCTATTAATTAGATAAACTGCAGTAGCAAAGGATTGAGGCCAAAATGTTAAAGGTATTTAGGCATAAGAGAGTAGGGATAAACCTGTTTTAACAATGTGACAGTGTCTTCTTCCTGAGTAGCCATTATGTTCAGGAGTGTGTGGTGGAGTAATGAGATGAGAGATTTAATTTGTAGCAAGAAAGTTGGCTAATGCTAAATATTCACGACCATTATCCGAATAAAGTGTGTAAATTTTAAGTGTGAAGTGTTTTTCCACAGTAGCTCTAAATCTTATAAAAACATATTTGACTTCATATTTGTGCTAAAGTGGATAAAACCAAATGTATTTGGTGAAGTGATCAACAAAGATGATATAATATTGAAAGCCATCATGTGAGAAAACAAGTGAAGTCCATACAGAGAAAATTATTTCAAGTGGTTGAGAAGACACAAAGGAAGAATTAGAAAAGGAAAGTTTATGACTTTTATTGCAGTGACATGCATTACAGAAAAAATTGGAAGACAATGATGTGGATGAGTCTAATTGATAATGAGAAAGAGTCTGATTAAAATAGGAGATGTTGGATGACCTAATCAATGATGCCACTTAGAGGAAGTTTTCTTGACACTAGAAAATGATAACATAGGAGAATTTATTGGAGAAGAGGATGGTCATTCATACACCCTATCCTTCGTTTGGCCTTTCAAAAGAGTTGCCACCATGCGCAGTTCCTTCACAAGAAAAGAAGAGGGTAAGAATTCAATGGACACATTATTTGAGAGACAAAATTGTGAAATGGAGATTAAGTTTTTCTTCATTTTAGGTATGCAAAGAACATTATTTAATTGAAAAGAGGTGCTAGGAGTGTTAAAAGAAGTGGAACAAGTCTAAGTGATGGGGAGACCCGTGCCATCTCCGATCATGATGTCATCGGAACCTGTGTAAGGCGCATGAACGGATAGACTGCTTAAGTTTGCAGTGACATGATGAGAAGCACCACTGTCTAGTAGCCATGTTGGAGTGTTGGAAGAAGTGTTCGCAGCAAAATGTGCTCGAGGCTGCCATGGTGTTGGAAAGTTGGTCATCGGAGCACTTGTGATGGTGGATGCCTGAATGGGAACAAGGCGAAAGGATGGACACTTCTTGGCTGTATGTCCTTGAATCCCACAAATTTGGTAGTGGCTAAGATAGGGACGAGGAGGTCGATCATTTTGACTGGAGTTTGACCCGACATTGGAGGATGCAAGGGAGCGATGATTGTAGTTTGGTGACGGACGCCAGCCCATGTTGCTATGTCCAGAGAATTGTAATGGACACTAATTGTTGTTTGTGGTCATGACTGTAGTGACTTAGAGAAGAAAAAGAGATAGTAGAGATAACGCAAATGGAAAAGTCAAAGGAAAAGAAAGATTCAAGAAAGAAAGACAGTGATGGTAGGTGCTCTGATACCATATACAAAGAAATGTATAAGATAGTGAAGGAAATAAATGTCACACAAAATGACTTTGCTTTGATCAGTATTTATAGTATGTTACAAAGAAATTCAAATACAACAGTTTTATTTAACTCCAAATTCAAATACAACAGCTCTATCTAAACTAACTCCAAATTCAAATGAAATTGAAGAAAAAAAAATTCAAATTACAAAGACAAAGTCGAAAGCAAACCAATTCAAAATAATATCAAAGAAAGTGTTTCTATCACAAACAAATCAAAGGAAAATATTCATTTTTAATTTTGATTGATCATTTTCCTTTAAATTTTTCAATATTCTTAAATGGGTTTTTGGCACAAATTTAGATATGAGAACATAGTCACCATTTTCTCACCAGGCATGAATCAAGAGTAAGAAAGCATAACAAACTAACTACAAATTGATTGCAAGAAGAAAATATGTCCCATTACCAATCAGAAAAGACGTCCAGTTAAGTATGCAATTGCAAGAATCCAACAAGGGACAATTGGGCTATTCATTTCACAACAATATAAAAGGAACATTCAAAACATACTTCTATCATCTTAAAATGGAGCAACAGGCTTCACCTCCAACTCCTGTGCCCTAGCTTGCAGATCATCTACTCACTATCCTGCTTCAAAAAGCTCAAAATAAAGCAGCACAAAATTACACATAATTTGATCCAAGTCATCGACTAAAGCAAGACCTATAACTACAATGCCACAATTGGAGAGCTTGTTTATCATTATGCATTAAACAACTACAATTTTCTTCAAGCTAGTCATATTTCTTCCTCCAAGTATAAACTAAGAAGAAAACCCATGAAAGTGCCAGCAAAAAATCCCGTCACTTGTCTAGGCCAATCCCAAGCCAAAACCTCAAGCCTTCTTTCAAAGTTAACCCTCCAAAGAGCCATTGAAACATGGAGAAGCACACAACCTCTAGCTAAAAAACTGTGAAATTGCCTGTCTTTCACAAAGGCCACCAAAATTTCCCCTCCAAAAATAGAATATTTATTAAATCATACGATAAAATATTTGATTTTTTTATTAAATATTTCATAACAAAAATCATTTGATTTGTATATAATATTTTAATGCATGACCCAATATGAAATTGACACATCAATGAATATAAAGAGGTTCGTCCGCACTTGTGTCATGGTGCGGAGTCAAGAATTATTAAAATAAATAAAAAAAAATTCAATAAAATTAAATTAAATTACAGGAAATATATTACAAATTATGATCTCATAAGTGACAATTTTTTAAAATTCTAAAATAAACTACAAGATCCAACCAAAATCAAATATTTCTATATTTAATTTTATCATTTTAAAACTTAATTGTCAAAATATAGTTAGATTGTCACTTAAATTATACAAAATGCTAATCATTTAGCAAAACTTTTACCTTTATTTTTAGCTTTTTTCGAGGGGAAGAAATTCTTTTTTTTTTCTTTCAAGTTTTTGTATCTTTATTTATTTGTTGGTTTAGTTCATAAACCGGTAATGGTTTTTCATGTTAGATTATTAATCATTTTATCTATAATTATATGAACAATCATTATTGTTTGGTCTTATGACGTCATAATAAGTTTCTACTATTATTTTTACATATACAGCAGTCTATTATAAAAATATTATTATTTGAATCCCAAAATTGAAAATTTTGACTTCACGCCCCTAGAATTGGAGACTTTGTTTGGAATATTTTGGTTTGGCGATCTTGGTGGAAATAACTAATAAGGTAAGTATGGATAAGGGAAGCTGTTGTACTGTGGGCTGATGGTAATAGAGGTAAGTTAAAATCTAAAAAAAGAAAATATGTTAAATTACATATTGAACCTTGGTTTGATTCAATTTTATAACAAACTCTGAGATTTATTTTTATTCATAATAAACCTTGTAGTTTGACTCAGTTTCATAACAAACTTGAGGTTTACTTTGATTCATACTAAACCTTGTGGGTGTTAACTTTGTTTTTAATCTCAAGGTTTGTTATGAAACTAAACTAAACAATAGTGTTTTCTATGTAATTTAAACTTTTTAAATTTCAATAAAAGAATTTTTAAAAAAAATAGTGTTTGGATGGTAAGAAAGCGAAAGAAAATTCTTATTTTCAACGTTATAATGGTTTATTAAGCCAGTTAATGAATTCAAATAATTATTCAAACTTCAAAGTCACATATATATACCATATAAATTTTACTACATCATTAGAGAGGTACATATATATTTTCTTAACATTTTCTCACCAGTTTCTAACAAACCAAACACAATTTTCCTCCCTTTGCAAAAATCAAACAATTAATACAAATCAAATTTCACAAACAATCTAATAATCAACACAAAATCACCTACAAATATCAATAAAACCCAGAGAAAAAAAAATACAAAAATAACAATAAATGAGCAATGTTTAGTATGAACCAAAGTAAATCTCAAGATTTATTATGAAACTGAATCAAATCACAAAGTTTAGTATGAACCAAAATAAATTTCAAGGTTTATAACGAAACTGAATTAAACCACATGGTTTCTATGTAATTTAGCCAAGAAAATACAATGGTAAGTTAAAATTACAGTAGTATTAGAAAATAAAAATCAAAACTTCAGATGAGACGGCGCCGTTTATCTATGAAAGGCTTTCATTAAAAACGTTACCATGCTTGACGAAGCACCTGATTCTAACACGAAATTGGAAATTTTTTCCTGTGGAATAGAACAAGTAAGATATTGCTGACAATTACGGACCATGGTGTCAAAATCAAAACGCGTTAAATACAGCATTCAAACACAAACAGACCTCAACCACCACCTTTTTGAAACCTAAAACCTACTCTTTAACTGTTTCTGCTCTATCACACCGCTGCCGTACATAACTACACTTCACAACAGGAAGGTATCATTTACATTTAATACATAAAATAAAGAAATATGAGTGGTTTTCTGTCGAATGAGAAATGCCGGCAAAAGTCGTCTCTACAATATTTACGCATATTTATTTATATACGTATCCATATATGTATTTTGCGTATGCGCGTTGAACAGTCAATCAATTAAAAACAAACGAGAGTCGGTCTTTCTTGGTAATCAAGCTCTATCTTTATCTCTCTCAGCTCTCATCAACACGTTGATCGCTCTCTTGGAGTTATCAAGGTTCTTCTACTTATTTATTTCTTTGAATTATTTAAAAATTCAAATACTTTACTAAAATTTTCGATTTCTGGTTTTTTTGTCTCTTACATGCTGTAACTTGAAACCTGGGTATTGGGTAAGTTTGAATTTTTCAAAAACCGTTTAAAAGAAGCTTAAATTCTCTGTTCTCAACCCCTTTTTTGGTGCGTCTTACAATTAATATATATATTTGAATATTTGCAGATGTTAATCTTGAATTGGGCTATTTGGCGAATTGGGTCTGTGGCAAAAGTTTGAATTCATTGAAAAAGTGATGCACTGATGCTGATTGGTTATTTGATTTGTTCATTTTTCAATGAAGATTGAAGTAAATGGAAGAGTTATAGGGGGTTTAGTATGGTGTAGGTGGTGAATCATTTAGTCTGTGAAGGAGGAGGTTATTTCTTGTTGGGTAAGATCATTGCACATAGTTGCAACATGGGCTGTATGAGTTCTAAGTCTATACCCGTTGAGGATAGCCAGGAAAGACCCAGAGAGATGTCATCACGAAAGGGGTCATTTGATAAGCGTGTTCCACGCGTTCATTCATCAAGAAGACAGGAGGTCATTCGATCAAAAGATAGATTTGATAATGGTGATGTGAAAGTTATGTTGATTGATAAGAAAACATATGGTTCGAATCGGTTTCAAGATCATCCGATTGAAAAGAAGGTAGAGAAGTGTGAACTGACTGTTATTAGTCATCCGGGATTGGGGAGGGTGCCAAAGGCTGGAGAAGGGGAGCAGGTGGCAGCAGGGTGGCCGTCTTGGCTGGTCATGGTGGCTGGTGAAGCTATCAAGGGATGGATACCGAGGCCTGCAAATACTTTTGAAAAGTTAGAAAAAGTATGTTCTCTTGTTGATTTGATGCTTAATTTATGGTCCTTTTGTATTGTGTAGAGTGATTAATGCTTTTGGCAAGTGTATGGGCTTGTTAGATTTGTATGGAAAGACAGTTTGCACGGTTAATTATTGTTTCATGTTTGTTGGTTTGTCTGCTTGATTGAATTTTTGAAATTTGTAATTAGTTTCTTTATGTCAGTTGGTACATTTTTGCTTGATAATAAGTTCTCTGTTAATTCCAAAATTTCCAAAGACAAAGTAATTGAAGTGAGATGGTATGTACTGGTAAAACTCTAAGCATATCCCTTTTAGATGGACGAAGTACAACAATTGATTTGGACAGCTAGCCTTTGACTAAAGACCATGATGAGGACTCTTCTACATGGCTAGAATAATTAGTCCCAACCCAAATAAGGATGATCTATCAAAATTGTTTGCGCACTCATGATACAAAGTAAGCTGTATAATGTGCACAAAATTGTTTATATGAATGATCCATAACGTTGTACCAGGTAGACCCAACACATCCTTGTCTTATTTGCCAATGATAATCATAATTTTATAAACTGGATGAACTGGAATTCATCTTACAGTTCATTTTCATTTGAAATAGACTGTTCAAATTTTCTTATATTTTTTAAAGAATATATGGACTAGGCTGGGCAAAGTTTATTGCATGTTCTGAACCTATGTCTATATTATGGTTCAGGGGTAGAGACTGTGTGCAGGTGTGTCTGTATTATTTTCGTTTTCTTTATTTGGGTTTCATATAATAGCATCTCTTTCTTGCAGATTGGCCAAGGAACTTATAGTAGTGTTTACAAGGCTCGTGATATCATTCATAACAAAATTGTTGCTCTAAAGAAAGTACGGTTTGATAACCACGATCTTGAGAGTGTCAAGTTTATGGCCAGAGAAATTGTTATCTTGCGCAGACTTGATCATCCAAATATAATTAAATTGGAAGGCTTGATCACATCCCCAATGTCTTGCAGCCTGTACCTAGTTTTTGAGTATATGGAACATGATCTTGTAGGACTTACTTCACTGCCTGGCATCAAATTTTCGGAGCCTCAGGTACTTTTTTAGTGGTTTTCATTGTTCTCAGAGGTTTTTTTTGGTACAAAGTATTGAATTTACATGTGGAGTGGTTCTTTATACTCGCAATTAATTAGAGTAGAAGTGTGCTTGGAAAGCTTTTTTTTTTTCACGTCCTATGTTTATTTTACTAGGTTAAATGTTACATGCACCAACTTCTAAGTGGACTTGATCATTGTCACAGTCATGGTGTTTTGCATCGTGACATAAAGGGCTCAAATCTTCTTATTGACAGCAATGGCATCTTGAAGATTGCAGATTTTGGCTTAGCAAGTTTCTTTGATTATCATAATAGTGTTCCAATGACAAGCCGTGTTGTCACTCTTTGGTATCGACCACCAGAACTTTTGCTTGGATCCTCTCACTATGGAGTTGCAGTAGATTTATGGAGTACTGGTTGCATATTAGGGGAGTTATATACTGGCAAGCCTATTTTGCCTGGAAAAACGGAGGTACCATGTCGAGGAATCTATTTTTCTTCTGAAGATTGGTGCCTTATTGTATGCTATATGGAATTGCTATGAGAAAATATGCCAGGGAATGCCAGTTATTACGGATCACTGGCATCAACCCAGCTTTGAAAAGAAAATAGAAATAAATTGCATTTCCTCCTCCTATTTGTTCCTCCACACCCCCCTCTTTCTGTAAATTGTTTTATTCTCTCAAACTAGAATGGTAGGTTACGTAGATGATCCATAATTTGATTATTTGCACCTTGTAGGTTGAGCAACTGCATAAAATTTTTAAGCTATGTGGCTCACCATCTGAGGATTATTGGAGAAAATCGAAGTTACCTCATTCAACAGTGTTCAAGCCTCTACATCCATATAGGCGATATGTTGCAGAAACATTTAAAGACTTCCCAGCTTCTGCTATAGGGCTTATGGAGACTTTACTTTCAATAGATCCTGCTCAGAGAGGAACTGCATCTTTTGCTCTTAAGAGTGAGGTATGCAGATTTTTTTCTTGAGGATGTAATGAAAAATTATTAAATAAGTTAGTAGATTAAGAATTAGTCCTGCATATTTCTGAAAATTGTTTGTGTATAACAAATTGCAATGTTGCTGAATGCAGAGTTTTAATCAATTTCTCTTTTCTGCATGCCCTTTTAAATCTCAGTTTGCATTGGATAGTTTAATTTTTTGGTTAGTCTTATGATGATCTCTTTAAACATATCCAACTATATTAAGTTATTAACTTCTGTTTTTGTTAATAATTACATTACACCTGTGCATTGTTAAATATTCTTACCTAACTTTTTACTTCGGTTGAGAGAGGCACGCCACGTGTTGAATGAAGTTATGAGGATATACTTAGCAACGAGACTCGTCCTGAATTTTACTTTCTAGAATTACTTTTAAATTTTTAGAAACATTTGCCCTATGAGTCAGTATTGAGATATCGCTATATTGCTGTCCCATGTTTAAATGAAAATGACTATAGCGTATTGTAACTATTTTCAACTATTTCTCAGCATCAGTTACACAACCTCATGTTGTTCCTTTTTTTTTGTTTTTTTGTTTTGTTTTTTTATGGGGTTCTTAATCTTGTTAGCTGATTTTTTTATTAATAACTACTACCTTTTTTTCTTCTCATTTCTGGAACAGTTCTTTACAACAAATCCACTTGCTTGTGATCCTTCAAGTTTACCGAAATATCCTCCCAGCAAAGAGATTGATGCTAAATTACGGGATGAAGAAGCTAGAAGGTACTACAATTTAATTGTCTTTCACTTCCGAAAATGAGTTTTATTTTTGTTGAACATTACTATCTCTAGTATTGTCCATAGTGTAATGTAATTATATAATTTTGGAATGATGGATTGTTTAGTATTGGTGATTGCTAAGTCTATTATATCTAAATAGTTCTCACCAAAAAATATTGTTCTGAAATTGTTGCAGTAATGTCCACATGGTGATGAATGTAGTACGTTTTGATTTAAGAAGGTGAATAATATGAAATGCCTTTGACCCGAAGTTATTCATTGTGTTGGTGTTTTTTTTTATATGCCTTAGTTTTTCTGACTTATAATGAAGTTGGTGTTTTTTTTCCTTCTGTGTTTTGTTTCCACACTCAAAGCTGGAGGGAGGCTTACTTTCCAAATGATTGTGCTCTTATATTAACCTGTTCATGAATTCTTTTAGGCAAAGAACAGTTGGAGGCAGAGGTGAAAGGGCTGACCTTGAAAGGAGAGGATCAAAAGCAATTCCAGAACCTAGAATGAATGTGGCTTTAGCAACATCATTGCAGGTAACTAGAAACATAGTTCAAATCTTTATTTTCACTTTCATTCTAGCGCTGGTCAGACCTGAAGTTTAAGTGCCAATACTTTTGATGTTTTGATTGTAGACTTTTGTGCATGTATAAGTAGTTTGGACATGATCAAAATTTGACCTTCGGAATTTATATTTCTGCGTGCAATCAATTCTCTGTCTTAAGAACTTCTGTCTAGAATCAGCTTATTAGATAATAATTGGGAGCAGAAGACATGTCAATTTTTATCACATGATAATATTTGTGGGGATTACCCCTCCCCCCCAACAAAAAAAAAGGGAAGTAATATATGTTGAGCATTATAAGTCCAGTAAGTGGTGGCGAACTTTAAGAGAAGTTGATGCTAAATGCTCCATAATGCATTGTTGGCAATAAGTGTTTTGGATTTTATTTTGTTCATAGCATTGATGCGCATTGCCTGAAACCTTTATCTTCTTGTTTCTTTATCTTCAGTTTTGTCATTGTTATGTCTTGGAATTGTACAAACCTTATCTTTTCTATCTTGTTTTTCTGTTTATTTTCTTTCATCATTCCTAGCTTCTCTGTTTCAATTCACTATGACAATACAATGTTTTGCTTTGTAATTACAGAAAAAACAACACCATCACAATTCAAAGAGCAGAAGTGAGATATTTAACGCTCGTAAGGATGACACTACTTCTGGTTTTCTGATTGATACTGCTAAACAAACACAAACTGTCATGGATGCGAATAAAGATTTCTTGGAGCATCAGCATATGAGAGTTTCGCACTCAGGGCCACTGGTTCATGGGAACGGATTGGCGAAGTCTGGGAGGGAACCTCATTATCCTCAAATTGTTTCATCTAGAGCCAGCTTGTCGACATTATCTGGTGTAGTAGCCACTAGAACTTTGTACTCTGAAGATCGCCGAGAAAGACCTGGTCCTTCTCATCCAGCAATAAATCAGACAGACAGGCATGAGGGATCATTTAATGAGTTGGAGTATACGACAAAGCAGGATGGAAAACGTAATGTGCAAAAGATAGCAAATTCTCCTCAGACAAGAGGGGGAAGAACTAGTATTAAAGAACAAAGTCTGGTTAGTTTCTTGATATTTTTGTGTGGTTTATTTTCGAATGGCATGGTTTCTTAATGCTTTTAATATTTCGTAATTTTACTAGCTAAATTTTATTTTCCAGTGGCATACCGCTTTTTTTTAACAATATTTGTCATTTGTTTACCTATAAGCTTAGCTTCCTATGTTAGCATTCATAATCTCATTGGATTTCATTCATCTGTGACATGATTTCTGGCAAATATTTTTTCCAGCACGGTCGAGGGCCCAGGGGAAATAAGATTTACGTCTCTGGTCCATTACTTGTTCCATCAAACAATATGGATCAGATGCTTAAAGACCAGGATCGTCGGATCCAAGAATTTGCTAGACGGGCAAGACTTGACAAGAGAAAACATGG
The DNA here is from genome assembly GCA_023935145.1 of Bretschneidera sinensis. NCBI lineage: Eukaryota > Viridiplantae > Streptophyta > Magnoliopsida > Brassicales > Akaniaceae > Bretschneidera > Bretschneidera sinensis. Next base: position 139,559,633 of record CM043699.1, read on the forward strand.
CAAAGTCCATGCACAAGGGAAGCAACAGACTGTTCAATAATCGTCTCTAAGCATGGAGCCGGATAAACATGTCTTGAAATCTCGCGTTCCTCTCTAGTGGCAGAGCTGGAGAAACCAGCTTAACCCGATGCCCACAGAGAGAGCTAATTAGCTAGTAGTATGGTCAAATATAATAAAAGTCCCTTCTTATTTTATTTTTTATTTCCCCCCATAATTAGGTATGGTGATTGCCTTTGTAGGCTATATTTTTTCTTTAATTTAATGGGTACTCCTATGCCCTTTACATGCCAATATTAGAATCAAAAGCTGTGTTAATTTTGAAACAGTTGTTATCTAGAGCACTGTTTCATATAGTTGAAATATTTGGAAGTCCTGCAGGCTGCAAGGATGAATACATGGTATATTCTTTTATACAGAACTGGGTTATACCCTTTTAGTGCCTCTTCCCTTTGGTTGTATCTGTCGTAAAAATACCGTGGCAGGGTACAATTCTACCACTAGGCCACCGATGCTTGTTGATGTTAAAGCTATTTCGGTTAGGTCGTGATGGGGACTATAGAGCATGTTTTGGCAATTTAACTTTCATTTTCTAGCTTTAGGATTTGTTAAAGCAAGAGCTAAGGAAACATTTGGAAAAAAAAAAAAGAAGCAAAAACTGCAAAGGATGAGCAATCCTCACCCTCAGATAAACGAAAGAGTCAGAGTGACATGCAGTCACAGGCCAACCAACTACCACATTCTAACAAATTCTGTTGTAATTTTTGCAGAGTTCCCAAAATTGGCTGTTCATATTTGCCTTGGAGGGTTCCATTTGCAAACCATTTTATCCATGAATCATGAATGGCGCTTTTCTAGATCAAATTAAATACAAACAAAATATTTTTTTGCTGAATTAATAAAACTATTGTAATAAAAATTTCTTTGGAGTAATAAGTAACAGACTAATGCGAAATAAAAAAATAAATTGTCTAAATGCAATGAGCGACTGACGCTCTCCCCACAAATTTTAAGTATTGCCCCAGCCGGAAATTGAACCAAAGTCTGTACCGTAGCAGGGTAGTATTCTACCACTAAACCACTGGTGCCCTATTATTTGCAATTTGCTTTTCAGCCAACCAGTGCATAATTGGATTTTCTAGCTTTACAGCTTAGAATTGCTAAAGCAAAAGCTAGCAGTTGAACGTTAAGGAAACACAATGTGCTATAAGGAAGGACTTGAAAGTTAGGTGATACTAGTGGTGAGTAATTCAGTTTTTATTTATTTATTTTTTCGGTACTCTAACATTCATTACTATACCAATATGCCCTTGTAACACTTTCAGTATATCTATCTAAAGAGATGACAATAACTAAATTTGTCTTCAAATGACAGTCGTTGATCAACTAGAAACGCATTTCTTCTTATATTTAAATATGGAACTAAAATTTGTATAACCCAATCTGCAAACTGCAGTGTAGATTTTCATTGATAAAAATACAAGCTTCCTCCTCTCAAGCATTTCAAAAAAATATACGCAAAATGACTAAATAAATTATCAAGATATATAGTCCCTATACAACATGTTGTTATTTGCCTAAGTTTCAAACATGTCCAAACATGGTCTAAGTTTAGTTAATGTCCAAACCAATTGTGGGATATCAAAGTTCAGCAAGTTATAAGGTTGCACACATGTGTGTGCTTCAATTTTGAGCATGGGAAGGTCAGGCACACTGCTGTGGAAGTTTCTGCCCACAGGCAGGAGGTGTGCGCACAGCATCAGGAGGCTGCAGCATCAGGTCACGCCGCAGCACACAGCACCACACCAAAACGCACAGCATCACTTGGAGAGTGATTAAGGGCTGAGATTAAAGGAAGAACATGATCAAAGGGAGGATAATGACTCACAAGAATGTCCAAGAATTAAGAGGCTATAAAAGGGGTTCTCAAGGCCTCATTTCATAAGATAAATACAAGATACAAAAACACACATACAAGAGAGTTTTGTGACACTGTGAGATCATTGTAAACCGTAAGAGAGAATTGTGTAGAGAGACATAAACACAAGAGGGACTCTTGTAGTGAGGCTGGTTGTAATAAGATAGAGAGAGTCTAGATTAGATTAGAGAACATTGTTGAGTTCTCATCTTCTTCCTTCTCTTCTTGTTTCTTCAAGAACTTGGATTCTTGAAGGGGATTGCTGTAACTTTGTAAGAACCATTGAGATAGTGCAGAGAGTTCGGAGGAACTCACAGGGACGTAGGCACATTGCCGAACCTCGACAACAAATTACTTGTCTTCTTTCTTTCTTTGATTTTCTGTTCTTGAGTTCGATTGCTGAAATTCTTTCTACAAGTCATTCAAGACTTGGGTGTTTGGAAGATCACCACCTGGGCATCTTGTCAAGCTGATTTCCAACAGTGGTATCAGAGCTTTGGATAGTGGTATCAGAGCACAGCAGCTGGTTATCGGAACAAGAAGTAGAAGGTACGGAGCCAAGACTCCAAGAATCAAAGATCAAACTTCTTGGGTGAATCAAGAACGGTTAAAGATCAAGATCCGGTCGTGTTCTTGAAGGTTGATTCAAGAACGGTGTTAAAGATCCATCTTCGATCTGTGTTCTTGAGGTTAAAGAAAGTAGTTGTGGTTAGTGCACAAATCTGGATCTTGTCCGCAAAAGATGGCTTCAAATTTCTGTGTGGAGAAGTTTGATGGAAAGGGGGACTTTACCCTATGGAAGCGGAAGATCAATGCGGTTCTAATGCAGCAGAAAGTGGACTTGGCTATTGGAGAAGATGATGCTTTTCCAGCAAGTGTCACGGAGGACCAGCGGACTGAGATGAAGAAGATGGTTTACAACACCATTTTCTTGCACATGTCGGATAGTGTCACAAGGGAGTGCGGAGACTCGAAGGATCCAACTGTCATATGGAAGAAACTAGATGAGTTGTTTCTTACCAAAACTCTCCCTAACAAAATTTATCTTCTTAAAAGAATCTTTGCTTTTAAAATGGACCCTAGTAAGGAGTTGCAAGATAATCTTGATGTCTTTAATAAGCTAGTTCAAGATTTGAATAGTTGTAGCATTTCTTTTTCGGATGAACAATTGGCTGTTATTTTATTAAATTCACTTCCAGATTGCTTTGATAATTTGGTTAATGCAATTGAATATGGAAGGGATTCTTTGACAAAGGAGATTGTGATCAATGCCATAAGGGCACATGATTTCAAAGCCAAGATGAAGGAGACATCAAGTGGTGAAGGGCTGTTCATAAGAGGAAGGCCAGCAGCTCGGAATGGCAGCAACAATGGCTACTACCAGGACAATGGTAGAGGAGAAAGCCATAGGAGAGCACACTCTAAACCAAGGGTTAGAGGAAGGAGGTGCTTCTACTGCAACAAGGAGGGCCATTTCAAGAAAGATTGCAAGAAGAGGATGTGGGATGAGAGGAGAAGCCATACCAACAATGGAGAGGCTTCGGTTGCCAAAACAGAACAGCAAGATGGTGATGTTCTTGTTGTGTGCTCGGATGTGAGCAAGGGGCAAGAAGGCAGTGGGAAATGGATCTTGGACTCCGGGTGCACTCATCATATGAGCCCTCACAAAGAATGGTTCAAGAATTTCAAGAAGATCAATGATGGAAGAGTCTTCTTGGGGAATGACAATTCTTGCCAAGTGAGAGGGATTGGAGACATCCAATTGAGGATGTTTGATGGAGTCACAAGGCTGCTGGAAAATGTGAGGTATGTTCCAGATTTGAAGAGAAACTTGATCTCATTGGGGCAGCTGGATTCCATGGGCTATACATGCAAGATAGAGAGAGGAAAGATCAAGGTGGCCAAGGGATCTTTGGTAGTGATCAAGGCAGTAAGAAACGATGGACTCTATGAGATGATCGGAGAAACAGAAACCAATGATCAAGCAGCAAGCTTGATGGCTGGGCTGGATAAGGCAGCCCTTTGGCACACTCGCTTGGGACACATGAGCGAAAAGGGCCTGCAAGTGCTTAGCAAGGAAGGTCTACTTGGTGGTGACAAAGTAGAAAAAATGGATTTCTGTAAGAGCTGTGTTTTTGGGCAGCAACATCGGGTCAGCTTCAACACCGGAGTGCACAAGTCTAAGGGCATTCTTGACTACATTCATGCGGACCTTTGGGGACCAGCAAGGACACCAACACAGGGAGGTAACATTTACTTTCTGTCTTTAATTGATGATTATTCAAGAAAAGTATGGGTTTATTTGGTTAAGAATAAATTAGATGCCTTGAATAAATTAGTGGTGTGGAAAGGGCTGGTTGAGACTCAAATGGGTAGAGTAGTTAAGGGGATAAGAACCGATAATGGCTTAGAAATTTTTAACCAAGAACTTGATCAATTCTGTAAGTTAAATGGCATTCTAAGACATAAGACGGTTGTGGAAACTCCTCAGCAAAATAGAGTTGCTGAGTTGATGAATAAGACCCTTATGGAAAAGGTTAGGTGCATGTTAGATGGATCCGGGTTACCAAAATATTTTTGGGGAGAAGCTGTAGCTACAGCTGCATATTTGATTAATAGATCACCCTCTAGGATTGTGTTCCAAAAGACTCCCATGGAGATGTGGAGTGGAAAACCCCCTGAGTTGGACAACCTTAGGACTTTTGGGTGTGCTGCGTATGCACAACAAAAGGATAATGGACTTAGCCCAGGATCTATAAAATGTGTGTTTCTAGGATATGGGGAATGGGCTAAGGGATATAGGTTGTGGTCCTTAGAAAAAGAAGGATTAAAACTCATAATAAGTAGGGATGTTAATTTTAATGAATTGTTATTTCCCTACTTTGAGAAACTAACCCTGCAGGGGCTAGTGAGCAAACCAATTCAGAAATTATTGAGCATAGCATCAAGGGAGATTCTGTTCAGGTAGAGCAAAGGAGGCAAGAGGGTTCGGACCAGGTAGAGCCCTTGGATGATTGCCAAGCTCAAGAAACTCAAGAAGAGGCTGAACAAGAAAAGGATGCTACAGCAAGTCGGAAGGACTTTCAGCTCACAAGAGACTGGGAAAGAAGGCTGGTCAGACCACCTTCAAGATGTGGGTTTGCGGATGCTGCGGATGCAGCAGCTCCTTGGACAGAAGGAGAGATAAGTGAACAAGAAACTTACACGGTGGCCATGGAGTGTAAGGATTCGTCAAAGTGGCAGCTAGCTATGGAGGAAGAAATGGATTCTTTGAGGAAGAAAAACTTTTGGGAATTGGTGAAAATTCCAGGAAAGTAGAAAGTTGTGGAATGTAAGTGCACTTACAAGGTCAAAGAAGGGTGCCCTCCAAGAGATGAAGTCCGGAACAAGGCTAGGCTGGTGGCGAATGGGTTCACAAGGAAAGAAGACATAGATTTCACAAGAACTTTCTCACCTGGACACAAGGTGGAGAAGATGGTGAGTATCCTCATCTATGTCATTGATGGGCTGTTAGTTTGGAATAGCAGGAAGAGGATGGAAAGGTTTACATCTCAACTCAGTGAGGAGTTAGAGAGGAAGGATCTCAGCCTTGCACAAAAGATCCTTGGGATGATGAGAATCATCCGGGAAAGGAAGAGAAACAGGTCAAGTGTTTCTTAGGCAATGGATGTTTTCAGCAAATGTGTGAGTAATCCCGGAAAAGAGCGTTGGCTTGGGACGAAGTGGTTGCTGAGGAATAAGGAGGCTCAGTGGTAGTCAATGGTAGCACTCATAACAACCAGGGCAGAATACATAGTGGCTACGGAAGCTATAAAGGAGGCTATGGGGTGCAAAGGGCTGTTGGACGAGTTGGAGGTCCTAAAAGAGCAGGTTGTGGTGTCTTTGGATAGCCAAAGTGTGGGGCACTTGTGGAGGAATCCGATGTTCCATGAGGGGACAAAGCATATGGATGTTTGGTATCATTACATTCTGGAAAATGGTACGAAAGGATGCATTCATGTTGACAAGAAGACCACGGAGAAAAGTCCTGCAGATTTAGGCACCAAGTTTCTACCTCTAAGTAAGTTCAATCATTGCCTTGAATTACTTAGGATTGGAGTGGGTTAATTGGTAACTCAATATGAGTTTGGATCCCGAAACTTTTTGCACAATGGTTTAGGTTTTGTTTTTTTTTTTTGAACACTTAGACAAAGGTAGAGATTGTTGTTATTTTCCTAAGTTTCAAACATGTCCAAACATGGTCTCAGGTGGGTTAATGTCCAAACCAATTGTGGGATATCAAATTTCAGCAAGTTATAAGGTTGCACACATGTGTGTGCTTCAATTTTGAGCATGGGAAGGTCAGGCACACTGCTGTGGAAGTTTCTGCCCACAGGCAGGAGGTGTGCGCACAGCATCAGGAGGCTGCAGCATCAGGTCACGCCGCAGCACACAGCACCACACCAAAACGCACAGCATCACTTGGAGAGTGATTAAAGGCTGAGATTAAAGGAAGAACATGATCAAAGGGAGGATAATGACTCACAAGAATGTCCAAGAATTAAGAGGCTATAAAAGGGGTTCTCAAGGCCTCATTTCATAAGATAAATACAAGATACAAAAACACACATACAAGAGAGTTTTGTGACACTGTGAGATCATTGTAAACCGTAAGAGAGAATTGTGTAGAGAGACATAAACACAAGAGGGACTCTTGTAGTGAGGCTGGTTGTAATAAGATAGAGAGAGTCTAGATTAGATTAGAGAACATTGTTGAGTTCTCATCTTCTACCTTCTCTTCTTGTTTCTTCAAGAACTTGGATTCTTGAAGGGGATTGCTGTAACTTTGTAAGAACCATTGAGATAGTGCAGAGAGTTCGGAGGAACTCACGGGGACGTAGGCACATTGCTGAACCTCGACAACAAATTACTTGTCTTCTTTCTTTCTTTGATTTTCTGTTCTTGAGTTCGATTGTTGAAATTCTTTCTACAAGTCATTCAAGACTTGGGTGTTTGGAAGATCACCACCTGGACATCTTGTCAAGGTGATTTCCAACACAACAGAACATAATCCTAAACAATGGGACAAAACTGCAATTCTACAGAATAGTTTGGTGATATTAGTTACTCATGTAAACTGCAATGAACACATTGTTTATCGACCCTCTAGGATAGAATCTGAGTTAGTGAGAGATGTAGATGAAGAAAGAGTCTCTTTAAGTTCTCCAAAAGTTAAGTGCCCTCTACTCAACATTGCTGTTGTTCTCATTCTGTTAAGCAAATTCACTTCCATTCCTTGCCCTTCAAACTCAATCCCTTCACTTGCTCCTTCTAAAATCTTCACAAATTGCCTCATCGTTGGCCTAACACGAGGATCTAGATACGCGCACAACAAACCCAAATGAAGCAATCTCTCAACTTCCTCATCACTATATCCTCCTCTAGCTTTTAATCGATCATCAAGAGCGAAATTCAACTCCCCTTTCTCCATTACCCTCCGTAACCAATCAACCAAGCCAGGCTTCCCTTCTTCAATAGGTCTTCGACCACAAACCACCTCTAAGATCAACACTCCCAAAGCCAAACACATCGGTTCTAGTTGAAGCTCGCCCTGTTCTGACCACTTTCAGTGCCATGTACCCTACGGTTCCAACTACTCGTGTTGTGCTAACCAATTGCTCGTGATGATAGTGCATTCGGGCTAATCCAAAATCCCCTAGCCTAGCATTCATGTCCTTATCAAGCAACACATTGCTTGCCTGTCCCTATGCAGGACCTTAGCTTCCATCCTTCGTGCAAATACAAAATCCCATGAGCCACATCTTTCAGTACTCTAATTCTCTCATCCCAACTCAATATCAAACTCTCATCACAATTGAAAATCCTCTTGTCTACACTTCCATTTTCCATATAATCATAAACCAAAATCAAGCTTCCTTCATCTTTCCTACACCAACCTCTCAATCCTACCAAGTTTCTATGTTCCAATCACCCTAGGCTTGAAACCTCAGCTAAAAACTCTCTCATGCCATGCTCACTCTCATGAGAAATTATCTTCACAGCAACTTCATTTCCTGCCAATAAGCCTTTATAGACATTTCCATTTCCACCACATCCAATCACATTTTCTTCTGAGAAACCATTTGTCGCCGCATGAATCTCTTGGTAACTAATTCCAGGAGTCCAATACTCCATCTCCCACTCTTCAATATCTTCCTTCCCTTTCATCCTCTGCCACCTATAAAAAACAACATAAAGCACAACTCCAATCACAGCAACAAGCACAGCACCAACACTAACCCCTGTAATAAGCCCTTTCGATTGAAAGACTGACTTCTTTGGAAACACGAAAGAAGGCAAATTTGTCGTCACTAAAGCATCACCGATCGAGAAACTTGAGTTACGAAAACTCCAAGCCAATATCTTATGATTCTCAACCAACTGCCCTGTTGCTGCACAAAAACCCACGTACATTTCATCCAAAAGAACCCCATCAGATTCACAATTTCACTTATCAAAGGTCTCTTGGACCTTTTTGCACCAACCTTAGCCATAGTAACATTAATTCTTGAATCATCAAAATCTATCCAAACTTGATAATTCACCCATTATTAAGCTTCAATTCCTTAAACTTGTCATTATTTTCCCCTCCCCAAAACCCTGCTACATCAGATGCTACAGATGTGAGTTTATATCAACACCAACACGGTTGTCATTTATATCATTAAATTCTTGATTTGTGAACACATCAAACTCAATGCCAAATATATTGTTATTGGGATTACCATTGTTGGTGAAATTGAAGATACCCAGATATTGAGCTGAGCTTGCACCATCGATTCCTGTAAAGGGCAAGAACGTAAAGGCAAAGCCATGGCCGCGGAGGAGGTTCCTGTATGGGCCAATTGAGAAGATGAAGGAGGTAGAGAAGGGGAGTGGTGCAGAGGAATTGGGTTCCTTTGTGGGGATTTTTGAAGGGTACAAGGCATGCCCCATAGAGAAAGTGGTGTCATTAGTGAGAGTGAGGATTGAGGATTCGATTGTGGTATTGCCATAGGTGAGGAGGTTGGTGGAGCTGAAGTTTGTGTTGAAAATTGTTGATGCCAAAAATGTGTATGGATGAGCTGGAGGCCTAATTGCACATGTTCCTGTACAAAGAAAGAAAGAAGGGCTATGGGTCGCTGGAGGGGTACCTCTAGAGATGCTCCGATGCTTAAGTTAGGATAGTGCAAACTATATGTATACTTGTCGTCTTATTCCTAGTGATCAAGGAAAAACCTAGGTCCCTGGAATGCATACCTGACCTGTTTTATAGGTTTTTTAGGAAGCGGTCTTCTGCTTGGGGCGACAATGATATGATGCCACAACTGGACTGAATAATGATGCCTAAGAGGCCCATCTAGGCGGTTGGAGACCGTTCTTTTAGGGTTTTACCTTGTTGGTTTATCAGGAGCCGTCCAAGTCTAAGGGCGGTTTTGTGACCTGACATCTGAACTTGGTCAAGTGATGATGCCTAGAAGTCCCTAGCTAGGTAGCTGGAGACCGTTCGCTAGGGCTTTTGCCTGGCTGGCTCAACCAGAAACCATTCGAGTATAGAGGCAATCTGTTGCCCTGACGGCTCATTATGGCTGGGGCATGATGGCCTGAGAGGCGGTGGTGACGTGGAAAAGTTGAGGCGACTGAGCTTTGAAGGGCGGTTTATGACCAGGGGCTGAGCTGTCCAATCCTGGGTCATCCACTTGTCTTCTCATGATCCATTGCCAGGAGAAGCCACGTGTTGTCTCCTTATCAGAATGATAGTTTTTGCAGTATCACAAGCCCCCCACTTCCATGAGTACAATTTATGTGCTTAAGAAAGTATGTATGATTCGTGCTATATTTATGCAGTGTTTATTAACTCTCGTCTTGGAGTAGCTGGCCGAGAGTCAATGGAGCAATTTCTCTCCTCGGGGTTTTCAGAGAATGGGCTGAGGACTTATGGAGCGATCCATCTCCTAGGCCATGAATGCCTTAAGTCCGAGGACTAGGGGAGCAAGCCATCTTCTCGGACCTTGAAGAGAGTGGGCCGAGGACTTGTGGAGCAATCCATCTCCTCGGCCATGAATACCTTGAGTCTGAGGACATGTGGAGCAATCCATCTCCTCCTATCTTGAAGAGAGTGGGCCGAGGACTCGTGGAGCAATCCATCTCCTCGGACCTTGAAGAGAGTGGGCCGAGGACTTGTGGACCAATCCATCTCTTCTGAACTTAAAGAGAGTGGGCCGAGGACTTGTGACCAATCCATCTCATCGGCCATGAATACCTTGAGTCCGAGGACTTGTGGAGCAATCCATCTCCTCGGTCATGAATACCTTGAGTCCGAGGACTTGTGGAGCAATCAATCTCCTCGGGCCTTGAAGAGAGTGGGCCGAGGACTTGTGGAGCAATCCATCTCCTCGGCCATGAATACCTTGAGTCCGAGGACTTGTGGAGCAATCCATCTCCTCGGACCTTGAAGAGAGTGGGCCGAGGACTTGTGGAGTAATCTATCTCCTCGACCGTGAATACCTTGAGTCTGAGGACTTGTGGAGCAATCCATCTCCTCGGACCTTGAAGAGAGTAGGCCGAGGACTTGTGGAGCAATCCATCTCCTCGACCATGAATACCTTGAGTCCGAGGACTTGTGGAGCAATCCATCTCCTCGGACCTTGAAGAGAGTGGGTCGAGGACTTTTGGAGCAATCCATCTCCTTGGCCATGAATACCTTGAGTCCGAGGACTTGTGGAGCAATCCATCTCCTCAGACCTTGAAGAGAGTGGGCCGAGAACTTGTGGAGCAATCCATCTCCTCGGCCGTGAATACCTTGAGTCCGAGGACTTGTGGAGCAATCCAACTCCTCGGACCTTGAAGAGAGTGGGCCGAGGACTTGTGGAGCAATCTATCTCCTCAGACCTTGAACAGAGTGGGCCGAGGACTTTTGGAGCAATCTATCTCTTCGGCCATGAATACCTTGAGTCTGAGGACTTGTGGAGCAATCCATCTCCTCGGCCATGAATACCTTGAGTCCGAGGACTTGTGGAGCAATCCATCTCCTTGGCCATGAATACCTTGAGTCCGAGGACTTTTGGAACAATCCATCTCCTCGGACCTTGAAGAGAGTGGGCCGAGGACTTATGGAGCAATCCATCTCATCGGCCATGAATACCTTGAGTCCGAGGACATGTGGAGCAATCCATCTTCTCGAACCTTGAAGAGAGTGGGCTGAGGACTTGTGGAGCAATCCATCTCCTCGGACCTTGAAGGGAGTGGGCCGAGGACTTATGGAGCAATCCGTCTCTTCGGACCTTGAAGAGAGTGGGCCGATGATTTGTGGAGCAATCTATCTCCTCGGCCATGAATACCTTGAGTCCGAGGACTTGTGGAGCAATCCATCTCCTCGGATCTTGAAGGGAGTGGGCCGAGGACTTGTGGAGCAATCCATCTCTTCGGCCATGAATACCTTGAGTCCGAGGACTTGTGGAGCAATCCATCTCCTCGGACCTTGAAAAGAGTGGGCTGAGGACTTGTGGAGCAATGGGAAAGCGCTTCATGTTAAAACAGCGGCTGAAGTGACACATGGCTTTCTTTGCGTAAATAATGGGGCATGGGCAGTGATGATTTTCCCTTAGAATTTTAAACAGCCATTTTTAGGAAAACAACGTCCACCTCGTGGGACGTAACGTCCCTTGGGGAAGTGTGAAGGTTGCGTTGGGACACTAAAGAGTCCCCTCCGCTTTTGTGATTGCATTAAATGGTCCTCGTTGGCCGTGACCCCTTTCCTATATAAGGAGGTTTTGGCTTTCCTTTCTTCCTAACTTATTTCAAACCTCACTACTTTAGAGAGAAATTTCTTGAGAGCCCTCGGCCTCGTCCTGCCTTTTCTTGAGAGTCTTCGTCCTCGTCTCTTCAAAGAGGAAATATATTTCTTGTTCAAGCGCATCTTTTTCGTGAGCTTTCATCTTCTGTCCCAATGTTGCGGGGAGTTTTTGGTGCTGGGGTTTTGAGTGATCGCGGCGTTGCGAGGTTGTGAAAATGAGTGTTCTTGGACAAACATCGGACGTTTAGAAGGAGCTTAAGTCCGAATCCTTTGGACTTCAGTGAGTTCGTTTGTCTTTTATTTTTAATCATGTCTTCTTCGTTTGATACTTATCGCAATAGGCCTAGTAGTAGTGAGATCGATAGGAGTAGCGTAGATGATACGAGTGGTAATAGTTTCGAAGAAGTAGAGACATCCTCGTCCTCTTTTGGGGGGAATACCCCCGTGACAGGTGTGCCGAGGGCAGACCCTATGGCACTGGTGCCATACGTCCCTTTGGAGGTGGGGAAAGAGTACGAAGAGGACTCATCGTCCGGGGATGAAACACTTAGGGTGTTGACTGATATTCAGGAGACTTCGACTGGAGAGAAGAGGGAGGAGTGGAACTATACAGCCAATGAGATCCCTAGTCAACTGAGAGAAGAGGACTTGGAGGTAATTAGGAAGACGTACCGCATCCCAAGTGAGTACGCTCTTCGGCTGGCCAAGGTAGGTGAAAGGGCTTGCGATGTCCTCCCTGACCGAGCCCCATTTGAGCTCTGCGTGTATGAGCATCACATGCAGGTCGGGCTTCGGTTTCCCCTTCACCCCTATTTTTGTACTATTCTCAAGTACTTTGATATAGCGCTGTGTCAGCTGGTGCCTAACTCGGTACGGCTGATCATGGCCTTTATCTGTGTTTGCTTGGAAGTGAGCAGGTCGATGACTATGGATATTTTCAAGGCCCACTTCCTAATCAGCCGGCACGACCAGACAGGATGGGTAGTTTTTAGTACCCGACTGAGGAGGAGGTTGTTGAAGAAGACTCTTTCGTCGATCAAGAGGTGGAAGAAGAATTTCTTTTTCATCTAACCTGCCGAGGACTTCGGCCTACCTCGTGCGTGGAGTATGGACGGCACTGGGAAATGCAAAAATGTGGGCCTTCTTCCGTATGAACAGGAAATGGTGAACTCCATGGTGGCCTCGCCTTTGGACATCGGAGTCCTATACTATATTGAGGAACTAGCACGACGAGGTCTTTGTTCTTCGTGCCCCGAGCCTTCACTCGAGAGCGGTAAAGGCTTTAGTTTTACCTTTTGCTTATTTTATTTTTCTTTATTACTTGCATCGTATTCCTGGGATTTATACTTAATGCAATTTCCTTTGTTTATATGGATTGAACAGAGATGGAGACAGCTGCCCGTGCCCGAGAACATACCAAAAAGCTGGCTTTGGAGCAGAGGAGGTCGACTGGATCCGAGAAGCAAACAACCTCGGGCTCGCGGTCTAAGAAGAGGTCCCGGGCTCAGTCTCCTACCCCGATTGACTTGGAGACTCCCCCGAGGTAGCCTTCCCAGTCTAAGACCACTCCAGCCTCCAGTGCCCCCCTGTTAATTCCAGTGACCGTGGGGACCTCCACTGTCTCGGGTGCCAGCCAAGGGGCTGCTTCTGAGGCCTCGATCTTCATGCCCAACTGGGCTATTAGGATGGATGATTCCGTCTTCACACATCCTCGGGTGGCGAGGGAACATCTCTTTAAGGGTACTCCTCCTCGGGACATTGCTGAGTTGGGCAGGAAGACCACGGACTCTCTCTGTGCAGCGACTGAGGCATTGGCTTCTCAGGTAAGCTTTTTGTTTTCACGTTGCTCTCCGTTCCTTGACCTTACGAAATTTTGTTTTTCACATGGCTTCTGGTTTCAGATGGGCGTTCTTGTAGGCGCGGCCACCAATCGCTGCATGGAGACGGCGGAGCTCCTAGGACTTGCCCAGTGTCAGCTGGAGGAAAAGACAAAAGCTGTTTGTCGGTTGCAGGCTTCGTTGGAGTCAGCTATCTTGGCTAGGGCCGAAGCTAAGGCTAGTGCTCGGGCAGCTATCGAAGAGGCCGAGGCTAGCCTTCATGCTACTGTGGAGGATGCTAAGGCTCGTACTCGGGCGGCTGTAGAGGAAGCTCTAGCGACTTTCCAGGGCTCGGAGGCTTACAGTCTGGCTGTCGTTTCTGAGGGTGGCCAGCAGTATCTCACGGGTTTCATGGAGGCCAAGAGGAAGGCTGAGACCATGTACCCGGAGCTTGATTTCTCCGCTTTGGACCTGCTGGGGCCCGAAGACGAGGAGATGCTGGCCTCAGATGAAGAGCATGCTGATGGACAAGACCAGGCTAGGGGATACGAAGAACGATCAGGCAATGGTCTCTTGCCCCTGGAGGAGAGCATCCAGGCTCAGGTTGAGAGCAGTTTACTGCAGTACACTTCGATCTGGCCTGGCCAGACTTCTTGTTTAGTTATGTACTCTAAGGCTGTTAGTGCCCATTTTACCTTAGGCATATTTTTGTTTTAGAACAAGCCGTAATGAAAGTTCTTTTTTATTTATCAAACGAGACTTGCTTACATATGAGTCCTTACTTGTTACATTTATCTTTTATTGGTAAAAACGTCGAAGATGTTCCGCATTCCAAGTGTGGGGAATGGGCTTTCCGTTTAGTTCCTAGAGTTCGAAAGTACCAGGGCAGCATACCTTTTTAACTCGATATGGTCCTTCCCAGGTCGGGACCAACTTTCCTGATTCTCATGGTCGGGATACTTCAGTTTTTCTTAGGACGAGGTATTGGAGCGAGAAATGTCTTCCTCTTACTTTTGAATTGTAGTACCTAGCCACACGCTGTTGGTAGGCTGCTAATCAGATTTGGGCTTTGTCTCGGGCCTCTTCAAGGAGATCAGCATTCATGCTTAAGGCTTCTTCGTTGCTCCGTTCCTCGAAGCTCTGTATTTGGAACGAGGGTACTCCTATCTCCAAGGGAATTACTGCCTCCGACCCAAAGGTCATGAAAAAAAGGGTTTCCTCGGTTGGTGCTCGAGCTGTGGTTCGATAGGCCCAAAGTATGTTGGGCAAATGGCTCGTCCATTGTTTGTCCGCAGCATTTAGTTTCCTCTTGATGCCTTGGAGAAGTGTTCGGTTGGTTACCTCGGTTTGCCCATTAGCTTGAGGATATCCTATTGAGGAGAAATGATGCTCGATATGCAATTCCTCGCAGAATGTTTTGAACCGAACACTGTCGAACTGTTTGCCATTATCAGTTACCAACACTCGAGGTATCCCTAAAAGACATACAATTGACCTCCAAACGAAACCTCGGGCCTGATGATCGGTGTTATTGGCCAAAGGCTCGGCTTCTACCCACTTTGTAAAATAGTCGATTGCCACTATGAGATACTTCCATTCGCTGGTTGCTCTGGGGAAAGGTCCGAGAAGGTCCATCCCCCACATAGCAAAGGGAAGCGGACTGACGATTGGTTTGAAGAGAGTTGCTGGTCGATGTGAGATGGAGGCGAACTATTGACAGTTTTTACATTTTTTGACCAACTCCACAACTTCTTCCCTCGTTCTAGGCCAATAGTGCCCCTGGCGGAGGATTTTGAATGCCAAAGCCCTTCCTCCAAGGTGATTTCCATATATTCCCTCATGGACTTCTCAGAGAGCATAGTTAGCTTCGGTTGGATCGAGGCATTTCAAGTAGGGCACCGTGAGACCTCTTTTATATAATTGATCATCCAAGATAGCATACCATGCTGCTCGAGACATGACCTTCCGAGCTTCGTGTTTGTTGCCTGGAAGTTTACCATTACGCAGATACTCGAGAAGATGACTCATCCATGTTTCTTGACCATCCACAGGTAATATCATGATTTCAGCGATGCTGGGCGTGACAAGTGTTTCGAGGTAAACTACCCGCCTTGGTTCGAATGGGTAGGATGATGCGAGACGGGTTAAAAAGTCTGCTTTTGAATTCTTGGCCCGTGGAATTTGGTTAATACGGAATACTTCGAACTGCTAGGCTAGTGCTTTGGCTTTAATAAGATAACGAGTGATCGTTTCCCCTCGGGCCTCAAACTCTCCGTTGATCTGGTTCACTACTAACTGAGAATCGCTGTAGGCATTCAGAATTTTTACGGAAAGTACCTGGGCTAGCTTCATGCTTGCGAGTAGAGCTTCATATTCGGCTTCATTGTTGGATGCCTTAAACTCAAACCTCAATGCATATTCAATGGTGAAGTTGTTCGGACTGCTTATAATGAGTCTGGCTCCACTTCCAGTGTCGGTGGATGAGCCGTCGACATAGAGAGTCCATTGTGGGAACACACTTGGCTCTTCACTTGTCTGAGATGGTTTTTCTGATGATGGTAGAGTGGTTTCCATGATAAAATCTGCTAAGGCTTGGGCTTTTATAGCTACGCGAGGCCGGTAATGAATGTTGAACTCACCAAGTTCTATTAACCATTTAACCAGTCTATCGGAAACATCAGGTTTGTGAAGTACTTGCCGAAGGGGTTGATTGGTGAGGAGAGTGATGGTGTGTGCTTGAAAGTATGGTCGGAGCTTCCGAGCTGAGATCAATAGAACATACGCCATTTTTTCCACATGTAGATATCGTGTTTCGGCATCATGGAGCACCTGGCTTACATAGTACACCGATTTCTGTATTCTTTCCTCCTCTCGAATTAGAACGGAAGCCACCACTTCGGGTCCAGCTGAGAGATATAAGAAGAGTTCTTCTCTAGCCATGGGTTTGGTGAGAACGGGGGGTGTACCTAGATAGCTTTTCAACTCTGTGAATGCCTCCTGACAATCAGAAGACCAAGCGAAATCTTTGTTTTTTCGGATGGCTTTAAAAAAGGGGAGACACTTCTCAGCTGATTTTGACATGAACCGACTTAAAGCCGTTATTCTTTCAGTGAGTCGTTGGACTTCTCTTATGGTCCATGGCGAGTTCATGGTGAGAATGGCATCTATTTTTTTCGGGTTTGCTTCTATGCCTCTGTGAGTGACTATAAACCTTAGAAATTTCCTTCCAGTGACTCCGAAAGCACACTTAGTGGGGTTTAACTTCATTCGGTGATGACGAAGGACATCAAAAACTTCTTGTAGATCAACCTCATGGTCATGGGCCTTGATGCTTTTAACTAGCATGTCGTCGACATATACTTCCATGTTCCGCCCTATCTGTCTTTGGAAAATTTTGTTCACTAGCCTCTGGTAGGTGGCCCCGATATTTTTTAAACCGAAAGGCATGACCCTGTAGCAGTAGAGTCCTTGTTCTGTAATGAACACCGTTTTTTCTCGGTCTGGTCAGTGCATGAGGATCTGGTTATACCCTGAATAGGCATCCATAAAGGTCAGCAACTCATGTCCTGACATTGCGTCGACAAGTTGATTGATCCTCAGTAGTGAAAAACTATCTTTTGGGCAGGCTTTATTGAGGTCCGAGAAATCAATGCAAATTCGCCACTTGTCGTTCGCCTTCTTTACCATCACAACATTAGATACCCAATCTGGATAACTTACTTCTCGAATGAACTTGGCTGAAAGTAATTTGTCTACTTCGGCTCGGACGGCTGTCTGCCGCTCCGAAGCGAATGACCTTTTCTTTTGGATGACTGGTTTGTGGTTTGGATCCACACTCAATCTGTGGACTATAACATCTGGGCTGATTCCGAGCATATCGGCAGTTGTCCAAGCAAATAGATCTTGGTTTGCCCGAATGAGGGTGAGCAAGGACTCTTTGAGGGTTTCCGGTAGGTTTGAGCCGATTTGAATGGTTCGGGTGCTGCCTTCGATGAGAGGGACAACAGTTAATTCTTCCATCAGTTGGCCCCTTGGGCGGCTCCCTTCATCTCTAAGGTCATCCAGCTCAAGTGGGAGAGCTTCTGCCTTCTTGCCTTCTCGTACTGCACTGAGATAACAGGACCTTGAGATTTGTTGATCTCCTTTGATTTCACCTACTCCTTTATCAGTGGGAAATTTAACTTTGAGATGATGGGTGGAGACAACAGCTGGAGTTTGTTCAGTGTTGGTCGCCCGAGTATCATATTGTAGGACGACGGCTGTCGGACGATCAAAAAAGTAGTTTGCACAGTTGTTGCCCTGACGGCTCAAAAAAGTAGTTTGCTAGGGCTTTTGCCTGGCTGGCTCAACCAGGAACCATTCGAGTATGGGGGCAGTCTGTTGCCCTGACGGCTCATCATGGCTAAGGCATGATGGCCTGGGAGGCGGTGGTGACGTGGAGACATTGGGGCGACTGAGCTTTGAATGGCGGTTTATGACCAGGGGCTGAGCTGTCTAATCTTAGGTCATCCACGTGTTCTCTCATGATCCGTTACCAGGAGAAACCACGTGTTGTCTCCTTATCAGAAAGGTAGTTTTTAGCAGTATCAAAAATAAATTCAAAGCTTGATATTGGGTTTAAGTGTGGCTGTGGAGATGATGAGCAAAAGAGAAGCTTGTGGAGATATTTTAGCGAGAGAGAAAGAGAGAGAGAGATATATGTAATTCAACAAGGAATCATGATGAAGCAAAAGACTAGATTTTTGTTTTCAATGGTAACTAGCTGTGTTTTTTCTAGCATCTAAAAAAATAAAGAACAACAAACATTCTGTAAATGATTGTACTTTGAGCGTTGCACGCTTTGGCTTTTAGGAGTTGTAAGAGATAAAACTTCATCAGATTTTCTGACTAAGAATTTGGAGAGCTACTTTCCTATCTTTGGTGAATCAAATATTATACTCTTCTCCTTTTAGAAAGGTGTGTGGCTGCAGGGTAAAAAAAAAAAACGATCAATGTTACTCAAAAAATTCTAGTACGGTAGGAAAGTTATCAGTACTTTTCTCTATAATTACTATTGAAACTCTCAAATACAAAAATGAATTCTTTGTACCGTACCAAGAATATCTCGTGTTACTCATTGCCCCAAAAAACATTGGATGAAGGCCACAGTCCATTATTGACATGGCCGACAGGAAATGGTCCACCTGGTGTCCCTGGTTTGACCATGCCCTTTGGTCTAAAAGATAGTTTGAATTTCTTTTCTTTATAAAATTAGTACTCCATAATGATTATATATTATAAGATCCTTTCAAATGGTTTCTTTAAATCGTATTATTATAAGATCTCCTGGCAGGAGTGTGATTTCCATGTCACTGACATATTCCTTCACTATCCCACCTTATGATAGTCTTCCAAGCCTAAAAATCTAAAGCATAATAATCCTTTTCACCCATGATCGATCTGCAAAGCTGCAACTTTGTCCTTAAGATCAGCTACATGCCCTGATAGAAGCCTCGAGATCACGGGAAAATGCTCGTGGCCCTGATAGAAGGAGTGGTGCAACCAGTGTTACAACTCCCAAAACTGTTATCTGGCTAAAGAAAAGCAAAGTGAGTGTTCTTTGTCCATTTTCTTTTGGAATCTGAATTACCTCGCTGCCATTCCATGGGGATGTTAACTGAATCAAGGATGGCAAGAAGATCATCAACACGGTTTTTGAATGTTGCCTTCTCTGGTTCTGGAGGCTTTTCAGACAATCCATAGCCCCTATAGTCGGGAGATATTGCTCCCAAAAACCGGCATTAGCCCTTGCTAGCATCTGATGCCTCCATGAATACCATGCTTCAGGGACCTCTATAGAACCTGCAAAATGCATTCAACAGAGTGAAAAAAGACAAAGGTCAACCTACATAGAAAACAGAATCCTGATGTTTTTGAATCATTGGCATAGCATTCAGGACAAAGTTTAAGCCTTCTTACATCTACATGCTTTAGTTGGATTAGGAAAACATTTTACATTTTAGCAGAACGCACTGGCAGACCAACACACATGGCAGACCAGCTATTGTTTTTGACATTTACAAAGCTTCTGGAGGTTGTATCTGATAATGAATCTAAATCCCAAAGATAAACTTCGGAATAATTTTCAAGTTTTTTGGGTAAACGTAAAATTTTATTTATTCAGGAAACAAAACACAATCAGCAGCAAACTGCTACCAACCCAACAGAACCCAACAAGAGTTGCAGAAAAATAAACCAAACCCCAACAACAATTAGGTTGAAGCCAAGATACAAAGAAACAGCAGCCAAAAACCAGAAATAACTAACAGAAAATTGCAGACATCATAGCAAGAGCAAAACCACAAGTAGGACCAAGTAGTCAAGAACTGATTAAAGAATCTAGCCCCCACTTGCTAGCGATACTGGCTTTAAGATTGATGTTCCCCATATGTTGAAAACTAAGAAAGCGGTTTCTCACATCAACAGTGATAGTTTCCAAAACCGCATCAGTACTTCTATGAATTTGTTGATGCAACCTTAAATTCCTCTCCCTCCAAATGTTTTACATACAAGCATTCCAGGCTAGCCTCATTAAAGTAGCTTGAGCAGATTTGCCTTTGAAGGATTTAGTGATCCATTGAAATTATTCATGCCATAGCTCTGTAGTTTAACTCTGAATTTCAATTTTCCTTAATATGCAAACCCAGATTCGATTAGAGAAAGAGCAGTTATATAATAAGTGGGATCTAGACTCCATAGCTCCATTACATAAGAAACAATCAGGTGATACCTGCATACCCCAATTGATAAGCCTAGATTTAGTAGCTAGCCTATCAAAAATGGCAAGTCAACTTATAAAACAGTGCTTTGGAATGTATCCGGTAAACCAGATGATTTTGTGCCGTCGAACCTTTTCTCTCTTTGGCCTAAGAATTTCCCAAGTGGATTGAATACTAAAATTCCCTGATTGTGAAGGGATCCATAAGATTCTTTCATTTTGAGAAGCATCAGGAGTTATAGTCTCACAAATAGCACTCTGAATATTTACTAATGTCTCAGATCTTGCTGCTGGCCAACACCAACTATTTCCAGCGATAACATCTGCTACTTTGGCTTGATCTGGAAGAGAAGAATCATACATTATTCTTCTACTGTAACAGTTTAGGAGAGGACCATGAGGATGCCAGTTATCATATCACAAGAAAGTGTTTGCACCATTGCCAAAGGTCTATCAACTGATCTAAGTTGAAGAAGTTTCCTCCATGACCAAGAACAATCACTAGGGGCTTTACCACACAAAAAGCTTCTTCCCTTGAGAACATAAGCTTCAATCCAAGCAACCCATAATGATTCTGCTTTAGCAAACAGAACCCAAATACTCCTTAGAACACAAACTCTATTCAATTCAAACAAATTTCTTAATGCCTGCCCACCTTCAGATTTAGTATAACAAAGATCATCCCACTTGATTTTGGCATTAATTTTAGAAGAATCATTACCACTCCACAGAAAAGAACTGCAAGCACCATTAACAACTTTCAAAACTTTTTTAGGGAGGATAAACATAGTACTCCAGTAATTAGTGATGCTAAACAACACCTAAGAAATAAGCTGAAGTGTGCCTGCAAAGGACAAATACTTGGAAGTCCAAGACTTAATTCTCAGAAGAATTTTGTCAATAAGTGGCTGACAATCCTTGATTAAACAGATATTTAACAGAACATAGTATGACAAGCCTGTAACCACAAACCTGATTATGTTGCACACCTGTTCAGCTTCCTTCCATTGAAGTGCTAAATTTTTTTATGATTCGTTTCAGAAAATTTCAAATGGTAATACAGGGAAAACATTCTTCCAAAAATTCTAATGTGAATACAATTTTCTTATGGATTTCAAGGTAAATCAATTCTAGTAGGATAAATGTACAACTAAGAACAAATTCAGCCATGCTTCTTACTATAACAAGAAGAATGCAACTCAAATAACATTATACTTTCTTTGCCTGCCAACTCATGTAACTTCTGGTTGCTCACATTTATGGATGCCAGGATTGATTCTCTTCAGAAACTCGACTTCTGCATGCTGGTGCTCGACAAAATTTTTATCAACAATATGAAAAGTTTTGCGAACATGGAATAATTTCCCATCTTCTTCCAGTTGGTTCATTGAATGAACCTTCCCAGACCCAAAATCTATCATTCTTTCTGCATGAGATGCTCAACGTCTCCCAGCTCCACTTCACTCCCTTTCCATTCATGTTGATCCTGAAATAGCATTTCGATTTGCTCCAACGATTTCCCTTTTGTCTCTGGAACAAGTGCGTAAACAAAGAGAACAGAAAGAGCTGAGATTGCTGAAAAGATGAAGAATGTTCCAGCAAACGTAATTTTATGGGAGACAGAGAGGAAAGACATCGCAACCAAGCCACTTGACACCCTATTTCCCACAGCCCCAAGGGCTGCCGCTTGAGCACGCAACCTTAAAGGAAATATTTCAGATGTCAATACCCAGCAAATAGGGCCTATCCCTATAGAAAAGAAAGCTACATTCCCACAAACAGCCAAAATTGCAAATGTAATCCCAATCTGCCCTCTCCCCAGTAAAGCAAAAGTAAGTCCCAAACTAAACAGACACACTGTCATTCCAATTGTGCTCACATAGAGTAAGGGCTTCCTCCCAAGTTTGTCGATGAGAAATGTAGCAACCAATATGAAGGCAGTCTTCGTAACACCAACAGCAACAGTTGCAGCTAGAAGCTTTGACTTATCCGTAACCCCAGCTTCTGTTAAGATTTCAGGGCTGTAATAAACAGTTGCATCTATTCCACTAGCCTGTTGGAAACACTGGACTCCAAAGCCAACAACAAGCATCCGGCAAATTGAAGGGGAAGGACTCAACAATTCACGCCATACAGCTTTCTCTTCATACTTCTCTGCATTACCAATTCCAGCAGCTAGTTGTATTTCTGCAAGTCTCTCATCCACCTCTGCCTCATTCTCATTTGTTTTTAGTAGAACAGATCTTGCTTCTTCAACTCTATTCTGCATAACCAACCACCTTGGTGACTCAGGAATTATAAATAGTGCAAACCCAATGAAGACTGAGGGCAGAATTCCCACTGCCAGCATAATCCTCCAGTTTATGTGTACTGAAAAACCTGAAAACGCGTAATTTGAGACATAACCAAGTAAAATTCCTAGATTTATGAAAACCTCCGGGAAGGATGTAAGGGAGCCTCTCGAAATTGTGGGTGCTATCTCAGCAATATAGACTGGAGCAATCATGACTCCAAAGCCAATACCAACACCAGCCAGAAGTCTTCCTATCATTAGTACTTGGAATGAAGGAGCAAGTGTCATTATAGCAGCTCCTATTTGAAAGATAAGAGCAGCTAAGGCCATCGTCCATTTTCTACCTATAATATCTGATGTTCTTCCGCCAGCTAAACTGCCAAAAAGCGAAATGATGCTCAAACACCCTACAAGAACTTCTTCTTGCACCTCAGTTATCTTTAAATCTTCCTGTATAAATATGATTGCTCCACTCATGACACCTACATCTGCACATTTAGACAAAATTAAATTTGTTTCTTAGTTGCAATCTCATCTATTCAATCAATTAACTGTCATGAGGAATTCTAATCAATGGGAAAAGTCAAAACCGCAGTTTCAGATAAAGTAGTGATAATTGATAAAGAGAGTGTAAAACAGACACAAGATTTCTTAACAATGTTCCCTAATAAGTAGAGTAGTCTTGATCACTCTTGAAACTGAATTTGGAATTTTTATCACTAAATTCAAGTGGTAGCTTCTGAAAACTTTAAATGAACCTTGCTTGCAAGAAGCATCCTCCAACATAAACGTAAGTAATTACATGGAAAGACAGCTTAACAATCAAGATAGTGTAGCCATGGGCTTAGCCCAGTGGCCAAACCTCCCACTTGTGGGAACATGTCTCAGGTTTCGATCCTGGTTTCCATTTTTTCAATGAAAAAATGAAGAAAAAAAATCATGATAACAACAATTGAGCAGTAAACAAAAGTTATGGAATATAAATGCCAATTAATAAAGAAATGAAACTGTTTTTTTCCCAACAGTTTTTAAGTTCAGTGAGTAATGCTAATAATTCATCATACTTTTGTGACCCCGGTGATAACTGTCTGTGTGTGTGCATGCTTGCAAATAAGTTGCTACTATGTGAATATTTGAAATCATTAGATCTATTTTCGATTAAATATGTCTCACAGCTTCAAGAAATCACTATACTGGTGCTCATCTGCAATGCTTACTCAACAAAAATGGACAAAAATGATATATTAAATGTGATAGTTTAAGGTCCACATTTGATGATGGAGCAAACCAAATAGATTTTGCGGTTCAATGAGTGTCCTAAACGACTTTTTTTTTATAAGTAAATATTGTATATATGGACCCAGGGGTGCAACCCATTTACATATGGACTATCCGAAAGCTTAGGGCATTGAACCACCCACCAACCAAAAACTAAAAGGTATTGAACCACCAATCAACCAAAAACTAAAGAGCATTGAATCAAAGTATAGGCTTTCTTCAACTCGCTTTTAGATACTTAAACCAGAATAACACCTGAAAATGGCAATCTAGAAATCATCCTAAGCCTGATTTTCTCATTCAACCACAAAATCAACTAGTCCAAGCAACACCATTTAACTTTTATAAATTAAATTAGACAGTTTTATTGCTGTAAGTGTAAGCACATATGAAATTAATAATATTTGAAATCCTATAACAAGATGGGTTTGTATTAATTATCATAATACTACATAAAGTACTAATCTTCTTTTTTTTTACTAATCTTAGACAGTCAAAAGAAAGCAACACCCACAATTTTAAAAGTATTCTCAAACAAAGGAAACAGAACTAAACCAAAAAAAAAAGATCATATAGATGCCATATTAAATTATAAACACAATAGTACATGACAATATCATCAAGAGATCAACATACAACAAAGTATTATTGCACTTCAATAGAGAAACAGAGGAGCTTACCATAACCAAGAAGAACATTGTTGAGAGATGCAAAAATGGCACAGGCAAGAACATATTTCCTGGTACTTCTACTCCTATCCTCTTGATGTTGGTGATGTGAAGCATCATCATATTCCTCTGTAAGATCAGAATTCATTCTCTTGTACTTGTTTTTGCTTCCCAAAGAAACACCAGACAACCCCATTTCTCCATTCCCATTTTCTGGCAAACCCACCAACCCCATCTCTCTCTTTTCTTTTGTTTCCCTGCCTGTTTTCAATCACAAAACAGAGACCAAGACACCCAGAAATCGTTTTGGGTTTTAGATCTAAAAAACAGAAGAAGAGAATTCTTTTAAGCAAGTGGGGTCCTTTCCTTTTGCCACGCAACGCAAGTAACCCACATGCTAAATTTGTCAATGTTTTTGCTGCTTATATGGGCAAAAACTAGTAAACATCACAAGGGATTGACGTCCATTTTTTGTTGGGTTGTTTGGGTAAAAATTATTTTAATCTTCATTTAATATATTACTCAAATCATACCTAAATAAAGTTTGATATGTTTTCAAGATCACATCGCATTGTTCAGGTGTGTAAAATATGCAAC
This sequence comes from Bretschneidera sinensis, assembly GCA_023935145.1. Taxonomy (NCBI): domain Eukaryota; kingdom Viridiplantae; phylum Streptophyta; class Magnoliopsida; order Brassicales; family Akaniaceae; genus Bretschneidera; species Bretschneidera sinensis. The sequence goes on from CM043699.1 coordinate 139,584,772, forward strand.
TCTTAGTAACATTTGATGGGTTCTTCCATCTTTTTTTTAAGGTTTTGTGGTATTAAATATTTTTGATTTTGAGGTTAACAAAAAAATAAAAAAAGAAGGGTCATGAGTTAATTAAAAAAGATATTAGTTTATATGTTATTGTCCTAAAAATTAATAACTCTCTTAAAAATAACTTGAAAGTCTTTCAAAAAAAATTAATTTGAATTTAAGGTAGTAATTTATAATTACATATTTTGCATCACAAACTAGTCTCTTACCTCTTCCTAGTCCACACCTCTGCCCTTTCTCTCCCCCACCAAGAAAAGTCAACCGTCAAAATGGATACTCTTCAAAGTCCTCGTGAAAATTTCTAAGTCATTCTTATCAGCCTTTGAAAAACACGGCTGTATTATATGCCAAAAAAAAAACACGTCTTCAAAGATTTCATACCTATTAATTACAAAATACTAAATTTATTTTGAAAACAAAATTATTTGACCAAAAACAAAAACCAATTCTTTTTAAGATATTTTCACAGCGTTTAAATTAATAATAAATATGTGAAAAAATAATTCACATCAACGGTTGTTATTATCATAAGTATCGATGAGTACAATTTCAATAATAAAGGTGATGTTTTATCAGGTTCTCACAAAGTAAAAATAAATATTATAGAAAAATTATATAATAAAATAAGACATATTCTGACAAGATATAAATGTCACACTCTCATGGAAATTCCCCACCCAATTACATGAAGATTTAGTGTAATTTCGTGCATGAAAACCACTTTGATACTGATAGAATACGTGTGCAGCACTACACAAATTATTCTTCCACTTACAACCTTTTTAAAGATATTCTTGCACTTCATTGTGCATGAAGATTTTGTTGGGTACATTTTTGTTGTGACGTAAAAAATTGGTGTTGTTTGACTAAAACATTTATGCATTGTTAGATACTATATACATTTATATATATATATATATAAACATTAAAGTATTAATTATTACCAACAAACGTTTTGTTTAGTGGTAAGAGTTCGTCTTTCTCTATTCTTACTTTTTCCATAGTTCATGATGCTGTTTTTTATCTCAGCAAATAATAGTTGTTTAAATAACATGAACCCTCAAGTAGTCTCTATTAAAAGATTCAAAATTAAATAGAACTATCAATTGATCCGTTCTTACGCATCGGACTGATGGCAATATAAACATCATGACGGGTAAATAAAATTTATTAATTTAAATATTTTTAATCGATTCTTAAATATCGTTTAAATTGATCATTTGATTTTGGGTTCGAATCATGTTAGCTAGTTAAAAAAATGGTGATTTAGTTATTTTTGAAATGTTAAATCTGTGATGATTAAAATATATATAAATCAATAAATTTAAATAATTTTTATTTTAAATTTATCGATTTAAATATGTTTTAATTAATTTTCAAACATCGCTTAAATTGACCAACTGATTATGGGTTCGAATAATGTAATCTAGTTAAAAAAAGGTGATTTAGTTATTTTTGAAATGTTAAATTTGTGGTAATGTGACAATTTTTGTCATTATTAATAATGTACTAAATAGATCATTGCAAACTAAAGGCATTCTATGTTTAAGTAATTTATTTTTAAAAAATTATTATTTATACTATATATATATATTTTTAAAAATAGATAGAGAATGAATGAAAAAAAAACATATAACATAAAAGAAGAGCAAAATAAAATAAAATAAAAACAGGTGAAAGGAAATTTCACGAATTATGGGAAACAAAAATATTTTAATTATCATTAATATCAACCCTTAAAGACCTGTATAAAATACAACCCTTAAAGACCAATAAATCCCCAATTTAAAGAAGCAGGCCCAACTCAAAAGTAAGTAGTGGATATAAAAACGCATATAGGGGCGGTGGGTTACTTCATAGGCCCAATTGAAAAACCCGCTAAAGAATGATAGAGGGTTTTTCTCTCTGCTTCGTATCAGTGCAATAAGAAAAGCTACGTCGTTTTAACCACAACCCAGGGAGCGACGTCGCCTCCATCTTCACCACCGACCTTTTGCATTGGTTTTTAGTCGGTCTCACCATCAATTACGCATAACCTCGTCACTGCGATTCCTTAAACCCTTTTCACGAATTTCTGTTTGTGGTCATTTTCTTCAAATCTTCTATTTTAAACCCCAAAATGGTTTTTATCTCAACACCAAACAGCAAGACCCTATACCTAAACCTCAACCCCACCACCACAACCCTCTCTGCCCTCAAGCAATCCATCCACCACAACACACAAATCCCTCTCTCTCTCCTCCAGCACAACCTCCTCCTCTCTCGAAATCCCAATTCTGCAACCAACTATTCCCAAAATCCCGACTCAGTCCTCCTCTCCCAACTCGGGATCACTCAATACACAACCTTAACCCTCCAATTCCCCCTCCTTGGGGGCACACAGCCGCCCCCCGCCCCGCCAAAGCCCCGCCTCGAGTTCCTCAACTCCAAGCCCCCACCTAATTATGTTGCTGGTTTGGGCCGTGGCGCCACGGGTTTCACCACCCGGTCTGATATTGGTCCGGCCCGTGCCGCCCCAGATCTCCCTGACCGGTCCGCCACCACCATAGGAGGCGCCGCTAGCTCTGCCCCACTCGGACGTGGACGTGGGAAACCCGGAGACGACGATGAGGAGGACGAAGGGGAAGAAAAAGGGTACGATGAGAACCAGAAGTTCGACGAATTCGAAGGAAACGATGTGGGATTGTTTGCGTCTTCTGAGTACGATGAAGATGACAAAGAAGCTGATGCGGTGTGGGAGGCAATCGAAAAGAGGATGGATTCGAGGCGAAAAGATCGAAGAGAGGCCAAGTTGAAGGAAGAAATCGAGAAGTATAGAGCCTCCAACCCGAAAATCACGGAGCAGTTTGCGGATTTGAAGAGGAAGTTGTATACTATGTCTGCGCAGGAATGGGATAGTATACCCGAAATTGGTGATTATTCGCTTAGGAACAAGAAGAAGAGGTTTGAGAGCTTCGTGCCGGTGCCGGATACTTTATTGGAGAAGGCGAGGCAGGAGAAGGAGCACGTCACGGCATTGGACCCAAAGAGTAGGGCCGCTGGTGGGACAGAGACCCCCTGGTCGCAGACCCCGGTAACGGACTTGACGGCTGTTGGTGAAGGGAGAGGCACGGTTTTGTCCTTGAAGCTTGATAGGTTGTCAGACTCCGTCTCCGGGTTAACGGTTGTGGATCCGAAAGGGTACTTGACTGACTTGAAGAGCATGAAGATCACCAGTGATGCTGAGATTTCGGATATCAAGAAGGCAAGGTTGTTGTTGAAGAGTGTGACACAGACGAACCCGAAGCACCCACCTGGTTGGATTGCGGCCGCGAGGCTTGAGGAGGTGGCTGGGAAGATTCAGGCAGCAAGGCAGTTGATACAGAAAGGGTGTGAGGAGTGTCCTAAAAACGAAGATGTTTGGTTGGAGGCGTGTAGGCTGGCAAGCCCGGATGAGGCCAAGGCTGTGATTGCTAGGGGAGTGAAGATGATACCTAATTCAGTGAAGTTGTGGTTGCAGGCTGCAAAGTTGGAGCATGATGATGTGAGTAAGAGCAGGGTGTTGAGGAAGGGATTGGAGAATACACCAGATTCAGTGAGGTTGTGGAAGGCGGTTGTTGAGCTATCAAACGAGGAGGATGCCAGGATTTTGCTCCACAGGGCTGTGGAGTGTTGTCCGTTGCACGTGGAGTTGTGGCTGGCACTTGCCAGGTTAGAGACTTATGATAATGCGAAGAAGGTGCTTAATAGGGCAAGAGAGAAGTTGTCTAAGGAACCTGCTATATGGATTACAGCTGCAAAGTTGGAGGAGGCGAATGGAAATACTGCTATGGTGGGGAAGATTATTGAGAGGGGTATAAGAGCTTTGCAGAGAGAAGGGTTGGTTATTGATAGGGAGGCTTGGATGAAGGAGGCTGAGGCATCTGAGAGGGCAGGGTGTGTTGTGACCTGCCAGGCAATCATTCGAAACACTATTGGAATTGGAGTGGAGGAAGAGGATAGGAAGAGAACTTGGGTTGCTGATGCAGAGGAGTGCAAGAAGAGGGGTTCCATTGAGACTGCAAGGGCTATTTATGCTCATGCCCTTACTGTCTTTTTGACTAAGAAGAGCATTTGGCTCAAAGCAGCTCAGCTAGAAAAGAGCCACGGAACTAGGGAGTCTCTAGATGCTTTACTACGTAAAGCAGTCACTTATAGGCCACAGGCTGAGGTCCTGTGGCTTATGGGTGCTAAGGAGAAGTGGCTTGCTGGGGATGTGCCAGCTGCTCGAGCAATTCTTCAGGAGGCTTATGCTGCAATACCCAACTCTGAGGAAATTTGGCTTGCAGCATTTAAGCTTGAGTTTGAGAATAATGAGCCTGAGAGAGCAAGAATGCTTCTTGCCAAGGCAAGAGAGAGAGGTGGAACGGAAAGAGTTTGGATGAAATCAGCCATTGTGGAGAGAGAATTAGGAAATATTGAGGAGGAGAGGAGGTTGCTAGATGAAGGGTTAAAACGCTTCTCTTCATTCTTCAAACTGTGGTTGATGCTCGGGCAGCTTGAGGAGCAGCTTGGTCGTTTTGAACAAGCTAAGGGTGCATATGAGTTGGGTTTGAAGCACTGCCCGAGTTGTATACACCTTTGGCTTTCTATTGCTAATCTTGAAGAGAAAATCAACGGGATGAATAAAGCTCGAGCAGTACTCACCATGGCTAGGAAGAGGAATCCTCAGACCCCTGAGCTTTGGCTAGCTGCAATTCGAGCTGAATCAAGGCATGGCTACAAAAAGGAAGCAGATATCCTGATGGCAAAGGCATTGCAGGAGTGTCCCAATAGTGGTATTTTGTGGGCAGCGTCAATTGAGATGGTGCCCCGCCCAAGCCGAAAATCCAGAAGCATGGATGCCCTTAAGAAGTGCGATCATGATCCCCATGTCATTGCTGCTGTGGCCAAACTGTTTTGGCATGACAGGAAGGTGGATAAAGCTAGGACATGGCTCAACAGGGCAGTGACACTTGCTCCAGATATTGGGGATTTCTGGGCATTATACTACAAATTTGAACTTCAGCATGGGACTGAGGAGAACCAGAAGGATGTCTTGAAGAGATGTGTTGCCTCAGAGCCTAAGCATGGTGAAAAATGGCAAGCTATTTCAAAGGGTGTGGAGAACTCTCACCAGCCAACTGAAACCATCTTGAAGAAAGTAGTGGTTGCGCTTGGGAAGGAGGAGAGTGCTACTGAAAATAGTAAACAGTAGTTTGTTGCACACCTGTAGTTTTTGCAAGCTACCATAAATGCTTTATTTGACATTATAAATCTTCACTAGCATGGTTTACTTTATGAGTTTTGCTCTTGTAAGCTTTTCCTATTTAGCATATGATTGAGAGGGCCTGTTGTTGTGCTGAAGCATTGCTTTTGTGGATTATTAGAATTGTAATGGTGGAACTTCTTTTCTTATTTCAATATTTCAGTAGACTGATTTGCTATTCGTGTTTCTGTACTTAATCCAGTTCTTGTGATTTAAACTTGCTTCTTGATTCTTTGTAATGATGTGTTTTTAATGTCTGGTTTCCTTCTTGTCTTATTGCTTCTTGTTTTTGACTGGGATTTACAACCTGTTTTATCTCAAAAGCAATGGAAATAGATGAAATATTAGGCAGATTGGCGTAAGTCTTCAGCCATTCAGCCTGATTAGTCTGCAAACTCCAAATATTGTTCTTGAAAATGATTTTTGTGCCTACTACAGCAATGTGATCAAATGTGGTGCCAACGTCCAGTGGTAATTGTACCTCAGGCATGAATTCAAGTTTCTTGAGGGGGCCAGAGATTTCAACCCCGCCAACCAATGCAGGTTTGCGTCCTTGGTGATAAATTCTATTTTGTCAGCATCACGTGTTACATTCAGTTTTCAAGTTGAACATATATTTTCAAAACTATAAATTTTTCCTGGTGGCTCTAAATAATTGCATGGGATTATTGTTCACATCTTTCATGTTTTCATTTGTCTTCCCTCCTGAAGCTAATCCGCTGACCAATGAAAAAGTCGACATTCCAAGAACACATAAGCTCATCCCATTCTGCGTTCAGGTACCAGAGCCCAGACGTTATGATTCGGCCACCCTGGTGACTGGTCAATGTTTATGTACTCCGATTCTATTCAGTTAAGATTCTTTTGTTTGCTCTTATATAGTTGGAAGGTTGAGAGGACTGGCTGATGGATGATTTGGTAATTGAGACATTTTAAACTGCTTTCCTTCTAAAAATTTGCAGGGAGGTGAGTCAGGCTGTTGCTATGTGTACACAACATTTCCTGTATCCAGATTCTTCCTTGTGGTTTGTTGGATAAATTTATTTGTCCTTGCTCCATGTTTCCTATTCCAGTACTTGGGAAGGCTTGCAAAATGATGGGTGCTTCACATCTCTTTTCAGCTTGCTTGGTAAAGGAGGTTGTTGGCATTTTGGCTGCGTATCACTTTTTGAAGCCTTTGCCATACATTGTTTCAATATTTCTTGCTAATAGATCATTGGATTTTTTAAGGTTTGGTTCTTTGCTCTTACTTTTGATTGCATGCAAATAAGAGCATATTACATTTTGGCCAGAAATTGTTAGTAATAGTGGTAACCCTTTAAACAACCATAAACAGCATGTTCATATCCACCCCACTACATCAATCGCCAATATAATAATGGAGTTAGGGTGAGGTGATGATGGTTTCAATAATGGTGTCATGAAGGTGAGAGTGGCTATGGGATATGGGTTGTGGTGGAGGCAGCACTGGTTGAAACCTTGGATATGTGCTGAAGATTGTAGCAGAAAGGTAATGGTAGGTGAGGTGGTGGTGAAGGATGTGGTCCATGGCAATTCTCTATGTTAAAGTTTGTTAGTGTTGGTGGTAACGGAAGTGTGTTGGTGGTGAGGGTGAGGGGGGTGAGGGTTGGGCGGAACAATTGTGCTTGTAGGGTGGTAGAGTTACCGGCTGTAGATGGAGTCAGCTTTCTTTTGATTTGAGGATCTCTATTTTCAGGTGTATGGTGACATCATAGTTTCTGATTAGTAAATTCTATATGTGACTTGTTTTAGACCCCCACCTACAACAGCCTGCCCTGCCAATTCCAGTTTTCTTCAATTTCCTCTGTCCTTTTGCATTCTCTTTCTGCTGTCCATTACTCAAAGAAATGCATGTTTTATAATGAAGTAAAGCTAGCTGTTGAATTTAATATTTAATTTGTTGAATTATTAAATTCTGTTGATTTCAAGTCAGTCTTCCCAATACAAACAATATTCTCTTCTGCAAACTGACTTTTTTAACAGGTTCCTGCTACTACTAGCGGAATATGATTGGACCTTTTTTCCTTTGGTTGTTGACAGAAATCACGATTTGAGTAAATTATTATTCGAAATACAAATCATATGTTGGTTATTTTATGCTATAGCTTAAGCTTAATGGCCACTAGTTGCATCTAGTTTGTTGAAGATATTTTTTCGAAGTGAAACAGGCTATGGAGAAAACAAGGAAAATATAAGTTTAGCAATGTTCTTGGCTTCAGCTTATGACAAGGCATCTGAGGCTTGACAAGATTCTCACCAAACTCATTGGTTACTGATTCCTTCCAATAATCTATGGGGATTAAGTGTCAGTTTGGTACATCGGATTAAGAGGATAATAGGATTAGTAGGAGAGGATTAAATAATTTATAAAAATGAGAGACATATTTATGTTTACTTTTTGTATCAAATGTAAGATTGAATGGAATCATCACATTTTTTTATCCCTTTCTGAATCTGGTGTACCAAACCAAGTATGCTTGTTCTAACAGAAAATTTCTGAGCCTCACGCATGAGCCTTCCAGCTCATAATGCTGAGCTTTTTGCAATTATATATTTAACCCATGCAGTATTATGTTGCCAGTTCATTATGCTGAGATGACATACTTGTTAATAAGAACTTGGCTAAGATTTTCAAGTTTTTTCCCCCTTTGAGCTCCCTTACCTATTTATTTGCATGGCTGAGCCTGGCAGGGGCATCATTTCTGATCCTAGCAAATACACTGGACGTCAAAGGTGCTCTTAGACCATCAGAAATTACTGAAGGTAAGGTTTAGATTATTTGTTAAATAAAATCAACTCAATGACCTAGGCTTTTTCAGTGTTCTTTGAGCTGTAGACAAACACCTACCTGTTGCAGTAGACAATAGTACTTGTAGAAATGTTGCATCTACTTTATTCTTCGCACCATAGAAATTTCCTTTTGTTGCTTTTTTGTTATATGATTTCAGTGGCCAAGCATGTTTTGTACCCAAATTCTTTTATGTGAAGTATCTGGTTCCTGTATGCATGAATGTTGTATGCTTTGTGTACTTCAATCGTTTTTTCTAATCAAGTCAATTGGAGTTAGCAGGAGCTCCTGGAATTCTTTCTAATTCCACTGAACATGTTTTTTGGGAATATCTTAGATGGTTTGAAGCACTTCTGTGCATGAAATTCCTATATTGGTAATAAACTGTGGATGGTCTATTTGTACATAAATGTAGTTCATATGAATACACTTTTTTTTATCATGTATGCTTCATTTGAACATTCTGGTATTGTCAGGTGATGCATTAAGCATGATTTCTAATATGTAAGGTGATAAATTAGTCAGGCACGTTGTGTCAGCAACCGTTGACAGCTTAGACAGAAAGGAAGAAACTATATTGGCTTCATCTCAGATTCTGTTATCTAAACTATTGCCAATGTGATTGAAGGATTAGCAATTCAGTAGGCCTTTTAATGAGGTTACATGAGTTTATTTGAAATGGGTAATTGATGTGATGGTTACAATTTTCTAGGCTGATAAAGAAGGTATCTTAAGTGGCTGTTTCTTTGACATTATAATAGGATGATTTCTGGGTGGCATGGCTTTATTGTCTTGTTTCCTGTCATTGCCTATGCCTGTAGCTAAACAGCAAGATTGGAAAGGCGGTTGATAACAAACATTGTTAAAATTTAATGGATTTGTTGTTTGGTAATATGATTACATGATAACTCTCTAGTGTTTTTGATGTGATTATTATCATTTTACTTTTTTGACTTGATTTTGGAGAGAGCCTATGTGGGTGCATATGTGCATGCGAGCTTGCCTATCTGGGTTTTTTACTGGAAGAACTTTCAACTTATTTATGTCTCTGATTCGGCTTCATTACATTCCTGCAGGTACAAAACTTGGAAGCAATCAATAAAAGCCGCCACTTGAAAATTTTGGCTTGTAGACTTGTCTGGCTAGTTTAGTAAGATAAAAAGTAAGAGAAAAAAAGGAGGGGATAGAAAACGAAACACGCCACATTGTATACAGAGGTGAAGGCCTGCTAGAGGTATTTGATTGGTTTGTTTAGGACAACATGCCCAAGATGATCCATGGGCTTTGATTGACTCATATTTTCATTGCAATAAGTGTTACTCTTTTCTTTTACATTTACGTTGATTCTATTTAAAAATATATATATTTGAGTGAATTCAACATAAATGTGAGAGAAAGTAATAAAGCACTGAACAAATTATCCAGGTAAATACATATGTTGAGATTGTAATGGATGGTTACCACTTTTTCTTCTTCCCTTTTTAGTGGTTAATTTAATTTAAAAATAAAATTTAATTTAAAAAACATTCTATAAATCCTTGAGAGATCTAGCATCACTCAAAGAAACTAATATAACCTCGGAAAGATGCAGCAACTTCAGCAGATCTACAACCTACCCAAATTCTGCAGGGTTCTTAAACAATTCCAAGATCTTTAATGTTACAAAAATTCTCAACTTTTGAGCTTTTCAAAATGAGGCATTGCATGCCGGTCAACACAATAATGTAAGGATTACGATTATCTTCATTTAAAATAAAAGTCAATTTCATTGTGAGATTTAATATTATATTAATAAATTTGAATTTGAATATTCTGCATTTAATAATGTGACATTTAATCTCACCGTAAACTTGACTCCATTTCAATTTTCAAATGGAAAGGATCGTGATCCATAATAAACCACGATCTTCTCCATTTAAAAATTGAAATAGAGATCAAGTTCACAGTGAGATTGAATGCCACATTGACAAATTTGAATTTGAATATTCTACATTTAATGATGTGACATTCAATCTCACCGTAAACTTGATTCCATTTCAATTTTCAAATGGAGATGATCGTTTCATTTAAAAATTGAAATGAATGTCAAGCCTCTTCATTTAAAAATTGAAATGGAAGTCTGGTAAGATTGAATGCAACATTGAATAACTTGAATTTGAATATTCTGCATTTAATGATGTATATTATATTCTTGCCTCTGTAAACTTTGAGAAGCTTGCAACCATGGACGGTAGCAGCAAACTGGTGCACCCTTTGCTTGTCGATTCCCGCGCAGCAAACCACATTGTTTTATTTTAAGGAGAAAGCACGGACAGATGGAGGACCCGTCAGTTCAACCTCATGACTGTATCCTAGTTTGAGATACAAGAGGCGCCCTTCTGCTTCAGCTCTCGCTTTGTATCCGACACCAACAACCTTGAGAAAGCGAAAGAATTTGGCTTCCATCATATTTGAAGTAAATTTACCTCCAGAATTGCCACTAGATGAAAGCAATTGGCAGTTTTTTGAATGTTAATTATCACCACCAAAATCTAAACAAAGGAAACAAAAAGAGACGAGGTGCATATTATGAGATGCCAAAGATAAAGTAAAGCTGAAATCCAAATGGTATTTTAGCCGCATTGATCAAGTTAATGGTGTCTGCTTTCAAAGTCCTCCTTCAAGTCTCCACCTTGGAAGGAGAGGTATAAGAAGTAGAAACTCATGTAGTTGGAATGACATTATCCACTACGAAGACAAATGTTACAACACGAAAAAACACAGGAACAGAGAAAGCTACCAAGATCTTCAAATTATGTGATTCCCTTATGATGCTCACCAAAAGGGAAATGGTCTTAACTATCCTGTTCCTAACATAATTTGAAGGATTGTTTTCCAGTTTTATCTGTACATATTGAAAGTTCCTATGTTATCATTTACATGAATAATTTATCAGAAAATAAAATTCCAGAGTAATATGTGGTCATCATTCCTCCTTTTCAGCATAGTTCATTAATTCCAAATTTCACGAAGGCTTTGTATCCGTCATGAAGCCTCCCCACTGATGTGAAAGTAGACATAAACTACACGTACAATAATTAAACAAGTAAAATTCCATCTAAATTTACTATTATTTATAGGAACCTGGTGATTAGAAGATGAATTTTGTAATATGCAAGTCAAAATCCAACACTGCAACCATTATTCATCAACTTTTACAAAAAGCTAGTAAAGAAAAGAAATCACATACGTACAGTTCTACTAATAGATTATTCACAAGACACATAAGAGTAGATGCCAATTATAACACTACAGTTTTCGACAAGCTCGCTTGTCATGTGATTGACAAGGATAATCTTTTAAATAAGTTTGCATAAAGACGCATCTTCGACCCAGAACTTCCAATTTTAAATGTCATTTCTTGTGATATTGTAGCATGCAAGAGCTTCTCCAGTGTTAAGTGTCTCAGAGTCAAACAGCAGCGGATAAAGGCACAATAGCACGAACTCTAGCTAATCCAAATCTTAAAAGGTTTCCCTCTTTATCTTCAAAAACATAGTAATTAAGTGAATAAAAAATATTTTACACATTTAATACACCATAGGAGCATAGAACCAAATGCTACACCCACTGAACCCAATTCTTGCTAAGAGATGCTCTATTTTATCAGATCCTTGACATCTCAAGAGTGTAGGCTGCACAAACACTTAGCATATAACAGTTTCATCAAATTACGTATATCAGCTTGGATTCCTCTCTTATTAACAATTTCAACTGTACAACTACATTGTTTTATTCTCTCTTCTTCTTTTTTTCCTTTTTTTTCTCTGTTTTCGCCCCCATCAAATCACCACCAATTCAACTGCCTTCACCCCACATAGCGGCACCGTCTTAGGCAATGTACCTCCTCTTGTCAACAATTAATGACATGTCGAAAGTTCTTACAATTAGAGATCTTATTTCCTGCCAGAAGGAAGGAAGAGGCTAATTCCACCACTGTATTTTATATTGGATCCACTGATGTGCATAAATCACAACCTTATGTTTCTCTGATAAAGAATAAATTCATGAATATCAACCAATTAATTATGGACTATTTTCACTGCTACCTGAATTCCTAGCTTTTTTTTAGGTTAACAGAATTCCTAGCTTAAACCTGATAGGATCATAACTTAAGTCTTTACAGCTCTGAACTAACTCATCAATCTAAGAATCTACCTTAAAATTTAAAACTCTCATTTATTATTATTTTTCTTTGGGTTTCTTTCTTCCACCTCAAAGAAGCCATTTTGCTCAAATTATCTGTTAAAGACTACTGCTTTGACTGGTTAAGCACATATTAACCAAATCCTCTAGTTCAAATGACGTTTCTCGCATACCCATCAAAAACTAACAACTAGCAAACATGCATATATGGTTTATATTAGATAAAAAATTTATTCAACAAGAATACTGTGCCATTTTGCCCAACAAAACTAGTTTGATTGCTAAAACTAAGAAATCCCAAAATTATTCATTTCCTGCCTCATAATTTGTAGCAACCAAACAGAACACAAAGCAACAATATTTTGTATCTTTTTCCCCCTCTTTTCCAGTATGAAATTGTAAAACGATAGTAAGATTACAAAATCAAAACAAAAAATCATTAAAAAGCTGATATTTTGGCTTAAATTAACAGCTTCAGCGAAAGTATATTAGAGAACAAAAGGAAAAGGTTGTGTGTGCGCACCTTAGTAGCTGCTTCCTTGATCAGAACCCATACTTTCTTTCTTTTTCCTTTTTCCGCTGAGGATCAGAGTCCAGGCGAGAAGAGGAAGACAGATCAAAACAGGCGCAGATGTGGGCCTATTACGAATTTGGAATATATATTTCCTAAGAACAAAAATTGATCTTGGACCGACCGCAAAAAAAAAAAAGAAGTAGAAGAGGAGATCATGACAGTGGTGGTTCGGATATAGGTGTCATTTATTTTTGTAAAATTTTTTTATATTGAAAAGTTCAAACGTCATACTTTTATACAAGTATGTGGAATCCAACAAAATACAACATAATTGATAGCACAAGTACATATCAGCATAACCCAATTGTTACTTTACTAATTGTCCATCAAATTCAAGTAAAAGTGTAGTAAATTAGGGAGTATATTATTTTTCTCATGTAAGTCCAAAGAAATGTCTACATTTACTAGAGGGAAATGAAAACATTATCTTGATTAGACACTCATCTACTCCAAAGCAACAAGCTTCTCACTTATCTCCCACTCCCACACTTTCCTTTCTTTCTCTGCATCACTAGCTTCCATGGAGAGCTGGTTCTCAAATGAAGCAGAGTTCTTGTTCCAGCTCCAGTAAATCCCTGATTTGTCAGGCTTGGATCACTAACAACCTGCATCACATCAAGCCATCAAGTGAGATTTTGTAATTTGCTTGTAGTATGAAAGCATGTCTTTCTTGATTTTTTAATGAAAATTTCATTGGGCCAATGGGCTATAGCAGGTAACTCCTCCATTTCGTTTATCTCCCAAGAATGTGCAAGTGGAATTTGATCTTATGATCTCACCTGGAATGAGTAGATGACAAGTGACTTTACTAGCTAGCTAAATGACTTTTTAACTGACCTGTGCTAGTCTTCTTTTCCCAGCTTCCTCGCCTGAGACATAGCCTTTGGTAATGTACATTTGGAAAGGTGGGAATAGAAGCCTGAACAATTGGATATGCCTCCTAAACAATCCAGTGGTAGCAATGCAACCAGGGTACATAGAAGCAAAGGTAATTCCCGTCTCCTCATGGTAGCGCCTGTGGAATTCTTGCATTGTGAGCATATTGCAGACTTTGCTGTCTTTGTTGGCCTTGGCACCATCTATCATGGGTGAGCTGTTTAACCCACCCCAAGACCTCTCAGATTTCCAAGCTTAGCCTTTGATGGCACATTCCCAACCAGAGTGTTTGTGTTCCCTAGAATTAAACAAACCTAAACTCGTATATAACATGATTTGTGAATTGGCAAACATGGTTTCACGATTGGTAGACAGCACCGGATAGAACCAGTGGACTCGCATTGTTTGTCATTTGACAAACAATTCCGGTTATTCGACAGAATCCGATACTGTTTTAAAGAGATAATTAGCTGATTAATCGTCTCTTGAATATCAGAGGGAGTGTGATATACATTGCTGATCAGTTTCTTATTAGCTTAAACTTTTCGAATAACTGGTAAATAGCAAGCATGATCTTTTAAGGGATATAAAGAGCAGGTTACCTGTACTGGAGCCAACAATTATGACACGTTTGGATGGGTAATCTGGTTGCTTCATGTCATCAAGAGGCAGTCTTGAGAGCAAGAAGTCAACACAACACCATGAAATAAATCAGAAGGTAAAAAAAAAATGTAGCAGTGAAGAAAATACCCATAACCATAATCTTTGATAAAAGATTAATTACAGTTTAGCAGTAGCTGACCTCTTTGTGGATAGAGATAGTAGAAGGAATTACAGAGGCTGCTTGGAAAGCCATGAAGCTACACGGGTACTTTCTCATAACTGGCTTCCAAGTTCAATTTTTGCCAAGTGGAGTGTGGAAGTTCTGTTGTACTTCAAAAGATGAAGTTTTTATGTTGTCGAATGGTTTTTATATCTTTCTGTCTGGACAAAGGAGGAGAGAGACAAAAATTGTTGATTAAGACATGTTTTAGATTCGTCCGAGACTCATTGATGATCTTAAACATTTTCATTAATAACGTTGTGAAACTAAAACTTTGAAAATATGTCTTGATAGATGTCCTGTGAGTGTGCATGCAATGTGGTTGGATTTTGGCTCCAGTCTTCCAGAGATGGTTGTGGCCTGACCTGGACTTGAGTTAGGCTTACGATTGGGCTTGGTCTTGGGCTTAAAACACCAACATTCAATCGTTGAATAAATTTAGGTCCATTGCCCATAAAGGCTACCATAAATATGAGCTATTAGCCAATAGTTGGAAATATTTTTATCTAGACTTGGATCATAAAAAAAAAATTCAGATTAAAAATACTTTTCACAGTCTTGATGGAGGGAGATAATAAAAAAATAAAATAAAAATCTTTCTCTTTATATCTAAAGGTAAAAAGTAACTTTTTTCCAAAAAAATCTCATAAATTGGATTTAGTTAAAATCTCTCTCAATAATCATAATAACCAAAGTTTTGAATTTATTCAATCTTACATTTAATATAAAAAAAAAAATCTTATCTCCCTTGTTTATAAAAATTACACTATTTCATTTTATCCTCGCCTTAGTCTTATTGTCTTTTTAATCTAGCGTATCAAAGAAGAACTTAAATTTTATTGAATTGCTTGAATCTTTTAGCTTAGTTACAGGTGAAATAATCTCATTTTTTTGTGACTGTTGGGAAAAAAGAAATAAGTTATATACATGATTTGAGTTTAAATTTTTTAATCATATTATTGTTTATTCATATTTATCAAACCGGTGTTTATGTTGAAATAATTTCAATATAAATAAATGGTATTAGATAGGACTTGTCACTATCATATTCGTGGCCCAAAAGTACTTTAAATTTAAAAGACTTATTCAAGCACCCATTACCAAATACTAAATCCAGTTTTGTCCTTGACTTGTTCATTAACAAAAAATATGATATACTATTCTATTTTTTATGCAGCAGAAGATTATAACAGCAGCCACACCCTGACATCAATTTTGGGTTTGGTTTAAACAAATTCACAAGCATGAAATATATTTCATTTCTTTATTAACTACATGATTGCTTACTGATATCATTTTTTAATCAATTGCATTATTTCTAGTCACTCCCTAATTCATCATTATCGTGCCGTCGTAAATAAGAAATGCTGATGATCTAATGGGCCGGTGACTGGCCCCATCTTTCACCATCATTCCCGGTCAAATTTATAAACCTATCTTCAAAAACCTTAATCAAAATTAATTAATGAGGAAAGCTATTGATTAAGAATGTGCTTTGGTTTACCTCTTTATTCCATAACTTATGTATCATTCAGATGAGATGAAACAATTGCTTTTGGATTGGTCTGATTCCCAGATAAGAAAATACTTTTTTGCAAAGAGGATAAAAAGGCTTGTCACATCTTTAAATTTGATGATTCTTTAGAATTACATTGGTATTATCACATTGTGAAAAATATGCCAATTTTCATTCCACTTTTAATATAGCAATAATCTTTATGAATTCTACGATTATTTTGTGGGTTTAGTTCAACGGTCACACCATTTTCTTTATTTTCATCGTTTTCGTTTTGAGCAACGTGTTTTTGCATGAAAACAACTCCTATTTGCTGTCGATTTTACAATATAATAGACATCAATAAAATTATAAACTTATAGTCACATCTTCGTATAATTAATAAATTTATTAAATTAATGATTGAGAACTAAGCAAATAAATTAGTGATTGAGAGCTAAGCAAATCAGTTTGTTTGTACTTACAATGTATTCTAGATTTTTTTTTTTTATAAAAAAGGAATTCAATCCGATGCAATGGAGATTGAGGGATTCAAACTTACGGCATTTTCTAGAGGTATAACTATCAATTGGGCTATACTATGTTTGTTTGTGAAGAAAATAAATTATTCATTTTTAAGCTATCTTAATTTCAGTGTTGGCAGAAGATACACAGATATATGGTTTTCTAATTTTGAAGCTGGCTGCAAACTATGCTGTCTTCTGGTTTAAAGGTTGTAGCATGCCACAACAAAGAAATCACAGAAGCAACATAGGGTCTCCACAAACACAGAATCTACTGCTGAAAAGTGCAAATTGCTGAATCTATCATTACATCTGCTATTCATCAAAGAGAGAGAAAGAGAACTACTAATAGAATTCAGCAACAAAGTTATGATCATAACAAACTCTACAATGTACACTACACAGACTAATTCCATTCACCGAGCAGAAAAACAAAGCTGGCGATGGATGGACCAATTGAGAAGGAGATCACAAAACTGTCTCCATTGTAAATGTTGGTCCTGCAACTAAGTGACTGAACTACACATCTGCAATATTACATCAAGTAAAAATATGCTTGTGATAGAAATACATATACTAGATGCTGCTAACCACTAGGAACAAAATGGATAACCTATTAAAGCATGAGAGATTATGTGCCACTACCCAAAAGGCCTGAAAATACGCAGCCTTTTTAGCAGTAGATTGGAGTGGAAGGAGAATCTGAAGGAGATTTGAGGAAGAAAATAAGAGGTAGGAAAAGTAACAAAGCACCAAAGAAATCACAAGGTTGTTTTGGTGAAAAATCTGAAACCAGTGAGAAGAAAGAGAAGAAAAAAAATGTGGGGAGTGAGGATTAGATTCTCCTAAGCATAAAAGTAGAGGAAAAAAGCGAAGGAGTTTTAAGTCACGAGTTGCTTTCCTGAAAAATCTGCAAGCAGTGAAAAAAAAAATATATCTGAAAGGATGGTCCACTCTCCAGAATTCTCCTCAACAAAACAACAAATTGAGAGAGAGAGCAGTATCCTATACCAATTGCAAAAGAAGGATCATGCGGGGTGAGTGACCTATCAAATCCTAATCCTTCCAAAAGAAGGATCATGCGGGGTGAGTGACCTATCAAATCCTAATCCTTCCAAAAGAAAGGCTTCATGGGACAAGAAGAGGAAGAAGAAGAAGAAGAACCAAAATTCTCTTGCTGCCTATGAGGATAAGGATCACTGAATTCCTGCTGATTTGAATTGTCAAAAGGATTTTGTGATTGCAACAGAAGATTGTTAGTGGTGTCTAAATCATCCCAAACAGGACTACCAGGACCCCAACCTGCGGGAATTGCATTGAACCAAGCCTCTGCCATTTCTCCCAAGGCCAAGTCCTGTGAACCCAAAACCCCTTCACCTGAACCAGAAACCTCTTCACACACCTGTACTTCATCACTTGCCGTAGCCTCACTTGACCCAAATCCTGAATCTCTATCAGGGTTCTCTCCTTGAGGTGGTAGCTGTGGCGGTGGAATAGTTTCAAAGGCTGAACCTTGCAAATTAGGCTCTTCTTGGGCTTCTTGAGATTGCCTCTGGTACTGGTTAGGCATTGAGCTCTCATGTGGAGTTGGTGGAGAAGAAATTGTTGAACGTGGAGCTGAGGATATCGCTGTTTTATCCTTGTTGAGAAAAAGCTCAGGGAAGTTGAGCCTAGCATTCTCTCCTCTCAACTTGAACGCCTCGCGATCATAGGCTAAAGCAGCATCCTCAGCTGTGTCGAATGTGCCTAGCCAAAGGCGAGCCCTGTTTCGAGGGAGACGAATCTCGGCTACCCATTTTCCCCAATGTCGTTGCCTCACTCCCCTGTAAAGCTTGGTGGTGTTTATAGGCTGCACCGGTGGCCTATACAATGGCCTACCATCTTGCCCCAATCTGTTCATCATCATCATCATCCTCTCTCTTGGGCTTAAATTCAATACATCATTACAATACTGAAAAAGTTGCTGTTGCTGCTGCTGCTGATGTTGCGCTGATTCTCCGGTGTAAAATGGAGGATAATTAACGCCATGTTGTTGCTGAGGACTAAAAGAAATCATCTGTTGCTGATTTTGCCTGGCTTGAATTGGAGGGCTAAATATAGGCAAATGATGATAACTAGGGGTAGTTCTAAACTGTTGAGGAAGCTGAATAGTTTGCTGAGATGCATCAAAAGCGAAAGGAAACACAAGCCTTGAAGATGGTAAACAAGTTGAAGAAGAACGAGAAGATGGAGGACAGAGACTGAGAGATGATGAGACTGTACTAGGAGAAACAGAGTAAGGGACTGAAAAAGGAGGTGACTGTTGAGGTAAAGAAGCAGAGGACTCAACTGGGTCATGGCGTTCAGGGCTACGGATCTTCTTGAGAGGCCTTGGAGACATGGAAGCTTCATCAAAAACAGGACTCCATTGCCGCCTCTCGAAGCCGAAATCAAGATCCCTACCCTTACTACTAATCTCCAAGCTTGATCCCATCTGGGTTATCTTGCTTGTTTCATCAACATCAACACCCTTCTTGGATTTTCCACTGTTCTTTGCTGCAGCCATTTGATACTGATGATGATACCGATCACCAGTCGCTCGCTCTCTAGATATAAATAAAATCCGAATGATACTTTTCTATACTCTAGAGATTGAAGATGAGATAACCTAAGAAAATCGAGTGTAAAAGATAGATTCGAATCAAATGTAAATCGATACCCGATTGAAAAAATAAAAGGGGGAAGCAAAGAAAATTCAATACCCAGATCCAAACTTGGTCAAAAGATTAAAAAACACAAGATTGAATTTTCGAATCTGGTATTAAGTTTTAATAGCTAATCTAATGGAACGAAAAACAGAATCGAATACTAAAAGTTTCGATTTTTGAACTGCTCATCTCAAATTCCAAATCTCTCAACAGAACAGATTCAAAAAACAAAAGAGCGAGCGAGCAGCAAAGAAGAGTGAAGGAAATTCAAAGGGATGTTTGTTGATGATGATGATTACGAAGATACTTCGTTGCTGTTGGCTTTTCTTGTTTGAGTGAAATTTGAGAGATTTTTTAGCTGGTGGTGAGGTGAAAAAGGAGGTGGAGGGTTCTCTGTTTTGGGAAGCTGAGAAATGCAGGGGAAGACGAGAGCAGAGGGGTTTATAAGAGAGCAGAAAAAGATTTGATATGGACTTTTTTTTATATTTTTTTCGAGAGAACTTGTAGAAGTCTCTTGGTTGGTTGGTTTGCTTTGTTTGGGCCCCACACGGATTGGTCTTTTTCAGGTTTTTCGTTGCTTCCACTCCAATTTGCCACTGCTCATTCCACTAACATTTTTTTACTGTATTTTTTTTTTACAAGATATGCATAAAATACTTAAATAATTTTTTTCTTAATTTTTGTAATCCTTACTTAAATCAATTACGGCATCGTTATTTATCTATTCCTCTCTCTCTCTTTCAACTATTTCCTTTTTTTTATCTTTGTTTTGGCAAATCAGAAGGCAGCCAGTATAAACTTACAGCCGGGTTTGTCAAGAATATACCTATATCTGTTCATGTATCCGTACAATAATGTGGCAGACTTTGATTGTTGGAGGGTGATACACTGCGAATCTAAACTTAAAAACTTTATTGATAATATTGAATAATTTTTAAGAGTTTTATTAATAAAATTAATATACAAATAAGATTTGAAAATTCATATTATTAATAAAATTTTTAAGATTATTAATAAAGTTTTCAGTTGATTTAAACCATCAGATATATATACAAATCATTCAAATATTCCACGAGGTTCTTCAATTCCTTTTTTCTTCTTTTTTTGCTTTTCTGTTTTCGATTTAAAATTAAATTCTATTAGGTTTTGATAGAGAATTGACAAAAGGATAAAGATTAATTTAACAAAAAAATAACATATATCTTAAACCATTAACCAATAAAAACATGTCATGCAAATGTAAAATAATTTTTTTTTCAATTCTTTTGTATTACTATCCACTTTCACAAAATAAATATTTGAATTTTAAAAATTTATTGTTCGATTTTCAAGCATATATATATGTTTTTGTTGCATGTTTGTGACGCATGAGTACCTCTGCCTTTTGAGAAGTGTTGTTTCTTCACACAAAATGACAATTAAAGCCGCACTCATGCATTGTTATCTTAGATGGTGATGCTACAAGTTATCATTATTTACTTTTATTTATTTAAAGAAAATGTTATTGTGAAACTCAATTAATCCCATGAATAAATCTCAATTGTTGATAAAATGTTAAACATAATAGTTATTTAATGTGCTTTGTTTACGTAAACAAGAATTTATTAATCATGTCAATCGCAATTCACGTATTTATTGTTTATCACGGTGAGTTAATATCTCAAGTTGGAATTTTTTATTTAAATTCTTTGAAAAGCTTTTGGAGAAGTCTACAAAATTATTATTATTATTCAACCATCCGTCATCATGCATGTTTCTTTTATTTTTTTATAAAAAAAATTAGCATGCATGGTTCATCAATTAATGAACCATATTATTTTGTTTTATTGATTTATAATTAATTTAAACATTAATTATATCATGTTTACAAATTAATATGAACTAATATTGATATCTCGAAATTATTTTCAAAGAGTAATTTATTTTTAATTTTTTACAATTGACATATACAATCAGTTTTATATGTAATTATTTTTTTTTCGTATGTGTTTTTAAAAAAAAAAATCACGCATGCATAATATTAGATCAAATATATATTTAACCCTCTTTAGAAATCAACCTAAGAATATTTTTTATATTAGATCAAATATATATTTAACCTAATATATATTTCGAAGTTATTTTCAAAGAGTATTTTTTATTAATTTTTTACCATTGATGTATACAATCAGTTTTATATGTAACTATCTTCTTTCTTGTATGTGTCTTTTGAAAACATTTAAAAAAATCATGCGTGCTGATACTGCTAAAAAACACACATCTAATGAGAAGGCGACACATGAACCAACCCAAGAATAGGCAGCAGGTCAACACATAGATGACCCAGGCTTGGACAACTGGACTCTAGGTCATCACCGCCCTTAACACAAGAGTCGCCTCATACGTGGATGACCCCTAGCCAAAACAATAAGGCAACACAGCTGGGCATCATTGCCCACCTAACTAGACCTCTACATCATCACCGCCCTAGATGAAAAACCACCTCAGAGCCCTATAAAAGACTCAAGTGCGTATTCCAAAATGAGACATATTATTTTTGAACCTAAAAAGGGGATGCTATTATTTCCTCAATTTTCATTATCATATCCTAACAAAAGCTTCAAAGCATCCTCGAAAACATCCCTCTCCGATAACCCGTACCTCACCTCCTTTTCTTTGCGCAAGTTTTCACGAAACCCGATCTCTAGCTCAGCAAGCACATTTTTAACATCAATACATGCATAATATTAGATCATATATATTTAACCCTCTTTAGAAATCAACCCGAGAAAAGCCATTAGTTACTCACGTGATAGGAAAAAAAAAATGCATTCGGACTGTCATGCACACATGCAAGCTGGGTATGCAAGTGTTGGACTTATTCAACTTTTTTTATTTATTTTTGGTACAATTCAACCTTGTTGTTCAGCCTTGTGATAAAAATGTTAAAGCTTTGTCATTGTCTTTTTGGGTTTTAAGAGGAATTAGTTCAACATTGGTTCAACTTTTTCTAAATAATATTTTTTTCCTTCTTTTATTTTCTATATTTACATGAATGACTAAATTTAGTTCATTAAGTGATCTTAACTAGCCTAATGTCATAAACTTTAACCGGGTTACCTTAATCATACTTTCAAAAAGAAAATAAGTTTAGATATTTAATGTCGTTTTTAAAATTTCAAGTTAAATAATGAATTTTTTATCGTTTTAGTTTCATACTATGATCACATTTATGTCAAGAACTTAATGAACTCCATCATGGACTTTGAACTGATCAATTTAAAAATTGTCATAAATAAAATGAGTGCATTAGGATAAAAACGTAACTTTATATCGTACTTGCATGTGGTTTTGGGTTTCATTTTTTTAAAAAATAGAGCATATGCTTTGTGATTTTAATCTAAACTATACTAGTTTAGATAATAAATTCATGCTTAAAACACTATTTTTTTCAAAATTAATATCTATTTTAATCTTGTGAGTAATGGATCTTATAATTCCGTTAAGTTCTTGATGAAAATGTTACGGCAATTACAAAATTGAAACGATTTTAAAACTGAAAGGAAAAAAAAAAAAAGAACCGTCATAGATAATCTTTTAAAAAGAAAAAAGGAAAATTAATTAGGGTTAAACAGCTCATTAGGTGACATGGTCCAGTGTAAAGACTCACAATACTCGATACAAGTGATTCCACGTTGGGGTCTCACTTTCGGTGGAAGCAGGAAACGGAAAAGAAAACTATTTAGAAAGTCAACAGCATTAACGGTTGATTTTGGAAATAGTCGGTGCAAATGGGCAACCGTCGGTGGTCCACCCAATCACTTCACCTACTTCTTTTCTTTTTCTTTTTCTTTTTCTTCACAAAATGTCAAGCTTTTTTTTTTTCCTCATAAGAAACACATTACAACATGTATGGGGAGGGAAGATCAAACCCTTGCCCTCTTAGGCCGATACAACATCGGGGAACACAAAATATCAAGTTTAATGTCACTTTTTCCCCTGATTTAATTATAAAAAATAATTTTTTAAGATTGACAAAATAACGATATCAATTTTTCAGTGAGATTATTATTTAATAAAAATATTATTTTATTTATTTAATAAAAACAATAATATTATTATTAAATATTATTTTAATTGTTTATATTTTATTATGAATAAAATTAATATTTATATTGTAAAAATAATAAATTCAATTTGATGAAAAAAATAACTTTAAATAGTCAAATAGTACTCACATATCTTTTTTTTTTTAGTAATTTCAATATCTAAAAATCGTTTTACAACTTATTTATCAAACACATCAATTAATTTAACAGTATTTCTAATACATTTTTTACCAAACACTAAATAACTTTTTAACTCCATGCCAATTAGTTACATATTTTTTTCCTTGAAAATTGATTCAACAAACACACATGTTAAATGATTCAAACAAATCTGCTAGTTGAATGCATTTATAAAAACAAAAATGTAGAACTTTGTATGCTTTGTATCTTAATTTGCATGTATTGTCCAATAAAATCAGTATTAGCTTACGAGGTTTTGGATTAGTAGTAAATATTGAGATTCTTATACTAAAAAACCTCATGTTCGATTATCACACTGTGTGAATTATTTGTTTAATTTTGTATTGATTATTTCTCTCATTTTAAGTAGATTGTAACATTATTGTAAATTTTTATATGAATAATGTGATTGTACGAATTTATATTATAATCAAATCAATTGTTGTATTACTCGTATTGCTTCAATAAAAATAGATTCATATTAAGTATATAGTGACAAAATTTTATATGATTATTTCATGTCCATTGAAGAGAGATATTAATTGATTAGGAATATATTTTGATACCTAGAGAATTCCAAATTCATAAGTGAGATGATAACACATAATTTTATTTTTTTTTATCAATGTGATATATTAATTGTATAGGAAGCTCATTATAAGACTATATTTAAAACAATACACATGTAAAAAGTAAAATGATTACATATACCATTAATAAAGCACAATAACTTTAAACAAAAGTATTCGGTAATGAAAAAATCTTGCTTGTTATTGATATGTTAACGAAGAGGGGATCATATTCAAAGTCTTCTATACATATGAAAGATTTAGATGACTATTAATTAAAAAGGTTTTAAAAGAAAAGAAATTTTAGAAGGAAAAATAAATGATTATTATCATCAAATATTTTTATATTTTGTCATATATTTTAATATTTTTTATATTTAAAAAAAATTTAATTTATTATTTATATTTTAAACATGTGTTTAATAAACTATTTCGATAATAATTATAATGAAATTGATATCGGTACACATAAAAAATATTAACAAAATTTAATATCAATTCATACAAAAAATCTTGATTAAATTTTTTTTAATAGTCAATATTTTCTTATTTGTCAATATCAATTTATTCAGAATGACATCAAAATTTATTGAACACAGGTTTTAAAATAAATATAATTATTTTAAAAATATGATGAAAACATTAAAACATAATATAAAACTTAAAAATATTTAATGATAATACCCCAAATAAATATCTAACGCTATAGTGCACAAAACTTTCATTTGAAGATTGATGACTTATGTAGTGGACACGTGTTATTCATTCCTGCATTGTAGTTGGCCCAATATCTATCTAGAAAATTGAAAAAAGAAAATATCTTCGTTCCTCTCATAACCATTCAAGTAGATGGGACGAGAAAAGGGCAGTCTGTTTCTTTGACCGCAAACATGCAATCATCCACTTCTGGATCTTTCTACACAAATTTAGGGACACATGCGTGAATATGTCACACACACACAATAATATTTGTGACCTTTATGAGCCTTCCTACCATCTTTTGACATTTATTTGGTAAAATTTTGTCAGCAAATGGAGACATACATGAGTGTATCACAAATTATAGGACTCTTTTTTAACATCTATACATGATTCAAAAACACTTATCATATAAATTTTGACCTTACCCTGAGGTAAGTTTTGAATCATTCTGATTTCAAACAATATTATTGGATTTGTTTAAAGATTTGTCCATTGATTCAATAAATTAAGCAATTAAGAATAAAATAATGTCGTTTGAATTTAAATTTAAATAATAATTAAAACTAATTTTTATTTTAAATCAATTTATTTAAACGTAATTAAAGTAAATTTTACCTTTAAAAGATTAATTTGCTTAAATTTAAACCCAAACAACATTATATGTATGCTTGTTAAGCATGATCGAAAGATTGGGGGAGGGAAAATTAAAACGAAAAAATCAAAGGTAAATATTAACTTCACTAGTATGTGTCATCTTAAATTTTATTAATTATGCCCTTAAATAACAAATGGGTTTAAGAAAAAAAATTGAGTAAGTTTTTCAATCTAAAATACAACAATTCAATGATTCACATGTTTTGTGTTGTTCTTATCAATTGAGATTTGAGAGGTTGAGTAATTTCTAAAACAAAGAAATTTCATTTCAAATAAAAGTTCCCATAAATGGAAATTATTTTTATTAAAGTACTTTGGAATGAATAATGTCAATATTTTGTAGGGGACCAAAAAATATTGTAAATAAACAAGGTGGATTTTGATTAAAAATTTTATTTTTGTTTTTTATTTTCCTATGTCAACTAGATAGGCATGACACATCATACGCACTAATTTTACATGAATTTTGATGTTTAAGCTTTAACTTAGAAGTTTTACCTCAATCATAGAGAGCTATGAAGTGTAACATTTGATAGATATATTATAATAACATTTTATTTATTACTTTTAAGTATAAAATATTACTATTATAATTGTTTTAAAATGAGTGGCGAGTGCACGAAAAATACTTTACATCAAGAACCCGTTTTGTTGTATGATGATTCGTTGTAACCTTGACGAAAAAAAAAAAAAATCAATGACGCTTTAACAATTATACATTCAAATTAATTAAGCATACGTGATAGTTATTTAGAAATTTATTAAATATTGTTTAATAATTGATTTAAATAAGATTAAAATAATTTTTAATTGATTCTTCAATATTATTATTAATTAATTAATTAATCACCTCGCTATGATTAATTATGCAAGTTATTTATTAAGATGATTAGGTGTCGTGCTGCCATTCGTAGACACCACATAGGTTTTCTCGAAATGGTTCAAAATATATATATATACACACACGAGGTTTCATTAAAATATTAATTATCATGTTATTCGGTGGAAATCGATCAAAGTATGGTGAGTTGTCAGAGTTGAAAATAAAAAAAAATGAAAAGTCAACCCCAATCTTCTTCAATATTGGTCCATTTTGTTAATGGCCTCAAATAATATAATTGCATCCCACTTGAATATCAAGTCTAAACCTCCATTAATATCTGCTACTCTGTTTTACTCAATTGAAGACCATGAAGAGGTTGGTCCGCACGCCTCCCTTGCAAGAGCTTCAGAGTGCATGATATATATATTTATTTATTGATTGTGCTCAAACACGGAGTCGCCCCTCCCACCTTATTTTTTACGTACTTGGTGGTTCTCATTTTTTTATAAAAAAATTTAATATAATGATGGTTTGACGTGTGGAAGACTGAACTAAAATCTCTCCTATGAAAAACTTGATATAACCACTAAGTCTCAAATGTTTCCTCATAGATTCAGTTTCGTAAAATTTATTATAAAATTGAACAAATTTACTAGTAATTATAAAAAAATTAAAAAATAATTTTGACATTTAATATTTTAAAATAATTATTATTCAATTTATTCGTAATTACAAATGAACTTTTTTAGTTCCTTAATAAATTCAGATCCATATAATCACCACTTTTTTATTTTCGGTTTTATCTAATTTGCCTACTTGATTGGTTTGGAAAAATATATTCTTTTCTTGGGCCTTTGATAACAAAGGCCTTATAATGATTTTGATCATCTTGTCAGGGGCCCTACTGGCTCTAATTCTACTTGTGGGCTGTATCAAGCATGCAAACAGTTAGGCCCAAGTAGTGAAAAGGGTATTAAGGCTCAGGCCCTTAAATGGGCACGACGAAATAGTTATAAATCCATTTTCTCTCAAAAACTAAACATCATATGCATTTTCGATTTGTTCTCCATAAATCTCCTTCCTTCAGAATTTTTTTTTTTGGATAAGAGATACTCTCCACCTTCAGACGGGGAGAGACGAGATTTTTTTAATCTCTACATTTGGTCTTAGAAAATCCCATGAACTGAGGAAATTAAATGTATCTTGTGTGTTGTCAAAGTTGCTTCTCTCTGAGTTTCACTTATTTTTAGCAGCTTTGAGAAAACCTGCAAGTTCTCTGCTACTAAAATTATCTGCAATTTTTTTCTGTTTAAATGCTGTTTTTACCCGCTAAGGAAAACAGTTGATGCTTAATACTTTAACCGGTAAATTCATTTAAGTGTTGAATCAAACAAGTGAAAGAATAATATACAGTAAATTTCAAAACTGAATATGTAAATAAAGAGCTTAAGAGCATTCAAACAAGATTTTCTTTTAAATGGCTATAATTTTTAGTTCCTTCTGTATTGTATAATACAAATTTGAGCAATCACAAATTCAAAAAGAAATACTTTTATTGTGGATGTAATTGAAGCAAGATGGTTCATATCATGTTACAGAAACGAATAAGAAAAAAAAATCAATCAATGGAGTATTTTCTTGATCAGAACTCATAAGAGCTGCACACAGACTTGGCTATGCCATAGTTGTTGGTTGCTTCATTGATGCTTATTCTGAATACGATCTTTCTTAAGAGCCATGAATTTGGCTTCTATATCATCATAATCTGGCAACTTAGGATGAACATGATTGGGATACTGAAAAGAGCAGGAATTCGCCCGCAGAATGCTATCTCTGCAGCTTTCTTTAGGCCTTTCTTGGGGCATTGTCATGGCTCTCAAATAAGGAGGAACTCTTCCTTTTCCCATCCCATAATTAATCTCCTTTTGGTGGCAATTATTGGAAGAAGCACAGTTGCCAGGAGAATCAAATCCCTGCTTTTTTTCTTCAGCTTTCTTGCTTTGCTTATTAAGCAAGTTACCTGGGTAGGTAAAAACATCATACACACTAGCACCATTGTCATAGCTTCTTCTCCTTGGATCATCTTTGTCATCACCAGTACAAAAGTAACATGGATGATCCAAGCTGCAGACATTCGTTTTGCAGTTGAAGTTGCAATTACACAGCTTACCTGAGTGAAAGTCATTTCCTGATTGTTCAGTTTCTTCCACTTGAGTCTTCTTTGGATGCCTTTTGTGATAACGAGATCTATGCTTGTGGCTTGGTGAATTCTTGCACGGCTTGTCATAATAAATCAGACTTTCAATATCATTGATGACTGAATTCTCCTGACTCACCGATCTCCCCCTGGATCTTTTTGCACTCTTCCTTGAGCCTGATTTTTCACTCAATGATTCATATTGACCCATATAACAATCCACTACAGATTTTTCTCTCTTAGGCAGGAGAGGTGATTTGAACTTGAATAGACTTTGATCATGGCAGTCTCCATCTTTTATCATAGAAGACTTGAACTCCTCTATGTCATCAAGATAAACTACCATCTCCTCAGGAAACGGAGGCAAACTTTCTGAAGAAGATGCTGCAGTCATTCTCTCTTCCTTGTGCTTCACAATGGTCCTATAAACCCTCCCATTTTGTTGACTTTCTTTAGTATCCAAGCTAGTGACTGTAAATTCATAAAGAGAACCCATTTGGCGAAATTTCCCTACTTTTTCTGCTTTGTTATACTTTGGTGACTCCAATATATCCGGTGAGGATTGCTGAATTATAGAAGAACTAATAGAAGTACTGATCATATCAGAATTTCGGTGACCGTGAGAAGGACATTTGATGGTTGATGATGAATCAGCAATATCCTTAGCTTTTCTGTCCATCTCGTTGGCATTTGAAGATCGGATTGGAGATTCTTCAATTTTGCTATAGCATGTTGGAATATCTCTCTCTAGTAATATTTGCTGTCCACTGTTTTCGTTCACCTGTGGTTACAAGGCACATAGGACTTAATTTGGTAAAGGAAAATCAGTTTACTTGTTTCAACTTTCAACAGATTGACAAAAGCATTATAAAGTCACCTGTTGTTGCAGCTCAGAAGTGTATTCAATTGCCAAAATCTCCGATCGCAGGCAGTAATCTCTAGCTATTTCATCCACCAATCTGCACTTCACATCATCTGGAACTGAATTTAAGGAGAGTTTCTCTTTTATCTGTAGTTAAAAATTTATAGGCTTGTGTTAATCGTGTAAATGATAAAACCATATATGAAAATGAACAGAAACAACACTTTCAGCAGATTATAATTGACAACCTCGCGGTTCACAAGATTCCCAGGAAACAATTCAACAGCTGCTGTCGCAAATCTTTGACCATAGCGTTCTCCAAATAGCTTGCGAATCGCGCGAAGCTCTGGTAGATCTCCACATCTTGCAGAGGAAAATATGAGACTCGAAACTGCTTCGTTGATATCATTAGGACAGTCTCTGAAAGCACCAAGTTCACGAAGCAGATTTTCCATTAAAAGGCCACAAGATATTATGTTGAAAATGTAGATAAGAAATGAACAAAGCCAAGGGAAAAGAGAATTTTCATATCCGAAAGGCTTACTTGTGTTTTCTGATATATGAGAGGTGGATGATTATGAATTCACAGAAATGATCTAACAACTCATAAACTGCCATTGTGTTTTCATCTTTAAAGAGTTGCTCAGCCTGAAAAAGATCAGAATAACAATTAGAGGGAAATGAAAGAGTACAACTGCTAATTACGAAATGGCAACAAAAACAATCCAAATGAAATTTCTGTCAATCAATATGTATGTTGATCCATTGAGAACAAGAAAACAACAAACAATAGCAAAAACAATAAAAAGCACAGATTAAGGACAACAGAATTGCTTAAGTAGCGTACTCTCCTAAAGGAATGCTATGGTCAGTTGTGAATCTCAGCAGTTGATGTAAATCACGCAGCGTGATTTACAAGGACGATTAAGATTGATCAGTCAGGCGACTCGCAACTGACCCAACACTTCCCTAAGTACCTCTCACAAAGAGAATAACAACAACAACAACAAACAAATTAAGTTGACCAACCATGGAAAGTTCTGTAAGTAATTGAACCCATATAAACTCTGCAATTGAAAACAGAACAAAAAACAGGGGAAACAAAAAGGAGAAATCTTCAATTAAAACTAAGCATAGATTTTATTCAGAGGGTTTCTAATATAAACTCTACCCTGTTAAAAGCACTCTCTTCATATCCAATTTTGATGAGTTGAGCCACGTCGTCACGTAACTGCCTGACAATTGTGTACCTCTTGTTCTTCAGTAGCTTGAGACGGCACTGAACCCGCTTGATCAGCTTCTTACTGCAACAACAAACAAAAAACTTATAATAAAAACAACCACAAGAATTTGAAAGAAATCAACTTTAAAATCCTCAACTTATTGCATATAGTTACCATTTTGAAGCTTTGCGCCATCCAAACAAGATGCCAAACATGACGCAGCCTGAGTAGCAGGGAAAAGAAAAGGAAAAAGTTTCATAAGAAGCACAAACGTTGCAGCTAAAGCTGGTAATAAATGATGATTTTACATTAAATCTGAATATGGGTATTGTGAATTTTTAGCTGGTAAGAACGGAAGGAAAGTAAGAAGAAGAAGAAGAAGGTTAACTGAAGCAAACACGACAGTTGGGTTTTGCTACTTCTGATGGGTGTTATATTTAGGGGAGAGTGGGTTTGAAAAAGGGGGAATTGTGCACGAGACAGTTGTGGTATCCTGGAATAAACTGCTCCACTAATTAAACGAATCTGCACATATGTCAAAATACTATAAATCCTCATTTTTTTTTATCAATAATCTTCATTTAAATTTTTTTGCTAATTAATTTATTTTTTTTAAGAAAAATAGAGATGATTTTAGTAGTTGATTTGAATGGACATAAATATCAGAGGAAGAAGCAAGAATCACTTCCAGAAATGGTATTGAAAAATTTGTCTTCCACGTGAAAGAAAAACCAATGGAGAAATTATAGACCCCAAAATAAAAAAATGTTCGTCATGCTGACTCTGTCACAAAGCAAAACATGATTCTACATGGGTAAATTACAAGAAACATATTATGATCTCACCAATTAAGACTTATAGTAAACGCCTTTGATACAGTCATGATCATCTGACACTAGAGGAGAAAAAAAAAACAATTTGGTTAACATGAGAGGAAGTATACCATTTAGTACCTTTTGAATCCATTTACAAAACTTTGGGAAACACAAAATGCACAAGCAATTCAAAGTAAAAACAAATGATTTAAAATTCTTAGATAACATTTTTTGTTAAATTCACGAATAAAATCAATTCGTTTGATTTATAAAGCATTATAAATCTCTAAATGTGCCCAAAATATTTTACAGGATTTTTTTTATATATATTGAAACAGAAAACTATAAAATGAGAATAATACTATTAAAAAAGAAGTACAAAATATAGAAAATCGAAGCCTGTCAAAATCGAATAGGAATCCTTTTGGAGATGAGGATAAGTTCAAGAATTGTTTTAGACAATTAAACAAATTTGGTCCTCAAATCTCACATCACATGAGAGACAAAGAGTAACTTGAAGCCCCCTGGGACCTGTCTAAAACCACACGCACTGACACAGGGTACCCCCACTTTCTCATTATTTGTTATTTGTAGGATAAAAGACTGCGTGGTTGTTATCACTTAAGCACCTGCAGTCAAAGGAATTGGTAATCAAACCCACCTCTCTCTCTCTACTTGGGTTGGTGACCAACTGATGGTGGCATGGCATGCAAAGTGGGCAGAGGTGAGGTGGGGTCCTTGTTTAGGCATGGAGGAAAGCTTAGGATGCTAATGATGATGACAAAACACACAAACGTAACTTTCACGGACTCTCACTTAGTTTTCTATTGTTGTATTCTTGGGCAATTAAAGAGAATGTGCAATCCTTAGTTTACTATAACCCAACCATTCTCTTGTTTGTTTAGAAGAATTGTTCATATTTAATTGAAAACTGTGTGGAAGGGAAAAGTTAAAAATATGCACTCAAGGTGGTTGTTATTATGCCTAGGAGAGTTGCATTCTTTTTGTTCGTTGCACCTGAGCTGTGCCTGTGTGGCAAAGCTTGCAATTTTTTTTGGTACATTGATTTTACATTTGGAAACTGGACTCAAGTAAGCAGCTCTAGTCAACTTGGTGTGAATTTGGTTAGGTGTCTAGAAATCAACTTCACTTTTTTTTTCCTCCCTCTTCTAAGAGTCCCTAGATGTTCTAATATAATTAACATGAGAAATATTTCTAAATTTTGATATGTGCATTAGCTAGCATTAATTGCTCAAGTCCTAGACTGAATCATGCTTTAACTATAGATTATGAGGGTTTAAGACTGAATCCATATGTCTTATTGAACACAATGAAAACTGGACCTAGAGCAGCCCAAAGCCAAAAAAGGGGTTATCTTTGTCATGGAAACCCTGCGTTGTTTGCTGTGGGTTCTTCATTAGGCCAGAAGTAAGGGTTTCTGTGAGAGAGGATATAGCACCTATAACGGATTATAACTAATCTATGAGGTATTGGGTGATTAGGATTTGAAGAAAAGAAGCTAAAACTCTAGATGGTGAAAAGGTTTTCAAGAAACAACTAATCTATTACTATAACCTACCAAATAATTCTCTGGCTCACATGCCAATATAAATTATCCATTAAGAGGATAACAATTTCCGCATTAAAATTTAACAGGTTAACAAAAACTAGTAAAAGATTAGCACAAAGGTAGAAATGAAGATAGTAATGCTTTCATCAGATTTTGAACAATGGCCATTATTTGGAAATGAACTTTGCACATCTTGTTTGAGATGCAAGCATAGTGTTGCCAAATAACACTGCTTCAATCCATATTGTAATACATCAGTAAGAGGTCTTAAAAGATACATTGAGGAGCTTCCAAGAAAGAAAAGCTGCCAGAAAATTAAATTCCTTTCATAGAAAATGATGTATGGCATGATTTTTTAAAATTCCCAAAGGAGTGTGTTGAGGATTTAAGGATGAGGAACCTATTTTTTTATGAAACTAAACAAAATACAAGCCAATGTGAAGGTTAACTATTATCGTGCCATGAATTTCATCGCATATCCTCCTGGCAGCCTCTTATAAAGGTTTCAAGACTCGAAGGGTCTTGCAGTATAATGCTTTTCTGGACCTGGTTTGCTGAATAGTTTGGTTTCCACAAGGACCGCATACAATGCTTTGGGATTCAAGTCTTATAACTTGCCAACTAAACAATGAAAACGAAAGTACTCACTGTATTCTCATTATTTGCTTAATTTTCACCATATAATATCATTCTAATTTAAACATTTTAAAAGATAACATTAGATTAGTAGCTCTGGTTGACACTCATGAGTGCATTCAATTTTGGTGGTTTTTACCCAACTAAGCAACTCTATCCGAAGGCTCAGACAATTTACCTAACAGGAAGAGAGTTGCATTTTTATTAGAAACGTTGTAGGGTGTAAGATTATGAATAGCTATAGGAGTTGTAGGCTTATTGTACATGTTTTAACCTCTTTAATCAACATGGTGGAAAGTGCATGTCACCATTGCCTACGGCTTCACTCTCTAATGTCGCAAGGATCATAAACCTCATATTTTCTTTGCACACCTGGTTACTCTGCTTTTATTTTTATTGTGCTGTAAGAATATTTTCTTGCACAGAAATTTATAAAATTCAAAGATGTCATGGCAATTGAAGCAACAAAAGCAAATTATGCTTTTCGAGCAACAGTTATTTATCAGATATGTAGCTCTCATGCCAAAAAGCAGTACTTTTTATTGGTAATACATTCGAAGTTATAATGCACACTACTTTTGATGAGTTGTGTGCTCATACAAAGTGGTGCCTATAAGGCTATAACATACTTTCTGCTCCATCCTGATTAATGGTTTGAGCTCGCAACCTAACTTGTTTGGTATGGAGTATAGTGATACACTGTGCTTAATGGAGGATACATTAGGTTTACATCACTCATTGTGAGGATCGGTGTCTATTTCCTGAACTAATTCTCTGCTGAACCTGTCAGTTCTATCATCATGTCCACTTGCAAAACTATAGACCCGAAATGCAAGATGAAAAGCCCTCCAAAGCATCTTTCCACGTGCCTTTGATCGGTCTTCAGTTTTAGGTCCAATTTTTAGCATCATCTGATGCCTT
The DNA here is from genome assembly GCA_023935145.1 of Bretschneidera sinensis. Taxonomy (NCBI): domain Eukaryota; kingdom Viridiplantae; phylum Streptophyta; class Magnoliopsida; order Brassicales; family Akaniaceae; genus Bretschneidera; species Bretschneidera sinensis. The sequence continues at coordinate 139,619,299 of CM043699.1, forward strand.
TGCCTCCCTCCGTTCCTAGATCAGAAACCAAAAAGTTTGAAACAGATTTAAAACTTATCTAAATTACTAGTGGAATGGATAAGCTAAGCAGTATTTTTTTGTGATACTACCTTAAGTGCCAACTCCATGCAGCTGGAAGAAACATCTACAATTTGTTCCTTAATTTGACCCAAAATATTGAAGTCAAAATGAATATTGTGGCATTGGAATTTCTTGGCTTCGTCATCTTTGCTTCTGTCCAAGGCATCAATATCTCCCTTGATCTGTTTGCAAGAAATTTTTGTGCAAATTTTGTGTTATTGATGAAAATGGGCTGATGGTGAGGATAGAATTTGATTTGCCTTTTCTATAAGGTTAAAGAGTTTTACCTTGTTGAAATAGGACTCGGCCTTGTCTACGAGCTGGGGCAAAGGGGGTTCTCCAAGTCTTTAGCAATTCCTTCCGACTTTGAATATAGTGCTGCTGCTGCCCTTAATGATTCCAGCTTCTTCGTGGGAAAGCCTTCAAAGCTTGCCAGGACCTGCATTTTTGTGAATTAAACTGTTTTATCTTAAACTTTAATTATTTACTTTACTATTGTAAAGAAGCACTACATGCCAGAAATTGAACTGAACAAATATCAAATCTCAATTACCTGGGTCTCATCAATCAATTTCTCCTGATTTTCTTCTACATATTTGTGGAATTTAAGAAGCTCAGCCATGTCCTTTGCCTGGAAGGAATTAATGGAAGCTTTGATTTCCGTTATTAATTTTCCTTGCTTCTGAACATCTTCTTCAATCTGTTGGAAATATGCTTATCTGAGTCATCCAAAGAAGGAAATCAAGTGTTAACTGAGAGGTTATCCCTCATGCCTTTTTCTTAATCTGCATTCTGTAATTAGGGGTTGTAGAAGGCATACCTTTTTGTCATCTCTGCTAGTGCATCTGTCATTCCCTTTTCTCCTCCTGCAGAGCCTCCCATCTTTGCTTTTTCCCCTGTGATGATTTTCCATTTTCACTAGAGTCTTCCACCTTTCTTTTCAGATGTCAATACAAGTGGCCCATATTCAACGATCTCTTCAGTTTAGTACTTGCTTTCTTTGGGCAGAGGGCCTTCGACGCACCAAGTGGAGGAGGTGGTGGTGCAGCTCCCTTGGCCGATGGCATAGGAGTCGGTGGCACTGGCTCTGATATTTTGGAACATGGAGAGCTTAGAGAACGTGGTGGAGATGGTGCTGCAGTTTCATTGGGAGATGTATTGGTTAGCGTTGATGCACCCGTTGGTTGTGCAGTTGGAGGTGGATTGGGCAGTGGCGGTGGTGGTGCCAGTGATCGAACTACTGCTGACCCTCTTCCTTCAGGCATCAAACTTGAGCTGAAATTTTGACTATTTTGTGAGTTTTCTGCGGACATGGAATCATTTAGTACCTCATAATTTACTTTAGCTGGTGACTTTTCAGCAACCTCTTGCATCCTATCATTTGGCTCGTTAACTGTCTTGTCTACTTCCATAGTCTGGAACCTTGAGCTGATGTGCCAGGGGATGTGTTAAATGAGGCACACCTAGTATCAATGGGCCTTAGTTTCTCCACGGACTGAAGTCTGAGAGGCAAGAGAAGAGGTTTGGAGTATGAAACCTGCATGTATTCACCCACTTTCAATGAAATGGCCATCCCAGGGGAGAACCAAGTTGGAGTATCTGGAGAAGGACAGGTTAGTTTTTTTGTCTGAATAGGATTCATTCAATACATCCCCAAAGGTGGACCCTTGAATCCCATCTTCAGTACTGTGATCATCTTTCTCCATAAACTCAAACATTTCTCTTGCAATGTTAATCATGTAATTAAGCTTTGCTACCACTCTTCTACCTTCAATACACAAGAAATTATCAAATTTTAGTTACAAAGCACTAGCTGTTCTTTATACTTCATTACATAACACAACTTATGTTACGTAGTATCTCCAAATCTACGTTCTCCAAGCTTTCTTCTGTTTCCTCTCCATATTTAATTATCCACTTATGGTTTTTGGCCAATGAATGTCTAATAGATCTTAAAGCATTGTAAAGATGGGCCAATCCCTACATGAACATGCAGTTTTGGTTAGTTATTCAATCGGGAAATTTATTACATAAACATCTTTATTAATGAGTGACTGGACCTGATATTTTGAAGTTTCATCTGTTTCAGAGGTTATATTGCAGAATACAACACGGGTACAGCTTGTGGAGATCCTTATGGCTCCTATGATCAACTGCCAGAAACAGAAATTGGGATATCTTAAAGAAATGAAATGTACTTTAAGATTTCGCAGTGCTCCAAGTAAATTAGAAGAATACCTCATGGAGAGGACCGTTGACGTAAGGATGTCTCTAAAAGTTGGTATTTTTCTCCGGAGCTCAATAATCAACCCCAAATTACTTGGCCATCCACATGAATTGTCTATTATCATGCTGGCCGCTTCCTTTGGATTCTTGGATACATTTGAGCTTTCTGTTTGCTTCAAGAGCATGCCCATTCTTGTCACAGATGTTAATTTATGTCATTAAGTATATCTCAGATGGCTTGTGTTCGTAATTTACATGAAATTTGTTCCACTAGGTAAAGCTTCCCTATTATCTTCGAATTTACTGATCATCGTATAACAATAAACTTTTCAATCTAGTGTACAGTTATTGCTTGATATCTCTTTTGTTGTAGAGTAGGATTCTTTTTATTGCTGAACTAAGTAATTATAGACAGTTGTTGAGATACTGCTTAACTAAATCATTTAAGTTAGAAAAAGATAGTGTCATTTTTTTATTAGCTACTCATTGACCAACATGATCCCACATTTTTTATGAAACTAGTGGCTTGAACTGTTTTTGTGGTTTTCCTATTCTCTTTCATTGGTGTTCTTTTTCCTGAAATCTTGAACATTGACATGTTAGTGGAATTTTCTTTCAGACAAGGGTGATAGCTGTTTTCATCATTTCCATCCAACAGGAAGAAAATCTCTCTCTCTCCCCTCTCTCACCACCACCCATTACGTTCTCTCTTTCTCCCTCTCTCTCAGGAAATAGGTCTCACCAGAAAAGAAGCAGGAATTGACAGGTCAAAAGGTTAGCCACTTGTCTGTGTATTCAGATCCAAAATTACCATTACCACAGCAATTTGTGTCCATCAATCTAATTGCATCCACCACAATATTTTTTTTTATCTTAATCTGGTCTTTTTTTAGGTTGGTAAATTCTTTCCATTATTGCTTGTAAGTCAGATTAAATGCATCAAATTGTTAAGATTAGATAATAAAGGTCATTTTAAACTACACGGCAATCCTAAATCTGGCTATAGGAGTTGACAATAACAGATCTTGAACTTGGGTTGCCCTCTTTAGGCTGAATCAATCAGTTTTTGGTTGGACTAATTGGATTTTTAAGTTTTTCATTTCTGTTTTCTTATTCAATATCTTGGTTGCTGAGTAAACGAAGGGAAACAAAAAGAGAGGAAAAAATTTGTCTTGTATTTTGTATTTGATTGAATTGAGCATAAACTGTAAAAAAACCTTTTTTTTCCTTCTCTTTTAGCTATCTTGATTTATGGATTGAACACTCCTAAAACACCCAAATAATACAAAGTTTAACATCAATAATAATGAGTATAGATAAAATATGCATGTTCAAGGGTATCTGTGTTTTCCTGGTTCTTCAAATTAGTAGAAAGTTGATATATTTTTTTTATGCGTACAAGATAGTTGATATTGTATCTGAGAAAAATCACATCTTCAAATCCAGTTCCAACAAAAGTCTATATCTACACAAACTAAAATATGTTACATACACAACCTTGATAAAGCAACTGAAATATTACAAGCAGAGGAAATTCTGATTCAATCTCCCAGAAAAAGAAACAAAATAGAATGCTGTCTATGCCCTCTTTAATTCTTCCCTCCTCCAGAAAAAAAAAAAAAAAAGAAGGAATGATATCATCGAATGATTCACTTTCAAAACTCGAGTCTGTATTTATAATCACTCGATAAAATCTTGATTTTCTTATTGACGGCCAAGCTATCAAGATCCAAAGAACAATCGACAAGAACCGTAACCTGCCTCAACTGGAAATTTCCAAGCACAATAGAAACAGGTGCCTTTATCATTACATGCAAAGGGATTCTGCCTGAATTTTTGTTTTTCGTGAAATCTTCTTGCAGGCCTGAACCGAACTCGATCTTTCCCTTGACAACAGAATTTATAATGCTAACATTGTTCCTTGGCTGATGGAAAGCTGGGAACTTGCCTGAACAAAGAGGCTTGTCCTGATACAAGATGACAACGGAGCTTTCCTCGTCATAAATGAATCCTATATGTTCATTAGGATTCTCAGCCTTAACGGAGACGACGAATTCAGTATGGAGGCTAAAATCTGTTTGGACACTGAAATCATTAACCTCGAAATTATCAAGTTTATAGGAAGGTATGCGAGGTTGGTAAATGGCATAGAGAGATAAAAAAATGACAACAAATATGAAAATGAGGGTAAATAGGAAGCAATAGAAACAACATATACACTTGAAGCAACAATTTGATGATCTGCCTGAAGGATGACCATGGTATCGAGGAATTTTGCGTCTCTGACCAGGAGGAGCCCTTTGGTTTGCTTGATTGCTGTTGAGCATGACATACTTTGGTGGATATGGAGGTCCTGATAGTCCTGAATCCATGGTGGATGATGCCTCTACCTCCAATGGATAGACCCCTTTTGGGGAATAGGAGGAGAAAGAAGAAAGAGAGGCTCCTCTTACCTTTTTCTGCCCTCTAAAATCTATAGAAATTTTTAGGTAGATCTCGTCTTACACATGGTTATAAACAAGACCAATAAAAAAAGTGTCACATGAATAATTCATTGGTTTATTACGTTTGGTTAACCATGGGTACAATTGTTTTGTGTGACTCTGATATTCTCTCATGGGTCTACCGTCATCCGGTTATACCTAAGAATTTCTCGAAAATTTGGAGGCGGGGAAGGGTTGTCTTTGGTCCATTTGTTGAGGAAATTGTGACATCTGTGCGATCATCAACTTCTTTCCTTAATTGGTTTCTATTTTTAAACACAAATCAAACCATTTTGAGTTGTAAATCATGCAAACAGTGGGATTTGATTGTATATTTGTTTTTATACATGGCCTGAACTTTCCCTGCTCTTACTAAGACATCAATGTCCATCAGTGATTCAGTGTCAAACACTTCACTTAATACAATACCTCTATCTTCTAATATATGGATATAACTCTTAAACCCACAAAATTAATTTGGAAAAACAAATACATGTCTTTCAAATTTATTAACCCAATCACAAAGGAAGTAAATAAAATCAAAAATACTTCCTAACAGGGTTTCGAGAAGATCCACAAATTACTGATCCAGAAGTGCAAGATCTCAACGACCCAATACGCATAAGCGAAATTAACGATACGACAGCCGTTCTCACCTTAACCACAACCTTCTTTAATCCTCGAGACCTGGATCGTCCCAAATTCTCCATTGATGATAGCTTGAAAGATTTTAGGAAAATTTGCCTTTGCTTAGCTCTGTGACGTCTATAACTAAACGAAGGCACGATTCCAGTAGGCTCTTTTCTTCGTTTCGAAAGCGTTCTCATCCGAACTTGATCCAACGGCTTATAACCATCAAATCTACGGCTGCTACTGAAGGTGCTGCTCTGTACAAGAGTGTTCATTTCTGTATAAGACTAAGCAGCTGAGAGATATGTCGATTGTTGAGCAAGAGATCAAAAAGGAACTGTTAACTTATATAGAGAGAAGGGTATTCTTTAAAAAATAAAAATAAAAATAAAAAAAAGAAAAATTGGTCACGTTTTAGTAGATTAATAATTACTCTTAATTTGTGTTTGACCGGATTTTCCCTCCTTGGCGGGCGCTTATAGACATTAGAATTTGTATAGCAAAGTCAAGTAGCTTAATTATTTATTACTTTTAATTCGTGTTTGACCGTTGAGGAATTTTTTGGACGTTCACGATTATTTAAGTAGATGTCTTTAGAAAGGGTTAACTCTAAGATGGGTATACAGTAAAAAGATACTTCCTCTCTCTCACTGTTATCTTTTAGTCATGTTTAGATTTTTTTTTGGAGTTCCATTCAATGGTAATTTAATAATATATGTGACACAATGATGACATTATCCCTTAGGCAGGAAGTATTAGTTAGGGATTAAAAAGTGATAATCTTCCATTATTGACCAAGAAAGTAAGAATATTCATAGTCAACTTAAATGGAAATTAATGTATCTTCTAAGCAACATCACTGCCTCCTGAATGAGTGAGAGAGAACAAATATTTTTAACTAAGTAATTGTTGTTGGATTCTTCTTCATCATATGAAACTAGCTACTCCATTAGATATAATTAGTTTAACTAGTATCATTAATTCATAAAACAATTATTTCAATGTGAAAGAAATGTTGGTTAAGAATTAAACATGTGTTAAATAGTAAATTTTATTTTTTAATTTGTTTGATATTTCTACATTTTTTTTTTGTATTTTAGTAGCACTAGCTAGCACTCCTAACACTTTTTTAGCTATTTTTTTTTTATTTGGAGAATCAATCTCGGCTAAGTTGGTATATGGGTTAGACATAATTTGTTTGTTTTATAGTATCATTTTTTATGGCTCCATGATGCAAAACAACATAAGAAGAGAAAAGGAACAACATTAATGGCAGTCACATTAGACACCCAGCACCTATTTTTGCTTAACCCTTCAAAATTTCACAAAAAAATTAAAAAACCCACTTTGCATTTATTGCTATATGTGAGAGTTCATGATAAAACTTTTAATTCAGTAAATTCTAGAACAATATTATCACACACAAACACAGTGCACTCGTGTGTTCAATGGAAACAGAAAGGCTCGAGTCCTGTGACTTGGTGAAGAGAGCAATGATCTGTTTAGACAACCTCTTTCATGTGATCTTCTCTTATCACACTCACTTAGTCCATACTCTTGTCTGTGATCTGCTTCAATACCCATCCTCTGTTACTCTTTCTCGCCACCTCTTTATATATTCATCTAACTCTCCCTCTTCACCATTGTATCCAATTTTCATCTACTTACAACTTACAAGCTTAGCTTTGTTCAACAGCAAAGAAGGTAGAGACCAAGTACAAACACACCCACATAGAAAAACAAAAACATCTTTTTTTGGAAAAAAAAAGAAAAAAAGAAGAAGATCAGATTAAAGTCATGAAGAGTTTTGTTTGTGTTGCTGCAATTTTCATGATCATTCTCCTCTTTGTTCCAGCTATTACATCTGCGAGGCACATAACGCGTATGATTTCCTTTTCTTTCTCCCTCTTTTAAAATTCTAGATATCAAATCAGGCATCAATACTAATACTACTCTTTTTGGTCTGCTAATTACTAACACTGAAATGTTACTGAACAGATCACGGACATCACCATTCTCCACAGGCTAGGACAAGAGAAGGCATGGTGACAAACCCAAATTTCAACAAGGAGCAGAAAAGAGCGATAACGAAGCGAAAGGGTCCGGACACGCTCCAAATTGTGGGGTCAAATTTACCCGATTGCTCCCATGCTTGCGGGTCATGCTCACCATGTAGGCTAGTCATGGTGAGCCTTGTGTGTGCATCACTTGAAGAAGCTGAGACATGTCCTGTGGCTTACAAGTGCATGTGTAAAAGCAAGTCTTATCCTGTTCCATGATGTTAATTAATTATCATCTCTTAATTTTAACATGTTAATTTTGAGTTTCGTATCATAGCACTTCATCATCTTTTGTTTTTGTTTTGCGCCTTTTTAGTCATTAGATGAATCCAATTTTATCTTTGATGGTACTAGCCAAATTAGGCAATGGCTTCCTTTGTGTAATCAAAAGAGTTTCTTTTTTGTTTGATTCTTATTTATGTGGCTTTTTATATTTACTTTGTTTTTATTTTTTGTTTATTGAAGACTTGTTGAGCATATGAACTACACAATAGCATATATTCATCACATTTCTTTTATCTCTTAATCTTTGATGCGAACAGAATCTAGTTGTATACTCTATTTGCTTCTGTTATTATTTTGACGGTGAAAATTTAAAAGAGTGAAATTAGTATTTTATAAGATCGAAAACTTGTTACCTTATATATTAATTATTAACATTTTCGTTTCCTAATTTTTGTTTGAAATCTTGTGAGAAGGAAGTCACAAACCCAATAACTACTATAAATAAAAGAATAAATTATATTTTACGTCCTCATTTTTTAACTTTGTTCTATTTATGTCATTCACATCTCAACTGTCTTAATTAAATGTCTAAATTTTAACATTGTCTTAATTTACATTATTTTAATATTTAACTTTTAACATTGTCCCAATTTACATCCTTCTAATATCAAAAACCCAATATTACCCTCATCACTCCCATTCTTCCCTCTATCTTTCTCTCACATTTTCCCACCAACCAAACACCTTTCCTTCTATGTTGCTACCTACCCAATTCCATCTTCTTTTTTTTTGAGATTGCACTCTCACTTTGGAAATTGAAAATTATCACCCAGATTCATATTTCCATATTTGGATCAACAATATAGAGGAATCATCATATAGCTACTTGTAGTTACAACTTATTCAAACACATTCATTTTTTTTATCACAGAGAATGATAGGAACAGAAATTAACTGATCTATTTTTTATTATGCTAATTCATCTCGAAACCTACCAAAATACAGAAAAAACAAATTAACATATCATTGGATAAAAAAAAAAATCAGAATTGTATGGAATTATGGATACGATAGCTTATATTTAAAATTAGAATTTCATATATGATATTTTTAGTTAGTCAAGTCCACTAACACAACCAAGGAGTGTAGTGTAAGTTTCAAAAATAGGAAAAGAGGTACATGTAATTATATTATACTTCAAAAGTTGTCTGGATTATTTACTTTTATTTTAATTACATCAATTGAAAATGTTATACAAAATAATTACTTTTGTACTTTAATATACAAAATAATTTTTAAAAATGTTATTATAACATGTAGAAACTTTTATTTGTGAAACTTTTTGGTATTTCCCCCTTACTCGCAATACAAGTTTTTTTCTTTCTGTTTTTTAGATTTTGCATTTTGTTAAAAGAGAAAAATAAGCTCATATATCCTTCATTTTAACCTTCAATCCCACAAGTGAAATGCAAAAGGAGATTTTTCTGCCATTTGCTATTTATGAGTGAAATTTCATGAAAATTAGCAATGAACATTCATGAAAAAAATAAATAAAAAGGTACGGTTAGTTTGACATATTCATATTTATATTATTAATAAAAACATGAGCTAAATTGTTCTTCGTTGAATTATTAGAGATAAACTCGGTTGATGAATTGTAAAATAAAAAAACCACTAATTATGTCAAATATATGATAGAAAAACATGGGTTTTATGTTAAACCATTAACTCACAAAAGAGAAAAAAAAAATTTAAAGAAAAAACTCAATCCGGGAAAAGGATCGAACCACTCAACTTGTTATGTTTGCCTATGAGCAAACTCAAGGGCATGACAAGTCTTTTTAAAGGAAAACTACTCTCTCTATCTCTTAACTGTCCAACCCTATCTAAACTTGACAGTTATTTTAAAAGGAAATTTTTTGTAGTTAACACTAAAAAAATTAAAAATAAACACTCCCTTTTCCTCTCAACCGTTAATCGCCAATTGAAGCAGGAATTTACGTTTGCCTTTTGTCTTTTTCAATTCTATTTTAGTTATCTGTTCTTTTTTTTTTTTAGTGATATGGTTTTCAATTAATTGGTTCTTCATTTTTACTGCGTGTAATGCCTTAACTCATAAAAGAGTAGTTCAAAACTCGCCAACGCGTGTCGATATATTAGTATGCATTATAGTTTATACTAACTGCTACTGGAGTCTAGTGATGTCATGGCCCAAAAAGTTCTTTTTCTTTTTCTTTTTTTAAAAAAAAAAAAAAGCAAGAAAGATACCAAAGTAACCAAAGCAAGAGGTACCACCGGGACGGGAGCTACGGTTAAGGCAAGTTTTTGGGGGACTGACTGATTGCATTGGCATAGAAAGAGAGACAAAGCAAACCCCAAAGACCCCTTCTAATCTCAGCCTCCCCCCAAAACCAATATGCTTTCTTTGCAAAATCCAATCTGAAAAAAATGTCACTTTTTTCTTTCTTCTTCTCTTCCTCCACCTTTCTGCACCAGTTTTGGCCCCAGCACTTAGCCCAAGTGGACCCCACCAACATCCCAACATCAACAAAACCACCACCACCGTAACCACGTCCACTTCTTCTCCTCAAGTGCTATAACAGGTACTCTATTATTTCTTTTGAGGCTTTTTTCTTTTTTCTTATCATATCTTTTTCTTTAGATTTGTGTTTGTGTAAGAGTGCGTGTCTGTTGGGATGTCAATTTTGTCTTGCTTGTGAAATGTTTTGCTTTGGACAGACACCTACCAATACCTTTTCCAAAATTTTCAATTTTCTTTGCATTGTATACTTTATGCAGTTTGTTCTTTTGAGCACAGAGAACCTTTTACAGTATAAAGCTATGCAAAAGAGCCCTTTGATTGCGCTGTTAATCTTTTCCTGTTGAAAAGTTTCCTTCTTTTCAGCTTCTGGGTATCTCTGTTTTTATGCCATTATACCATTTGTTGGACTCTCCCTCTCTTGCTCTCTTGAGCAGAGAGAGATGGAATGATGGGTGGTTGAATAATGAGAGTAGAGCATGAATTAGGTGCAATCATTTGTCACCCATTTCTTCATTCTTTTTGATCTTTTGTTTCTTTTTTGGTCTTTTGCTTTGGGGTTAAAAAAGGTTGAAAGAATCCCATCTTTAATTTCTGGTCCCCTTCATGATACTAAGAAAGAGTCGACAATGCTTTCCTTCTTGCTCTTCTCTTCAAAGAGTAAAACCTCCACTTCTCTTCAATTCAATTTCTCTATATGGAAGTCAATTGTAACCAACGCTGTTGATTTAGAGTTTTAATAAATGTCCATATGCTAAATGTTTGCCTATAGCTGATGTGTTCTAAATGTAATGCTTCAATCCAACTGATTGGTCATATTGTCATTTCATCTTATCTGCATATCTGCTGAAAACAACTGTTGTCTATGTTGGTTGTGTGCGCTCGCATGTATGACCCATAGTGTGTAGGTTCATACTTGCTTTACTGGTATAATCAGCTTGTTAATTAATGATGCTCATAAACCCACACTATGTCTTCTGATTTGCTATGAAACTCTTGCAGCCTATGAATGACTAATCATTCACGATACAAATGCACTTGTCATTGCTTGCTTTTATGTTTGAATTATGAATTAGATTTTTTCTCTCGTAATGCACAGTGTAGCACATCAAAGAGTTAATCTTTTGTTTTGTGTCATGTCAAGTGGAATCACACATACTATATGATGAATTATTGATTGTCTTTCTCTCCCAGATTACATCTTTAGATATACTCTGTTTCTTTGTTCAGTTCACTTTATAGCATCCACACGCAGAATGTTGCAACTCTTTTGGTTTTACTACATTGTTTTTTTCTCTGCACTTGCCTTCCAATTTGTAGAATTTCCATAATTTAGTCTTTATCCAAGTGAATGGAGATTTCACTTTGCAACTACATTTTTTATGATTTTGGAAGCCCAGCATTTTATGTCTAATGACTCTAGTCCCCTTTGCAACTACTTAGTATTAAATGGAGATTTCAAAATTCAAATGTAGGTTGATGAGGATGAAGTTTACTGGAGACAAAAGAAGGGTGATCAAGAGCTGGAATGGTCACATAATTCCGCTCACGTAATATCACAATTGGCTCAATGTTTTAGTGAGTAAAGCTTCCCATACCCTTCTCAGGGTTCCCTGTTTGGCTGTATTTCCTTTTGAGAAATCAATGAATTATCAATATATTTTTTTTCCAGATTAACATCTATATATAGCCCCTTTGACTAACTTTGTTACCTAAGAAAACGTGACCTACCTTGAACCCTGAACCTCACTTATTGTGGTTTTCCTCAAAACTGCTGGTATGCCATTAGACCAACAGGTCATTGCCATTTCAAATAAGGGGTCTTAAACATTACTAGTATCTAAAGTAGAAGTCACTAGATAAACTACATGACGATTCTCAGAATTTTATGTGGTTTCACTAGTCTTTTGTGATTTCTCCCTTGATGAGTACCTCCAAGTTGTTAAAAAAGAAAACTCGCCTTATGTAGATTTCTTCTTTCCTTTTGAGAAACAAGAATTTTTTTAAATTGACTGATTATGATGCTTTCCATATAGCAGATTTACTTTTACAGCTGTTAAGGCAAAGTTTCCTAAAACATGGATAGATTATTAGATGCAACTTTTATGCCTTCCATTTGATTAATTCAAGAGCATTCTCGGTAACCATTATAGACCAAATTCATACACCCTTTCAATTAAAATTATTATTTTTATTTACTATTATTTATGGTGGTACTTGCTTCCATTATTTTGAATGACATTATACTTCTTGTTCTTTTCCTCTGTTGGAGTTTCCAGAGCTCGGAACAAATTATAGAACCGTAGTAATTAGTAGGAGATTACTATAAACATGACATAACTAAATTCAGGGATGCACAAATCACTATCTTATCATACTACGCAATATTACAATACAAGAAACATTCCATTTAATGTTCATTCTCGTCTTACTTATCAGCTTCTGGTGGTTGCAGCTAATGCTATGGTTGGATCACGATCATGGATAGGAGGGCTCTTTAACCGCTCTAGTAAACGTAATGAGAAGTTTCTTGACTACCCTTTGAGTCCTCTTCAGGTAAATTGGAACTTTAATTATGTAGTAGACCTTATTGCATTCAGTGATTTTTCAATTTACTTATGCATCTGATCTTATATTCCTAAATGACGACAGGCATCTCTTGCATCTCTCTCTTTCTCTCACACACATGATATGTACAGTGTCAATCTAACATACTGATTGTGGCATTTGCGGAATTGCACAAAGGGTTCATCTTAACCAATATCATATAGTTAGGCTTTAGGCTTGGTTGAATTGAGTACAAATTTGTTGTTTCTAGGGCACCAGTGCCATAGCCATGTTGCGAAAGACATTAAGAAACTTGTTTTGCAATCATGATAATCAATTCACAATTGTAGCTTGGATTGTTGTTGCAGTGATGTGCTCTTATGTGACTTCATTATCCAATCTCAGTCTCACTAAACTCACAATTTGTTCTTAACTTCTTACTAGGAACAAAGACTTCAAAACCTTCAAGAACGATTGCATACACCTTTTGACGAGACTCGCCTTGACCATCAGGTACTTTCTCCATTCTTATGACGTGCTGTTCTCTTAAAAGTACAAATAGATCTGATGAGACTTTGTTATATGGTATGAATATTGTCTTCTTTTTGGTCCAGAAAAAGACAATTTTACCGGCAGACCATAGTCTTGTCTGGGTTTCTTTTGGATCACAACAAGAATAAGATTAATTTATTCATGATCTGAAGAGTTTTAATTACAACAGAGATGGAAACAGTTAAATCTATCTGACCATTAGTTTTCAATGATGAGTAATAGATTGTACTTTTTTCCATAAGCCCATTTTCAAAAAAAAAATCTAGTTTCATGTGCTTTCTTGAATGGATGTGTGCATGATGTGTCTATAAGTTGAGCTATATGTTTCCTCTGCAATATGTTTTATATTGGCAGGAAGCTCTTAGAGTATTGTGGCGTGCTGCCTTTCCCGATGTTGCTCTGAAAGGCTTGATCTCTGAACAATGGAAAGAGATGGGGTGGCAAGGTCCTAATCCATCTACAGACTTTAGGTACATTTCTGTTAATACAAAGGCTTGTCTGCATTATATTTTAACTGGGCCTTTTTCCATCTCTAACGACTATGCACACAGTGGTTTGAAAGTCATAATGAAGGAAAGTGCATGCTTATAGAACTTCTAATTATTATTATCTGTTATCATTCTTCTGATTGTAGGAATAAAAAGTATCTTCATTGGTATGTATGAATATCGTATAAAAAAGAGTGAACAATAGAAGAAAAAATATTAATTCCGGTGTTTTATGTAGCTTTTCAAGAGTTTCATTATTTCTGACTGCAATTTAGATGAGTTATAGGGAAACTTTATTTGATTAGGATGCCGTGAACAATAAGTTTTTTTCTTTTTTTACTTATCAATTTTGTTTTCTTTTTTCTGATGTCACGCATATGCATGAGAGATAAAAAGGATTCCTTCCCTCCCCTCGACCCGTCAAACAGACAGAGAGGGGCATCTACTGGGCACAATGCTGTCTTCACTTTATATTGCGTTTTAAAACTAAAAAGTATTTGTCTAATAGTGGGCATATCTCCTTAGGGGCTGCGGTTTTATTTCTCTCGAGAACTTGCTGTTTTTTGCCAGGACTTATCCGGTATGTCTTATGTTCTGTTGCTTGGCTACTGCAAGAAAATATATAATCAATTTCTTCGTTGTGTTCTTTTCGAACCCTTATGTTTTTTCTACTTGTTTTGAGCATTTCTGATACAGAAATTTGTGCAGAAAATGATCTTTACTTGTTACTAATCGTATAAAAATTCAAAATGAAGGCATCTTTTCGTAGGTTATTGTTCAAGCAAGGTGGAACACGGGCAATTTGGGAATACCCATTTGCTGTTGCTGGCATTAATGTATCATTTATGTTGATTCAGATGTTGGATTTATATTCAGGTAGGTACATAACTTTACAGTTACTGTCTAATTCCACACCCTGCTGTTTTTGCCCTTTAAAATTAAAATAACTGCCAATGGTTTTTGGATACTGAATGAAAATGAAAGATTCTATTTTTTTCCATATGATTGTTCAGATCATTGTATTATCACTATGTTTGGGATTGCTTATGTCAACTGCTTACATAATAAGCACGTGCTTCAAATTTTCGACGGCTTATGTCTTAAATGATAAGCAGGTGCTTTATTTGATGCTGCTAAATTGGAGCTTCAAGTAGCTAAAATAAACGTCTTTTAAGTGGAGCTTAAGCAGCTTATAAGCAGACCTAAATCATATATAAAGTTTCATTTAACATATTTCTCTTAGCATCAGTTTAATTTAATTATGTTAGTGTTCACTGTATGCTCCTTTCCTTTTCACCCGTATAGTACTTGTCCCATGTCTCTGTTTCACATACAGAACTGACATGTTTGAATACTCTCTGAGTTATAAAATAGGTGCATCCCAATATGCTATCAATTTTCTCATCATGAAACCTCTTACTTTAGAGCCTATTCACGTGATAGAAATATTCAATTATAATGGCCACCAAACAGGATCGGTGTTCAAGATTCTTGCTGAGTTGCTTTCTTTTATGGCTACATTGCCTCTACTTAGTTTTGAAATGTACAGATGCTTCATTATGTGAGATCTGTGTGAGAAGAAAGAAAGTGTAAACTGTCTTATAATCTCTGTTCTCGTCTCTTTTGCAGCAAAACCAAAATGTCTTCAAGGAATCAATTTTCTTAAACTATTAGGAGGTAATAAATCTACAGTTCTAAGTATGTTATGGTACTGCTTTTGACTTTCCAGTCTTCAATTACTTTTGCTTATGATTTGAATGTTTTCAATGGCAGAGAATGAAAAAGCCTTTGATGTTTTATACAGTATAGCTTTTGAAATGATGGATGCTCAGTGGCTTGCGATGCATGCTTCATATATGGAGTTTAATGTACTCTCTCTTTCTCATTTTAGAAATATTTTTATTTCAAAGATAGTAAGTCATGCTTGGTTTTTTATATTGTCCTTTCTTACCTATGATGGAACAAGATATTCCATTGATTTCCGCTAAATTCCTCTCTGGGCACAAAAGCTACAGAAGGACATTTTGATAATCATCATATAATATGATTTATGTGCCGTTGTCATGGTGGGTATGTGTAATACCCGTGTTCGTAAAGTAAGGATAAAAAAATAATTTAATAAATATATCATGAAATTTAAATAGTATATTTACGCGAAATATTAGTATTGAATAAAATAATTATTTAAAAAAATGAATAGTAAAAAATGTGAATAGTAAAAAAGTACCCGAACGTCCAAGATTAGGTCAAAAGAAAGAAAAGAAAAAAAAAATTGAAAAAAAATATAATAATAAAATAATATTTTCCCAAAAAAATAAATAAAAAAATAAAACATGACAGTACATGGAATGATTGCCAAAGGTAATCATTGTGTTTTTTGTCATCATTTTATTTTCTGCATATTGTGAAAAGTAGGGAGAATGTAATTATGATGTTTTTTAGCCATCATTAAGTTTTGGCAATTATCATGCCATCTCCAAATAGTAGAGACTATAAGAGAGAGGCTAGTGAAGTTTTCAGCCCAAACTCTCCTATATAAATATGTACAATAGGTTCAAGCAGAGTACGCGAAGGAATTTTGGTTAGTTTCATGTAATTCATCTGTTTTTTTAAAACACTTGGGAGTTCAAAGAAATGCTGAAAGAGCAAAATTTTGAAGGAGTTTTCTGTAGAATTTCATAGAGAATCATGAAAAGCTATCAGAAAAGCAGAAGGTAATGGTTATTTTTGAATTTATGAGTTATGACATTTATGAAGTTTTTCAGAATTCAAAGTGAAAATTTTCAAAATGTGGTTTATATCGAATTGAAGAATAAATTAGAAAATTTGTATAGATATAATTTCAGGTGGCAGGTTTGACAGATAGTTTTATGAACTGAGGTTCAGAAAGAATCATATATTTATCTCTTTTATTCTCAAATAAACTTATTATTTCCAAAAATATTATTTCTCACCGAAAAATATTTCTACATGTCCAAATATTCTATCATGCCTATAAATCAATTTTTTCATCTATCACCCAAGCATTCATCAATAATTTATTTTAATATTATCACTAGATATTTTATTTTTTATTTAGATTACTTAAAGTAAATCAAACTCACCGCGTAGCACTTAAAGTTATCGTGGATCACTTTCTTGCATTTCCCGTTTCTCTAAGAAATTTTCTCAATTGTATATCGTCAACACCTGACATCATATTTATATAGGAGAGTTTGGGCTGAAAACTTCAGCATCTCCCTCTTTTACAGTCTCTACGATTAGTAGATGGCATGATAATTGCCAAAACTTAATGATGGCTAAAAAACATCATAATTACATTCTCCCCACTTTCCACACTATGCAAATGAAATGATGACAAAAAACACAATGATTACCTTTGGCAATCATTCATTCGGTTGGCATGTGCTGCCATGTTTTTTTTTTGGAAAATATTATTTTATTATTATATTTTTTTTTCAATTTTTTTTCTTCTGATCTAATCCTGGATGTTCATGTACTTTTTTTACTATTCACGTTTTTTACTATTCACATTTTTTTAAATAACTATTTTATTCAACACTAATCTTTCACGTAAATATACTATTTAAATTTCATGATATATTTATTAAATTACTTCTTTACCCTTACTTTACGAATACGGGTATTACAATTCTATCCTCCTTACAAAAATTTCGTCCTCAAAATTTCTTTACTTTACTCCAAAACAAATATAAATAATACTTCTTCATACTTGTCTTACCCTTTCACGAAATCTCTTCAACATCCTTATTCCGTCACCGAACTTTAAACTAGTGAAATTATTCTATTACACGGGACTTGCTCTCTTTGTCTAAAATTCTTACTTGTACTTGTATATAAGCCCAATCTTTCTGAATTTCTATAACTTAGCTCGAAATATCATGTAAACACTTTCTTAAAAGTGAAACATGAAATACATTATATAAATGTTTTAATTCTGGAGGCAAATCCAGGTTACTCACAACTAATCCAACTTTCTCAATAACCTCATAGGGTCCCACATACTTCGGATTCAACTTCCCTTTTATGTATATATTTCAATACACATTTTCATTGAGATATATACAGAAAAGGAAAGTTAAATCCGAGGTATGTGGGACCCTATGAGGTTATTGAGAAAGTTGGATTAGTTGTGAGTAACCTGGATTTGCCTCCAGAATTAAAACATTTATATAATGTATTTCATGTTTCACTTTTAAAAAAGTGTTTATATGATATTTTGAGCTAAGTTATAGAAATTAAGAAAGACTGGGCTTATATACAAGTGCAAGTGAGAATTTTAGACAAAGAGAGCAAGTCCTGTGTAATAGAATAATTTCACTAGTTTAAAGTTCGGTGGCGGAATAAGAATGTTGAAGAGATTTCGTGAAAGGGTAAGACAAGTATGAAGAAATATTATTTATATTTGTTTTGGAGTAAAATAAAGAAATTTCGATGACGAAATTTTTTTTAAAGAGGGTAGAATTGTAATACCCGTATTCGTAAAGTAAGGGTAAAGAAGTAATTTAATAAATATGTCATGAAATTTAAATAGTATATTTACGCGAAGGATTAGTATTGAATAAAATAATTATTTAAAAAAAATGTGAATAGTAAAAAAAAGTACCTGAACATCCAGGATTAGGTCAAAAGAAAAAAAATATATAATAATAAAATAATGTTTTCTAGCGTGGAAGGAATGATTCCCAAAGGTAATCATTGTGTTTTTTGTCATTATTTCATTTTTTTGCATAGTAAGGAGAAAATAATTATGATGTTTTTTAGTCATCATTAAGTTTTGGCAATTATCATGCCATTTCCAAATCGTAGAGACTATAAGAGAGGAGGTTGCTGAAGTTTTCAGCCCAAACTCTCCTATATAAATATGTACAATAGATTCAAGCAAAGTACGCGAAAGAGCAAAATTTTGAAGGGATTTTTTACGGAATTTCATAGAGAATCATGAAAAGCTATCAGAAGGTAATAAGGTAATGGTTATTTTTGAATTTCTGACCTTTATGAAGTTTTCCAGAATTCAAGGTGGGAATTTTCAAAGTGTGTGGTTAATATCGAATTGAAGAATAAATTAGAAAATTTATATAAATATGATTTAAGGTGGTAGGCTTGACAAATAATTTTATGAATTGAGATTCAGAAAGAATTATTTTTCGTAAGCCACGTACGTAAGGAGAAAATGGAAATAAATTTTTTCTATTTGTAATATTCATGCATTTTATTATGTATAGAATTTTTAAAAATTGGATTGATGTAAAATATTTATTTGGTTTATTTTATTTTTATTGTTGTATATATGTGTCGTGCTGGGAATTTCTCAAAAAGTGATGACACCGTCTCGGGGGTGGCCAACCCGGGATGGATCGTTACAGCATGTGTCTCTTCAGCCAAACGAATATAAGAGAAGAAAAGGATCTCCCTTCCTAGTTTCAAGAAATCAATTCCATTTAAGGCTCATTTTGTGTTTTACTGTTTGGAGAAATAGAAGTTTGTTACTGTAATTGGAAATTTCTTGTGTTTTACTTGCATTGTATTAACAGGTAATAGGAACTTTACACTTGGAAAATGAAGGGAAGTGAATTTTGAAAATGAAGGGAAGTGAATTTTCTTTTCATTTTTTGGGGTCGAGGGGAACTAACTGAAGTAGCAACCTTATATTATGTTCTGCATATTCTTCGAGTTCACATATTTCGGTAAATGCTGCCTAAGCCAATATTATGGATGCATCTCTTCCTGATTTTGTTGTACATCAAAGCAAACAGAACGTAAAAAAATCATAGAAAGCATAACATGTTGCAGATAGATGACCTCTACAGTCTTGTATAGTTGAAGGAACTCTGGAGGTCCTTGTAAATTTTTCCATTGGAATGAAATTGGGCTGCAGTTCTAAGAACAAGATCCTCTTATTCTTTTTCATATAATTTACTCCCTAGTCTTTTGTGAAAGATCAATGAATGTCCCTAGTATTGCACTGTTTATTTTGAGTGTTTCCAATTTGTCAGCTTCTGCAGATTCTCTTTATATTATTTTATAACCTTCCAAAAAAAGAAACCAGACTCTATACTGAAGTTCTTGCTGAATTTGATTTTAGTATTGGCTTCTACATATTTCTTTTTTAGCTTGTTAATATATTTCTTGATATTAGATCATTTGCCCCTACTTAGGATCAGTTTGATTTGTTTATTTGTTCGAGGTTTTCGATTACTATCTATTCAGTATTACTGTTTCTTCAGGAGGTTTTACAAGCCACTCGGACACAATTGGAGAGAGAACTTTCCTTGGAAGATATTCATCGGATACAAGATTTACCAGCATACAACTTTTTGTACCGGTAGCTTTGTCATGTGCTCCTCTTCAAAGCCACAAAACTACTACAGATAATTTTGCAATGAACACAAGGGTTACTTGAGGCTTGTTGGAGCTATTATAGTTAACATCTGTAAATGGCAATGGAACCTGCACAAGCTGACAGTTTCAGGCTGGATTTGAGACGACCCTGTAAACTTTTGTTAGATTGAAGTACACTCGATGCTTCCAATCAATTATCACTCACGTTGCTTCTTATTGGCTTCTGAAGTTTCCTAGCTACCGATGGGGGAGAGATTACTCGTGCAAACACCTGGAGATGACACGCAGGTGATGTCCCCATGGAGGGACCATTTTCTCTATTACTGCTGCTGGATTTTGATGTTGTAGGTTCCTCTTCATAACTAGTGGGGTTTTTTAATCATCATCTTTTGGAAAATTATGGAGAGAGGATTTGGTAATTGGAATTACATTGGGTGCTTTTGTCAAAACGATCCGTAGTGTGCCATGTCAAGTAACACAGTTGTTCTGTTAGGTGAGCAGTCAATTTCAGGCAGTTTCTTCCCATCTATCATTTGATTTTTCAAATGTCTTTTTATGTTTGTATTTTTGCACCTTGGCTGCTAGGTAAAAGGATAGAATCCCAATAATCCCACCATTTCAGTGATTCTTTCTCCTCATCTGTACGTTTTTAAAAATAATGAACAGATGAATGATAGAATCATCTTATCTTTTTAAATACTTCGGTGGGCTTCTATCTGCTACAAGATAAGATGTGAACACTAAAATAGGTCTCTGACATTCTCAATTCACTCTTTAACATCATTTTGGCATTGTATTCACGGTTAAAAGGTTTCCTTGAATGGAAATTATGCAAAGCTAACAATTCATACCTTGCCCATCATCAAGTTAAAATGCCTTTATGGTGCCATCTTTGCTAATTATTTATGCAATTAACATGATATGTTTTCGTGCGTTGACAAAGAGGGGATCAAATCTGAATCGGTGGATTTTGATGTGATCACAAAGTCAAAAAACCCAAACTAATTTACACGCCCATAATTGAGTAACAATTATCTGATATGTTTACGAAGAGGGGATCAAATCTGAGTCAGAAGATTTTGATGTGATCACAAAGTCAAAACTTGAATTAATTTATACGCCCATAATTGAGTAACAGTTATTTGGTATATTTCAAAGTAAAAAAACTTTCAAAAAAGTAATGATGAATTAATTTATATGTCCATAATTGAGTAACAGTTATCTGGTATATTTCAAAATAAAGAAACTTTCAAAAAAGTAATGAAGAGGAGGATGACAGAGCCTTGCTAGCCCAGAAGGTCCATATCTTTTGCCTTGGATGCTTTTCAATGATCATTGTTTACCAGAAACAAATTATATTTAGGTCATGTGTGTTTTGTGACATGAAAATTGTGTAAGAAATTTGAAAAATTGTCTGAAAATCAATACCATCAAAAATACGAAAAGTTATTATAGTCGATGTTGTTAAGATTAGGAGATTTACCTGGAATTTTCAAAGATAAAATCAGGAAACACATGAGAGAGCAACAATCTGTTTCCTATATTTTGATCTTTTTGTTTTTGTTTGTGTTTATGTTTAGTGTGCAAGGGACCTAAGGATAGGAACTAACGCATGCTGCAACCAGCTACCCGGTGAAATAAATCTAAAATCAAAATCTTAGCAAAAATTCAAAATTCATTTGATGTGCAAAACTACGTTATTGCAACATCTAAAGTACGGAATGCGATTTGGGTTCAACTCAAAACTTTGATTCCAACTTGTTCCAGGAGAGAAAGACTAGTCCCCATTAGTTCTTGATCAAAAACCAAACCCAAAACGAGCCATTAAACCAAGAGAAAAAAGTGCTCATGAACAGCCATAACTGCAGAGATTAATCCCAAAAATAAGTTTATGTTAGCTAATTGACAGTGTGAAATATCCTCTAAGAGGTATTCGGTACATAATAAGGTTGTTGAGGGGCTGAAAGTTGCCCGGTTTGGAGGGGATCTCAACGAAGAGATAAGTAATTGTGTTACGAAGTCGGTTTTGCTTTAGTCCCACATCGAGGAGAAGGAAAGGAGCAAGCAATAATTAATATTGTATAATAGATTTTTTTTTTCTAAATTTGGAG
This sequence comes from Bretschneidera sinensis, assembly GCA_023935145.1. NCBI lineage: Eukaryota > Viridiplantae > Streptophyta > Magnoliopsida > Brassicales > Akaniaceae > Bretschneidera > Bretschneidera sinensis. The sequence goes on from CM043699.1 coordinate 139,641,604, forward strand.
TTGCTTATATATATATTTTTTCATTAATTAACATTATAATACAAAAACAGAAGATCCTGTGATCATTGGGATTTGACATAATTGTCATATTCAGTGTTTAAGGAATCATGATTGAACAAAATAATCCCTTATTTTATCAGTAAGTCAATTATAATTAGACTAAGGCCGCCCTTACCTAGGGTACGTTGGCACTTGCATCAGTGACAGCCACTATGGTAATAAAATAAGTGGTAGGTATCATTTCTTCTTCTTTTTTTTTTTTTATGTTTTTTTCTAAATAATTCTCTACTATGGAGATCGTAGACAATTTATTGGCAATAGTAATGGAACAAATGTCGAGCGATGAGCAACTAATGGAGTGAAATTCAATTTATTGGTTACTATATCATTTTGTTTTTTATTTTGTGAAATTTATTAATAAATTTTATCAATTTTGATAAAACTTATAATACGTTAATTTAATTTTATAGTAAATTTATTTTGAAATTAATTCTGTAATTTTTTTTGTTCCAAACATAACAGAGTAAAGAATTGTAAATGAATTTCGTAAAATTTATAAAACTTATTTGTTTCAAACATACTTTTAGTTTATTCAATAAAGTCTTTGATTTAACACTTTTAACTTCTTGATACTTTATGTGATATGAGTCATTTGATGGTTGAAAAAATACACTCTCGAAAGTGTTGAAAAGATTTTGATAAGATCACCGTCCTCCGTCAATTTATCACATTTGAATTGAGAGAACTCGACTTTAGATCTGCATATTTCTGTGCATTATTATCAAAAACCACTGTCTTGCTAGTCGGGAGACTTTGATGGCGAATCATTGGAAAGATGCCCCATGGGGCACACGCACCAGCAAGCTTACGAGTGGGCGTTGCTCCGGTAACTGTTTCGTATTTTTATTTTTTGAGAAAAAATATGAATTTTCAAAAAAAACCTACTTGTCTAATGTGACAAAGGAGTATTTCGATCCAAAGAAATTTGTGGTTCAATCAAAGTCATTGATTTAAATATAAAATAAGTTAGACATCAATCTCATCCGGAAGCAAACCCAAATAAAGAAGAGTTTAATCGAAAATATTATTTTCTTGAACGTTGGGATTTTACTTCTAATATTCACGTACTCAAAAGTAAAAACACAACCACAACAACTTTGCAACATTTTTTTTAATTTTCAGCTTTTAAATTATGCAATTTTGATTCATCTAGGAGTAGTTGTATAATAGTGTTTTGAGTTACAAAACCAAATTCGAATCAGTAACTTGTTGCACAATGCGTAAATGACTTGAGCTTTTATCTCTTAATAACACCCGCGCATCTACCTTACAAGAAATCAGCCCAAACAGACCTTTTTACTTTTCTTTTCTTTTTCTTAACCGAACTAACTACTTCTAAAGAATAATCTACTACTGTGTGCTTAGCTTACTCTATAAATCTCCTAACCCTCTCTTATACATATGCGTTGTGTGTAAGAGAGAGAGAGAGATGGAATCGATTGAAGTTGAGGAACTGCTAAAAGGACAAGCAGAAATATGGCAATACATGTTTGGATTTGCAGACTCCATGGTTTTGAAATCTGCTGTGGAACTTCGATTAGCTGACATTATAAACTCCCACGGTGACCCTATCACTTTGTCCCAAATAGCTTCAAGTAAGTAGGAATACCCATTAGTGTTTAATTCAATTTAATTGAGTGATAAAATACGATTTATTATGGAGTAAGTTTTTCTTTTTTCCTTTTTCAGAGATTGACTCGTCTAGCCCGGATATTGCCTACCTTGCACGGATCATGAGAATGTTAGTCCGCAAAAGGATCTTCACCGTAGATCATCTATCAGACGGTGGAGAAGCCCTTTACGGGATGACCCACTTATCAAAATGGTTGTTACATGATTCTGAGATTACCCTAAGCCCAATGGTGTTAATGGAGAACCATCCATGGCAAGTAGCGCCATGGAATTTCTTAAGCCAATGTGTTAAAGAAGGTGGTATTGCTTTCAAGAAAGCTCATGGCTGTGAAATGTGGGATTTTGCATCTCAAAACCCCGAATTCAACAAGCTGTTCAATGATGCAATGGCATGTACCACCAAGATTATCATGAAGGCATTTTTGTTAAGATATAAAGATGGGTTTGATGGCGTTCAGTTATTGGTCGACGTGGGAGGTGGGACTGGTGGGGTGATAGCCGAGATCGTGAAATCTTATCCACACATCAAAGGTATAAACTTTGATTTGTCACATGTCATCACCACAGCGCCTGCATATGATGGAGTCTCTCATGTTGGAGGTAACATGTTTGAGTCCATCCCTAATGGTGATGCAGTTTTCATGAAGGTATATTTCATAATCATTTATACAATTATGTTAAAACAAATTGAAAAATGCTTGAAATGCAATGTACCTAATTTAATGTACTTACTATATTGTGTGTTAAAATCATGACTGCAATTTTTTCTTGCAGTGGATATTGCATGACTGGGAAGATGAAGCTTGTGTAAAGATCTTGAAGAATTGCAGGAAAGCAATACCTGAGAAAACTGGAAAACTTGTCTTAGTTGAAATTATTTTGCAAGAAGATGGTAACATCCAATTTGGTGACATGGATTTAGTATTGGATCTACTAATGTTTGCACACCAGACGGGCGGTAAGGAGAGAACTGAGCAAGAATGGAAGAAGTTGTTAGAAGAAGGAGGGTTTCCTCGCTACAAAATCATCAAAATCCCAGCTTTACCATCAATTATCGAAGCCTATCCAGTTTGACATAAACTTTGACGTTGCGAATAATTGTGATTTGGTGCTATATTTAATCAGACCAAACCATAATATAGACACCAATCTACGCATCAATAAATAATCTTGAAGTAGTTTTATGATCATGATTTATATGAAGATTCTGTGGAAGAATTATAGATACTGGACTTGTTTTATCAAGTTCTTGAGCTTTGAAAAGTGAAATATTAGTTGTTTTATTAAGGGTTATTTTTCGAAAATTATGTTAGAAAACACCAGTTTAAAGTTTTTATGAAACTGTTTTAAAAAATTAGATTTTTGAAAACTGTTTTAAAAAATTACTTTTGAAAACTATTTGTTAAATATAAAAAACAGTTTTCAGTATCCAAACATAACCTATATAACTTTAAGTTAAAAACTTAAAAGCCCAATGTAACAAAAATCTTTTACCAGCTCAAGCCCAACCTTTAATCTCGATGCACTATGTTTTATATAACCTGAGCCCAACCCTTAATATTTATCTTTATAGGATAAGCCCTACAATGCATTACAGGCCCATTTTGCAACCCAATGAATCCTAACTCTGCTAGGTTAGCCGAAGGGTTACAAGGTTTGTCCAAGCCCCAGCCTTTTGAGTTAAAACGTGCATATTAAAAATTGACTAACTAATTATGACCAAAACAAAATAATCCTACTTTATTTATGATGAATCAAAGCAATTAATTTTCTTTGTATCTGTTGTTTAAACTTCAAGTGGTGTAAGAATTACTTACTCTTGTCTATTAATGAGGCTAATTTGTGTTGATGACATACACTACATAATTATTGTTCTTGCACTCCATAACCATCAATTTTTTTTATACCAATGAAATTAGTATTAAATTTTCTTACACAGAAAACTGGATCCTGTTGTCAACCAAACATGATGAAGTGCTGTAATTGGTTTGTGTAAGGCCTTTGTCAAATTGAAGCACGCTGAACAGAATAAAGGTAATTTAATAATGGTGTGAAAAAAATAGACAAATTCCAATTCTCTGTCCCAGTCGGGAGAATAAAAAAAACAAAGAATTCTGTCCTTATCACTTCTTTTTCCTCCAACCACAAGTGAAAAACATCCATTATTTTTCCCATTTCTTAATGGTGAATTGTTTGGATAATATTGAAGTGCCTCACAATTGTTGAAAAGGGCAAAAACTAACTCATACACTCAAACTCAATTATCTTGCTTTTTAATTGAATCTCACAGTTGGGTAAAGCTGAAATGTCTTCTTCTCTACCTTGATTGTGTACGTATAAATTTTCATTTGTTTTCTTTATCTTTTTAACTCAAGGTTGAGTTGCAAAATGGGCTGCATTAATCCCTCCAATGCCCATATATAGTTTCTCCATTTTTTTCTTCCTTTTTTTCACTTAAGGTTGATTCGAAGTTTGTTGGTATTTGACTGTATGCTTTAAAGTTTGTTGATATTTGCTTTATCTTAAGCTTTCTGCAATTTACAGAAGACCTTCATTAAGAATAATGACTCATAGCCAACTTTTTTGTCTCTTCATTTTGTTCATAAACGGAAAAACGTTTGTTGCGTGAATAAAGTAAAGTTTTCGTTTTTATTTCTGTCCGAATCTATTTTTTAACATTCAAATTTTTCATAATTATTACTTGAAAATGGGAAAAAAGAATGACCCACTATCACTATTCCTTCGCTAATGGTAATTTGACCTTGATACATGTCTCTCCTTCACAAAAAGGAGAAAACTTAAGTTCAAACACAGATATGAAGTGGGAGAGGGGTGTTCCCTTTAGAACCACTTAAGGGTCATATCTCAAATTGAAAAAAGACATCTTTCAATTTTAATAACCACTGAAAAAGAGGGAGCTTGTTCATGTGAGACACCTATCAAGCTTATATCATATCAAAGTGGATCATGAAATTTATGAAGTGCTAAGTGGCACACAGCCAATCTGTCGACACCTACATTTGACTTATATAACCAAAAGCCAATGTGTAGTAATGCAACTTGGTTGTTGCACTTAAAAGTCTTAGTTTCCCTTTTTAATTTACAGCACATATGGTTAGTGGCTGCAGTTTTGAGATCCATTGATTGTTGTTTGTCTGGGTATGGGTTTCCATTTCCATTTTAAGACTAAAAACCAAAGTGGAATAACATGTTGATTGCACTCACAAATATATAATTATGTTTAAGAAATAATTAAGCAAAATGGCGATGAAAAATAGATGCACCTTAATATTTTTATTTTTTGTACCTCACATTTTATTTCTTATCTAGTGATAGAATATTATCAATCTATTAAAAACAAAAAGTTTTTTATTTGTTTTTCTTATATTCTTTTGTATTTTCATTTTTCTTTTCGATCAAAACTTAAGAGTGCGCTTAATTAAAAAGAGGTTGATAGAATGAGATAAATAAGTAAGAGGATAGAGTATTTTATTCTATCTCTCAGAATAGAATGATTTTATTTTATTATGACTTGAAGAATATAGGATAAAACATATTTTTCTTCACGTATTTTCTATCAAAGATACTCGTATGATAAAAAAACATATTATCTTTTCATCGTTATGTCTGTCGAACACATTCGAAGACTTTAAAATAAAAAAATCATATCCCAATTACCAAATTTTCAAGAAAATAAAATGAACAAGAGATAAAATTGGGGTTTTTTGTGGGATGCAAAAAGAGTTCTTTCCAAAAACCCCACTTCATATTCACACTATCCAATAAAAAATAAATTTAAGCTTTTAATTTAGTTTTGTGGATCTTTTTTGCCAATCATCATCTCGTCATCAATAGAAGTGCCTGACCGAACCTTAAACCTCATCCCATTCACACACCAACAAAACTGCTTTGGTGCCAATAACTACGGAAAGAAATCTGTTTTTATTCTTAAAATAAAAGAGTGTGTGGCTGACAAAACGAGAAGATAATAATATAAAATGATAAATAAGAATAATTAAATAATTTTATCTTGTCAGGATGAAAAGAACCTTTCTTTCATCTATTTCTTTTCATTCCATCTACTAAGTACCTGGGCCTGCATTAAGTTTGTACACAAATCAAAATCTTTAGTTTTGCTAAGACGCTAAATAATAGAGATGTCTATAGAGTGAGCAAGAACATATCTTCTCTATGACAGGAAAACCCATTAACGTGTCCTGGTGGAAAATAAAGGCCATACAGTCTGTCTGTCTGTCATTCATCAAGAGGGCTTACATTACATGCCTTGATAAGGCTGCCAAGCTAAACATACTTATCTTAAAGCTTGACCAAGTTGGCATGATTTAGACTATCCCATAAGCTAAGGTATCGCAAAGGTCAAAAAGAGAGGTCAGGTCAATGCTTAAAACTCCATTACAAGGTAGGAATTAATATTAGATAAGTCCCAACACTAGTTAAATTAATCAGATCATTTTTAACCACAAACCATGATTGAGTTTCTAGTTAATAATAATAAAACTGTTTACCATTTCCATATAGTAACATGCACATACTTATAACTTGTGCTCTAGCTTGTGGTCAAAAAGTGTTTTTGATGGTTTCCGAAATTGCAGCAAAGCATGAATTCAAAAATAGATTTATACTCAATAATTTAGTGATACAAGGAATACTTAGGGCATTTGGTCCAACACTTTGGTCCCACATTTCCACTGGTTTTAGACTTACCATTGCTGTATTGGTCCCACATTTCCACTGGTTTTAGACTTACCATTGCTGTGTCTTACATCCTATGAAATGGAGAAAATAGCAAACTGTATAAAAATATCAAAATCCCAAAATTTTCATTTTTTCCTCTTCCTTTTCTTAGAGGTCTATCTATTAAGATAATAAAAACAAAAAAAAAAAGTAAGGCCTATCTATTAAGATAATAAAAACAAAAAAAAAGTAAGGGTTTTGTTTATTTTGCAAGGAGTTTTCACTGAAATCAAAAGTCCATTTTGGAAGTTTGCAGGATTGGACCAGTTTGCAGGTTTTGGGCCAGTTTTCATTTGTCTATAGGAATAATATACAAAACCAGTAGGCAATTTCCTCGGTGCAATGGCTCAAATATGATCAAGAAAACGTGCTACACATTCCACATAAGTTCAATGTTCTAAGAGCATCTCTTCTGCATCTCTCAGAGGACCCATCTCTTCATACAAAAGGCCCGATTAACTGCCCGAAACAGCAGCAAAAATGGGGGATCAAACATATCCTCTGATGAAAGCACTCGTTATCAGTTTGTCTCTAAAAACACGCCCTATCGATGAAGCTCATTAACAGAAGGAATCCAACTACAATCAATCCCTCATACTCGTTAGGCTTTTATCACTCCAAGCACAAAACCGAAAAGAAAGGATTTCAGTGATCAATGATCAATCCCTTTCACGACTCAACAGAGAAAAAAAACATATCAAGTAGTATTTTTTTAGCCACGCCGAATCCCAGTAAAGTAGTTGAAGTCATGGTGCTGCACCCTTAGCTGCTTTAGCCAGGAATCCGCCACGCTTAATAGTGACACCAGCCTCTCTTGGTCCCTGCCACAATTACTCGCGACCCACACATTGCCTTGCATCTTGTAGGTGGCCAAACCAAATGGATGGAGGCATATTACTTCCCCTTCCTTTCCCTTCCTTTCAGCACCCTCAACATCATCTTCAGGGTCCATATCTACCCACAAAAATTTACCTTTTGCAATCAGATTCTATTATACATAATAAAAATTAAAAAAGCAAAAAAAAGGAGAATATAAGCAAAAGCTTAATGAATTAGACCAATAGAATACCTTGAAAAGAAGAAGAAAGTGTGTGGTAAGTGAGGAAGCATGTAGATAAGTCCTTTATGGTTCTTCCCATGGGAATGTGATAAATTGGGTACCTAAATACCATTAAACATCAAATAATTTCATAGTTAATAATTACTTGTTGTTACTTCTATCATTACAGACATTTCCAGATGCAAAACCAGCTTTCATTTCACATAAAAGATGGTTATAATTCTATGCAAAGCCTAAAAATAATAGCAAATCAAAAATCTTGAGCAGCATGATTACTGTGGAAATCATGCTTTTTTTTCAATCTTTTTGTATTACTTGTCGTATGCGTGCAAGTGTGTAACATGAGAGAGAGGGACAGAGAGAAATACCAAGATACTGCCATCCAGCTAGCTGGAGAAAGATCTACACTCCTCAATGACATCAAACCCGGGTATCTTCGAGCTAATCCATTAATCTGAAAGCAAGATACCAAAAAGATGTCAATGGAATCAACATGCCTTTTTTACTGTATAAAAGGACTTGGGAGAATTTACAGTAGAAATAAATGGTCACAATTATCCCAAAATTTAAAATGTCTAGTGTTGAATGGTATCACAACAACAGCAAAAGTTAAAAGATAGTATTCATCACCTATACATGAGAAGAAAAAGATTGATTCAATTAATTTATACAAAGTAGGCACAAAACTCCAGAGGAAGAGAAGAGTATAATATAACATCGACAACACAGAATTATAAAATATGTAAAAAAAATAAAAATAAAAAAAGAAGAATCTATGTAGTCTCAATAATTCAAGAGTCAAAAGCTTCATTATGCCTATCATCAAAAGGAAATCAAATTATTCTAACAAATCCACATAAAAATCTAATGAAAGTAAAGAACAAATTAAAGGGTGGCACAAAAGGAATATAAACTACGGCAAAAAGTACCTTATCCATGAGAGGAACTCTTCCATAGGGGGTTGATCTCTCAAAGTATTGGAAGTAAAGGTAACCCAATCTCTCATTAAGATTCGAAAGGCTGTCTTGCTCAATTCCTCCTTCCTCTGATGAGCATCCATCCCATCTCCATCTCTTATCGCTCTCGCTCTCATCACTGCATGAATCACTAGAGGAATCTCTCGTCTCACCGTCACCCGATTCAGTCTCTTCCCTAAACAATTCAGTCAAAATCATTTCTATTAGATACAACACTAAACAAACACTTGAAATAATAACATTGATCAATTTTATCATTAAAAGAAAAAAAATTCAGAACAGCTTATCTGCAATGATCTATACCAAACCAAGAAAGCATTAACCAATAAATCAACCAAATCGATCTCATTCGTGAGCAATTTAATTTCACAATATTTCTTTTAATATATTTTTGACAGAAACCAGCATTCACAACTTGATCACTCAGATTACAGAGAAAAAAAATGGTGCTACTATAAGCTTTAATGCACAAAGAGAATAAAAATAACAATTGCAAAGACTAGAAATTATTACCTTAATCTATTCGCAGATGAATTAGTCGTGAAAATCTGGATTGCAGAGAGATAAGGGACATAGTACTGAACTAAGGTCTCGTCGTTGTTCAAAACAATAGGGACACCTGCCCCATAAGCGCTCCATTCATCGTAAGAATTCCACAGATCACTCAATGTGAAATATTCAACATTTTCTCTCTCCCACGGATGCCATATACGATTAAGGTTTCTAATCTCAGTCTGCAATATATAATCAAGAGATTAAAAACATTTTAAAAAAACATAGTATCAAAATGATAACAATATTCGTTATTAAAAGAAGAACAGAACTGCAAAAGAAATGGCAAACCTTGGGGAGGAATTGTGAAGGGACTATTGGTGTTGTGCAATGGAGAAAGCAGTCCAGGTTTGATTGCGTTGACCCTTTGTCAAAAATCATGATTAAGACCAAGAGCAAGAGCGAGAGAGAGATAAGCTTCTCTCTGCCCAAACCTGAAACTAGGAACCACAAAAAACAGAGGGGAAATAGAAAAGATAAGGGAGAGGAATGGGAAAGGGAGAGAGATGATTTCGGGATTTGATTTTCCTTTTTGAGAGAGAGAAATACAAATTTTGTCTACAAAGGAATTCTATACTTTGACGTTTGGACAGCTAAATTTAAGGAACCTAATATCTCGTAATTTCTATGTTGAACAGATGAAGTCTTATATGACAATGTTGTCCAAATTCAGCACTTTTACGGTCACCCGAGAATCCAAATTATCGGTGAGTTTTCAGTTAACAAGGAGAATAAAACTGAAATCCACACACACACACAAAAATAAAAATAAAAAAGTTTTTATCTTTTCTTGGTTTTTTGCTCTAAACTTAAAGAAAACTCTCTTTCTATGCGAACAGTCACGACCAATCAAACGTCTAACCCTTCAAGTTATATCAAAAGAAAAAAAAAATACCCACAAAGCAAAACTCAAGAATTCCAAGAGAAAACCGCTGGTTTCACGCGAATCTTGAAAAGAAGAGAGAGAGGTTATCTTTCATCTTTCAACAGAAACCCATGTTTTCTGGGGGCAAAAGATTTTGATAGGCTTTTGTCAGCGTTAGGATCGATTGATGATTTCCAACGGAAAAATGAAAAAGAAGGAATGAACTTTCCCGGCAAAGCAAAGCAGAACAAACAAATATAAGACAGAAGAAGGAAATAGAGAGAAGTTTATCGAGAATTATCCGATTGGCTTTTGGTTTCTAGAAAGGACTATATGAGAGGGAAAGAGGAGCAGACACTTTGATTTGTCATCTATGGTACTCACCAGTCCCTCTCAAAAATCTTGGCCTTTTATAGATAGTGAATGCAATTACTCGTACAATTTTCTTTTTCTTTTTTCTTTTGTAATTTATTATATATTTTTTGAGGATTAAAATGGGACTGGGTCCATGACTCCATGGCTTGCAACCTTGCATAGCAAGTAGGACATACGAAATATTTGAATTTTTCATGACTTAGCAAAATTATTATTATTTTTATAATAAAAATCGAATTTTCGCATTCATCTAATCAATCTAATCAATCTAATATATTGACTATTATCTCTTTATCTTTAATACTACAAAACTCACAAATAATATTAAAATATGTTAATTTAAAAATATTATGATAATTACGGGTTAAATAACATGTTAATTATATTTGTTAATTAAACGATGTTTTTAATAGATGATTAAATGTAATATGAATGAAATTTTTTTAAAGATGTAGTGTATATAAAAAGTGATTAAACATTTAATTAATATCAAATTCATCACATTTTAGCATCTAATTGAATATTGCTGACATTTTCTATTAAAAAAAAACCTACTTGTACATGATGTAATAGGATATATTTAGGTGAAGATTCACATGTCAAAATATTTGGTAGTTGTGGTCACAAATCACAAATTGTTTTTATCTAAAGATAGGTAATTTTGCATTATAAGCACAAAGTATTTTAAATATTACTTTTAAATTATCATGTGCTAAGTCAAAACAATTAATATGGCACATGGTTTCTTGTAGAGCAGTTTACAAGTCTTAAACAGACAAGCAAAGATATTAGAAACAGGCAACATTAATAACGTTACCTTAACACTCCATGTTGTTAGAACATCGTTTCAACATTATACTCAACAATAAATATATAAAATAATCATGAATTTAAAGTAATGATTATAAAAAAAATAATTATTTATAAATTAAAAAATCCCTAAACAGGTATCAGACAAAAAGAAAATAATCGATTTAAACCCGTTTTATTAATATGTTAGATTCAATAAAATATATATTAAAATTTAAAAAAAAAATACTTATAATTGTATTTGTAATTATAAAGAAAGGGTAAAGAGAAGCGTAGACTAAGACAAACCGCGTGAAGGGAACAGTAAACATGCAGAAAATACATATAATAAAACGGCAACGTAAACGTGACAAATCTGTGAATTCCTTAATTAATCAACTTTTAATTACGTAATGAAAAAAAAAAAAGATGATAAACAAAGAAATAACAACGTGGATTTCCAGTACGGGATGCCGCATGATAGTGATAGATGCGCCACATGTCGTTAATATTCATCATGGAATAATCTGTGGGCCCCTTACTTTGACCATTTGCTTGTGTAGATAAAATGAGATGAAGATATCCAATCAACCTATCAGTATTAAACACAACACGGGGGCCATATTCAGTGTGGGGTAACGAGAGTTTGAAACCTAAAATAATATTTTAGGTGTTTACAAATTTACCCTATTTAAATTTGTAATTACCTCTCTAACTTATAACTTTAACATTTTACAGCCAAATTCAAACATTGTCGTGCCTTTTCAATGCAATTCACGATCAGCATAATATCAGTCGGTTACCCGGTACTCATTTCATTTACGATAAGTTTGGTGATTGGTGTCTTATATGACGAATTATTTGTTAAATTAGATTTAAAATTAATATTTTAAATTCGTTTAAAAATTTATTAATAATTTTTTAAGTAATTCATTAATAATATTAATTTTTTAGATCACATATTTATATTAATATTTTTAATAAATTTAAAACATCAATTTTAAATCAATGTTTTAAGCTCGATCTAATCAAAAAATTTGATCTTAGATGATTTGTTTGAATAATTTAATAGTAATTATAATTGTGTTTTTCACGTAGTTATAATTGAATTATTTTAGTAAATGTTTGAGTGTACAAATATGTGTTCTACATTTATTTATGGTTATAGTATATTAAGAACTTATTTTATTTCTGAAAATTTTAAAAGCCATCTATAAAAAAAATTATTTTTCATCTTTTAAAACATATTAAACTAGTTTACATACCCGTGCTATGCACGGTTTATTTTTCCTAATAAACTTTAATGTGTATATATATTATTATGTTTCTTTAATAGTGCTTGAATTGTCTTTTTCATATTTTTTATTATTTATGTTTTACACAGTTTTTTATTGTTATAGTTAATAACTATTACTTATGGTCTATTTTTTCATATTTTAAAATTTTTACTATATTGCATAAATGATAAAATGGATGGGAAGGAAATGAGATGTTCGGTGTAAATTAATTTAATTTTTTTAACATATTATCTCTAAAAAATTAATTTATGTAAATTTAGTCATTTTAAATGATTTTTTTAGTATTAATGCACCATGTGGTTTTTTTATGGACTTAGTTTCATAAAAAAATATTTTTATCCATTGATACTTTTAACAATTATGTGCCAATCAGTTAAAATTTTAAAAATCTAGAAAAAAATTAAGTAATTGATTATACGTTATAAATAAAATAGTAATAGATTATTAAAAGGTAAATACAATTTTTTGCTATTTAGTTGTATATTTATTAAAAATAATTAATTTATATTAATTATATTTTATACTTAATTTATATTTATTATGATATTTTATATTGTGTTAATAGCTGATAAAAAAGTAAATGATATGAAAAATGTCTTTAACATGTGGCAATCACAATATGCATAACTTTATTTTATATATATATATATATATATATATATATATATATAGAGAGAGAGAGAGAGAGAGAATTATAATTTTACCAAAAGAAAGATAATCATATCTCTTTCTTTATCTTTTGAATTATCATAATAGACTTTAATCTCAAAGACTTTTGTCTTTGTATGTAATTGTCCACACAATCGCTATCTCATATATTTAATGAAGGGTTCGCAACAAGATATTGATAACGTGATTTAGTGACATAATAATATGAACAATTAATTCTAACATCAAATAATAATTAATTTGATGACGGGATATTAAAAATTAGATAATTAACTGAAATTCATTTTTGATCAAAATATAATTTTATTAATCCTGTAACTTTTTTTGTTTATCTTTTGGAATTTTTCTGCTTGAGATATTGAAATTTCTCTAACTTAAGCATGCATGGCAAAGTTAATACACTTTTCAGGCCACAAACATTTGTGGTGAATTGAAATTTAAATTAATTTTAAATTAAAATTTATTAAAAAATTAATAAATCAAATCAAATTATTTATTAATTAATATTTAATTGAATTTTAAAAATAAACTTTATTTTAAAATTGAATTTTAAAGGACTCAATTATCCCCATGATAGTACTAAAAATAAGAAAATAACACAACTTTTCCCAGCCTCGTAATAAAAAAATATATGAGGTGGGGGTGGGGCAAAGGTTTTGGAGGGTAGTCTCCTATGTCCTGACCTGTGGCTATGTTTTCGTTTTCCATTTCCTGTTTGTTTGTTTGTTTGTTTGAAGACTCAGTAAAACTAAAAACTGGGTACAATAAGTTAATACTCGGACGAGAATAATATCTCATCCTAACAGACCCACCTTACCTTACCTTACCTATTCTTCTAATGCTAGATGTTGTTATGTTTGACAATTCAGTGGTAAAATTGGGTACAATTATTTAGCTTTGATAAATTCTTGGTGAGACTTTGTCTAATATGTGAATAGTAGATTAAACCAATCATATTTTTTATTATAAAAAAAAATTGAGTAAATTTCAATTATATCTATTAGGTTTGATTATATTTAAAAAACAACAATTGCATCCCCTCGTTTAAAAATGCTATCGAGTATCTTAAGAATTGTTCTTACTTCAACATGTTGAAATTTTATGCATGAATTAATCTTTGAATTAAACCAAAAAAATTATTTTATTTAATTTTATTAGATTTCTTAATGTTTATATGCACTTTAAATATCAAAATTATTACTATATCAGAATCTGATTCCATAATATCACCACTCAACTAAACATCACATTTTCTTGAAGCATTAAATACATATCATTAACTAACTAGGTGAAAAAAAAATTCTAGCCACGCTACTAAACTTCCAAATTTTTTTCGTTGCTTAAAAAAAAGAACTCGATAAGAACCGTCAATTTATTTACTAACATTCAATATTCTCATAAATTTGTATACCTCATATAATACGTGATAAATTATTTTTTAATAGGAATATAAGAGGAAAATGGAAGGTAAACTCCTTAATTTGCTAAAAACCCAAAATCAGGGAAAAAAAATTAGGCCAGAAAACTAACAAGTAACACAATATGGACTTTTCTTCTGTAGCAATTTATACCACCAATTATGCAGCTGAAACTGAGGATTCAAGACAAAGACAGTTCGTTAACTAGCAAAAAAGTTTTGTTTTGGCACTGACTTTTTCTGTGTCCAAATTAATAATGGAAGAATTGAAATTCCGTATTTATGATTATTGGAATTTTAAATCCATTAAGGTATAATGCTATTTCTCAATTACTATACTAATTAACAAAGTAAATTGTTTGGCCAATGTCCTGTCATATGTCTGCTATTGCCAACGTCTTGAACGGGTAACTAGCTAATGTGTGCATGTCACTGTAATTGACAACGTTTTCTCTTGAAATCAGGATATGGTCAAGTCATTCATGGCCCCAAGTATTCATATGATCCAAAATGGAGGAATGTGAATGGAGAAGGTTATTACTTATTAGGTTACCATTCAAACAAAAAGATGTACATGCATCAACTTTTATTTTCTCTCTTATCTCTTTTTCATTTACATCAAATTGAATTCTTTTCCTTAATTTCAAACATAAGAAATTAAAGAAAATGAGATATTTTCTTTTTATTTAATAGTGAGATAGAATTTCATGTCATATATCTTTCATGAACTCAAACTAAATAAAAAAATTTCGAACTACGGTATCTTTATTGGAATTGTAAACGTATATGCTAATGATTATAACTATTGTTGATATGAAATATCTTTAAATCTTAATTATAAAATTATTACCACCATAGAACAATCCTACCTAGTGTAATAATGTAGAGTAAAAATGCCAAGAGGTACTAATGCAATTGCAACTACTGTTCATTAATTTGCCATATATTCTGATTTTGATGTTGAAAATCAAGACACCAAAGGGAAAATGACGAGTCTCTTTATGAATTTATTTAAGATGATTTAAGTTGTAAGTGGTAGTTGGAGGATGCAATATATACACTGAAAACAAATTCTCCCTTTATTTAAAGAAAATGTGCAAAAGAATATCTTTATTTCTACTTTTCTTGTAGGAGGGCATCCTTAATCAATGCAAGAAAACAATATACTAAAAGGAAAAAAATTATCTAGTCTGAGGTATAAGAGTGAAACATATTTTTTTCTTTCATTTCTCATGTCATCCAATAGTGAGATAAACTATTATATCATGTATCTTTCATGAACTAGTGTTAAATAAAAACTTCTCTGATTAAAAGTGGTTTCTTTTTGGCGTATTAATGAACCGTTTGTAAAAGACCGAGACTTATCTTGGTTTTTAGAGCGTACTTGTAACCGTTGGGATCAAACTGTCTAATTAGACGGTTTTAAACTTCTAATAAACCCGCTGGAAAGTGATTTATTACTAATTACAGATATATTGAGTATTTTACTTTTCTTTTTATCAATCTAATGTTGGGATTAGGCTCGAAAATATGAATTATAAGTAAAAGGGTAGTAAAAAACCGGAGGTTTGATTGGGTGGAGGCAAATTAACTTGACCAAGGAGTTGGAAGTTTGACCGGTTTTAGGACTTGTTGCTCTTTATTTATAGCTTTGATTATCTTGGTAAGTAACTTGGTGTGAAGACCTATACATCTTGGTAAATGATTTTGTGTGAAACCAATGCATTATAGTAACCAACAATTAATTAAGTACTTGACCATGTATTAATTGAAAACTCACACTATTCCTTAAGCATGAAACCGGTCATATGTAAGATTTAACAAACCAAACATCAATATTCGAAAGTTGAGTGAACATCTAGTGTGTTGAGGTTTCGAGTTGTGAGATTGAGAAGAGTTTTCAGACGGTTTTGAAAAATTATGTTCTTTTGTATAGTGAGTTTTAACAGTTTTCCTCCATCCAAAAGTTGCAAGCAGTGGTGTATTGAGTTTTAGCAGCTTTACTCATTTCAATAGTTGTAAATAATTAGAATAGTGATTAATTTGTGGACTAAGACAATGAATTGTGTCAAACCACGTTAAAATTTTTGTGTTCTTATCTTTTTATTTTTGCTATTGATATTATATAATTATTAATTGGGTGTCAGATTCTCAACTTTTAATATCTATTTATCTATTATGTACGTATTATTGTAGGGAGAGACTTGGGTTCTTAAAGTTAACGGTGACACTTACCGAGGATTAATTAGAGACTGACCTCAATCAAACTTGTCAATGCAACTCAAAAAAATTAATGACAAATAACTAAGATTCTGTAGAGACTGCTAATATAAATAAAATAAGATATAAACGCTTGAATCCTCATTTGTTTCTCCAGTGAAGTTATAAACATTTGAGAACCGAAAAGAGGGTGATATTGGAGATGGGTTCTCTCAAAATTAGAGCTTGAGGTTGAGCTTGAGAAGGTAAAGAATAGGGCTTGATTATTTTGATCAGTAACAACAGGTGGATTGATCATATATATGACTACAATTACTAAAAGAAATATCAGTTGCAGCAATGAATATTGTGGATTGATCATATATAACCCTCTGATATGTTGTCTAATTTCGTCATTGTTTGGTCATTTAAAGCTGATGTGTGCTATTGAAACTTTGTGTTAGGCCTACCAATTTAAAACTGCAGTTAAAGAGTAGCAGTAAATCGGATGACTTGCATAATCACGATGCTGGAGGAGAAAATTATGCTGATGATGAGGGTAGTGAAAATGGTTATGAGGCGCGCTGGTGATGATATTCAATTGAGAAATGGGAAGAGTACAAACAAATCCCTACTTTCGATGAAACTTCATTGAGAGCAAACATTTAATAGGGGGCCTTATTTTTTCTTGGGAATTAACTTTGTTTTCTGCCTAGTAAATTAACCATGGCAGTTTGTCAACTTCTTCAGAGTTATTCTGTTTTCTTTGATTCAATTATTATTTTTTTCACATAACAGGTCTCTATCGGCTGTTTTACGAAACTACAGAGTAGTTTTTACTGGCTGGCCAGATGCCGGCGACTTTCCGGTAGATATAAACTGACGTAATTATTTTCATAGGCCATTTTTTAGGCTTTACCGACGGCTTTAGTGCTTCTATATATTGTGTGTAGCAAAAAAAACCTCCGATCTTTTTATGTGTACTAACAATTTTAAATGCATGGTCCCCGACTTAGCTATAGAAACGGTATATAATTTATAACATATTTTTTAAACAGTATATGTTAAAACAATAAAAAAAATTACAAGATATTATTGTTTAGTATAACAATAATAAAAATAATTTTTTAACACAAATTTATAAACTAATTTTCAAGTGGCATTTGACTTAATTAAATTTTTATTATAAAAATTATAAATCATTTTGTAAACTCGATCTCGAACGATAATCAAGCTATGTTTTATGGTGATGTAATTAAGAAATCAACTTAATCGAATGTATGAGCCTCTTGAACTTCAAAATCAACCTGATAAAGAGATAAGCAGCTATTATTAAGTGTTATATCATACTTTATATATATAAAAGAAAAATTGTAATCGTTGAACTAAAATTATAGTCATGTTTAAAATTAAAGTTTCAATTAATTGTTTGCCATATAATTTTGATCATTATTCAGTATGTCATGATTTTTTTTTTTTTTTTTTTTTGCATACTCAAAGAAATATATATGCGATATTCCATAAAAAAATCTATATTTTTAGTATTAGAAATATATAAAAATTTGAAAACTGCACAAGAACATGAGTGAAAATTCACAAAAGAAAATTATTTGTATGACCTCCAAGTATTCTTAATTAATTAAAATTTATTGGAACCCTTATTTTAGTGTATTCAACTATCTCAAAGTAAAAAAACCTATTACTATTAAATTGATAAAAATAATATTTTATAGCATTATAACTGTTGTAATGGAAAAATGTCATCTCTAATAACATAATGACACGTGACAACCTCTAAGGGTAAAAGAGTAATTTCACAGTCTATATAAATCAACCAATCAAATATTCACACTTGGTAAGGAACATTACGGTAATTTTACACCGATGGATATCATGGTAATCTCACGTTGATGACCCAGAATTACTACAACACTTCAATTTATGGATAAACTGTTATTCAAATCCAACTTGTGGATAACTCCAGTATTATCCAAGAAGAATGTTATTCCTACAACAACACTAAAATCATTCTCTTAACCAATCAAAAGTTTAAAGATATGTATTTAATGTGAAATTCATAGTTTAGAGATCGAATTATAAACTTTTGATGTATTTTCTCATTTTACATAAAGGAAATTGGGTTTTGGATTAATTTCACGACTACTTAGAGCTTATGGTAATGTTTGATTCTTTGTTTAAACCAATTTAAAATAAATTAATTTAAATGAATTTAATCTAACCTATCAAATAATTTAAATCAATTTATTTTAAATTAATTTAAATGAAATACAAAACATGACTTACATTAAACAACGGAAAACACGTTCTCCGTGAGGGGATATCGAAGTGGCAATAGCGAGTGAAAAAGCAATTAATGTGCGATACAAAGAATTCGGCCAACATTCACGTGTATGCACAATATTATTCCCTCAACGGACTTCTCCTTTCTCTCCATGCACATCACATGAATGTCACTTAATTATTTAATCCTCAATAGCTAGTGTATATCCTTTTCTTTTATGAGAAGGAATTTCATTAAAAATAAATAAATTAGCTAGAGTTTATGGGACCAATGTCCTTCTCATATGGGACTATGAGAGTCCATAGCTAAAGACAAGCAAGTTGGGGTGGGGCACTCATACGTCAACACCCAATTTTGATGGTGTTGAAATACTTTTACCATTTAGTTGATTCATCACTTGTCATGCAAGGGGGAAATATAATTTGACATTATTTTTAAGTTTTATTTAAAAGATGAAAAAACGAAGATAAGAGATACGGAATATATCAAAAGATAATATTCAACTTGAATATTTTATACAAAGGATCAAAAAACGACTATCAGGTTGAAAGACCCAAGTCCTAAGGAAGAATCAATTATTAGACCAAATTCCTTATCCATGTTTAGATAAGATATTTTAAGCTTTTTTCCTTTTCGTAGAAGTGAATGCAATGTTATGCTCAAATGGTTCTTGCCTTATTGGTTTGTGACATGGACCAACACCAATTTTCTTCCTAAGCCCATTTTAGTTTGCAGCCCCATAGCCACCATTGTTTTGTTTGTTTGCCCAGACACGCACAATGTTTCCTTAAACTTTCAGCTTAATTAGACAACTTTTAGTCGAAATGAGAAAAGTGATTTGCTCACATGTACACGCAATACCTTTATTTTTTTCGCATGTGTTTCTTAATTAACTTTTTTTTTTAAATGCAACGAAAAGTCGATAAAAAAATAATCAATAATTGAGCTGATTTGCTCAGGCTGGCTCGGTCAATCATGACCTGGATCCAAATCGATACTTTTGGGCTTTTGGGGGTTGTTAATGGGTTGATCTGTATAGAAAATGTGCTTTATAGCAAGAAGTGAATTTAACCCAAAAAAACAACAGAAGATAAAAAAGAAAGCCCAGAAGTGAAAGAGTACTGTATACACCAAAATTTTTTGGTTGGTTTGATGTAGACCAGTTAAAAACTTCAATGATAATTTTTGATGAACTTTATTAATAATGTCAATATAAGTGTTGGATTAAAAAATTAACATTATCAATTAAATTTTCAATAAATCTAAACCATTGAATTTAAACTTGAGTAAGCCAAAAAATCTCGTAAATCCGAGTTTTTACACTTCGGCAGCTTAAGTGCTGATCGTCTGATAGTAATTTGTGCAATATGCTATTTTGTTATTAATAAAATCACTGTGACTAGAGAACCCGATAGCTATGTTAGTAATGTTTTGAGAAAATCTTACTGTTAATGTAACTATGTAAGTGTTTGTTTTATCATTACTCGAAGTGAAATGTTGATGTAGTTTGCCCAAAGAACACCATGCCAACATGTTTTTGCTATGGAATTAATATCTGTCTTAAAAATACATTTAAATGAAAAAGGGGAAA
This sequence comes from Bretschneidera sinensis, assembly GCA_023935145.1. Taxonomy (NCBI): domain Eukaryota; kingdom Viridiplantae; phylum Streptophyta; class Magnoliopsida; order Brassicales; family Akaniaceae; genus Bretschneidera; species Bretschneidera sinensis. Next base: position 139,662,145 of record CM043699.1, read on the forward strand.
GAAATTAAAAGAAACCAAACAAAAAAAATTGGCTTCCCTTCATTACCCGCTCTCTGTTTCTCTAGATATCTCTATCTTCCTCTCAACAGAGCCTTCTCTGCAGTGTCCATCTCTTCAAGAATCCTAGCCTCTCTCTTGGCTGGAACGGGGGCAATGGGTCCAAAGCTAATGTAATGACCAGATACAGCGTTAATTGCGGAGTAAACATCGCGAAAAGAAGCTGTACCCAGAAGAGCTTTCTCTCTCCTGTACTTAGTCACCCAAGAATCGGAGGTCTCTCGGCCCAAGATATATGGTGCAGTGACAAGTTCGGCCTTCGAGACAGTGGTTCTCTCGTAAAGTTTTGGGTTCGAATATTGTCACTGCATTGCATATTTTGCGATTTGTATCCTTCACAGGGTCTTAAGATAAAGATTGTGAAGCCGATCATAATGGTTTGTTATAAAAAAAAAAAAAAAAATTGGAGGCCTCTATCCATGATGATTGTGTTCCTCACCTTGTTGATCACTGCCTCTGTCTCCTTCACGTACTCTTCATCAGTTGCAACAGCAAATGCTGGTGCTGGTGCTGGTGCTTGTGCTAGTCATTAATGAGTGGTAATTATTCAAATAGTATGGTTAAGTCGATAATATATATAGTCTATTATTCGTGTATACTTGCTGAAACAAATTGAATATTGTATGTCCTTTCTAGTTAAGGGAAAAAATAGAAGAGTTAACCCAATGATTGAACTCAGCCAGAGCTTAACTTGCTTTTGCACTTTGCAATTATTGCACAATGGGATTAAACGCCCTTCCACTCCCAACCTAACCGGCCCAAATCCTTAGTTCTATTCTATTTCAAATCAAATCGTCAGGTTCCAAACCATGGAAACAAGGTCTCTAGATGAGAAAATAAACTAAATCCTTAATTTTTGCACCAAAACCTACTGCAACATGCAAGACGTATATGACGTGGCACTGAAGCAAATACATTTTAAATTAGATTAATTTATACTTTATATTATTGGATATTCAATAAGTTTTTATGATCAAAATTTTGATTAAATTAGAATCGATGTATATTTGTAATCGATATATATTCGAGAGAGAAAATTTGTGGGAGAAAATAAAAAATTGATAGAATTATCTTTTCATATATTAAAATGAGATACATGTGTACGATGATTTTAATATATCAAAAAATGTAAAATATTAACGATCGAATTTAAAATACAAAAAAATATTAAAACATAATATAAAATACAAAAAAAAATTATGATAATATCTCTAATATATCCCCTAACGCATAGCTCATGACAAAACCCATTAAGTTCAATGAGCGACATGATTAGTAACCCTTTCTTATTCATAAAAAAAAAAAAAAAAATTGTTGTTACAAGGATTTGACTTAAAGACATCCACAATTCTTACTCAAAGGAAAATTATTAAATAATAAATCATAAACTAGTAGCTCATTACTTTAATTAGTTGTTAAGCATCCCAAATACATTCTTTACAGCTTATCTCCATTTACAGCACACAATTCCTTTAAACTATTCATTGACAATACCAATCAAATTTTCCCTTTTTAGACAAAAGGACAAAGCTCTCAACTAGGGACCTTAGACCCAACCCAACCTTCGGTTAACTCAACTCATATAGTTTATATAGCATGTTGACCCACCGCATCATATCTTAATGCTTCAAATTTTTTTTTTTTGGTGTGTGTATTATTACTTAAAATATGGGTTGAAAGAGTCATTAGATTAGGGTTTTTTTTTTTTTTTGAATATTGGTTTTGGTTTTAGTGTGTATTACTTAAAATATGGGATGAAAGAGTTATTGGATTAGAGGGTTTTATGAAAGTATTGGCTTTGGTTTCAGTGTGTATTACTTAAAACATGGGATGAAAAAGTAATTGGATCAGAGGTTTTTATGAGAGTATTGGTTTTGGTTTTAGTGTGTATTACTTAAACTATGGGATGAAAGAGTCTTTGGATAAGAGGTTTTTCTAAGAATATTGTTTTTGGCTTTAGTGTGATTGCAAAATTATAGACTTTGAGAGATGATTTTATTTTAGCTCGTGATCATAATATTCAACGCTTTCATGTTGAGCTTAATGATCAAAATATTTTAAAATAATTATTAATAATATGTCTAAAGATCAATCGCATGATTCTTTTATTCATGATTGTAAGTTATTATTTAAATAATTCACGTGAGTACTCGTTATACCATGTTTTCAGATAAGCCATAACTGTTGATTTGTTGGTTAGGCAAGGAAAGATGATTATTTTGAACTTTGTTTTTCTTTTACTTATTTCCTTCCATGGTTATCTTAATGTTCGGATATGAACGTTAGAATAATTTTTTCTCTCAAGACAATTTGTATTTCTATATAAGTTATGAATATATTCCCCTTTTTTAATATATATATATATATATATATATATATATATATATAAAAAGTGGGTGATAAGTTTTAACCTTTTTTTTTTTTGAGGTAAAAATTTATTTATAATCCAATATATATATATATATATATATATATATATATATATAGATTTTTACCTTAAAAAGAAAAGGTTAAAACTTATCACCCACTTTTTAATCATTTTATTTTATACTGCTTTATTAATCAAATAAAAAATATACTAACCATCTTTTTGACTAAAAAACAGAAAAGCAGTCAATATTATTCCTTATTTCTAAGGCTTAGGAGACTAGCTAGGACATACCTGCATACTAGTAAAACTCAGAATATTCATCATCACAACCTATGTGAACTTCTTTCTTTTTGTTGAGTGGAACTAATTAATCTAAAAGTAAGCTCTAAGTCTTTTTTTTTTTTTTTTTCAAAAGTAAGCTTTAATTCTTATTTATTTTAAAAGTAAGCTTTAATTCTTTTTTGTTTAAAGTAAGCTTTAATTATTTTATTAGTCTCATGATTTCTTTTATTTTTAATTAATTAATCTCATATTTTCACTTCTATATTATGAGAGCATATTGAGGTTTGTTCATAACTTTTGTTTAGCAGCAAAATAAAATGTGTCCTAAGACTCTTATTGAGCATCAAAGGAATTAACATAAGAAAAAATCTAATAAGATTTTAACCTCTAGTTGTGTAACTCTAAAATTAATAAGACTGTAATTCATGACCAAGACTATGGAATAAGGAAAAAAATTATATTTATTTTTCGTTGTGTAATCCATCTAACAAATTTATTATTGACCAAAACAAAATAATCATATATAATATTATTAAAAAAAAAAGAATTTAAGGATAAATATAATACAAAGGAGTGAAAGTATAATAATATATCATTGTTCTCTCCTAAATATATAAAAAGTTAACATATGAAAGGGCCTATATTTTAAGATTATTTTATGTAAACACAAAGAGCATTAGGAAATGGTTAAATATCATTTTTCATTCATTAAATTTGATCATTTATTCAATTTAATTTTTAAAGTTTCAATTTAAGCAACTATTCTTTTTATAGTTTCAATGTCCGTTTTAGTGTCGTTATTACAGGTTAGATTTCTGTCAACATGTTAATAAATTATTAGTTTTATTTTTTAAATAAAACCCTAAATCACACAAGTGTAAGGTATGAAAATAAATTTCTCTCTTAAGGCTTTTATTTTCATCATTTCAATTTTTAAATTGATCATTAGAATTTAAAGTGGATTTTCATTAAAAAAAATACAGAGATAATGATGAAATTAAAATGGTTATAGATTTATAAAACATATTTGTTTAAATTGAAATTTAAAAAAAAAGATTAAACATTAAGATCATGTTTGGAATTATATTTAATTTAATTAAAAATAAATTAATTTAAATATAATTTCAAACGTGATTAATATAATTAACCGGCAAAAGCCAACAGGACTGTGGAAAAGATATAAAACCCTTCCAATCACCATTCAAACAAGATAGAGAAAAAGAGGGGGGGAAAATCATTGTCTGCTTGGTGGGTGTATGATCTGATTTTTGAATTAAAAACAGCAAAAGTTAGTAAAGGACACCAGAGAAAGTTGAGTGGTGACTATTTGTCTACCTTTACTTATTGTATAGTCTTGTAGGGTATGAATCTTAAGAAAAAATAGTAAGAAGATTTTGTGAAACAACATGGGATTAACTAAGTAAAAAAAAATTGAATACTTTTCAAGTTGATGATGTGCATGCATGGTAGTTTTTGGGCAATTCATGGCTTGCTGGTTCCACCATTAGATATGGGAGATTTTTGTACAGATATGAAACAAAGGATATCACATGCCCAATCTGTTGGCAAGTTGATCCCAAAAAAGAAAAATAAATCTTGATTACAAGGTTTCAACTTTCAACTACAGTTGTACTTGAAAAGAAACGGGTTGCTTGTGACAAAAGCAGCAAGTACAGGCGTGCTGAGGACCAATGGCAAAAAAGTGCACCCAAAATTCAACTTTTAAAATCGGTGGGATTTTTTTTTTAATATATAGTTGTTCTACATGAAAATATTGTTAGAAATTTATTAGGTTTTTTTTAATCAGGTGAAATAATCTTATCATGATACGATGGATGGTTATGCTAGGGGAAAGAAAAAATCATGGATGGCATGTAAATAGATATAGCCAAAAGTGAAGTGATGGTGAGAAGGACACCTTAAAAAGAGAAAAAAAGCACAAAAAAAAAAAATAGTTCATCAAATCAAACTATCTACCAATTAATATTTAATAGAGTTTAATAGAATTTAGTTTAATTTAACTACTTTTTATACAAAATTTAAAATATAAACACGTAAAGCTGATTTTAAACTTTTGCCCAATCAAATCTATTGTAACGGTGATTATGGCTTTTGGTAGCATAATTTAATTTTAGCATTATACTTGAGGTGTGTTTTCATATAAAAAGTTAACAAAAACCAATAGGTATTATGTGTAACAAAAAAAAAATTAATACTTAAATTTTGCCTAAGAATTGTAAAGTAATAAATTAAATCATATTCTATCACTTTAAAGAGTATATAGATTTCAAAATCTTAGTACATATTTGGATGCTTTATTAAAAAAGAGTTTTGAGCTTTCAAAAGTTACAAATTATTTTCAAAAAAAAACTATTTTTGAAAACAACTTGAAGCTGTTTTCAAAAATAGTTTTAGGTTTTCAGCAACCAAACACCAGATCTGACGTTGCCATCATGATCAGAGGATAATTTCTGAACAAACCCCAAAGTCCGGTTTTGATCTGATCGGAATTACAATGGGTCAGATCCGACCCGATCCTTTGAGTCGTTCCCTTTTCACTCTCGTTCTACATTTTTTCGGCCACCAAACGCTGGATCTGATGTTGCCATCTTGATCGAAGGACAATTTTCGGCCAAACCCCGATGTCAGGCTTCGATTTGATCAGAATTGCATCGGGTCAGATCCGATCCAACCAGACCCCTGACCCATTCTCTTTTCGCTCCCGTTGTACCTTTTCTTGGCCACCAAATGCCAGATCTGACATTGCTATCGTGCTCGGAGGACAATTTTAGGACAAACCTTGAAGTCAGGTTTCAATCTGATCGGAATTGCACCGGGTCAAATCTGACCAGACAACCCTTTTTCACTCCAGTTCTAACTTTTTTGGGCCACCAAACGTTGGATTTGACGCTAGCATCGTGATCGGAGGACAATTTTTGGCCAAACCCCGATGTCTGGCTTCGTTCTGACCAGAATTGCACTGAGTCAGATCTGACTCGACCCTCGACTCGTTCTCTTTTCACTCTCATTCTACCTTTTCTTGGCCATCAAATGTCAGATCTGACGCCGCCATCGTGATCGGAGGACAATTTCCGGCTAAATCTTGAAGTCCGACTTCGATCTGATCTCAATTGGATCGAGTCAAATCCGACTCTACCTCTCGACCCGGTTATCTTTTCTAGCAGCTAAACCGTTCTAAACGAATTTTTTTTCTTACTCATTTTAATTCCAAAACGAGATGGTATATTAATTAATTAATTAGCCATGATTGTTGTGTTTGATTCGGAAATTTTGTTTTAATTTTATCCTGGCTTGAATATGTGGTTGTTAGTTACCAAAAGGGTTGAAGCCTTTAGAAGTAATATGTTGTTCAAATCTGTATTTGAGATTGCAATGTCTATTTTCAAAACAATTTCTAAAATAAATTATTCAAATGATTTTTTACTCTTTTCTATTTTTTAAAAATGTTTTCTATTTTCATTTTTGAAAACTGAAAACTGTATCCAAACATGTCAAATGATTATGGGGGATATATACATGCTAATGCCGAAATTCTGCTGGGAGCCGAACCATCGAAGAGCGGGACATGCACACACGACACGAAGCTGAAACCTAAAAGTCCCAGAGGTCGGGGGGGGGGGGGGGGGGGGTGATGCCTCTGGAGGACTCTCCAATGCCTAAATCAGTTTAAGGCTTTTTTGGAGAATGAAAAAGAATGGAAGGAATGAGGTTGTGTACCGATAAAATTATATGTCCCTTTTTACTATAACAATCATATATCTTCTATAAACTCTATTAATCAGTTTATAAACTCTATTATTATTTTACTATAAACCGTTTTAAAAATTGATTTAAAAATCACTTTATAAATCACAAAAAGTCAAACTAACAGTCCCTAATTTAGCAGTGAAATCAATTTTCATTCCATAAAAAAATTGTTATCGAATTTGGGTATAGCCCAAAAAAATCAACCATAGTGGCCGGAGACTCTTACCCACCAACTTTGCTCCTCAAGTAGTTGTAAAATAGAAATGCGCGCACAGACTCATCTAATAAATTAATAACTCAAAAATTGTAAAAAATAAAATAAAATGAAAAGACTCTAAAAAATCTCGATCTCATACCAACTCAGCCCTAAAAGGATGGATTAAATCATTGGAAGAAAATGTGAAGACTTAGAAAGTCTATTCATTATAAACCACACATCGTCATGTTCTTTCTGGGTACGGGTAAAACTAGAGACAAAATCTATACTCACATTTTTCCATGGCCACTCAGGTACTAGACGAGGTTGTAATAAACCTGCTAGATGTCTATTCTCAGACTTCACCTATTGACAAGTCAAACATCTCGAAATATATTCTGCTACATCTTTCTTCACCCTCTTATTATTACATGGGTGCATGAAATATACAGAATCATGAGCCTCCCTTAGTATCTCCTCTCATCTTCACATCGTTGGGAACATAAACTTTATGCCCCAATACCACCATACCATCTTCTCTAATTCTAAATTCAGTTGACTTCCCACTCAACACTTCCTGTCTAATCTTCTCTCAGTTATCTTTTCTCTGTAGCTAAACCGATCTGACCGAATTTTTTTTTCTTGCTCATTTTCATTCCAAAATGAGTTGGTATGTTAATTATTTAATTAGCCATGATTGTTATTTTTTATTCGAAATTTTTGTTTTAATTTTATCCCAGCTTGAATATGTGGTTGTTAGTTACCAAAAGAGTTGAAGCCATTAGAAGTAATATATTGTTTAAATCTGTATTTGAGATTGCAATGTCTATTTTCAAAACAGTTTCTAAAATAAATTATCTAAAAGATTTTTTTTACTCTTTTCTACTTTTAAAACTGTTTTCTATTTTCATTTTTGAAAATTGAAAAATGTTTCCAAACATGTCATTAACAATCTAATGAATTTTCAAACTATTTAAAGTGACAATCCATAATCGGTTTAGTCAATTTTTATAAAATCCAATAAAAATTTTATTGAATAACAGAATTTCTTTTAAAAAAATGATTATAGGGGATATATATATGTTGATGCCGAAATTCTGCCAGGAGCCGAACCATCGAAGAGCGGGACTTGCACACACGACATAGAGCTGAAACCTAAAAGTTCCGGAGATCTAGGGGGGGTGTGCTGCCTTCGAAGGACTCACCGATGCCTAAGTCAGTTTAGGGTTTTTTTTTTTTTTTTTTTTTCTAGAGAATGAAAAAGAATAGAAAGGAATAAGGCTGTGTACTGATAAAATTGTCTGTCCCTTTTGGTTTATGAGAGCCCCTATTTATAGTGTGCCGAAGTAAAATTTGAGTAGGAGAGCAACTGAAGTGTAAGGATAGGAGTGTTACTCTTTTTGGAGTAATCCATTTGTTGTATAAGTTTATCCAAAAGTTAGGATGACGTAACAATATCAGATATTATGGTGTGAAATTACCGTTATACGTTTGCTACGTGTCGGGAGGTGATTGATTACCTTATCATGGTTAGAGAATTACCATTTCTATCATGGAAAAGGACACGTGTTATTTTATTACTGGTTGAGGAATTTTCTCCCACATCATTACATATTATTGGTGTAATAAATCATAAGTTAGCACCAACTAAAAATTGTTTGTGAGACGTTATGAAATGATTTTTGTTTCTTATGAACACAAGTTAGATCTAACACTATTAAAAAAAATGGTTTATAAAATAACTTTTATTTTTTTAAAAATCGAATTTATGTTAAAAAAATATTTTTACTGTATTAAGTTTACCCAATATTAAACAATTTATAACTCTATTATTATTTTACTATAATCTATTTTAAAAATCACTTTATAAATCACAAAAAGTCAAAAAAACAGTCCCTAATTTAGCAGTGAAATCAATTTTCATTCCATAAAAAATTTGTGACCGAATTTCGGTATAGGCCAAAAAAATCAACCATAGAGGCCGGAGACTCTTACCCACCAACTCTGCCGCTCAAGTTGTTGCAAAATATAAATGCGCGCACAGACTCATCTAATAAATTAATAACTCAAAAATTGTAAAAAAATAAAATAAAATGAAAAGACTCTAAAAAATCTCGATCTCATACCAACTCAGCCCTAAAAGGATGGATTAAATCATTGGAAGGAAGAAAAAAGAAGAGAAAATTGAGAACGTGCATGACCATATATGATTACGGCAATACTGAGATGTTCATGCTTAAGCAAAAGTGTTATCCCCCGCAAAGTGCCCATCAGCTTTCCCCTCCAAACATATTTACCTCTACGGACAAATCAGATTAAATCAGTAATATTATTTTTTAATTAAATAAAAAAAAGAAAGGCTATAAAAAAGAAAAGGTGGCAAACGTAACACGGGGGACAACTGAAGTGACTGTAGTGGGAACATTAGCGTCGGTTGCCACGTCACGTGGCCTTTAACTATGTGTCAGTTTGGCCCGCCTTTTTTAATTTGTCTCTTTTTGAATCTTATGTCTTGTTAGTTTCACCGTCTCAGGCAGCGCGTGTTAAAAAAGATGAATATATTACCTTAATTTTTTTATTTACAGTTATAATTTAATTTAATCTTCAATTTACAATTTTTTATTATTAAAATCAAAACATTAACGTACTAAAATATTTAAGAAATTTAAATGTTTATATATAATGTGTTAAAAAAATTAAATATAATATTATTTAGATATACACGCGCCATGGAAGGGCCGTAGGAAATAGTGTCTTCGGCAGGGAGTTCCGTGTAACAGTAATAGCCGGCCAGGTTCAATTTTCCTAAACTCTTTTCCCATTAACCAAAATTAAAAATAGAACTAAAAAAAAAAAAAAATTCTCTCCTCTATCTTTTAATCTCTCTACCTTCTGCTTTCAGTCTGTTCCCCTGTTCTCTCTCTACCTTCTCTTCTTTGCTTTTGCGATCAATGAAAGCACCCATCTCTCTATTACTAATAACAATCATATCTCTTCTATCTGAGTTTATGAGTTCACTGTTTTGATCCCAAAAAGCTTCAGCCTTCTAGTTTGCCAAAACAACAAAAAGGTACTCTCTCTTTTCTTTGAGATACTTCGTATCACAAATTTGTAACTTTCCATATCCTTGGCTTTTTTTTTTCTTTTGAAATTGTCTTTTGTTAATCAAATTTAAACTTCTGGGTAGGTATGAGCTTGTGAGGATCTGCATGTACAGGTTCTCTCATTGCATTGCTTGGTCCTCTGTTTGGTTACTTAGAAAATTTTAACTGGAAAGAAAATAAAAGCAAACCACTGTTTTTTTCATTTTTTTTTTGTTATTTTCATATCTGAATATAGAAAATTCAGCTCTACTTGTAGTAGAGTCGATGATGGGTTCTCTCAGCTACTTTGCTGTGAAAATATCTAAACTTTAGTTTCTTCTTTTGCTATTTTTCATAGCATTTTCTTTATTTTTCCTGTTCTGTTTATTATAATTACTTGATCTCTTGTTCTCCTTTTTATAATCATCTTTGATTCTATTTTGACAAAATCATATCTTTCTTTGCTCTTTTTCCGTTTTGCCTTTTTATCTCCTCTTGGTTTTCCCTCAACTGGGTAATCAAAATTGGAACGCATTTTCTTGCCTCTCTTTCTCCTAAACAGTTACTGTCATTGCAACTCTTATTGTTTATTTTCTTTCTGAGAAAACGAAAATAAGTTTTTCCTGTTTCTGTATATGGGATTCTTTTAATTGACATCCTCAACACTGTCAGGCTCCGGCTTTTATTTGTTTATATTTTGTACAAATAGTGAAACTTGTACACTTATATATGTGATTTATTCCCTTTTACCAACGTTTTCTCAGCAACCAAACATAGGATTGGAGCTTTAAATTGGGGTTTTGCGATATTGTGCCTTGGGATAACGAAATACTGGCTCTTAACTTTTTGGTTTTAGTCTCTATTTTGGTTCCATCGATGATTGTGAGCAGAGAAGATGAGAGTTTTAAGCATGATTCCGATATTCCGATTCTTGTTTTGTTTTTAATCTCTCTCTAAGCATTGTTAGTTGTAAGTATGCCTGTTTCTAAATTCTAATATGCTTCGGTAAAGAAGTTTGATTATTTTTTGAATTTGTGTTGTGTGTCAATTAAGATCGTTTTTTATGCGTAAATGAAGGATATGGACAAAATTCATTGTTGCAACTTTAGTATATTCTTTGGAAAACTGGATTTTTTTTTGTTTCATTTTCTGGTTTGTTCTTGATTTATATGCCATTGATTTTCCTCTTTTTTCTGTCTTCATTGGGCTCGATTTTTAGTAAGTGGCTTATGGATTAAACTACAAGCATCTCAACGTTTGATTTGTATTCAATTTGAATCCTGTTAAATGACAAAAAATTAGGACAGCCTTTAAGTATATTCTATTCCCAGGTCACATGGAAGACTTTTATATTGTATTTTGGTCTACTTGTTGAGTTTTCTTTACATGCAGCCATTTCTGGATTCTACGAAACTATGCGATAGCCAATAAACAATTCAATTAACTAATGTCTTCTTGTTTTGTTCAGCTGGTTTCATTATCGATCCACTTGACCCCCAGTGGATTATCTTTAACCAAGATTAAAAGACCCCCAGTTTTCTATATTGCGATGTTAAGTGGTGTGCAGTCTAATGTGTGGGAATCTTTGGTGTATGGATAGTCTTTTGCTTGGTTGACTATTTGAGCAATTATAGAATTTCATTTGAGGTCTGTTCTGGCAAAAGGAGGAACCTTGTCCCTTTATTTCACCAGATGTCTTCTTTTAGGAGCTGAAAAAAATGGGGGGTTGTGTCTCGACTAGTAGTAGGAGTACTTGTAGTAGCAGGAGCAATGGAGAGACAGTCCCTCCATCATGTTCGGGGATTGGATTTTGTGGGAAAAAAAGGACTAAGAGAACATTCTCCGACCATGTTGTCACAATGCAACATTTACCCTCAATGCCCAATCGGATTGTCACGAATGGGAAGAGCCGAACTTCTTGCATATTCACTCAGCAGGGGCGGAAGGGAATAAACCAGGATGCTATGATCGTATGGGAAGTAAGTTTTTTCCATTACATCGTCTTTTTATTTCTGATTATGTATGAAGAGTAACTGCTACTCATGCTCTACATCTTTGTAGGATTTCACGTCTGAAGATGTGACCTTTTTTGGTGTCTTTGATGGCCATGGTCCTCATGGCCATCTTGTTGCCCGCAAAGTGAGAGATGCTCTGCCTATTAAGTTACTATCATTCTTGCATTCTTATCAATCAAAGCAAAATGGGTCTGGTAGAACTTTTTTCAAAGGGAATTCGAAGAAATCAGATGGTGGAGATTCTGAGAAAGATGGATCAGCTGAGGATAAATTGAATTCGGCGTGGAGAGAAGCATTCTTGAAGTCATACAAGGCCATGGACAAAGAATTGAGATCCCATCCTAATCTGGACTGCTTCTGTAGTGGTAGCACTGCTGTCACTATGGTTAAACAGGTATTGCAGGAAACACTGCATGTTTTCCTCATCTTCAATTATTTGCAGCTTTCTTCTGAATTGTCCTTGTTTAATGTGTGTTTTTTAGGGTTCCAATCTTTTCATGGGAAACATTGGGGATTCTCGGGCAATTCTCGGGTCTAAGGACAGCAATGATTCCATAGTAGCGATCCAGTTGACCGTTGATCTAAAGCCTGACTTGCCAAGTATGCCTGACACCATTATGATTTTTGGCTGATTGCTTATTTAACTGAAACAAACTCAGATCGTTTAAATTTATATTTCCTAGGGGAAGCTGAAAGGATTAAACGGTGTAAAGGTAGGGTCTTTGCATTGCAAGATGAGCCTGAAGTGCCAAGAGTTTGGTTGCCATTTGATGACGCCCCTGGACTAGCAATGGCTAGAGCTTTCGGGGATTTTTGTTTGAAGGAATATGGAGTGATCTCAATACCTGAATTTTCTCATCGGGTCCTGACGGAGAGAGATCAGTTCATTGTCCTTGCCTCAGATGGGGTACGTTTTTTGTCTCTGTTTTTCCTTCTCTTCCTTTTCCATTTGTGTGGACTGTTATTTTGGCTGGGTATATATAGAATTAAAGAATCACAAAGCTCTGCATATGCCAAAAAGGAAACATAACATAATAGACTATCTAATGAATCCATAACTTAATTTTTGCTAAAACTGTTTGTTTTGAACTGGTTTCCAAATCTCCCTTTTTAGTGCTTATGCAATTCTTGAGAGAAACTTACAAACTGCTATTTCTCTAGTCCTATGTACTGCCGAGAAGAAACTTAAGGATAAGGAGTACTGCTTCCATGAAATATGTTGTAAAATGTGGATTGTGTCCTACAAACTGCAAGCTGATAACTGAAATAAAAGTAAAATCGATGATGATTTTGTCACAGTAATGGTACGACGATAGTGAGGCTCATTCATTTGGTGCATGATATGGATTTTGGAAACCAAAATCGATAATGATTTTTTGACAGTAATGGTACGACAATAGTAAAGCTTGTTCATTTGGTGCATGAAATGGATTTTGGAAACCAACAAAATTAGTAAATTCATAGTCTTTCTCCATGGCATATGAACCATGAAACATAAGTGGCGGATGGACCTCTATGCTGGGCTGATGACCTAACAGTATGAATTCTAGACGATAGTGATGACTAAAAGATTCTGGTTTCTTTAAACTAAAGCAACTAATAACTGACAATGTAAAGGATATAAGGATGATTCTGAACAACATTCCATTCTCTTTTCTCATGTTGGGGATTTCGGGCCGGCAGATTTCAGCAGTAGTTGTTTTATTTTTGTTTATGGGGGAAGCACTAGAGTAATGTTGAGTTAAAAACGAGTGGTTTAATGGTTCTCATCTGTTCTACGGTTCATAGTTATTTTATAGGCGCAGATTTTTTTATTTCAATAAATATTTTGTTGCTTGTATAAACTTGTCTTAGTGATTATGTCTTGCGTCCATAACCTTGAATGGGGCCTTAAAGTGACTTGCGGAAGAGACTCATTTAGAATTTTATTCCCCTTTTCAGATATTTTTCTTCGAGTTACGATGTTCAGTGTTCCTCTTAAATTGCTCCAGTTATGTTGATCATGTACTCGCTGAACAAGATGCTCTTGATTAACAAATTGTTGCCCTAAATAGTTAACCTAGGAGCTCAAAACATTGAACATAGACATTAAAAATGCAAAAGTTCCTTTAGTTGAGTAACTTATCCTCCTTTCTTTCTCTCACTGTTGGAGAAGTAACTGAAATGAGCAGGAAGGACCATTTCATTTGTACTGAATACTTTGCTCAGGGTGGTGGAAAACAAAGATTCAATCAGGGAAATAAGAAGTCTATATTGAATGCTCTTTTAAGTTACCTTTAATGAAGAGGAAATGGGCTGCATGGGATGGATATGGGGATAATTACATGGATTTGAGTGTGTTAGTGAAGAATACATTATAAACCACTTCTTCATTACCTTATTAGTTATTAATGGTTTGTCTTGGAAGATGTGCTTCTTTCCTGAAATGGAGTCTCCTTATAAGATTGATTGTAGTATGATTCACCCTTACCATCTTATTTGTTCTTTCATAGGTTTGGGATGTACTAAGCAATGAAGAGGTGGTTGAAATTGTATCCTCAGCTCCAACCCGTGTATCGGCTGCTAGAATTTTGGTGGACTCAGCAGCTCGTGAGTGGAAACTCAAATACCCGACTTCAAAAATGGATGATTGTGCAGTGGTTTGCTTATTTTTGGATGGCAAAATGGACTCTGAATCTGATTATGAAGAACAAGGCTTTTCTTCTGTAACCCTTCAGAGTAATCATTCTGGTAATGCAGTTGAATCAGATGATGGGCAAAAGTCTGAGCCATCTCTTCAGAGAAACTTCACTGTTAGATCATCAGAAGAAAATGATACTTATGGAAGACTACCAGTTGAGGTGGACGGAAACGGGGAGACAGCAGCTGAAGATCAGAATTGGTTAGGTTTGGAAGGTGTCACACGAGTGAACTCACTTGTTCAGCTTCCAAGATTTTCCGAGGAAAGGCTAAACCCATAAACTTTGTGATCCCTTAAAATGGAACTGCACTGGCTTTGTTGTAATACTTGGTGCTTTTGAGCCTCATAAATCCAAGGAAAAGAAAATCATCCTGGATTGGTGGTTTTTTTTGTTGAAAGTTTGTGCAGGTAAATTATTGCCACATCATTTTGTTTTGTTGTATCGCAGAAAATATTTAGCAGATCAAGGGATTGAAATGAATGTCATAGTTCAATATTCTATGCCAATTAAGTCAACAAAGAACATTTTGTGGATAACTGAGAGCATTGGGATACATGGGGAAACTAGATACCTATAATTTTCCGTTAAGAGTGCTTGGATCGGAGAGGCTAAAGACAAAGTGATGATTTTGTGTTACTCCTCTCTCTATTGATGAGAACAGACTGATTTTCTTCGTTATATTGGCATAGATTTTCTTCCTTCTATTGACATTGAAACAAATTACAGGAGAGAATTGCTCCACTGATTTGGAGTACAAAATAACTAAAAAAAATGTTAAAAGTTAAAACTATATTTTTAAACATATTCAGAATATGCATAAATTATGTTAAGTCTAATCTTCATTATCTGATTGAGGATGAACAGAATCTTCATGAACAGAATCTTCAAATATAATCTTTGAAAAAAATATTTATTTATTTTCGATTTTTTAGCTTGGTTTGTAAATTGGGATTGACTTAGAGGTTAATTGATAATGTTTGATAAAAATCTGAACAATATATGACAGTTTTGATGTGGTAAATTAATAGAATTAATTCTTTAGGTGCCTGACATGCATAATAATTATATAAGTTCGTTAAGCATTTTTACTTTAATTTTTAAAAAAGTACTTTTACTTTATATTTTTTTTCAAACATGTTTGAAGCATGGACAAAGCTAAAAATGCTTAATACGTTCTTAAAGTAAAACTTTTATATACTTTCTTTATATTAATTTATCTTTTAAAAAAGTATGAGTTATTTTTAAAAAAATATACTATTCATATATTCAATCCGTTATAAAAATTGTGAGTTTAATCTAACAACTACACTTCTTTTCGTGTAATATCTTGAATTCAACTCGGGTAAAAATCGTTATAATATCATTCGGACACCCAAACTTAAAATTTTTGGCTACGTCCCTGATTTTACACCATTGAAAGATTCAGACAAAAAAGAATAAATGGCTAAAAAGGATAAGAATTTAGATTGTTTTCATGTAAACTTTCCATTAAGGCAGTCTGGTTTCGTTGTGGCCATATCACATATGAGAACGTAAACAAAGTGAAATGGTGAGACATTTTTTTAAACTGATAGGAAAATGGAGGCACATAAATAAGAACATATAGGCTCACTTCATTAGCCGTTAAGAGTTGTTGGTGAAAAATCAGATAGAAATACAAACTATTGAGCCAAGAAAGTTCCCATACAAAAAACCACCAATCTTGGCAACTAATCAACTACTCAAGGACCACTTAGACAGCCTTGAAAAGGAAAAAACATAAAATAAATCACCGCCAAAAGTTCATCCAACTCACTAAAATTTAAACCAATGGAAGGAAATTCTATTGTTCTCTCTTCCTGTATTGTAGGCATTTCTTTCTGCTTCATCTATTTCTCTGAGAAGAATCGCATCTTAACTCACCGCCAGAAGTTCACACAATTAGTTGAAACCTGAACTCTATATAAGAGAGATCTTTGTCTCTTCTTCCATCAACAAAGCTTTTCACTTCTCACTAAAGAGTTATCCACTTCTCTAACAATGGCTTACAAAACACAGTCCTCTCTTCTTGCTCAACTTTTCATCTTCAGCATCCTGCTGGCTGTCTTTGGCCATGCAATTGCAATGCGTGACATCCCGGAAAACCCCAAGAATGTAGACATGAAACAGCCTGAGTGGTTCATTGAACGTGATCACCGGAGTGTGCTCATTCCAGGCATTGGCAGGGTGATGCTGCCTCCTTACCATCCATACACCGGCCAGGGGTCAATCAGCGGCTCTATTCCAGGTGGAATCAGCGGCTCTAATCCAGGTGGAGGTGGCTATATTCCAGGTGGAGACGACACACTCGTTCCAAATCCTGGATTCGAGGTCCCAAGCAGTGGTGGAGGTGTTCCGGCACAACCTCATCCTTGAGTAATTTCACCTGTCAACTTCCATCAAATAAACAGTGCTTGATGCATGTGTCCTAGTCTATTGCTGTAATGAATTCTAAGTCAACTTGGCTCCTTTATTTTAGAGATCCTGTGTGCTAGTCAAGTAGTGCAGTCCATGTAATAATCTTAGTCTATTATGCATCCTCATTTGAAATTAAGTGTTTTTAAGTCTGAAATCTTAATGGATATCGTCCTTCATTATAATTATGCTGGATGTTTGAAAGAGAACTATGTAGTCACAGACTCACAGCTACACTTTCCAGTATGATCAAAACCATAATTTCAATATAAGACATTCTATTCCATGCCAACAATTAAAATGATAATTTCCAATATTTA
Source organism: Bretschneidera sinensis (assembly GCA_023935145.1). Lineage (NCBI taxonomy): Eukaryota > Viridiplantae > Streptophyta > Magnoliopsida > Brassicales > Akaniaceae > Bretschneidera > Bretschneidera sinensis. The sequence continues at coordinate 139,679,351 of CM043699.1, forward strand.
ATGAAAAGATGCTTTGTTAATCCACGTAAATAAATTGCGCTTAGTGCACAAGCCATAACATGAAAAATTTAATTTAATAAATATGATATAAAATTTAAAATAAAATTTATGTGGAAGGTTTATTAGTATTTAAATGTCTTAAAAGATTGAAAAAGTTTGGAGAAGATAAAAGGTGAAGGAGACAAGTAAAAGTAAAAAAAAAAAAATTGTGAACAATAAAAGTAATTAGTGTTATTTTTGAAGGCTGCATGAGGGACATGTAGCCAAAACATGAAAAATTGGTGAATGTTGCAAATTGAAACAATAAAGTGTGTAGGGATTTTTTTAAGGGCTACAGGGATATTTTAGGGGGCAGCTGAGATTTTTCAGCTTGGTGTATATACATGTAGTATGTGTAAACTTAATTTACGCTTACCAAATTCATTTAGTTTCTTTACATTACGCTTCTTTTTTAAACACTTGGGGATAAAAAAAAATGTGGAAATAGCAAACTTTTGAAGGGGTTTACGGTGGAAAATTTTACGAGAAGCTATCGAAAAAATAGAAGGTAATAATGTAATGTTATTTTGAATTTTTAGTATACATGTATTCCCGAAAATCCCAAATGAGAATTTTCAAAGGATGTAGTTTATGAAGAATTGAAGAAATAATTAGAGATTTAATACAAATATTATGTTAGGTGCTGACGAATAGCGATCAGAGGAAATTCTGAAGAGGAACGGGAAGGGCAAGGAAGTGATTCACAGATAGCTTTAAGTGCTATATGGTGAGTTAGATTTAAGTAATCTAAATAAAAAAATCGAATATCTAGTAATAATATTAAAATAAATTGTTGGTTATGCTTTGGTGGTAGAAAAAATTTAATTAATATGTAGGATATAAATTTTGGATATGTAGTAAATTATTAAGGAAGAAATAATATTTTTGGGAATAATAAGTAGATTTAATAATAAAAGTAATATGTGAAATTCTTGATGAACTATGGTTGATGTGTAATATGAATTGTGAGGAGATGAAATTTTGTGAATCTTGACAAATTAAGATGGATAATTTAATATGAATTATTATGAGGGGAATTTAGCGAAATTTTTGTAATAAGTTGAGGAAAGACATGATAGCTAATTTTAAATAACTGGAGTTCCTGTGTTATTTATATTACTGTCCATATCCATATTTCATATAATTGTTCATGTGCATATGCATTTAATAATATAACCGAAAGAACTGGGAAGTGACCGGTCTAATGGAGCAACCGTGACAGCCGGTATATGCTGGAATTAAAAGGGACAGAGTGACAACCGATATATGTTGTAAATAAATTCTGTGATAGCCGGGATAAGCTGTAAAGAACTGGGAAGGGGCCGATCTAAGATAATAATAACCTGTCGGCAGGTGGGGAGACGTCCCCATCATAATCATTCATGCATTGCATCTACTTTAATTTTTGCTTGCCTTTATTGAAATGCTGATGTGAGGTATTATGGTAAATTTAATTATAGTTGGATTGGCCTTATAAAGAGATTGTTACAGTGAGAAAAAGATGTAAAAATATGATAAGATAGAAATTTATTAAATGTTTAGACTTTATACTATTATCTAATTATAGGAGAAATAAATGATTATATATTACCGGACTATTTATGAAATTGGAATACTTTTAGTAAATTTAATTCACTAAGCTTGTGAAACTCACCCCTCATTGTACAATGATTTCAGGTAGCAAACATGACAAGTAGTCTGGTGAGGTGAAGGGTCAGACGGATTCATTCTCTGTAAGCCACGTACATGTCAATATCCTCAGACTATTGAGAAAATGAAATAAATATTTTATTTGTAAATATTCATGCATTTTATATATTATTTGTAAATTAATATCAGATTTTGTATCTCCACTGTTGAGGATTTAAAATAATTTTTTTTTGTTGGTATTAATTATTGTTGCATATACATGTCGTGCTGGGATTCTCAAAATGTGATGATATATTCTCCGGGGTGGCTAACCCGGGATGAGTCGTTACAATTTTGGTATCAGAGCATTAGGTTTTAAGATTCTGTAGACTGCCTGAGAACTTAAAAAGTGGAAGATCTAAATAAAATATATTCTTAAATGCAGAGTCTGAGGATGACACGTGGTCGTGCGAGAGTTAGAGGTAGAGTTCAAAATCATAGGGGACGTGGTAGACCCCCAATTTTGAAGAGGACTAAAGTAGAAGAGGAAGTTGAGTCGATGATTCCCGCAAGAGAACATGGTGATAGTGCAGCTAGTACGAGTAGAGTTGAGAGAGTATCTGAGGGTAGGAATGATGAATTAAGATAGACTCTTAATCGTGCTTTAGAAAGGATGAATGCAACTAAAGAAAGGGCTGCTAATTTGCAGAGAAGATTAGAGGAAAGGGATAGAAGAGAACCGGATGTGATGAGGCAAGAGGTTCCTGAGGGAGGGGTATTTGCAAATGAGATGTAAGAGGATTGTTTTGTGAGGTTTCTTAAGTTTAAACCTCAGTCTTTTAGAGGATCAACAAATCTGGGGGAAGCTAAACAATGGATTAGGCACGTAGAGAAATATTTTGAGGTTTTACCGATGTCAGATAGACAGAAGGTAGCTTTTACTCTTTATACTGGATGGTGAGGCTTCTTAATGGTGGGAGGATATTTTTCCTAGGGTAAGCACACGGGTAGATCAACTTTTGACCTGGAGTAAGTTTAAGGATAAGTTCTTTGCAAAGTATTTCCCAGATACCTTTCGGGCACAACAGGAAAGAGACTTTATTCACCTAAGGCAGGGAAATTTATCGCTGGTTGAATATGATTGTAAATTCATAACCCTGTCAAGGTTTTTACCTAAGTTAGTGAATACGGAGGAGAGAAAATGTAAGAGATTTTTAGACGGATTACACTATTATATTCGAACTAAACTCTCTTATATGGAGATAGGGAATTATGCTGTGTTGGTGGATAAAGCATTGCAAATTGAGAAGAATTTGATGGAGTTGAGAGGTAAGAGGGATTGGCTGAAGAGGTCTAGATTTGAGGGACCTAGATGAGGTAACAGTGTGAGTGTACAGGGTGGGAGACCACTCTAGAGGGGGCTTTCCTTGTCACAAGGAACTGCGGTGCAGAGTCAGAGGCAGATGGGATCTGTTGTTTCTGTAGCTCAGAGCAATACTAATGGGACCCCTAGATTTAGGAGGCAAACTATGGGAAGTGGGAGTTATGTTAGAGGAATAAGTATGCCACCCGTGGAAAGTGGTAACATGACATATGATTGAGAAGCAAGGGTATGCTTTAAATGTAATCAGGCGGGGTATCTAGCTTGAAATTACCCTATGCATATATGTTTTGTATGTGGTAGGGGAGGACATGTGGCTACAGATTATCTAGTTGGGAAATCTGCTGACGTAGGTGTGGAGAGTGTTGGAAGAAGATCGATAGAGAGAGGTGATGGACCAGGGGATGTGCAGGGCAGAGATCAAGGATCAGTAGCAGAGCGAGGACATGGCAGTCAGAGCCAGTCCAGAGATGGCAGAGTCTATGCATTGACCCAACAGGATGCACAAGCCACACCAGATGTTGTTATGGGTACGATCTCTATCTTTGGTAGGCTTACTAGATTATTGATTGATCTTGGTGTAATCAATTCCTTTGTATCTAGTAGTTATATGAAATCTAGTAGTGCTGGTGCTAGTCCTTTGATGAATGCCATTATTGTTGAGATTCCTATGGGAGATAAGGTTATTATCAGAACAATTTATTGAGATTGTATGATTAATATTACTGATAGAGAATTTGAAGTTGATTTATTACTTTTAGATATAACAGATTTTGATTTAATTCTGGGGATGAATTGGCTATCTGCATATCATGCTTGGGTAGATTGTTTTAGGAAAAATGTGGTGTTCAAAATACCTGGACATGAAGAGTTTAATTTTTAGGGCAAACGTAAGATCCTTGCTAATTGTCTTATTTCTACCTTATCTGCTAGTAAATGGTTGAGGAAGGGTTGTGAGGGGTATTTGGCATATGTGGTGGATTCTAGTAAAAAAAGGTAAGAAGTTAGAAGAAATCTTGGTAGTAAAAGATTTCCCTGATATTTTTCTTGAATAGTTGACTGGGTTGCCTCCCAATAGGGAGATTGAGTTTTCTATTGAGGTGATTCCAGGATCAGCACCCATATCCATAGCACCTTATAGGATGGCACCAGCTGAATTGAGAGAGCTGAAAGTTCAGCTTCAGGAGTTGCTAGATAAACAGTTTATCCGACCTATTACGTCACCTTGGGGAGCCCCTGTGTTATTTGTCAAGAAGAAGGATGAGACATTGAGGTTGTAAATTGATTATAGACAATTGAATAAGATCACCATCAAGAATAGATATCCTTTACCCATGATAGATGACTTATTCGAGCAGTTACAGGGAGCTATAGTGTTTTCTAAGATAGATTTGAGGTCGGGTTACCATTAATTAAGGATAAAAGAGGGGGACGTGCCTAAAACTGCTTTTAGGACACGTTATGGCCATCATGAATTCTTAGTGATGCCTTTTGGGTTGACCAATGCTCCTGCGGCATTTATGGACCTTATGAATCGGGTGTTTAAACCATTCCTGGACAGATTTGTGATTATATTTATTGATGATATTTTGATATATTCCAGGAATGAAGATGAGCATATGCAACATTTAAGGATAGTATTAGAGATTTTGAGGAGAGAGAAACTGTATGCAAAGTTCTCGAAGTGTGAGTTCTGGTTGAATGAAATATCTTTCTTGGGGCATGTTGTGTTAGGAGAGGGGATAGCAGTTGACCCACAGAAAGTAGAAGCAGTGTTGAATTGGGAAAGACCCACGAGCGTAACTGAAATTATAAGCTTTTTAGGGTTGGCTGGTTATTATAGGAGATTTATCCAGAATTTTTCTATGATCGCTAGACCTTTGACTAAGTTGACCAGGAAGGATGTGAATTTTAGGTGGTCTGAAGAATGTGAGAGGAGTTTTCAACTGTTGAAAGAAAAACTGACTACTACCCCGGTATTAATACTTCATTCTGGTGATGAAGGATTTGTGCTTTACAGTGATGCGTCATATCAAGGGTTGGGATGTGTGTTGATGCAACATGAGAGAGTTATAGCCTATGCATCTAGGCAATTGAAAAACCATGAGAGGAATTACCTGACACATGATTTAGAATTGGCTGCCATAGTTTTTGCTTTGAAGATTTGGAGACACCACTTATATGGAGCCAAGTGTGAAATTTTTACTGATCATAAAAGCTTGACACATTTACCAACCCAGAAGGAGTTGAATTTGAGGCAAATGAGGTGGATGGAATTGATTTGTGATTGTTGACCCTCGTCCGTATTTTAATGATGGTAAAACACAACTGTTATTTGACTAACAAGTTTAAAACTAAGTTGTATTAAGGATCAAACACATTCAACCAAGGAACAAAGTGCAAGAACTCGAACCAAATCAAGTATCAAGTGAAGACTGAAGATCTAGTATAGGTCTTAAGGTTTAGAACCAATGTAAGTCTCACTCATACATTGTATTAGCTTGTTCAATGGCTCAAACACAAAAGGTTTTTCTAAAACCATTATTTTTAAATATTTTTAATGAAGAACAGAAGAAAAACTGGGTTGGAAGACAACCCAGTCGACTGGGTACATATACGAGTCGACTGGTACTTTGACCAGTAAGTTCCCAGTCGACTGGATAAATCAACCCAGTCGACTGGTAAAATGGACAGAAAGTCCTCAATCAACTGGATGATATATACCAGTTGACTGGATACCCAGAAGGTCTGAAAATGAGTATTTTTCAAGTGAACCCAGTCGACTGGTATCTCGACCCAGTCGACTGGTAATTCAAAAATATGACCGTTGGACTCCAAATCTGAACGTTTTAAAGTAAATCTTTTTTAAATTAAAGTCTTAAACGGCCATATTAATTGATTGCTATATAAACCCATTCAGTTAAGCATTCAAAAATAAGCTGCAGATATTAAAAAAGAGTTGATCTCACATAATCAAGTTTTTATACTCTTGAAACACAAAAAGCTTTGAAATAATCTTGTTGAGCCATTTCTTCAAGCTTTACTTTGAAAGAGAGACATTTCTGTTGTAATAAGCTTTCATTTGCTGTCTCTCTACCTTTTACTTTACACCATCTTTGTAAAGGGATTACTTCCGAGAGGAAGGGGATTGTTCGGTTTATGCAATTCCTGTAATTTGCTTGTGTACGGTTTGTGCAACACTCGGCTAAGTTGTGCGACTAAGTTTTCTTAGTGGATTACTTCAAGGAGTTCCTTGAAGAGAGTGGACGTAGGGTCGGAACGAATTCGATATTGTCGAACCACTATAACTGTGTTTGCATCCTCTTTCCTTAAACTCTTTATTTACAGCTCATTACTTGTATTTATTGTTTGCTGCTTATCAGTTTTTATAAACTTGTATTAATTCCGCAAAAAAGTTTTTAAAAACCCAATTCACCCCCCCTCTTGGGTTGAAACCTCGAGCTACAATGATTATGACTGTACAATTCATTATCGTCCAGGAAAGGCTAATGTCGTAGCTGATGCATTGAGTAGAAAAGCTACCAGGAGATTAACTGCTATTGGGAGTCATAATACTAGCCTGATGATAGAATTAAGAAAAATGAGGATGCAATTGAGTGTCAATGATAGAGGAGTATTAATGGCAAGTATGGTGATACAATCTCCTCTTATTGATCATTTATTACAGTTGCAGGGTAAAGATGAGGGAATAGAGAAAATCAGGCAGGAAGTGTTGAATGGGAAGCCGACTGAGTTTAGAATAAGAGAAGATGGTATGGTAGTATTGGGGCATAGAATTTATATTCCCAATGATGTGGAGATGAGGAAAGAGATATTAAGGGAGACTCATGATTTGATATATTCCATGTATCCGGGTAATAATAAGATGTACAGGGGGTTGAAACAGAATTATTGGTGGTCAGGGATGAAGAAGGATATAGCAGAATATATTTCTAGATGTTTGATTTGCCAACAGGTAAAGGCTGAGAATAGACATCCAGCGGGTTTATTACAACCTCTTCCAATACCTGAGTGGCTATGGGAGAATGTGAGTATGGATTTTGTCTCTGGTCTTCCCTGTACCCAGAAAAGACATGACGTTATACGGGTTATAGTGGATAAACTTTCTAAGTCTTCACATTTTCTTCCAATCAAAACTACTTGGAGTCCAGAAAAGCTGGTTGAATTGTATGTGGTAGAAATAGTAAAATTACATGGAGTATCCTTGAGTATCGTATCATATAGAGATTCTAGATTTACCTCTAGATTTTGGAGGGGTTTCCAAGCAGCTATGGGTACGCAATCACAATTTAGTACAGCTTTTCATCTATAAACCAATGGGCAGACAGAGAGAATTATCAGAATACTAAAAGATATGCCGAGGACAAGTGTATTGAATTTCTCAGTGAGCTGGGATGCTTATTTGCCTTTGATCTAGTTTGCATACAATAATCAGTATCAAACTAGTATTGGGATGACATCTTTCGAGGCTTTGTATGGTAGAAGGTATAGAACTCCTGTATGCTGGGAAAAAGTTGGAGAGAGAAAGATTTATGGCCCGAAAATGATAGACTTGACCACTGAAAGGATCAAACTGGTTAGGGAAAACCTCAGAGCAGCTCAGACTAGACAGAAATGATATGTTGATAAAAGAAGACGACCTCTCGAATTCTAAGTTGGTGATTGGGTATTCTTAAAGATATCTCCATGGAAGGGAGTGTTGAGATTTAAGAAGAAAGAAAAATTGAGCCCGAGATTTGTGGGGCCGTATGAGGTGATCGAGAAGATTGGACCGGTAATATATCGTTTGAATTTGCCTCCATAATTAAAACAATTACATAATGTGTTTCATGTGTCACTGCTAAGAAAGTACTTACATGATGAATCCCATAGTATCTCTGATCAAGCAATAGAAATTCAGGAAGATTTGACTTTTATGCTAGCACCAGTTAGAATCCTAAACAGAAAAAAAACGTGTATTGTGCAATAAATTCATTTCCTTGATTCAAGTATTATGGCGGAATAAAGACGTTGAAGAAGTCACTTGAGAGAATGAAGCTAGAATGAAGAAGGATTTCCCCCAACTCTTTTCTTGATTTTCAATAAGAAAATTTCGGGACGAAATTTTTGTAAGGTTGGTAGAATTGTAATACTCATATTTGTAAAATAAGGGTAAAGAAGTAATTTAATAAATATGACATGGAATTTAAAATAAAGTCTATGTGGAAGGTTTATTAGTATTTGAATGTCTCAAAAGATTGAAGAAGTTTGGAGAAGACAAAAGGTGAAGGAGACAAAAGTAAAAAAAAAAAAAAAACCATGAACAGCAAAACGTGGCAGCACCTGCTACCAAGTTTTTGTAAAAGTAACAAGTGTTATTTTTGAAGGCTGCATGAGAGACATGTTGCCAAAACATGAAAAGTTGGTCAATGTTGCAAATTGCAACAAGTAAAGTATGAAGGAATTTTTTTAAGGGATGCAGGCATTTTTTAGGAGGCAGCTGAGATTTTTTTTCAGTGAAGTGGTATATATACATGTAGTATGCGTAAACTTAACTTACACTTACCAAACTCATTTAGTTTCTTTATATTACGCGTCTTCTTTAAACACTTGGGGACCGAAAGAAAGGTGGAAATAGGAAAATTTTGAAGGGGTTTACGGTGGAAATTTTTACGAGAAGTTATCGAAAAAATAGAAGGTAATAACATAATGTTATTTTTGAATTTTTAGCATACATGTATTTTCGAAAATCCCAAATGGGAATTTTCAAAGGATGTAGTTTATAAAGAATTAAAGAAATAATTAGAGATTTAATACAAATATTATATCAGGTGCTGATGAACAGCGACCGGAGGAAATTCTGGAGAGGAACGGGAAGGGCAAAGAAGTGATTCACGGGTAGCTTTAAGTGCTACGTGCTAAGTTGGAGTTACTTTAAGTAATCTAAATAAGAAAATCGAATATCTAGTAATAATATTAAAATAAATTGTTAGTTATGCTTTGGTCGTAGATAAAATTTAATTGATATGTAGGATATAAATTTTGGACATGTAGTAAATTATTAAGGAAGAAATAATATTTTTAGGAATAATAAGTAGATTTAATAATAAAAGTAATAAGTGAAATTCTTGATAAGCTATGGTTGATGTGTAATATGAATTATGAGGAGATGAAATTTTGTGAATCTTGACAAGTTAAGATGGATAATTTGATATGAATTATTATGAGGGGAATTTAGTAGAATTTTTGTAATAAGTTGAGGAAAGACATGAGAGCTAATTTTAAATAATTGGAGTTCCTGTGTTATTTATATTACTGTCCATATGCATATTTCATATCATTGTTCATGTGTATATGCATTTAATAATATAACCGGAAGAACCGGGAAGGGGCCGGTCTAATGGAACAACCGTGACAGCCGGTATATGTTGGAATTAAAAAGGACACCGTGACAGCCGATATATGCTGTAAATAAATTCCGTGACAGTCAGGATGAGCTGTAAAGAACCGGGAAGGGGCCTGTCTAAGATAATAATAACCTGTCGGCAGGTGGGGAGACGTCCCCATCATAATCATTCACATATTGCATCAGCTCTAATTTTTGCTTGCATTTATTGAAATGCCTATGTGAGAGGTATTATGGTAAATTTAATTATAGTTGGATTGGCTTTACAAAGAGATTGTTACAGTGAGAAAAAGATGTAGAAATATGATAAGATAGAAATTTATTAAATGTTTAGACTTTATGCTATTATCCAATTATAGGAGAAATAAATGATTGAATATTACAGGACTATTTATGAAATTGGAATACTTTTAGTAAATTTAATTCAATGAGCTTATGAAGCTCACCCCTCATTGTACAATGATTTCAAGTAGCAAGCAGGACAAGTAGTCTGGTGAGGTTAAGGGTCAGACGGATTCATTCTCTGTAAGCCATGTACGTGTCAATATCCTCAGACTATTGAGAAAATGAAATAATATTTTATTTGTAAATATTCATGCATTTTATATATTATGTGTAAATTAATATCAGATTTTGTATCTCCACTGTTGAGGATTTAAAATTTTCTGTTGGTATTAAACATTGTTGCATATATGTGTCGTGCTGGGATTCTTAAAATGTGATGACACTTTCTTAGGGGTGACCAACCCGAGATGGGTCGTTACAATCTCACTCCTGAAAAAAATAAAATATTTTTTTCTCTCTTTTCATACCATTAATTATTGGTGAGATAGACCATTGTGTCATATATTTTTCATGAACCTATACTAAACAAGAACTTATCATAATAACACATTGTTTTCTAAACTGATTTATGTGCCAAATAGCCAAACTATACTCCTTTGCATTATTCATTCACAAGTCATTAATTTTTTTCCTTGATATCAAATCAATAAATTAGTTAAATATTTTATAGAGGCCAAATTTTAAAAATTACTACTTTTATGTACTTTTAAATCAATACAATTGAAGTTTATAGTGAGAATTCAATAAAATTAAGATTTAATTTTTTCACTCATGATGTTCAATACTCCTTTTAAGTTGTTCCAGTTATGTTAGATCATGTACTCGGTGAACAAGATATTCTTGATGAAGAAATTGTTGCCCTAAATATTTAACCTGGGAGCTTAAAAATGCAAAGATTCCTTTAGTTAAGTAAATTATCCTCCTTTCTTTCTCTCACTGTTGGAGAAGGTATATTACTTGTCTCATCGCAACTGAAATGAGCTGGAAGGACCATTTCATTTGTGCTGAATAATTTGCTCGGGGTGGTAGAAAACAAAGATTCAATCAGGGAAATAAGAAGTCTATATCGAATCCTCTTTCAAGCTACCTTTAATGAAGAGGAAAATAGGCTGCATGGGATGGATATGGGCATAATTACATGAATTTGACAGTGTTAATGAAGAGAAATACTTTAATAAACCACTTCTTCATTACCTTATTTGTCAGTAATGGTTTGTTTTGGAGGCTGTTTATCTTTCCGGAAATGGAGTCTCCTTATAAGATTGATTGTAGAGTCCTTTTAGGACTCCCAAATAAAATAGAAAGAAGACTTCTTAAATGCGGCCGTTGGTAATCCCATTGAGACTAGTAAATCAATACCAAATAGAATAAGATTTCTCTTCTTTGTTCATTGCCTATAAAATGGGACTTTTATACTTCTTTCGAGACGCAGAGTAGTACAATAGAGATCAACAAAAGAGAAAGAACAATACAACAAAAAAGATCTTCTTTTCTTCTAATCTATTGTATTTTTTAAATTAAATTTGTGATAGCATAGATTTTGGTGTATTTGGGATTTGGGTTTAGGAAGTTTTATCTCTCTTAATTTGTACTCTAATTTTGATTATAGTAGAATCTCTCATCATTGCTCGTGGACATAGGAGTTTTAGCTCTGAACCACGTAAATTTTTTAATGTTTATTTATTTCTTCGCTGTTTTATTCCTAACAAACTAGTATCAAAGCTATTATTAAAGTCGATCTTGGCAAGTTGTTTTCTATCACTTCGTACGAGATATAGAAGTTTGACGGAACCAACAATTTTAATCTTTGGAAAGTAATGATGTAAGTTGTTTTAATTCAAAAGGGTTTGAAAAAGCCACTGCTGGAGAAAGAGAATATGCCTAGTACGATGAAAGATGAGCCAAAACTGAATATGGATGAGAAGGCACTGACTTCAATTCAGTTGTGTTTGTCACATGGAGTCTTACGTCAAGTTTTTACAGAGAAAACCGTTGTTGGTTTATGGAGTAAGTTAGAGTCTCTATACATGATGAAATCACTCACCAACAAACTGTTCTTGAAGCAACAATTATATTTGTTTCGTATAGTAGAAGGTACGTCGATGAAATCCCATGTTGATGAATTTAATTCTATTATTACTGATTTAAATTAAATGGAAGTTAAATTAGATGATGAGTATCATACCCTATTATTGTTGTGTTCCCTACCACCATCATTTACACACTTTAGGGAAACCTTTTTGTTTGGTAGAGATACAATTTCTTTAGAGGATGTTAAAGCATCACTGTTTTCTAAAGAATTGCTTGAACGACACATAGCTGGGAATAATTATGAGAAACGGAGTCAATGTGATGCCCTAGTCACTAGAGACTCTAGAGGGAGATCTAGAGAAAGGTGTTAAAGTAATAGTAGCCAAAAATTATGATCTAAGTCCAGAAATAAGAACATGACATATCATTACTGTAAGAAAAAAAGAACATTACAAATTTGAATGTTGCAATTTGAAAAAGAAAATTCAACAAGAAAACAATCAGAATCAAATTCAAAATCGAGGTCAAAATCAGAATCGAGACAAGATTTGAAAGAGAAAAAACCTGAAACTAATGTTAGTGAAGAAGACTGATGATTATGATTGTGTACTTGCTGCCAATGGTAATGGGTTCTTTATGTCTGATTGGATTACAGATAATGCTTGTTCCTACCATATTTTTCGGAATAATAATTGGTTTTCAGAATATGAGCCTTATGATGGAGTTATCTTGCTGGGTCATGATGTAACTCGAAAAATTACTGGTATAGGAACTATCCCGATCAGAATGCATGACGGTGTGATGAGGACTTTGAGAGAAGTTAGACATATTCCTACCTTTAAGAAGAATTTGATTTCTCCGAGTACTCTTTATGTCAAAAAGTATAAGTTTTCATTTGAAGGTTGAGTTATGAAAGTTAGTAGAGGTGCTCTGGTTATCATGAAAGCAAAGCTTACGTCGTCAAATTTGTATGTTCTACAGTGTACTACTGTTACTGCTTCAGCGGTTGCTTCCACTATGTTAGATCCTGAGGTTATAAAATTGTGGCATATGAGATTGGGTCACATGAGTGGAAATAGACTAACTTTTTTGAGAAAAAAGAGGTTTGTATTGTGGTCAAAATAAAGGTAAAATGGAATTCTGTGAGTATTTTGTTTTCAGGAAATTGAAGAGAGTTAGTTTCAATATAGCGATTCATTGAATCAAGGGTACTGTGGATTATATTCACTCTGATCTTTGGGGACACTTATGTGTTTCATCTAAGAGTGGTGTCAGGTATATGCTTACTTTCATTGTGACTTACTTAAGAAAAACTTGGGCATGTATGTTGAAGACCAAGGATGAGGCATTCAAGCGTTTTAAGCAGTGGAGAACCATGATTGAGAAGCTAACAAGGAAGAAAATTAAGAGGATAATGACAAATAATGGTTTGGATTTTTGTTCAAATGAGTTTAATGACTACTATAGAGATGAGGGTATTGTTAGAGACAAGGCAATCAAGGTACACCATAAAAAAATAGAGCTGTTGAGCGAATGAACAAAACTCTTTTGGAGAGAGCTCGATGTATGCTCTCAAATGTTGGTTTGACTAAGGAGTTTGGGGCAGAGGCAACATCCACTGCATGTTATTTGGTGAATCGATCTCCTGCTACGACTATAGAGTTCAAAACTCTATTTGAGGTATGGTCCGATAACCCGCCTCATTTTTCTATGGTCAAAATATTTGGATGTCTTACATACACATATGTTAATGATGGAAAATTAAAGTCTATAGCTAAAAAGTGCATTTTTCTTGGTTATGTTGGTGGTGTGAAATAATATAGATTATGGTGTCCTGATCCTAAGTCACCTAAATTTCTCATTAGTCGTGATGTTACTTTTAATGAATCTGCTATGTTTAACCCAAAAAAGAGTATGTTGTTCGTGATTTTGATCAGGGTAAGAGTAACACACAGCAGGTGGAGTTGAATTTTTTTGATTCAGTTCCTATATAGAACATTTTCACATAGTTTGTTTCTAAACAGAGTGAGAATTTAGATGAAGAACAATCTGAACAGACTCAAAATGAACCCTACAACATTGCCAAACATAGACCGAGAGAAGAGGCTAGACTACCATTAAGGTACAATAATATTGGTTTATCTAGTAACACTGATTCAATTGTTTATGCTATATTTGTTGCACAAGAAATCAGTGATGCAGGTGTACCTTCTACATATACAAAAGCCATTACTTGTGCAGATTTTTCAAAGTGACTAGTAGCTATGCACGAAGAGATGAAGTCTCTTGAAAATAATCAGACTTTGAAATTGGTAAAACCACCAATGGGTAAAAAGATAGTTGGTTGCAAATAGATATTCAAGAAAAAAATAAGGCATCATGGGGATTGAAAATGCAAGGCATAAATTGCGTTTGGTTGCTAAGGGATATAGTTAGGTTGCAGAAGTTGATTTTAATGACGTATTCTCTCCGGTTGTGAAGCATAGTTTCATTCGTGTCTTCCTATCATTGGTTGCTATATTGAATTTGGAATTATAATAGCTTGATATTAAAACCGTTTTTTCGCACGATGGATGAGCTTGAAAAGAAAATTTGCATGCATCAGCCTAAGGGCTTTGTTATTAAAAGCAAAGTAGACTATGTTTGTTTGTTGAAGAAGTCCCTCTATGGTTTGAAACAGTCTCTTCATCAATGGTACAAGCGGTTTGACTCCTTCATGGTGAGTAATAGGTATTCCAAAAGCAAGTATGACAACTGTGTATATCTCAAAAAGCTTGCAAATTGTTCATTTATTTATTTGTTGCTTTATGTGGATGATATGCCCATTGCTTGTAAGAGCAAATATGATATTGCTAGCCTAAAAGCACTACATAGCAATGAATTTGGGATGAAGAGATAGAGGTACGACTTTGTTTTATTTGACATAAGAGAAGTAAATTGAGAATATTTTGGAATGTTTTGGCATAAAGAATACTAAACCTATTAGTACTCCTCTTGCTACTCATTTTAAACTTTCAGTTGCTTTGTCTCCGCAAATAGATGAAGACAAAGAGTACATGTCACATGTTCCTTATTCCAGTGTAGTTGGGAGTCTCATGTATGTCATGGTTTTCACCCGTCCAGATATTGCACCGGTTGTCAGTGTGGTTAGTAAGTATATGGATAATCTCGGGAAGGAGCATTGAAGAGTTGTTAAGTGGATAGTTTAGTATCTTAGAGGTACTTCAAATATATGTTTGAATTTTAGACGCCACAAGAGCAATGTTTTTGGTTATGTTGATTCAGACTTTGCAGGGATCTTGACAAAAGAAAATCTACTACAGGTTATATATTTGCTTTTGGTGGATGCATTGTTAGTTGGAAGGCTACTCTTGTTGCTCTGTCGACTATAGAGACAGAGTATATAGCTATAACAAAGAATATCAAGGAAGTCATTTGGTTGAGAGGGTTGTTTAGTAAATTGTGTTGGGTTCATGATGCAACAATTGTCCATTGTTTTCACTTGACTAAGGATTAGATGTTCCATGTGTGAACAAAGCATATTGATGTTCGTTACCACTTTGTTCAAGAAATAGTTGATAGTGGAGAAGTTGTTAAAAAGAAAATTGGGACAGCAGATAATCTAACAAATATGTTAACTAAACCACTTCCAGTGTCCAAGTTAAAACAATGCTTAGACTTGATTGGTGTTACTTACAGTGTTTGAATTATGTCTGTGTAAGGTATTTGTGAAGATGCTGAACAATATTTTATTATTTGTGAAAATTCAAGTCAATGTGAAGATTTGTTAAATATGGCTTGAATTAGTATAGTCTTTTTAAGACTCATTGTCCAAATAAAATAGGAAGAAAACTTCTTAAGTGTGATAGTTGGTTGAATCCTATTGAGACTCGTAAATCAATACCAAACAAAAGATGATTTCTCTTTTTTGTTCAGTGCCTATAAAGGGGGAGTTTATACTCCTTTCAAGACACATAGTAGTACAACAAAGATCAATAAAAGAAACAAAGTTGGACAACAAATTAATCATTATAAATGGTTGAAACTTCTTTTCTTCTAGGTAATTGTATTTTCCCAATTAAATTTATGATAACCTAGATTTGTATGTATTTTAGATTTGGATTTAGAGAGTTATCTCTCTTGATTTGTACTTTAACTATAATTATAGTTAAATCTCTCACCATTAAAGCAGTTTGGTTCCATTGTGGCCATATCACATATGAGAAGGTAAACAAAGTGAAATGGTGAGACATTTTTCAAGCTGATAGGAAAATGGAGGCACAGAAATAAGAACATATAGACTCACTTCATTAGCCGTTAAGAGTTGTTGGTGAAAAATCACAGAGAAATAGAAACTATTGGGCCAAGACAGTTCCCATACAAAAAACCACCAATTTTGGCAACTAATCAAATAAATCACCGCCAAAAGTTCATCCAACTCACTAAAATTTAAACCAATGGAAGGAAATTCTATTGTTCTCTCTTCCTGTATTGTAGGCATTTCTTTCTGCTTCATCTATTTCTCGGAGAGAAATCGCATCTTAACTCACCGCCAGAAATTGACACAATTAGTTGAAACCTCAGCTCTATATAAGAGAGATCTTTTTGTCTCTTCTTCCATCAACAAAGCTTTTCGCTTCTCACTAAAGAGTTATCCACTTCTCTAACAATGGCTTACAAAACACAGACCTCTCTTCTTGCTCAACTTTTCATCTTCAGCATCCTGCTCGCTGTCTTTGGCCATGCAATTGCAATGCGTGACATCCCGGAAAACCCCAAGAATGTAGACATGAAACAGCCTGAGTGGTTCATTGAACGTGATCACCGGAGTGTGCTCATTCCAGGCATTGGCAGGGTGATGCTGCCTCCTTACCATCCATACACCGGCCAGGGGTCAATCAGCGGCTCTATTCCAGGTGGAATCAGCGGCTCTAATCCAGGTGGAGGTGGCTATATTCCAGGTGGAGACGACACACTCGTTCCAAATCCTGGATTCGAGGTCCCAAGCAGTGGTGGAGGTGTTCCGGCACAACCTCATCCTTGAGTAATTTCACCTGTCAACTTCCATCAAATAAACAGTGCTTGATGCATGTGTCCTAGTCTATTGCTGTAATGAATTCTAAGTCAACTTGGCTCCTTTATTTTAGAGATCCTGTGTGCTAGTCAAGTAGTGCAGTCCATGTAATAATCTTAGTCTATTATGCATCCTCATTTGAAATTAAGTGTTGTAAGTCTGAAATCTTAATTATAATTATGCTGGATGTTTGAAAGAGAACTATGTAGTCACAGACTCACAGCTACACTTTCCAGTAATTTCAATACAAGACATTCTATTCCATGCCAACAATTAAAATGATAATTTCCAATATTTAATGAAAAGATGCTTTTTAATCCAAGTAAATAAATTGTACTTGGTGAACAAGCCATATGTCTATCACCACACCTTGAAGGATAACCCCATTTTAATCATAGACGAAAAACCACCGAACCAAACTGAGATTTAACCTGTCAATACAGTCAGGTATTATCATATTATGAACCACATTCCATGTCCTAAAGATCCTTTGAATAAATGACCCTTGGACTATATATTTTTCATGAATCTACACTAAACAAGAACTTATCATAATAACATATTGTTTTCTAAACTGATTTATGTGCCAAATACTCAAATTAACTATACTCCTTTGCATTATTCATTCACAAGTCATTAATTTTTTTTCTTGATGTCAAATAAATAAATTAGCTAAATATTTTATAGAGCCCAAATTTTAAAAATTACTACTTTTACGTACTTTTAAATCAACACAATTGAAGTTTATAGTGATAATTCAATAAAATTAAGATTTAATTTTTTCACTCATGATGTTCAATACTCCTCTTAAATTGTTCCAGTTATGTTAGATCAGGTACTCGCTGAACAAGATATTCTTGATGAAGAATTGTTGTCCTAAATATTTAACCTAGGAGCTTAAAAATGCAAAGATTCCTTTAGTTGAGTAACTCATCCTCCTTTCTTTCTCTCACTGTTGGAGAAGGTATATTACTTGTTTCAAGCTACCTTTAATGAAGAGGAAAATAGGCTGCATGGGATAGATATGGGGATAATTACATGAATTTGACAGTGTTAGTGAAGAGAAATACTTTAATAAACCACTTCTTCATTACCTTATTTGTTAGTAATGGTTTGTTTTGGAGGCTGTTTATCTTTCCCGAAATGGAGTCTCCTTATAAGATTGATTGTAGAGTCCTTTTAGGACTCGTTGTCCAAATAAAATAGAAAGAAGACTTCTTAAATGCGGCAGTTGGTAATCCCATTGAGACTCGTAAATCAATACCAAAAAGAATAGGATTTCTCTTCTTTGTTCATTGCCTATAAAATGAGACTTTTATACTTCTTTCGAGACGCAGAGTAGTACAATAGAGATCAACAAAAGAGATAGAACTGTACAACAAAAAGATATTCTTTTCTTCTAAGCTATTATATTTTTCAAATTAAATTTGTGGTAGCATAGATTTTGATGTATTTGAGATTTGGGTTTAGGAAGTTTTATCATTCTTAATTTGTACTCCAATTTTATTTATAGTAGAATCTCTCATCATTGCCCATGGACGTAGGAGTTTTAGTGGAAATCACGTAAATTTTTTTATGTTTGTTTATTTCTCTGTTACTCTATTCCTAACAAACTAGTGTTAAGGCTATTGTTAAAGTCGATCTGGGCATGATGTTTTCTATCACTTCGTACGAGATATAGAAGTTTGATGGAACCAACAATTTTAATCTTTGGCAAGTAAAGATGTAAGTTGTTTTAACTCAAAAGGGTTTGAAAAAGCCACTGCTGGGGATGGAGAATATGTCTAGTACGATGAAAGATGAACCAAAACTGAATATGGATGAGAAGGCACTGACTGCAATTCAGTTGTGTTTGTCACATGGAGTCTTACGTGAAGTTCTTACAGAGAAAACTGTTGTTGGTTTATGGAGTAAGTTAGAGTCTTTATGCATGACGAAATCACTCACCAACAAACTGTTCTTGAAGCAACAATTATATTTGTTGCATATGACAGAAGGTACGTCGATGAAATCCCATGTTGGTGAATTTAATTCTATTATTACTGATTTAAATTCAATAGAAGTTAAATTAGATGATGAGGATCAGACCCTATTATTGTTTTGTTCCCTACCACCATCATTTACACACTTTAGGGAAACTTTTTTGTTTGGTAGAGATACAATTTCTTTAGAGGATGTTAAAGCATCACTGTTTTCTAAAGAATTGCTTCAACGACACATGGCTGAGAATACTTATGAGAAACGGAGTCAATATGATGCCCTAATCACTAGAGGCTCTAGAGGGAGATCTAGTGAAAGGTGTTAAGGTAATAAATAGTAGCCAAAAATTTTGATCTAAGTCCAGAAATAAGAACATGACATATCATTACTGTAAGAAAAAAAGGGACATTACAAATTTGAATGTTGGAATTTGAAAAAGAAAATTCAAGAAGAAAACAATCAGAATCAAATTCAAAATCGAGGTCAGAATCAGAATTGAGACAAGATCGGAAAGAGAAATACCCTGAAACTAATGTTAGTGAAGAAGACTCTGATGATTATGATTATATACTCGCTGCCAATGGTAATGGGTTCTTTATGTCTGAATGGATTACATCTTATGCTTGTTCCTACCATATTTGTTGAAATAATGATTGATTTTCAGAATATGAGCCTTATGATGGAGTTATCTTATTGGGTGATAATGCAACTCGAAAAATTAGTGGTATAGGAACTGTCCAGATCATAATGCATGACAGTGTGATGAGGACTTTGACAGAAGTCAGACATATTCCTACCTTTAAGAAGAATTTGATTTGTCTAAGTAATCTTTATGTCAAAGGTATAAGTTTTCATCTGAAGGTGGAGTTATGAAAGTCAGTAGAGGTGCTCTGGTTGTCATGAAAGCAAAGCTTACGTCGCCAAATTTATATGTTCTGCAGGGTGCTACTGTTACTGGTTCAACGGTTGTTTCTACTAGTTTAGATCCTGAGGTTATAAAATTATAGCATATGAGATTGGGTCATATGAGTGGAAATAGACTAACTCTTTTTAGAAAAAGAGGTTTGTTTTGTGGACAAAATTCAGGTAAAATAGAATTCTGTGAGCATTATGTTTTTGGTAAACTCAAGAGAGTTAGTTTCAGTACAACGATTCACTGAATCAAGGGTACTGTGGATTATATTCACTCTGATCGTTAGGGACCCTCACGTGTTTCATCTAAGGGTGGTGTCAAGTATATGTTTACTTTCATTGTGACTTACTCAAGAAAAACTTGGTCATGTATTATGAAGAAAAAGGATGAGGCACTCAAGTGCTTTAAGTAGTGGAGAACAATGATTGAGAAGCTAACAAGAAATCAAATTAAGAGGCTGAGGACAAATAATGCTTTGGATTTTTTTTCAAATGAGTTTAATGACTACTATAGAGATGAGAGTATTGCTAGACACAAGACAATCAAGGTACACCATAAAAAAAAAATATGGAGTTGCTAAGTGAATGAACAAAATTCTTTTGGAGAGAGTTTGTTGTATGCTCTTAAATGTTGGTTTGACTAAGGAGTTTGGGGCAGAGACAGCATCCACTACGTGTTATTTGGTGAATCGATCTCCTACTACGACTATAGAGTTCAAACCCCTACATGAGGTATGGTCTGATAACCCTCCTCATTATTCTATGGTCAAAATATTGGGATGTCTTACATATACATATGTTAATGATGGAAAATTAGGGTGTGAAATGATATGGATTATGGTGTCCTGATCCTAAGTCACCTAAATTTCTCATTAGTCGTGATGTTACTTTGAATGAATCTGCTATGTTTAACCTAAAAAAGAGTGTTGTTTTTTTTTATTTTTTAGGGTAAGAGTAACACATAGCAGGTGGAGTTGAAAATTTTTGATTCAGTTCCTATGCAGAACATTTTCACATAGCTTTTTTCTGAACAGAGTGAGAATTTGGATGAAGAACAAACTCAATAGACTCAAAATGAACCCTACAATATTGCTAAACATAGACCAGACTACCTTAATATTGGTTTATCTAGTAACACTGATTCAATTGTTTATGCTTTATCAGTTGCGTAAGAAATCAGTGAAGCAGGTGAACCTTCTACATATACAGAAGCCACTACTTGTGCAGATTTTTCAAAGTGACTAGTAGCCATGCATGAAGAGATGAAGTCTCTTGAGAAGAATCAGACTTGAAAATTGGTAAAACCACCAATGGGTAAAAAGATAGTTGGTTGCAAATGGATATTCAAGAAAAAATGAAAGCATCATAGGGATTGAAAATGCGAGGCATAAATCGCGTTTGGTTGCTAAGGGATATAGTTAGGTTGCAAGTGTTGATTTTAATGGTATATTCTCTCCGGTTGTGAAACATAGTTCCATTCGTGTTTTCTTATCATTGGTTTCTATGTAGAATTTGGAATTATAATAGCTCGATGTTAAAACCGTGTTTTTGCATGATGAGTTTGAAGAGAAAATTTGCATGCATCAGCCTGAGGGCTTTGTTATTAAAGGCAAAGAAGACTATGCTTGTTTGTTGAAGAAGTCCCTATATGATTTGAAACACTCTTTTTATCAATGGTACAAACGGTTTGACTCCTTCATGGTGAGTAATGGGTATTCCAAAGGCAAGTATGACAGTTGTGTGTATCTCAAAAAGCTTGCAAATTGTTCATTTGTTTATTTGTAGCTTTATATGGATGATATGCACATTGCTTGTAAGAGTAAATCTGATATTGCTAGCGTAAAAGCACTACATAGCAATGAATTTGAGATGAAGAGATAGAGGTATGACTTCGTTTTATTTGACATAATAGAAGTACATTGAGAACATTTTGGCATAAAGAATACCAAACCTATTAGTACTCCTCTTGCTGCTCATTTTAAACTTTCAGTTGCTTTGTCTCTGCAAACAGATGAAGACAAAGAGTACATGTCACGTGTTCCTTATTCTAGTGCAGTTGGGAGTCTCATGTATGTCATGGTTTTCACCCGTCCAGATATTGCACCAGTTGTCAGTATGGTTAGCAAGTATATGGATAATCTAAGAAATGAGTATTGGAGAGTTGTTAAGTGGATACTTCAGTATCTTAGAGGTACTTCAAACATATGTTTGAATTTTGGACGCCACAAGAGCAATGTTTTTGGTTATGTTGATTCAGACTTTGCAGGGATCTTGACAAAAGAAAATCTACTAAAGGTTATATATTTGCTTTTGGTGGATGCGTTGTTAGTTGGAAGGCTACTCTATAACCAATTGTTGCTCTGTCGACTATAGAGATAGAGTATATAGCTATAACAAAGAATATCAAGGAAGTCATTTGGTTGAGATGGTTTTCACCCATCCAGATATTGCACCAGTTGTCAGTATGGTTAACAAGTATATGGATAATCTCGGGAAGGAGCATTGGAGAGTTGTTAAGTGGATACTTCAGTATCTTAAAGGTACTTCAAACATATGTTTGAATTTTGGACGCCACAAGAGCAATGTTTTTGGTTATGTTGATTCAGACTTTGCAGGGATCTTGACAAAAGAAAATCTACTAAAGGTTATATATTTGCTTTTAGTGGATGCGTTGTTAGTTGGAAGGCTACTCTATAACCAATTGTTGCTCTGTCGACTATAGAGATAGAGTATATAGCTATAACAAAGAATATCAAGGAAGTTGTTTGGTTGAGAGGGTTGTTTAGTGAATTGTGTTGGGTTCATGATGCTACAGTTGTCCATTGTTTTAGTCAAAGTACCATTCACTTGACTAAAGATTAGATGTTCCATGAGTAAACAAAGCATGTTGATGTTCGTTACCACTTTGTTCAAGAAATAGTTGATAGTGGAGAAATTATTGTGAAGAAAATTGGGACAACAAATAATCCAACAACTATGTTAAGTAAACCACTTCTAGTGTCCAAGTTAAAGCATTGCTTAGACTTGATTCGTGTTACTTACAGTGTTTGAATTGTGTCTATGTAAAGCATTTTTGAAGATGCTGAATAGTATTTTATTATTTGTGAAAATTCAAACCAACGTGAAAATTTGTTAAATATGACTTTAATTTGTAGTCTTTTTAAGACTCATTGTCCAAATAAAATAGGAAAAAGACTTCTTAAGTGTGACAGTTAGTGGAATCCTATTGAGACTCGTAAATCAATACCAAACAAAAGAGGATTTCTCTTCTTTGTTCAGTGCCTATAAAAAGGGAGTTTATACTCATTTCAAGACGAGTAGTACAACAAAGATCAATAAAAAAAAAAAAAAACAAAGTTGGGCAACAAAATAATCATTATAAATGGTTTAAACTTCTTTTTTTCTAGGTAATTGTATTTTCTCAATTAAATTTATGATAACTTAGATTTTTGTGTATTTAAGATTTGAGTTTAGAAATTTATCTCTCTTAATTTGTACTTCAATTTTAATTATAATAAAATCTTTCACCATTAAAACAGTTTGTTTCCATTGTGGCGATATTGATTTGGGTTTAGAGATTTATCTCTTTTAATTTGTACTTCAATTTTAATTATAATAAAATCTTTCACCATTAAAACAGTTTGTTTCCATTGTGGCCATATCACATATGAGAAGGTAAACAAAGTGAAATGGTGAGACATTTTTCAAGCTGATAGGAAAATGGAGGCACATAAATAAGAACATATAAGCTCACTTCATTAGCCGTTAAGAGTTGTTGGTGAAAAATCACAGATTTAGAAACTATTGAGCCAAGAAAGTTCCCATACAAAAAACCACCAATCTTGGCAACTAATCAAGGACCACTTGGACAGCCTTGAAAAGGAAAAACGTCATATAAATCACCGCCAAAAGTTCAGCCAACTCACTAAAATTTAAACCACTAGGAAGGAAATTCTATTATTCTCTCTTCCTGAATTGGACGCATTTCTTTCTGCTTCATCTATTTCTGAGAGAGAAATCGCATCTTAACTCACCGCCAGAAGTTCACACAATTAGTTGAAACCTGAATTCTATATAAGAGAGATCTTTTTGTCTCTTCTTCCATCAACAAAGCTTTTCGCTTCTCACTAAAGAGTTATCCACTTCTCTAACAATGGCTTACAAAACAAAGTCCTCTCTTCTTGCTCAACTTTTCATCTTCAGCATCCTGCTTGCTGTCTTTGGCCATGCAATTGCAATGCGTGACATCCCGGAAAAACCCAAGAATGTAGACATGAAACAGCCTGAGTGGTTCATTGAACGTGATCACCGGAGTGTGCTCATTCCAGGCATTGGCAGGGTGATGCTGCCTCCTTACCATCCATACACCGGCCAGGGGTCAATCAGCGGCTCTATTCCAGGTGGAATCAGCGGCTCTAATCCAGGTGGAGGTGGCTATATTCCAGGTGGAGACGACACACTCGTTCCAAATCCTGGATTCGAGGTCCCAAGCAGTGGTGGAGGTGTTCCGGCACAACCTCATCCTTGAGTAATTTCACCTATCAACTTCCATCAAATAAACAGTGCTTGATGCATGTGTCCTAGTCTATTGCTGTAATGAATTCTAAGTCAACTTGGCTCCTTTATTTTGAGATCCTGTATGCTAGTCAAGTAGTGCAGTCCATGTAATAATCTTAGTCTATTATGCATCCTCATTTGAAATTAAGTATTTTAAGTCTGAACTCTTAATGGATATCGTCCTTCATTATAATTATGCTGGATGTTTGAAAGAGAACTATGTAGTCATAGACTCACAGCTACACTTTCCAGTATGATCAAAACCATAATTACAATATAACACATTCTATTCCATGCCAACAATTGAAATGATAATTTTCAATATTTAATGAAAAGATGCTTTGTTAATCCAAGTAAATAAATTGCACTTAGTGAACAAGCCATATGTATATCATCGTCTACTTTGAAGGATAACCATTTTAATCATAGACAAAAAACCACCGAACCAAACTGAGATTTAGCCTGTCAATATAGTCATGCCTAATATATAGCACTATCAAGCATCATCATATAATGAACCACAGTCCATGCCCTAAAGATCCTTTGAATAAATGATTTTCCTTGAAGCAAGCTTTAGCAGTGAGTGTCAGAGATGCCAAATGAAGCAGTGTATAGATTTAGTAGACTTCAAACAGGCAAAGAAGGACCAAATTCCCATGACCACACAGAATGAATAAAAGATCAAATGGTCAATAAAGAAGAGTCTCGAATAATTTCATTCATAAAGTCCATGCTATTTCATGTGTTTGATGACATACATAAGAAAACATGCAAGAAATATGAAAGAACAGAGATTATATCCAAATATGTTGATTACTAGGGTACATAATTCCTCAATGCCAGAAAGATACAATAAATCTGGATCACAAAATCCAAAACTAACCAAGCCAAACACCTGACTTGAAATGCCTAAAAACTTGGAACTGAATCCAACATGGAGACCTCAATAATCCTTATGAACTATCCTGAAGAAAAGAGGAAAATATTCCCAGGTAAGTGGTGCAAAATTAGTGATTAGGAAGCTAATAATGTGGGTAGTAAGTCTGAATCTATGTGCAGAAGTTAATCCTATATTCCAAATAATTTGAGCCACCTCATAGCTACATCTACTAGAGTTTAAGTTTACAGATGGAAGTTGAAGATTGGCCAATTAAAATTGATGCACACTGAGTATACCATAAATGAACCTAATTGAAGGAAATAATCCCAAAAAATAAAACGCTAATAGTAGAGCTTTCACATTTAGCCAACCATAATTATGAATTTATATACCCTGACCAACCTTTATTAAGCAACAGTCAAATTGTTTCCTTCCTTCAAGTCATATTTTATTGCAAACAAAGCTCAAATAAGCATGACATGATTCAGTTTGACAGCTGAATCATTTTCTCTATTTGAATTAAAATCTAAGCTAAAGGCAATCTCTATTGCTCTATACACCATCAATATAATTACTCAAACCCCATTGTCAGTCGTATCTGAATGTTACCCTAACCATTAACATGAAATCACCAATGTAAAATCAAACAACAAATCTTCATTGATGTTTATTGTTTAATAACTAAACTCTATGAGTTTTGAAGGGGGGGGGGATCTCTCCATGACAATTAGCCAATTTCAACCCATTTAAACTATGAAAATTACTTCCTTTTCTCACGATTTTGTAACTGATGTACATTATAAAAATAAAAATAAACACTTTCTTAACCAATAATGTTATCTGACCAAAATGCTAGCCTAATCAAGACTCAAACTGCAGATCACAAGTACCCATAATTTTTCTAACCAAATGAAGAAATTTATGGATCTATGGGCAGCCATATCCATCTTCAACACTCATAACATAATTCTCAAACTAAAACCCACAACCATATATGCTAAAGTTGGGTTATTTTCACCTATATTCATTAACATCAATAACAAATAACAAATGGGGAAAAACACCCAAAAAAAATAACAAAAAAAGGATAAGAAACGAATACCTGAATGGGGTAATTGATTGATAAAAAAAGGGACAATGTGAAATTAGACACCGACCATCTTGAAGATGATGAAACATAAGAATCCGAGGAATATTAAGACGAAAAGGTAATCTACGAAGACAAAGAACTTTGTGGACCCATGATTCTTCTACTTGAGCTTCGGCTCCTCAACTGATTCAAGTGTCGCCATTGTACTTTCCTTACCCAAACAGATTTTCAAGTGTTAGGGTTCGAAGAGAGAGAACTTTGGGGATCAGAGTCCGTCTCTCGTCTCTGTTTTCGTGGGGCGGGTCGTTCTTTTTTATCCCGCGCGTTTGTTTATCAAGTGAAGCTCACGTGACCTTTGGCCTGTGATCTCTTTCTTGCTGTTTGATTTTGATATTCACGTGCGTAGAGAGATAACGTGTGACGTGTACCGATAGTAACACATCGTTTCCTTAACTGATTTACGTGCCAAATGGCGAAATTATACTCCTCTGCATCATTCATTCGCAAATAATTACTTTTTTTTCTCGATGTCGAATAAATAAAATAGCTACATATTTTATAGAGCCCAAATTTTAAAGATTACTACTTTTATGTACTTTTAAATCAATAAAATTGAGGTGTACAGTAATAATTCAATAAAATTATGATTTTATTTTTTCATTGGCAAGAGATTTTTTTGGATGATATTGATGTAATCAAGAGCAAAAAAAACATATTTTTGGTATCATTAAAAAGCTCTCACCAAAAATTATAAAAAAATTTAGTACATAAATTTTTAAAAAAACTCAATAGTAAAAAAAAATATTGATTAAAGTTAAACCAAATTATAATATGAGATTGATTTGAAGATGGTGGAATTTCTCCACCTCCATAATATGGAGAGAGGAAATATTCTCCATTCAGTGAATTAGCCATTGGGTAGACTTGCAATTAAACAACCGAGGAAGACAAATTATAATGAAGCAAGCCAGAGACCGAAGGCACCATTTACATGGGGTCAAAGCATTCTGAGGGATTGAGGAATCTGTCACTCAAATTGCACCATTCAGCTAAAATGCAAAGACAAGCAAAGTAAAAGAAATCCCTTGTACAAATAAGGTCATCCCTCAATATATGTCCCAAAATGAGCTCATCCCAAATTTTTTGATGAAATCATTTGGACTGACTTCAAATTCTAGTGTCCTGCAGCTTCCATTAGGTACAAGTGCACTTGTAATGTGGATCCTTGTTAAGAACATCCAAAGACTCCTGAGTAAAAAAGAAAAAGAAAAAGAAGTATATACTGATTAGCACAAGATTAATCTATAATCACTGATTAAGAATTAGTAGACCGTCAGTAAGTTTGAGTGTTAGTTGAACAGGTATCACTGATTTACATGTGATTACTTATAAACACGTTGTTTAGAAAGAAAAAAGGTGTTTTTGCATGCGTTAACACAACCAATCAGGCATGCCCCTCTTCCACACAGGAAAAAACAAAAAATTAAATATACGAGATTAGAAGGAATGTACCGCAATAATATATACCCGGAGAAAGTAGAACTGTGAATAGGTTGATTTGGACACTGATATTCTTGGCTTGGGTCAAAACAAAGATGACATTTTGATCACTCTATTCACAACTATTACGCCGTCCTCATAAAAACATGATTTTGAGTTCATTTATTCCTGTCAAGGACCACAAATTAGAAGCAGATTAAAAAGTTATGAATGAAGTACCTAAAAGCCGAAGTTAACCTTTGCCTTTTGTTAACTAACGGTCCTCTGTATACTTTCACTTACTGAGCTACTAGCATCATTCAGTTGTCCATAATTAGAGTCAGGTAGGCTTTTCAAAATGTCCTAGAAAATTCAGTGAAGTTAGGATAGGCACAAGAGAAGTGTAGCAGTAGCAAACCTTTGCAGGGCCACTTGAAGAAGAATTGGAGTTTGCTTCCGGTGTATCCTCAGATATGCGTGCTTCTGATTTCTCATTTGAATACCTTCAAAGGTGAAAATAAAACAAACTAGCCAGCATTACTAAGAACTCTATTTAAAAATTCTGAGATTACATTGAATCTAAAAGTGATTAAAAAACTGACCCTCATATTATATGCTTCTCAGCATAGGGAACATTTTGGTAAAAACAAATTGAACAAGATGGCTACGATCCCCAACTTGACAGACTAACAATTATGATCATGTGAGATCGCAAAACATATGCTAAAATAAATACAAAGATAGAAGTACACCAAAAAAATCAGAAAGCTGAGCAGGATAATTTCATTGTTATGCAATTGTTCAGTATTCTATTTCATCACCAAGCTGTTTGGTTACTAGAAATGCAGACAACAAGAAAGAGAGAGAAGAAAATTAAAGATTTGAGTGATAAAATCATAATTTAACAGCTGAATAAATTGTCATAAGACTATGCAGCATTAGAAAGACCATTTGAAATTAAGATTTTGCAAACGGTCACATAAAATTTCTTGACATATCAGAATGGATACTTACGTTGAGAGAATGGTAACCCAGATGAGCTCCACACAATCCACCCAAAGAAGCCTTTGCTCAACAGGGATTACACCATAGGTTATTAAATGAGCAAATGGCCAAAGCTTCCACCCTGCCTGTCAAGCAAATCACAACCATTAGCAATGAAGAACCAAAAACAAATGTGTCTTATCCATTCCATATTCTAGTTTCACTGAGAACTGATTTTGTGCTTTTCCTTCTCTCTCTCTCTCAATTCTGTACAAACAGCTGTACAACTCTAATGAGTTTCTCGTGTAACTCGAACCTCTCTGGTTACCACCAAAAGTTGTAGAATCAATCACTGCAATTTAGAGTATACTGAGTCATTAAAGAAAGTTTCCAAGCATAGTAAACTTGAAACATTCTTCTTTTTTTCATTAGTGAAAATTTCGAGCTGGATTCATAGGTTAGATTACCAGCCCCAACACAACTTGCATGGGGTTCTATATTTCTAAAGAAGACTTGATCCTTCAACTTCCCCTGAATGGCAGGTAGCCAGTTGACATTGTAGGCCAACAAAAAATCAGAAATTTGTTAAGTTCAAGACTAATTCCTTCTTTTGCCCGTCCTACACAGAAAACAAACAGGTTGAAAACTGAAGGGCCATGATCTAGTAAGTAATGAATTATGCTTTGATAAACTGGTACAAATCTAAACAACAAAGACTTAGGCCGGCACATTGATGGGTGCCTTTGAAGACATCAAAACCTTCATGATTCACAGGCAACATTACAACCATGGCAGGAAACTTGTAATTAAAGAGTAATTTATTTAAAACTCGAATAGAGGAGCTGGAAAAGCTTCTTACAGTCAACATGGGCCAAAATGTTGCCTTCAATTCGCTAAAAGTATTAGCTGGGGATTCAAAACGCAAAAGCCCTAAAACCATGTAATAGATGCTGTTCCAAACTGCTGACCAAAATGTTTGGTCAAAGACAACTTTGGCAGGGACCACCCACCAACCTTGGAAAGGAAAAAGAGCCTGATAGCCAAAGCGAAAGATTTCAGCCATCCATAGAGAAGCAGTAACAAATTAACAAAAATTAGCAAAACACAAAACACAAAACACAAACCACAGTTATCACCTCACAGAATTGATAGTAATAATGAGAAAGCGATCCATGAAGAGTAAATCCAACAAGACCTGATCTGAATGTGCGAGTTCGATCAAACTCAAAAAGAGGTTTCCCTTCATAACACTGCATATATATTAGGGTATATCTAAATAATTAGTAAAAACAAGTAGATAGCTAAAGTAAAACACTGATAAGCCAGAGGTTGGTGTAGTAGACTTACCTGTGCAATCCAATCCCCTACACCATATACAATCCCACTTATTGCCATTTTGGCTAAGACAGGGTTTGTTTTGAGAGCTTGTTCATATGCAATCCAATTGTGTTCAGGTGCATACCTTAGAACCTCAAAAAGGGTCCATCCCTAAGAGAGTAAAACTTATTCCATGAAAAATACAAAGAAAAATAAAGTATAATAATAGAAAATTACAAAATTCTTGCAAATGAAAGATAATAATTTTCCTAACCTCCCCCCCCCCCCCCCCCCCCCAAAAAAAAAGAAGAAGAAGAAGAAGAAGATACTTCACTCTATAATATCCAATGAACTTGATTGTTGATACAAATTTAATTCTTCATCTTCGAGAAAAATGTTATCAAATTATATCTCCTCACTTAAATTATGGACCAAAAAAATCTATAGACCCAAAAAATTATGATTACTTTCTATGAAAATGTTCTGCTAAGAACATAAAGAACCCCCTTTTCCTCATGCCAAGCTTTATAATTAGCCTGCAAAGCAACTAATCAGCTAAAAATCTCGCAAAAGTGATAAAATGGAGCAAAATAACATGAAGTTGACACGTATAAACCTCAAAACTCACAAAATCAATTAGAAAACCAAAAGCTCTTTTGCAATCCCCAGAAAGGGAAACGAATTGAAGTGCCGCAACATACAATGCAATTCAGCACCCAAAAAAAACAGCAAAACAACGATCACCCACTTGCTAATCATAATATGTAAATACAAACTTCAAAAGCATAATTGAACGCGTAAAGATCACTTACATGCCAGTAATCATGATCAATTGTAAGCAACTTTGAAACTGCAAGAGTACCGGCTCCAAGAACTAAAGCAGCATTTATTCCTCTGCTGATTAACATATCATTATCATCATCTTCCCCTTTCTCTTTACTAGACGAAGCAGAAGAAGAAATAGGAGCCTTAAAATCCTCAGACCCATTTAACAATAAGCCCTTCTCTAGATCATTTGAGCTTTTATTCTTCACATGAGCCACTTCTCTGTCCTCGGTGATTGACCCAATGACCCAATTCCTTCTCTTTCGGGTTAACAGTCTTGGGTTCTTAAAAGTGTTAAATTTGGTGAAGAACTGGGCAGATAGGAGGATTGGTAAAGAACTGTAGCTGGGCTTCGGGGATTCGTTGATGGGTTTGCTTTGTAGGGAGAATCTATTGGTGGTGATGACGTTAAGAGTTCCCATGGATGTCGAGGAAGCGTAAGGTCACATGAGAACTGAGATGCCAAGAAAAGAGAGTTTCAATATTAAAGCTTCTTCTTTTCTTTTTTACTAATGAATTATTTGTTTATTTACTGCGATTTATTTTATTCATTTTTAGACAGAATAGTGATCAAGACCTTTGGGATTAAAATGTGCATGACAAATTTAGTAATACATGAATCGTTAATTTATATTTGATGGGAATGATTTATGGGCTATGTCGGACTGAGGTAGGAAAAAATAATATTAATTCTAAGTTTTATCCCAGTTCCCTATGAGAGAGATATGATCCTGCCTTGAGTATGATTTTTTGTTAAATTTTTTAGTGTTTAAAAAATTATTGAGAACAAAATTTCAAAGATTGTTAAAATACCGTGGCTAGGCCTTAATCATTTGTGTTGCTTCATCGTCTGTGAGAAATTTCAAGAATTTTCGGCCACGACAAACGAACAACATCGTTTGTATGTGAGAAATTGTCATGGCTAAACCGAGACTTGTGTTGCACTACACCTTCCTTTAAATCACATGGCTTTGCAATCAAAGAAATTCTCATGTGAGAATTTTGGACTGTTTTTTCTATGAAAGAAATCTTTAATTGATTTGATGTTCCATTTTAGGGTTTAAATAAATTAAGGTGGACTGGGAATGATGAAAATAAAGGTTAGTAATGGACTTTTGATTTACTGTTATGTTTTAATACTAATTAATCAATCTCACAAACCAAACATACAGTTAAAATAATATCACTTTAATCATTTGTAATCTTATTTCATTGTAATTATAATCCTTTCAATTCTATAATATTATTTAGTAACTAGTAATTAACTTATCAAAACTTTGTAAAAGTAAATTTTTCATGAATATTTTAGATAATACGTCACGATCATTAATTTTATTATTGTAAACACAAAAAAAAATTAAACAAATAAATTCACGAATTTTATATAAGGAAACTTCGTAGGGATAAGTTTTGCCATACCTAGTTTATGTGGCTAATTATCCTTACTATTATCTTTTTTATTTAACTATATTTTTTCCATTAAAGGAAAGAAAAACACACTAATAAAAAAATCACGGGATTTATGAATTTTCGTGACATAAATCTGAGTCTTCGTGCAATTTAATAAATTTAAGAAATATAAGTTTCTATAGTTGAAATAATTATTATATATAGTTTCAATATTTTTATTAAAAAATTCAATACATTTACATGCCCATATGATCAATATAAGTGCAATATAAAAGTTTCTAACAAAAGAATTAGCGAGTAGAATCATTAAATTATTAATTATTAAAGAGTTATCTGTAAATTTCTAGTGAATTTCATTAGAAGGATTTAGATGATAACATTTTGGGGTAAAAGAAAAAAATTAGTGTATATAACTATATATATAAGTCTAAAAGATGTGAAAAACATTCACCGGACAAAAATACTCTTATTTTAACGACGAACACAGTTTTGATTAATAATTTTTTGGACAATCTATTGGACCTATAAATACTTAAAATCCCAAATGTAAAATATATATATATATATATATATATATATAAATAAAATAAAGTTAAGTAGTAGATAAATTAAATTAGATTTTCAAAAAAATAAATAAATTATAAGATTGTCTATAATCTACATTCTATGATATATCTAACATATATATATATATATATATATCATAAATAAAAATAAATTACTATATGAGATAAATAAAAAAATTTCACACGCGTGTATATATATATATATATATGAGTGTGAAAAAATTATATCTCACATATAGTAATTTTTAAGATAAATTTCTTTAATCTAAGGTAATATTGAATAAAACATAATCATCACTACTTTTTATAAATATGATTGGATGTGTTTATGCATATTTGATTTGGTATTTCTGAAGAAGGAGAATAGAAGTTGATGATACAAAGGGGCTGTTTTGATATTTAACATGTGTTTAGTTAATGTCTTCACGGTGTTATTTTCTAAGGATCCAATTGTTCTGTATTTAACAAATTTAGGATTTAATTGCTCAAATTAAAATATTAAGGACTCAATTGTTATCGGATGTTTACTTAAAAAACCAAAATTGATATTTACCCTAAAAATATACAAAGCTAAAATGAAGCAGCAAAATAACCAAAATTAAAACGGTTCTTTCTTAAACTTCTGACGTTAAGATGTTCAAATATAAGTTCGGTAATTCCAACCACCATCAGGAGCACTTCATGTGATTCAAATGAAGCAGCAAAAGCCAATTTATTTAACTTCTATATACACCTATAATTATTGAAAGAGTAAAACAGCAACAAATCCATGAGGTCTTGTACTCTTGTTAGGCTCAAGTGTGAATTTATTCAGAACAGAAAAAAAATATTTAAAATTTAATTAAAATTATTTTAAAACACAAACATCAATTTAATTATTTTAAAATTATTTTTTTAGTATTAATTCACAATGTAATTTTCCGATGAAAAAATATTGAAAACTATATAGAAAATAAAAAATTATATTACAAATTTTTTTATCAATTGATGTTTTTAGCAACCAAGTATCAATCAGTTGAAACTTTAAAATTTTAAAAATGAGAAAGTGATCAACTATACATTAAAAATAAATTATTAAGAAGTAAATAAGAATATATGTAATTTTTTAGTTATTTAATTGTGTGTTTATTAAATAAATTTATTTTATATTGATTATATATTACAATTAAATTATATGTATTGTAATGATTGTTGATATAAAAATAAAATAATATAAAAAATCATATATATATATGATTGGAGGTATCGACAAGTAAAACAAGCTATTAGACAATTTTCCAACCTGAAAACCACTTTTACATAGTAAATTTGTTTAGGTTAAACACTTTTTCTAACTTGTCATCGAATTTGATTCTCTATATAAGAATATACTATAAGAGTAATTACTCTATAAGAACAAGATTTTTAATAAACAACAAACTTACCATGCAATTAAACCAATAAAATTACATTTTCTTTTACTCATATAATTGGATTTCACTAAAAAAAATACTTTGTAAATAATCTTTTGGTTGAAAATATATTAATAAGTATAAATTTAAAATATTTTAAATCTAAATAATTTCATCAATACATTGAATTTGGTATAATTTTTAATTTAATTCACATATCTTATCATATAAAATTTTAAGATTTTTTTAACAAAATGTTTGTACACTCAATATAAACAGGTTATTTATAAATAAATAAAAAATCATTACTTTATCCGTTATCATGAATAAAATCAGC
The DNA here is from genome assembly GCA_023935145.1 of Bretschneidera sinensis. Lineage (NCBI taxonomy): Eukaryota > Viridiplantae > Streptophyta > Magnoliopsida > Brassicales > Akaniaceae > Bretschneidera > Bretschneidera sinensis. The sequence goes on from CM043699.1 coordinate 139,713,984, forward strand.
ATTTTATAAAAATAAGTGAAATTTCAGAGACTATAGCGGGAAAATGGATTCAAAGTCCAATGTCCTGACCACTAGCCATGGGACCTTTTGAACTTGGAATTGCAAATTATTTTATATCCCAGCAACAAGAGTTAAATATCCTAAAAATTATATTAAACTTAAAAGAACCGTTTTCACTCTCTCTTGCAATGGCACAGTACGCAAAAACAAAACCCCTGATGAGAAGAACCTTACTGAGACCTTTCTCTACAACCCTTCTCCATCCTCCACGCAACTACTCTCCACGAACTCTTAGTCCGTACAAAAATGTTGGTTCACCACCATACCCCCCAAAATTGGGCCCCACGTCAAGCTCCTCTAGCTCAAAGCCCAGGTGGGTCTTCACTGGCAACTCTCTTCCTCCTCCCTAGTGGATATATAGAACCGTTCAATGACGTATCTGATTTAGTGCAGAAGAGCCAAAATCTGGAACCATCTCCATGGATAAGCCATGTTTCCAATCTCTTAGATGGGTCTTTTAACATGGAATCAAATTTAGACTCTTTTTGTAACAAGTTCTTGATTAGATTATCACCAAATTTTGTTTCACTTATCTTGCAATCTGTTGATATTCGCGATAAACCCGATATTGCTTTGAGGTTCTTTGCGTGGGCTGGTAGGCAAAAGATGTATACACATAAGCTTGAGTGTTATGTCTCTTTGATTGACGTTTTGGCTTTGTCAAATGATTTCAATAGAGTTAGGACTGTGTTTAGTGAACTTAAGGAAACGGGGTTTTTAATGACGCTATCTTCTTTGATCAAGAGCTTTGGAAGACCTGGAATGGTGGAGGAATTGGTGTGGGTGTGGCGTAGAATGAAAGAAAATGGGATCGAACCGAGTTTGTATACGTATAATTTTTTGATCAATGGGTTGGTGAATTTCATGTTTATTGATTCTGCGGAGCAGGTTTTTAAGGTTATGGAGAATGGGAAGATTGGACCAGATGCTGTGACTTTTAATACAATGATTAAAGGGTATTGTAAGGTGGGGAAAACCCAGAAAGCAATGGAGAAATTTAGAGCCATGGAGGAGAGAAATGTGGAACCAGATAAGATTACGCATATGACTTTGATGCAGGCATGTTATTCAGAGGGTGATTTTGATTCTTGGTTGGGTTTGTATCATGTGATGGAGGAGAAGAGACTTGAAGTTCCACCTCATGCGTATAGTCTGGTGATTGGAGGGCTTTGTAAAGATGGGAAGTGCATTGAAGGATATGCTGTTTTCAAGAATATGATTCAGAAGGGGTGTAAAGCAAATGTGGCAATCTGTACTGCTTTGATAGATGCATACGCAAAATGTGGAAGAATGGAAGAGGCAATAAAGCTCTTTGAGAGGATGAAAGATGAAGAGCTCGAACGGGATGAGGTTACTTATGGTGTCATTATTAATGGTCTGTGCAAGAGTGGGAGACTGGAGGAGGTCATGGAGTATTTTGAGTTTTGCTGACATAACGGGGTGGCCGTTAATGCAATGTTTTATTCTAGTCTTATTGATTGCTTAGGGAAGGCTGGGAGGGTGGATGAAGCTGAGAGACTTTTTGAAGAGATGGTTAAGAAGGGATGCCCACACGATTCATATAACTACAATGCCCTCATTAATTCCCTTGCCAAAAGTGGAAAGATCGATGAAGCATGTGCACTATTTAAGAGAATGGAAGAAGAAGGCTGTGATCAGACAGTTTATACATACACAATACTCATCAGTGGACTCTTCAAGGAACACAGAAATGAAGAAGCGCTAAAGCTGTGGGACGTGATGATTGATAAAGGAATCACACCAACTGCAGCTTCTTTTAGGGCTCTTTCAACTGGGCTTTGTCTTTCAGGCAAGGTAGCCAGGGCTTGTAAGATTTTGGATGAGCTGGCACCCCTGGGTATTATTCCCGAGACAGCCTTTGAAGATATGATTAGTGTGTTGTGCAAAGCAGGCCGTATCAAGTAGGCTTGCAAGTTGGCTGATGGGATTGTTGATAGGGGTAGGGAAATACCAGGAAGAATTCGTACTGTTCTAATAAATGCTTTGAGGAAAGCAGGCAATGCAGATTTAGCCATGAAGTTGATGCATAGTAAGATTGGTATTGGTTATGATAGAATGGGAAGCATTAAGAGGCGAGTGAAATTTCGGATTCTAGTTGAAAGTTAAGTATTCAGCCAGATTTTGGGTTCTCAAATTATGGAATAACTTGTCTATGTAATTCAAAGATCTCATATCATTAAAATGTGAACCACAGATCACATTTTGAGTCCCCATTTTACCCTTGTAATTTATGTAATTCAATTTATGAAGAAGCTTTGACATAACTAGCTTACGAGCCCGAGAGCTCAGTAGGTTCTATCATATGCTGGTTTAATCAGATGGCAAACAAGTTTCTTCCACATTTTTGTTGTTGCAATTGATGCAATCTTTGGGTTAGCATCCCATGAGATGTTTTTGCACTTTACTCCTTTATAAGGGTAGGAGTAATTTTTATTCGATATGCAATTTTATGAGATGCATTATGGACGGTATGTACATATTGTTTCCTTGAAGTGTAACCATATCATGAAGAGATTGGAAGATGTATGCACTAAAGATCTCATTATTTTTGGGCATAATGTTTCAAAAGAGTGTCATGTGTAACCTGTCTTGCGCTCTCTGGATTGATCATGACAACCATGAATGGTTTCTAACTTTCTGTTTCTTCTGTTGCAACGTTATTTCAGTATCATTCTCTCTCTGAAGTTTGTATGAGGTGTCCAAGATGTTCATGGTCTGAAAGTAGGGCTAATGAGGGCAATTTCCTTTTTGTAGTACTCCTCTTTTGTCCTTGTATGAATTTTATTAAGGTTGATATGAGCATAGAAGCACCTGCAATGTTTTCTTCTGTAAAGCTTTGTACGGTGTCTTTTGTAGCATTCTTTCTGCTACTATGACAGATTGTAGGTTGGCGAGACAAGTGTGGGTTTATTGTAGTTACTGGAAACTCTATTGCAGCAAAGCCGTCATCCCATGTTTCCTGCTTCAAAAATCAGTGGAAAACCCTTTTGCAAATAATGCAGAAGGTTGCTTCTGAGGCTTACATTTATTTCTTGAACATATATTTGTTTCTTGAACACGTTGTTCTGTAATGGTTCCTCTAGGTGTTCAATGACAAACTAATTCCCCTTCTCGTTTTTACCTATATTTACAGATTATCTAAATTTTTGTCACAAGATTTTCATTTTCAATTGATAATTGGTGCTTTGTTCTTGACGGGTCTGTATCTTTTTCAAGATTGGTGTTTATTTGTGATCATTTGAAATAATTTTTCATACTAATTGCATGATAGACCTTTCGTTAACAAATCAAGTTGACTTGCTTAAGTAGTCCTTACATGTGATTAGTTCATTCTTGAAGTGGTCCCTTTCAATAAAGTAATCTTTTGAGTAGTTCCTTTGTCTGTTTATTAAGTTTCAAAGGATGTCATTGCAATAAAATACCTACCCACAATAAAGCTGCCATAAAGTAGTAATTTTATTTCTTGATTTTTTTAAGAAATCATCATATGATTCATTTTAGATCAACTTGTTATTTTCTTTTTCTCCATAAAATAATTCCTTTTGTCCTTTTATTGATATAAATCATTAACAATCTATCAAGATAATATCACAAAATTTTGAATGGCTATGTCAAATTCTTTTTTTTTTTTGGACCCAAAAATAAAAAGAAAGAAAGAAAAGTTCTTAAAAGTTGAATTCCAAACACTACAAGGTATTATATTCATGTTCCACCAAATAAAATAACAATGATAATTTACTTTATTATTGATCTTACTTTAGAATTCTTCCATAGAACATGTGGAAAGTGAAAAGGCTCCATTGAATACTAAGAAAGGATCAAGAAAAAATATATTTGACCCTTTTTCCACCAAATAAAATAATGATGATAACTCAAAAGTTAATAATTGATTGACTTAACCAGAAAATTTATTTGGGTAGTATTAATTCTTGACACTGAAATTTTTGCATGGTATTAACAAGCCTTTGAAGGTGGTGGACCTCAAGCTTATGGGCTAGGCATAGCTATACCTACAATTATGGTGGAACATGAGGAGAGGACCCAATGTGTAAAGTGATTGCTCATAACAATAGGAAAGTCCGAGAGAAAACAGAAAATGAACAACAACCACTTATATTTCAATGAACCAGAAGCCACACATGTTGGATGAGACTGAATCTTTGGGAATTTACTAACTAATAAAATTGGAATTGATTTAAAATATAATTGTATCGAAATTAAATGACAATTCTATTTTCTTGTATTTATTTGTGCATAAATAACTATTTCAATTCAATGTTTGATTTGACCGATTAGAATGAAAGCAAAATCAAAATCAAGATCAATAGATTCCTAATCTTATTATTATTAAATATCTAATAACAAACTCGAATTGGTGTCAAGTAAATTATTCATTAAATTTATTTTATTTTTAAATATAACATAATATAATAATATATTATAATAAATAATAAAATACAATATTAAATTGTTATTATATTATAGTATGTTCATTTTCAGCTAATAAAATTGTATTAAATTTTACTTATATAATTATATATTTATAGTATTTAATCATTTATGATAAATAATATAATTTATTATCATATTTGGTAAAAGAGTTTTGATTAAGGCATGTGCATATAATTTATCGATATTGCCCGAGCATGATTTGTTCATCTCAGCACAATATTGGTTAAAATGACAAGTTATCACGAATAAAATAAAATAAGGAAAAAAATGAAAATATGTAGTATATAAGATAAAATTTGTCAATTTAAACAATATTGTTATGAAATTAACAAATTATGATATGACAATACATAGATAAATAGATATATCAATACTTGTCCAAACGTTGCTAAGGATTTCACTTATATATAAATATAGCTCGATAAATATACTCTTTAGAAACCCTCAAATATATAGTTTTATCTTGGCTTAGCAAAAAACCAAAGCCCTTCATTCTTAATAATCTTTATCTTGGCTTATGCATATATAGCTTCTCTTTTTATTCTTATAATCCTTTGGAAGGCAACTAAAAACCTCAAGGTAGAGTTCTCTCAAAGGTTTATTATTTTTTTTTTGTTTTTGTTGTGTTCATATTTTCTTGATTTATTTTGCTCCTTTTTTTCTTTATCTTTTCTTCTTTATATTTGAATGCAAGGTAAGATAATTCTGTTTTGTTAGCTAGGCTATGTTGGTAAAAATATATATTGAGAAATGAGAAGAACTGATTTACTTTTTGTGATTGTTTACGGGCTAAATTTAGGCTTGCATTACAGAAACACGCCATTTAACATATCATAATATTACAATGATAAAAGTAAAAAATATATCATAAAGTTAGATGATATCTAAATATCGTCGAGTTGTTCGATAATATCTCCATTCATTTATTGATATGTGAATAATTTATTGATAAAAAGATGATCGAATCATAGAGAATTATTAGATCAAAAGGCAATAATCAAGATGAAATTTATAGTATTAAATTTGAATCGACAATTACAATATGGCAAACTTACGTACTCCCATCGTTTTCAATTAATGGCCGAAGAATTGAATGAAGGAAGAAAAAAAACAAATAACATGTTGCCAATCTACAAAGCAGGTGGGTTTTGGTCCCTCTCGTTCCTCTCCATATCTTTTCAAAGAAGAATCTCTCTCTCTCTGTCTCTCTCTCTCTCTCTCTCTCTCTCTCTCTCTCTCTATCTCTCACTCTCTCTAAATGACAACACCATGTCTTGTGGTCTATAAACCACCGTACCATTGGGAGCCTCTGCAACATTAGGAGGCTTGTTGGAATAGTTATTTTTCGAAAAGAAAATATTCGGGTTTGTTGGGCTTTTCCAGTAAAGGACAAGAAACTCAAGATAAATAACTAAGATAGCACATTAGAAGGATATTCAAATGTGTGGGCTCCTTCTTTCCTTGTTCTTTATTTGATAAATCATGGACTTGGAGAAATTTTTAGGTAAGTGTTACACGATCTCATAAATGAGGTGGTAAGCGTTATTTATCTAATAATTTCTCCTATATATTATATACATGTGAGTGAGATAAGTAGGGAAGAAAAAGAAAGCGAGAGACGAATCCCACTATAAGGCACTAACAACGTTATTCTGCTTTTACCTTATATTGCAGCTAGGTAGCTAACAATAGCACCACAACCAACTTCAATGGAACCTGATGGAGCTGTGAGTAATGGAAAACATGAGCATGACATTATCAGTTGGTTCGAGCAGGTATCAGAGAACGCAGGGTCGGTCCAACGGGAGACACTTCGCCGGATTCTCGAGCAGAATTATGGTGTGGAATATCTTCAAAAATGGTTAAGGGACACCAAAATACAAGAGATGGATACATCTGCAATGGAATCTCTATACATTTCTTTGGTGCCTCTTGCCTCACATACAGATTTAGAGCCTTATATCCAAAGAATTGCTGATGGGGACACTGCTCCTCTACTCACACAACAACCTATACCAACTCTCTCCCTCAGGTGATTTTTTTTTTTTTTTGCCTTTCATTATACACATGAAGTTCCCTTTTCTCTCAATAAGGAAACCAGAATGCAGAATATGAGTGACTGCCTCTCTCTTTTCTTTTATTGAATTCATGTGGGTATCTCATTTTTGTTCTATAATTGTTTTCTGTTGCAAGAGAACAGTCGGAAGTTGAAGTTCCTCTTGATAGATATCTAGCAGTCTGTCTAATTAAATTGAAAGAAAAACCATTTATAGTTAATGTTTGAACTTTTGCAAAGATAAATACTCTTTCTATTTATGTTTTCTTCATGATTTTTAAATTTTCTTTGACATCACTTTTTTCTGTGTTTTATATTTTGGTAGCTCTGGTACTACTGAGGGAAGACAGAAGTATGTACCCTTTACTAGCCATAGCTCACAGACGACTCTTCAGATTTTCAGATTGGCTGCAGCTTACAGATCAAGGTTTAACTTTTTCTCTCTTTATCTCAGCCAAATAATTATAAAGTTATAACTTTCTCTTTTATCAAACACCTATAGTTTTTTACTTATTAATTACTACGTAAATCCATGACCATGAGCTTATCTCAGCCGTTGCACTTCTACTAATATTCCGGTTTCAATCCGGGTTCTCAATAAGGAGAAAATATTACCTAAAGCTCTTTCCCTGTGGTGGTGATTTATGTAGGGTTTATCCAATAAGGGAAGGAGGGAGGATTCTTGAGTTCATATACAGCAGCAAACAGTTCAAGACAAAGGGAGGATTAAAAGCAGGAACTGCTACAACACACTATTATGCAAGTGAAGAGTTCAAGATCAAGCAACAGAAAACAAAATCATTCACTTGCAGCCCAGAAGAAGTGATTTCTGGTGGAGACTACAAGCAATCAACTTATTGCCATCTCTTACTTGGGTTATACTTCTCTGATAAAGTAGAGTTCATAACCTCAACTTTTGCTTATAGCATAGTCCAAGCCTTCACTTCATTTGAAGAGCTATGGAAAGAAATTTGCAATGACATCAAACACGGCACTCTTAGTTCAAGAATCACATTACCCAAGATGAGGAAAGCTGTGTTGGATATCATTTCACCAAACCCATGTTTGGCTTTGCAAATTGATGCAAATTGCAAGGAATTAGATCAGAATTTAAATTGGTTTGGGGTAATTACTGAGCTGTGGCCAAATGCTAAGTATGTGTACTCAATAATGACAGGGTCAATGCAACCATACTTGACAAAGCTAAGGCATTATGCAGGGGATTTGCCTCTAGTTAGTGCTGATTATGGATCAACTGAGAGTTGGATTGGGGTTAATTTGGATCCTTATTTGCCCCCTGAAAAAGTTACTTTTACAGTAATTCCTACCTTTTCTTACTTTGAGTTCGTACCACTTTATAGGCAGAAGCAAGATTGTTGCATTAATAAAGCCAGTAGTGATGACTTCAGAGAAGATGACCCAGTACCACTCTCTCAAGTCAAGCTTGGACAACAGTATGAGATTGTCCTCACCACTTTTACTGGTAAGTCCTCATTTTTTTGTCTTTCCTTTTTAGTAGGGTCAATCAAATTTTCATTTTCATTCTAGATAGTTTTTAGTCGGTGCTGATGTTATTTGTAACAGAGTAGATATTTTGAAGAGAAATAAATCCCTAAAGTTAAAAATGACAACTTTTGGAAAAGATTTAAAATTTGTTTAAATCTCTTTATGATAATATAAACTTAAAAAAATTCGGACAAACTAGATTTAAACTTCCTTGTATCCTTCCCTAAACGTAGCCAATATCTTCATAATATTATATAATTACCTGGCAGATAGGTAAGAACATATAGGTAGGATTTCTCCTTTAACATCTATTGTCGTAGCATTTATTAATTTATGACCTTATTATAGCATAATAAGTTGGATCGTTTGTGAATTGTTCCCATATTGTCCTCGAACAAGCCAAGCATCGATCTGACGGATGTAGACGGTCAAAGTTTGGCATGCAAAGAAATCTTGCATAAATCCAACCCCCTTTCCATGATTGATCAACCCCTTAGCACAATTTAGTGATAGATAGCTAGGGACCAAGCTAGGGATATTGTTACTCCTAGTAAACTTCTATTGCAAAATTCTAGTAAGGTTTGTGTGGTCAAGTCATTAATGTTAGGACTCACTTTTCCTTAACCCAACTTTATCATGATAGATTGATAGATTGTATATATTATATGTGAGAATAATATTTCAATTTCGACGTAAATCATTAACTTAATAAAAAATATACAAAATTTACTCCATGTGGTAGGACCTTAATTAACTTCTTGTTTCCAATGTCAGGGCTTTACCGGTACAGACTAGGAGATGTGGTGGAAGTGGCTGGTTTCCACAAAGGGACACCAAAATTGAACTTTATATGCAGGAGGAAGCTAATATTAACTGTTAATATCGACAAGAACACCGAAAAGGATCTTCAATTAGTGGTAGAGAAAGGGTCTCAACTACTGATGAGCAAGAGTAAAAGAGCTGAACTAGTAGATTTTACAAGCCATGCTGATGTGAAAAACCAGCCAGGACACTACATAATTTATTGGGAGATCAAAGGAGAAGTGGAGGAGAGAGTCCTTGGTGAGTGTTGCTGTGAAATGGATGCATCTTTTGTCGATCATGGGTATGTTGTTTCAAGGAGAACAAATTCAATTGGTCCTTTAGAGCTTCGCATTGTGGAGAGAGGGACTTTCAAGAAGATTCTGGATCATTTTATAGGGAATGGGGCAGCATTGAGCCAATTCAAGACACCTAGGTGCACTAGCAATCAGGTCCTCCTTAAAATTCTCAATGTCTGCACTATTAAAAGGTTCCACAGCACAGCATATGGGTCAGGACAAATTAAAACATAGTAGTAGTAATTAATTAATTTGTTTTCTTGGCTTCATTTAAAAGAAATAAAAAACATTTTTATTTTATAACCCAAGTTTATTTTACAGGTCAGTTAGAGTGCATGTAACACGAGTATAACTTTTTGGTCAGTTAGAGTGCAATATGCTCCTTGTAGTTTGAACTACGTTGAACACATTTTAATTAGCCCAGTTTTATAAATTGTGGTAGCATTTCATGCAGAGTTGATCTGTTAGTAATTTTATATGATAAAATAATATGTTAACATAAATAAAATTATCTTCTCAATTATAAGTATATAAAGCAGTAGTAGGTCACGTATAGACTCTTGTAACTTGATCAGCAAACCGAACCTTAGAAGAAAACCCCAACAAAGAGAAAATCAGAACAAAATCATAAATAAATAAATAAAATAGAACCATCGAAGAAACTCACCAGAAAAATATAAACAAAAGAATAAAACAAAATGAGATGATTATAAAAGAATGAAAAATAATAAAATAACTAAATGAATTTGAAATTATTGCATTTTAGTTGAAAATCAAATGAGATAGTTAAACCTGATCGAGATATTAGTGAGAAAAAAATCTGAGGAGATATAAAATGGATCATATATTTAATTTTATTTAAATATTTAAATTATATGTATTTAAATATGACTTTTTAGATATTTTGAAAGGTAAACACAAATCCTTGATAATTGTTCTGTTCTTACATTTTCTTTTAAAAAAAAAACAAGAAAAAAAGTAAAACTGTAAAACTTTGGGACATCACTAAAAATTCGAATCGGTCCCATGAATATAAATTTTCCTGTTATTAAATGGTGAAAGAACTAACTACATGCATGACTATCTCTTTTTCTACTACACTAATAAAGAGGGAAATCGATCTCGAATTTAAAATTCTTAATATAAAGAATCTGAAAATGATGGTTAAGCCAATTAGCTTGGTCTATGCATAACTCATCTCACAGTAAAAGACATGTCACTTCAAGTTTTATAATTGGCAACAAGACAAATTTATTTTTTGGTCAAAAAGAGATCAATAATGATAAATCAATAAAAAAAACACTATTAAAATAAACTAATAAAAGTGTGGCACATAAGGAAATTCAGCTAGTAAATTTTTTGATTTTTCCATCAAAGAATCACTATAACAAGTAGGAAACTACAGAAAATTACTATGTAAAATGAAAAAGACACCGTATTTTTCCAATTTTATAGGATGACCCATTATTTGCACCGCCCTCTTGCTATTGTCAGAGCTTCCGTTACGTTAACAAAGATGCTTGGGAAGTGAATGGTTCAAGATAGATTCTGTTAAGGGTGAACATGTATCGATTTGAGTCGGATTATTATAAAATTTTAATTTAATTTATTCATATTGAGTTGAAAAAATTTCAATCGAACCCATAAACCTATCTAATCTTAACTCAGTCCAACCTATTCTAGTCGGTTTGGGTAACCGGGTTGATATATTTTTTTACTAAATAATTAAACCATACATATTACATAACAGAAAAATATTTTATTAAATCTAAAACTAAATTCGTTCATATTATAAGTAAAATATGTGTACTTGACAGCACAAAAAATATTTGATGACATAGAAAAGAGAACAGTTGTCTCATGAACTGCAATGGTTGTAGACTATATTAAATTTAGTTTTTTGGATACTGGTAAGGAAGCTTTTTGATGACATGCAAGAGAATGATGTTGTCCCATGGAATGCCATAATTGAAGGCTATGTTGAAGCCAAACTTGGTAAGGATGTTTTGACATTGTTTCATGAAATGCAAGCGATTAATATAAAGCCTGATGAAGTGACCATGGTCAATTTCTTATCTGCATGCTCACAATCTAGAGCCCGTAATGCTAGAATATGAATTCATTGTTATGTTGAAAAACACAATCTTCATCTAAATTTTGCGTTAAGAACTACTTTAGTTGACATAAATTTAACTTACTTTAGAAGACTGTTCAATTACGAAGAAAATTTGGATTTCTGCACAGTTGCTAGTAATATATTTTAGTAACTCAGCATTTGTTAGCCGTGCTAATGTTTTCTCACTCACCAGTCTAATTTTTGGACTATGCTTTAATGCACTTGAAAGTGACATGGAGGCTCTTAAAATGTCACATAGAGGCAAATTGAATGGTTCAATAATGTTTGCATGGAAGGCTTCCAGCAAGTTGGTATTACAAAGCTTTATCATACATTCAACGTTTCTTCCATCAACATTATGGTATATCTTTTTGGAATATAAGTTTATCTGCATACATTGATCCCGACTGGAATCTTGTAGGTTAGAGTGTTAATTTCTATGTTTATTTTATAGTTACAACGGTACAAGAAATCAAAATTTTGTTAGCATAAGTTAATTGTGGATCAATTTATTCTGATTGAAGTTATGCTTAAGAATAATTATGAAAACTATTTCATAACTCGAAATAAGTATTTGTTTCTAACATAAATATTTGAAACTAAAATCTAGGTAATTGAAAAGTTAAGACTTATTTGAACATTGGAATATCTGCTACGTATAATTTAATCAAGCAAAATGATCCTTCTTTATTGGCTGAACACTGTCAGCTAGCAGACACCTATTATTAATTAATGGTCCTTTTTTAATGTCAGAATATATACAATGACTATGAATCAAAACGGAGACGGAAACGGAGACGGAGATACCAAAAGATAGAAAGTTTTATTTGAATTTTTTTTTTTTTTTTTTGTGGTTGCTTGCTCAAATGTCCTAGCTTGCCCAAATGTAGCGGTCACTAAAATATCTGTAATTCTGTGGAATCAAGCATTTCAAAATATATAGCCTAATTACTAGTACTAGTTATCTTCAAAACCACCATGGAAAATTACTCATCTTAGGAGTGTAATTGTATATTAATCCTAGACGATCATTTTCAAATTTCATTATTTTTTTCTTTGAAAATAACGCAACAAGAAGCAGCTAATTATTAATCCTTCCACATTTTCATTTCTTTGGATTTATATGCAATTTTATGAAGCTTAAAAAGCATGTATTTGAAGATGTTAACATCATGCCTATTGGGATCCTTTGGAGTTGATGCAGTTTGAAGTTAGTTTAACCCTAAAGAATCAAAATTCTCAAAACAAAAACAAAAGTGATTTGGTAAAATACTGAAACAATGGTTTCATTTTTTTTTTTAACCGTGGAGGTTTTTTTTACCATATTGAAAATGGACACCACCAAATGATCGGATTTGTCTGCATCAACTGGATCCACTTTGTCTAGTCACAAACTGCCACGGCGAGACTGCACATGTGTCGGCGCGTTTGCCCTTGGCCGTCAAATTCTGACAACTTTTCCCTTTTTTTCAATTTTGAAATGTAATTTTGATTTTAGAAAATTACCCCTTTTGCTAACATGACAGAAAAATATGAGTTTAAAAAATATCTGTGTTTTAATCTTAACCATTAATTTAATTTTTTTTATGATGTAACTATTGATTCTATGAACTGCACTCAACCACAGACAACTTCAACACCAGAAGATCCAAATCCAATAGTAATAATTATAACTATTTATAATTTATATTGTTGGAAACAAAAACTCTCTTATTTTTTCACGGGAATCAATAAAATATTTAAAACCTTTATCAATGAAAAAGCATTCCTGTTTATCAACAGAATGTAAGAAAAAATTAGAGAAAACTCAAAGTTAGGAAGCAATTTTTTTTCAATTTTTTTAATATTACTTCAAAAAAATATTGTTTTAAAAATTATATTAAAATTGTACATATTATTGAAAAAATTGAAAATAAAAATGATTTTTTAATCACCCTAAATCTGTACAATTGGTTGTTAGAATCTCACAGTTAATGTAGTATCACACACGTCCCATTGAGTACGTGTGAAAACTCACAGGTGACTTTCGTGGAAAAATATCAGCCGTTAGTCCTAAATGTCTAAATAACACCATTGGACCCCAAAGTTTTGCCATTTGATTAAATTTGTTCTCAAGTTTTCAACTATAATAAATAAGTCCTTCAATTTTTATCAATTTTATCCGATTGAGTCTACCTGTCAAATCTTATTGTCATGTAAGATAAAGTAATTTAGTCACATGATTAAATTATCTAGCTTATAACTCAACTCAAAGGCAAATTGATATTGTAAAATAATACAATTAATACATTATCAAAATTTAAAAACATAAAAGTTTGTAAGATAATATTATTCTAAAAATTCAAGTGTAGAAAATTATGATCTTCAATATGACATACAAATGGTTAAATAATTAAACTGATGGATACTGTACTATATTACGCGACAATAACAGTAATAGAATCCGAAAAATTTGATGGATGGACTCAAATGGACTAAATTTATAGTTCAAGAATTTATTTAACACAATTGAAAACTTAGAGACTAATTTAATAAAAGGACAAATTATATCAAAAAGGGTTTCTGGTTTAACCGACCCCGTGATTCCACGCTGCATAATAATTGAACAGACTTCAACACATCAAATGGGGGCAGAGCAGCTGGAAAGAGCCGCAAATTTAGACCTTGAATTTTTTACCACAAATGGTTCATAGACTGTGAAGAAATAAATATGACTAAGGATCCACCGCAGAATCAAGATCATGAACCACAATTAATTTTTTTTTTTTGGTAAACTCAATAATTTAAATTAATTAAAAATTTTATTGGTAATTTTAAAAAAAATTATTTGATAATGTCAATATAAATGTAAGATCCAAAAATTAATATTATCAATAAAATTTTTAACATCAAATCTGTGTAATTACATTTAGCGAGGTTCACATAAAACTTATATTATCAGCTGGCATATCGTAGAGAAAAACTAAAAGATTAAAAAAATGTTTTTAAAAAATCAAAACTGGGAAGTAAAAACAACCCACCCAATCAAATTTACATAAGGATTTCCCAATTAATATGTTTTCTATAAAGAAAATTGAATAGAACGGATTAAAAACCTCATCTTTAATTATGTTCAAAATATAAGACGACACCGTGTCAACCATTGAATATTGTTTTTCTTTTACATATTGAATTAACTCATTGTTAACAATGTCATGAAAAAAACATTCTTTAATAATTAAAGTGTTATATTGTGATTGAACGAATATAAAAATAATGCGTTAAATCGAGTTTATAATATCAATTATAGTATCGACATATCAAGTCGCATCATATCAAAGTGTGACACATTTAACCACAAGTTACTTTGATTGGATCATACATAAAAGAATTGTGAAAATAATTTTTTAACACAAGTATCATTTTATTAGAAATTCTATGTTTAGAGTGTTGACCTACCTTTTGTTTACTTGTAAAAAAACTTTTCATTAGCCTTCCCAAACGGAACTTTTTCAATTAAACGTGCTTTACGTTTTATATATCATGATGGTAGGTCGGTGCTTCTCTTGGTTCACGTGAATCATGGCCAAAACGATGAACCCTAAATCAGACGTCGTTGTCGATGGGTCTTCTACATCATGAATGTCAAAGATGTGAACTGAAACGAAGAAAATCTGAGAAAGGTCGGCCGCTTAGAGACAATGGCAAGCAAGCACAGATTACAGTACTCTTGCAAGTGACATGTACATACATACATACAGAGTTATGTATGATTCCCAACTATCTTTACTCTAAGTTCTAAAATGTTGGAAGGAGGATAACTGTCCCTTTAAATCCATATAGGGACAATGTTGAAGATTAAGATTCCCGACAAACAACCAATAATTTGTTTGACGTGAGGGTGAATTATTTACTTTTAAAACTGATCATAAAAATCATCCAACTTTAAATAGAGTCTGAAAATAAATGGACTTAAAAAGAACACCTAATTAAGATTATTTTCCTTGTAATTAAGAAGGACCCAAATATATCAAATTTGTCTCTCTCTCTCTCTCTCTCTCTCTCTCTCTCTGTGATCTTCTGGATATTCCAGGCCTCCTTGTCGGGCAGTCATTAAGACCTTTTACAAGACAACTCGGGTATGGCTAATATTCCTCTACTTTTTTAATTAAAAAAAATATATTTTTCTCTTGTTTTATGCGATATATGTATTACTAGGGGAAAAACCTTGTCTGGAACATGTCTAACCATTGTATACTTGCATTAAGTCTATGTTAATCGGTGGTTAAAAAAGAGAGTGATTTTTTTATTTTAAATGGATTGCTGACTACCATGGGCGAGTGCAGCATAGTATTTGCACCTCAGCCAAGCAAGAATATTATTAGAAACATGTTTGGGTAATAGTTTTTAATTTTTAGTTTTTACGAAAACTGAAAATAGTTTTTTGATGTTTTCTGAAAAAAAAACAAGTTTGGATAACTGTAACTCAAAAATTATTTCTAAAACAGAAAACAATGAAATATTTTTTGGATAATCTTATTTTGAAAATTGTTTTGATACACCTTGTAATAATTTTTAGTTTTTGGTTTAAATTTAAAATTTATATTAATTTTATTTATCATATTTCTTAAATATTTAAAAATAATTTATTTTATTTTATTTTTAAATTTTTAATATTTTTTATATACCATGGAAGAAGAATGAAACAGAAAAGTGAATACTGATTTTAAGGTTATTTTTCAAAAATTATGTCCGAAAACACCAATTTAAAGTTTTTAGAAAATAATTTTTGAAAACTGTTTTAAAAAGTACTTTTGAAAACTGTTAATCAAACATAGAAAAGAATTTTTGAAAACTATTTTTAGTTTTCGAAAACTGTTTCCAAACATAGCCTAGATGTGTCAGTTTTCACTTATGTCTATGATGGTAATTAGCTTGATATATGAAGTTTGAGATCACATTCAAGGAGAAATTCTTGTTCGTACGAGTGGAGGATTGATTGGTAATTTTAGAGAACTCTTTTAATAACGTCCATACATATTCAACTAACGTTATCAATGGAGTTCCAAAAAATTATCAATCAAGTTTTCACCCTAATGTATTTTCTTGAGTGGTTTTCTATTATTGCATTTTCTTGTTGAGCCCAATGGGCTAAGTGGCTAACTAATTTAGAAATGAACCCCAACTACTTAAATCTCACTTTTTTTTACCCAAAATATATTTGGGCTATTGAGAAAGAGAGTGGCTCATGGGCCTGGCCTTGACGTCTAAACTGACTTCGTCAGGCATCTTCAAACAAACAAATTTTTAAAACGTAGTTACCAAGAAATAAATTAGGAATAGTTATTGTCCTGTTTTCGTTCTCCCTTGTAATCCCCAAACAGAATCTCTTTTCTCAGAAATAAAAGACAAATAAGAATCGTAAATACCAAACATTCTTCAAGAAAAAACAATAAAAACATCTTAGATATATCCGTAGCAAAACAACCAAAGCACCCACCTCACTCACCTCACCTACTACATGGTCGATGCTAACAAATTATCTTACTCTAGCGTTCTCCGCTATCTCCCCTCTATATATTCCCCTCTTCGCCACACTATTCAATTCCGCCCTTTTTCACACACATTGCCCTCAACAAATCCCAACACTTCGAGTTCATGGGTTCTTTCTCTCCTTCATGGCCTCCTCCTGCCCGAACCTCGTCTGAAAATTTCGCGAACGATTATCGAATATATGCATCTTTTTGTTCTAGAGATTTGTCTCCAAACACTAGCATGTCTAATTGGATTGAGTGTTATAATCCCTCAAACAATTCATGGTACCGAATTAGTACAATTCCTGATCTAAATGACAACCATGTACTAAAGGGATTTTCTATGATCTCGTTTGGTGACTCAGTCTATATAATCGGTGGCAGGCTTTGTCAAAAGGTATTAGGGCATGATTCTGATGATGTTACTGAGGTTGATCTCAAGATCGTTTCTTGCGTGTTACGCTATGATATACAAAATGATGTGTGGTTTAAATGTGCATCACTTAATGTGTCACGATTCGATTTTGCATGCATCGTTTGTGATAACAAAATCTACGTGGCAGGAGGGCAATCCACATTAGGTAGTGCACGTGGGATTTCATCGGTTGAGGTGTATGATCCCGTACTTGATGAGTGGAAAGTATTACCTAACATGAGTACAATGAGATACAAATGCGTTGGGGTGACATGGCAAGGGAAAATCCACGTGGTAGGAGGATTTGCAGAGAGGGAGGATTCAGGTTTGCCACGATGGCATACGAAGGAGAGAAGTTCTGCTGAGGTGTACGATTCGGAGAATGCCAAATGGAATCTAGTGGTGGGGATGTGGCAACTAGATGTGCCACCAAATCAAATAGTGGCTGTTGATGGCAAGCTTTTTAGTTCAGGGGATTGCCTAAATTCTTGGAAGGGTCACATTGAGGCATATGATGCGAAACTCAACATATGGAATGTAGTTGATGGGTCACACCTACAAAACTTATCATCTCCAATTTCCACATCAGAGACAACGTGGCCTCCAATCCAACGGCTCTACCTTACTATGGCTCCTATTGGGACCCACTTATACTTCTTGGCAGGCTATAGGAAGCCTGGGGAGATCTCAAGGTTGATGTCCATCGTACACATGTTCAACACGTCAGCAAATGAGGATGGGTGGACTAGTTTTGAGCCTTTGGAAGAGGATGGTGAAAAGGAGATTTGTAGCCACTGCTGTGTTGTTAGACAAGCCTTTTAGAATCAAAACTACCAAACCTTTTCTTCTTCCTTCTCTTTCTCTCTATGAAAAAGAGAAAAAGTATTTGAGAAGATTGATATTGAGAACCTATCATAAATCATTAATTATTTTAATTATATGGTATTCATAAATTTTATTGTTTTTAAGTTCTTCTTTGAAAATTTCGTGTACATTACTCTATCTTGATTTTATGTGTGTTTAATTTTTCTTTTTTTGTGTGTATTGTAACATAAATGAAAAGTTGAATAAAAATTTATATTTTGTATTTCCTTAATGAAAATATCCGAATGTTTGTTTCTGATTAATCTTTTCATATCGTACCATCTTTCATTTCACATCTTTTGATAATATACCGTTATTAGCACTCAAAAAATTGATATCGATATTCTTTCTGTTTCGTTTTGGTATTGAACTTACAATAATATTTCTAATTAAATTATATTTTTAAAATTATTTAATTTTAATTAAAAATATTATTGTAAATTAAACAAACAAAATGTAAATAAAAATATTTAAAGTTACATGATTATATTTAAACTTGAAGAAGAATAAAAAATAATTTTGATCCAAATAACAAAATGAATTTCTTGATACTAAAAAAAACAAAATGGTTGGATTAATCATAATTGCTAGTAATTTTGATCCAAATAACAAAATGAATTTGTGACCTTTACTTGATTTGACTTCCTTGGATGATGTGATTTATGCTTTAACCTCAGGTTAATTCAATAGCTGCTGGTGGGCGTTTTGACAACCTCATGGGAAAGTACGGTACAAGACAGGTTCCAGCAGTTGGTGTGAGTCTTGGACTTGATCGGATACTTGATATGATGGAAGATCTTCAGAAGCAGCAGAACCATGTGATTATAACACTGACGTACTAGATTTGTATGAATATTTGATAATACGTCAAATTCGGAGTCACTTGAATGTTAACTTGCTGTGTACGGCATTCACATATTGTAGATCATCTTCTGGAACATGTTTCATTAATTGAGCCATTGTCAACTGTCAAAGTATATTACGAAGCCTAACTTTATCGTTTAAGCTTCTTTATAATTTATTTTTTTCTCTCTCGATCGGGGGATAATAATGAAAAGGCCATGCTATCTAATGTCAATTGCGCCCTACTAAAATTGCGGAATTTCTCTGATTTGAAGTTATTGTTGTCATTCATGCTTAAGAATCAATGTAAGAGAATCCTAAATAATGGAAATTATATGTTGTGAGCCACAGATAGAGTTGAAGATTGTCTACTACTTATCTTTCATTTTTTGATAAGATATGAACTTAGAATTTGCTCCAACTCCCTTGGTCCTTTACCTTGAGCCCAAGAGACTAATTATTAAATATTATCAAATAATTATTTCAACAACTCTTCTTTTTATGAAATTTTTTTTTTCAACAACTCTTCTTAATTTGGCACGTACACTAATCAAAATTTTGATAAACTAATTCTTTTTAAACCTATTTCAAATCATGTAATTTTTCACTTACCTCTAGGTGTTTTCATACTCATGGCTTGGTTCAAATTATTCTTTTACGTTTACATATTTATAGGTTTACATTTTACATGTCCACATAGTTGAATTTAAGAGAGTAAGTGAGACAATACAAAGAGAAGAGAATTGTACCGAATGACTTATTTTGCTTACAAGGGAGGTATCCTATTTACAGCCTAACCTAAGAGAAATGTTTCTCATTCTAACTAATGTAGGACTAACATATATATATATACACACAGGAAACTAAATCCTGAAGGCGTCTAGGAGGATGTGTTCTAGTGAAGATATCAGTAGTTTGATCGGCGGAAGAAACTGATAATAGTCCAATAGTCCCACGGGTGAGATGATGACGCACAAAGTGACAATCAATCTAAATGTGTTTTGTGCGTTCATGGAATGCATCATTGTGAGCAATCTGGATAGCACTTTGATTATCGCAGCTAATGATAGTGGCAGTAGAATGAGTAACACCCATGTCTTCAAGTAACCAGTAAAGCCAAAGAAGTTCATGAGTTGTATCAGCAAGGGCTCGATACTCAGCTTTTGTGCTGGATCGAGCAACTACTGTTTGCTTCTTGCTTCGCTAATAAATAAGAGAATCACCAAGAAAGAAACAATAACCAGTGGTGGATCTACGATCAGTGGGATCACCTGTCCAATCTGCATATGAGTAGGCACGAAGCTCAAGTGAAGAGTGAGCTGAGAAATGGAGACCATTAAAGAGGGTCCCCTTGATGTACCTGAGAATGCGAAGAATTGCGGCATATTGAGGTGTGTGAGGAGCAGAGAGAAATTGACTAACAATATGGACAGTATAAGAGATGTCATAGCGAGTAACTGTAAGATAAACAAGACTACCAACCAACTGGTGAAACAAAGTGGGGTCTTCCAAAGGTGTACCATCCATAGGAGTGAGTTTAGAGTTGAGCTCAAGAGGAGTGGTACATGTCTTACTATTTGTGAGTCTCGCTCGAGTAAGAAGGTCAGAGGCATACTTGTTTGAGAAAGATAATACCCCTCAGAGTTAGAAGTGATCTCAAGTCCTAAGAAGTAACTGAGCTTCCCAAGATCTTTCATCTTAACATGTTGGCTGAGATAAGTTTTGAGATCCGAAATTTCAAATGTGTCATCACCAGTGATGATCATGTCATCAACATAGAGGAGAAAAATGATAGTACCCTAGTCTGTTTTCTGAATGAAAAAAGTAGAATCATGTTAGCTGGGAGTGAATCCAAAATCTCCAACAATGGTGTTGAACTTAGCAAACCAAGCCCGAGGAGCTTGCTTGAGACCATAGAGAGTCCAACGAAGTTTACAGACTTGATGCAAAAGATGATGAGAACTAGGAGAAAGGCACATATAAACTTCTTCGGTGAGTTCACCATTAAGAAAAACATTTTTCACATCCATTGAATGACGACAACTGCAATTAAGCTACGAACTGAAGTGAGGCGGGCAACCAGGCCAAATGTCTCCTCATAATGGATCCCATACTCTTAGGTAAACCTTTTAGTTACCAAGCAAGCCTTGTATCGATCAATGGACCCACCAAAGTGAGTTTTGATCTTGTAAACCCACTTGCATCCCAAAATATGTTTGCCTTTTGAGAGGTCCACTAGATCCCAAGTGTGAGTGTTTCCAAGTGTCTGTAGTTCATCATTCATTGCTTTTTGCCAAAGAAGATCTGAACTAGCTTCACGATAAGACTGTGGTTCATGGTGAGAAAGAATAGTAGAAAATACAACAAAGTCTCGAAGAATAACGGAATGAGTTTTTACCCGGTTACTTCGCCAATGAGGGATATCAGAAGCTGTTGGAGCGGATTCATTGGAAGAGACAAGTTGCTAAGAAGAGGGTAAGGTGGATAACTCAATTGAAGTGTCTGTAGATATGTTAGGTGATAATGACATATCTGACCAAAAATTTCCATAGGAGGAGCAAAGTACTTTGTGTCTTTCATTAATGATTACTCTAGGAGATGTTGGGTATATCCAATCAAGAAGAAGTCAGATGTAATTCCGGTATTCAAAGACTTCAAAGCGCGGGTGGAACTTGAATCTGGGAAAAACATCAAGTGCTTAAGGACAGATAATGGAAGAGAGTACACAGACGGCGAGTTTTTTTCTCTTTGTAAGCGGGAAGGTATCAAACGACAGTTCACAGTCACATACATGCCTCAGCAAAATGGAGTGGCAAAGCGGATGAATAGAACTCTTACAGAAAAGATGAGAGCTATGTTGAGGACTGCAGGTCAACCAAACTTTTTTTTGGGCAAAAGCAGTCAAAACAACATGTTATGAGATAAATCGATCGCCATCAACATTAATTAATTTAAAGACGTCGATGGAGATATGGACTGGTAAGCCAGCGGACTACTCTACTTTACATTCTTTTAGATGTCCTGCGTATATGATGTACAATTCCCAAGAAAGAACAAAGTTGAATCCTAGAAGGTGTATATTCTTGGGGTATGCTGACGGAGTAAAAGGGTATCGCTTGTGGGATCCCACTACCCACAAGGTTGTTGTCAGCAGGGATGTGATCTTTGCAGAAGATCAACTACTGCAAAAAGATGGAGACGATAGCACGTCGAAAGAGGTTTCAGAGACTACAACAATACAGGTGAAAAATAATCCGGTACAAAAAACTCCAGTTTCTACTGAAGCAGCACCAGAGCACAAGGTACAAGAACCAGTCGAGTCCGAAGCTCCAGAAGCTCGCCGATCAACTCATGAAAGAAGGTCGCCAGCTTGGCATTTGGAGTTTGTCATTGAAAGCAATGTTGCATACTGTCGTTTAACAAAGGATAGAGAGCCACCAACTTTCCAAGAAGCTACAAGTAGCTCAGATGTGTCTTTGTGGATGACAATAATGCAGGAAGAAATTGAAGCTCTACACAAGAACAAGAATTGGGAACTGGTACCATTGCCACATGAGAGAAAAGCCATAGGTAACAAATGGGTCTACAAGATCAAGCAGGATAGCAATGATCAAGTGGAACGGTTTCGTGCAAGACTGGTGGTAAAGGGATTCGCTCAGAAAGAAGGTATTGATTTCAATGAGATATTTTCCCCGGCGGTTCGGCTTACAACAATCAGAGTAGTCCTGGTTATGCGTGCTATGTTTGACTTACATCTAGAGCAGTTGGATATAAAAACTGCATTTCTTCATGGAAAACTTGAAGAAGAAATCTATATGCTCCAACCAGAAGGTTTTGCTAAAACAGGAAAGGATAACTTGTTTTGCAGGTTGAACAAATCTCTATACGGTCTCAAACAGGTGCCGAGGTGTTGGTACAAGATATTTGATTCCTTCATTATTAGCCTTGGATACAACAGACTCAGTTCAGACCATTATACATACTTCAAAAGGTTTGATGGTGATAATGATTTTATTATTTTGTTGTTGTATGTGGATGACATGTTGGTAGCAGGCCCCAACAGAGATCAAATCCCAAAATTGAAGGCACAGTTGGCTATGGAGTTTGATATGAAGGACTTAGGACGAGCAAACAAGATTCTAGAGATGCATATTCATTGAGACAAAAATAACAGGAAGATTTGGCTTTCCCTGAAGAACTACTTCAACAAGATCTTGCGATGCTTCAACATACAAGATAGTAAGCCAATTTCTACCCCACTTCCTATTAATTTCAAGTTATCCTTAAGTATGTGTCCTAGCAATGAAGGAGAGAGGAGGGAGATGTCTCAAGTACCGTATGCATCAGCAGTGGAAAGTTTAATATTTGCTATGATTTGTACAAGACCAGACATTGCACAAGCAGTGGGAGTGGTTAGTCGATTTATGGCGAATCCTGGTGGAGAGCATTGGAATACTGTGAAGAGGGTTCTGAGATACATCAGAGGAACCTCAGATGCTGCATTATGTTATGGAGAATCAGATTTTACTGTCAGAGGCTATGTTGATTCAGATTTTGCAGGGGATCTCAATAAAAGAAAGTCTACTACAGGTTATGTGTTTACACTTGCAGGAGGAGCTGTTAGCTGGGTTTTTATAACTGCAGACAATTGTGGCTCTATCTACAACAGAAGCAGAATACATGGCGGCTATACAAGCTTGCAAGGAAGCAGTTTGGATACAAAGGTTATTGGAAGAGCTCGGGTATAAGCAGGAGAAGATTGTTCTGTTTTGTGACAGTCAGAGTGCCTTGCACATTGCAAGGAATCCAGCTTTTCATTCACGGACAAAGCACATAATGGTTCAGTATCACTTCGTTCCAGAAGTAGTGGAAGAAGGTAGTGTGGATATGCAGAAGATTCACACCGACGAGAACCTAGCAGATGTTATGACCAAGCCAATCAACACTGACAAGTTTAAATAGTGTAGATCCTCATGCAGTCTAGCATAAATGTAAGCAAGCATGGATTTGGCAAGTGATGAAGGATTGAAAGATTACGAAAGTGACTTTAAGTGGGAGAATGTGATAAGAGATAGCATTTTTAGTGGTAAAGCTACTTTCTCCACACTACAAAGGTGGCCATATGAATGAACAATTGTGTTCATGTGAATGAACTTTCGGTGGAGTGGAGATAAGATAAAAAGGAGGCCAGCAGCTGCAAAATTGGACTTTGCCAGCCGCCATTTCTTTTTATCTTGTTTTGTGTTCACATTTTTGTGTTCACACTCATGTTCACACTCAATGCTAGTTTGCGTTCACACTCAATGCTGAGCCTATAAATAGGCATTGAAACCTTGGTGAAACACATCTCTACACACTAAGAAGAGTATTAGAGAGAGTGTGAGAGTTTTTCTTGAGAATTACTACTTAGAGAGGAAAATTTGTTCCTTCTTTGTAAGTAATATTTTCTCGATTTTGTGAAAGAGTTATTTCTCCTATTACAATAGAGATTAGACAATTGTTATCTCATTGTAATTAGAGAGAAGGTGTTGTAATCCTTATTTTACAATAGCAAAATCCTCCTACACTTGCCCGTGGTTTTTTACCCCAATTTATTCGGGGTTTTTCCACGTAAAATATTTGTGTCTAGTTTATCTTCATTTTTCTCATTTCGCTTTAGTTGTGTGTTAGCTTCGACTCGGTAATTTTTCCTAACAATTTTGATATTGGTCGATAACCCGTGCCACTGAAATCCAAGTCTTGGTTAGCGTTATGGTAGAAAATAAACTATCTGAGGCTGCTGAGTTGGTTAGTCAGTTGTGGGATGCTAAAGTGAAGGCAGAATATATTGTCGCAAAAGGAGAGCGAACCACTTTGACCGTGCTAAAAAGTCAGGGATCCCTTGGATGGTGATTGTTGGTGAGCGGGAGCTGAGTGAAAGTGTTGTGACATTGAAGCACATAGATACAGCTAAAGAAGAGGAGGTTGCTAAAAGTGATTTTGTTGAAGAACTATTGAGATGATTGAACTCATGAGATAACAATTGACCACACTAGGTCAAGTTTCCCTTCTTACAACAGGTAACTTGTTCTGTGCTAATGACTAGGGGTGAGCATGGAACTCGAATGACCCGTGAACCCGATCCAATCCGATATAATGGGTTGAGTTGGGTTGTGTCTTTTTAGAGATTGGGTTGGGTTGGGTTCGATTGAAAATATTTTGAACCCGGTGGGTTAGGTTGGGTCATAGGTTCAAAATTTTCAACCGGATCCAAACCAGTAACATGGTAAAATATATAATTTTATATTTTATATTTATTGAATATAAAATAATGTATAAATATTTATAGTATAATTGTAAAATATATAATCATAAAATATTCATTCTAATTACTACTAGTGTGTAAAATTATACATAGCAAATACTCCAATGTCCAAACAACTCTCATATTTTTCAATTACCTAGATTTTAGTTTCAAATATTTACACTATAAATAAATATTGATTTCGAGTTATGAAATAGTTTTCATAATTATTCTTAAGTATAACTTCAATTAGAATAAATTGATGCACAATTAACTTATGCTAACAAAATTTTGATTTCTTGTACCGTTGTAACTATAAAATAAACATAGAAATTAACACTAACCTACAAGATTCCAGTCGGGATCAATGTATGCAGATAAACTTATATTCCGAAGATGTACCATAATGTTGATGGAAGAAATGCCGAATGTATGATAAAGCTTAGTAATACCAACTTGCTGGAAGCCTTTCATGCAAACATTATTGAACCATTCAATTTGCCTCTATGTGACCTTTTAAGTGCCCTCATATCGCTTCCAAGTACATTAAAGTATAGTCCAAAAATTAGATTGGTTAGTGAGAAAGCACTAGCACAGCCAACAAATGCTGAGTTACTAAAATATATTATTTGCAACTATCCAAAAATCCATATTTCCTTCGTAATTGAACAGTCTTCTAAAGTAAGTTAAATTCATATCAACTAAAGCAGTTCCTAGTGCAACATTCAAATGAAGATTATGTTTTTCAATATAACGATGAATCCATATTCTAACATCAAGGGCTTTAGGTTGTGAGCATGCAGATAAGCAATTGACCATGGTCACTTCATCAGACTCTATATTACTCGCTTGCATTTCATGAAACAATGCCAAAGCATCCTTACCAAGTTTGGCTTCAACGTAGCCTCCAATTATGGCATTCCATGGCATAACATCCTTCTCTTACATGTCATCAAAAAACTTCTTGTAGTATCCAAAAAACCAAATTTAGCATAACCTACAACTATTGTAGTACATAAGACAATTTTTCTCTTTTCCATGTTATCAAATATTCTTTGTGCTGTCAGGCATACATATTTTATTTGAATTATGAATAGATTTAGTTTTGGATTTAATAGAATATTTTTTTTTGTTATGTAATATGTATGGTTTAGTTATTTAGTAAAAAAAATATATCAACTCGATGACCCAAACCGATTAGAATGGGTTGAGGTTGGATGGATTCATGGGTTGGGTTGGGTTGAGATTTTTTCAACCCGGTATGAATAGATTGGATTGAAATTTTAAGATAACCCGACCCAAACCGACTCATACTCACCCCTACTAATGACCATACTTCCAAGGGAGCTTTCAGCTATTGGGGGTGCACCTGATTCTGTGGTAGATATGACATACTGCTTTCAGTGTAGATTTTCAGTATATAGAGGCAGTGCTGAATTTTACACAATCACCGGAGTCAGCTGTGGTGCTAACTGAATTTTTTTTTTCTGCTACTACTACTCTCCTAAGTAAACTTATTTTCTGTAGGAGTACAAATAGAGTGAAATATTTATGCAAAATATTTGGTTGTTATCGAGTTGGTTTCACACTTTGTTGTTCCATTATGTTTTAGATGAGTCTATTTGTGGTTTCTCTTAAATGATTGTAATATTTTGAATCTTTTTCTGCTTACTTGAGGGTCCCTCATTAGGCAATCTGCCGTTCTAACCAATAGACTACTCAGTGCGCGCATATCCGCCAAAATACAACATCAAACCAGCCTAAGACAACAAGAAGCACAATAACAAATCACCAGCTAGAAAAAATGACCAATAAAGTCAACCTCCATATACAATGGAGCAACCGTTAAACAAAACCCAGTAGAAAACACACAGTTAAGACAAAAACAAAAACAAAATGAAGAAGACTCAAGAAGCCAACTTCGATGCCAAAAAACAATAAGCCCTCACAAAGCGGCACTGAATAAAATCTTACCAATTCAAGGAGAACTAAGGAAAAAACCAGCATCAACACCAGCCAACATCAAGGGTACTTGTTCAGACTCCTCTCATATTCTTCAAAACATGTGAGACTCTAGCGAAATTTCTAAAAAAAATTATATTTTAATTTATCTTTAAAAAAAAGGTAGTTTTACTAATTTAACCATATAAGGTCCATCCATGTTTACCTATTTATAAGACAAGAAAGAAATTTTTCAAAGAACTTGGAATTATTAATCATTTTTTTGCTATGTATAACTTTGCAACTCCCCTCACTAGTGATTTAGTATGTTGAAGTGTTTGGAGACTATTACATCTGCATTCATGCATCTACATGATCATGACATTAGTGAGATATATGTTTGAATTTTATTTTAGAATTATTGTCTCATATAGGTTCTCGGGCAGATGAGAGTCTAGCTTCTTCTATGTTTACGAGATGAGTACTTCTACATGCATGTATCCTATAGTTTCCCCTCCTATGGGATTGATTGGATAGTGTGTTTCGAATTTAATCTTGCTATACTTGAATCTATGAGTAGGGTTGGAAAAGTTAGTGTCAAATATGGATTAATTAATTGTTTCGCAACCGCTACATGGCTTGTGAGATTCCACTAAATGTTGATGATATGTGTTGAATAAATATCATTAGAAATAAAAATTGTGCAGAGATTTTGCTTTAAATTTGTTTCTTAGCTTGTTTTGGTATCTTTTGGGCTTGGGTTCAGGTGTTGGTTGCCCATTAGTGGGGCTATAAGATTTTGGTTTGTCGTTGTTGAGAATGATATTGTATTAGAATCACACAAGGATTGATATACAAAGAAGTCCTATATATACAAGCCAATAGGATAGACAAAGTTATACACAACTGATGTGAGATTAAACAAACAAAGCAATAACTAAACTATACATAATCTGATAGTCATATATATATATATATATATATATATATATATATATATATATATAAAAGTGATCATTGGAATCGATATTTTGCTTAAATGAAAGCGACTAAGATATATAATTGGTCACTAAGATCGTTATGATTTTTTTTTCATTGAAAGTATCATGGTTAGTGGTTGATCTACCGAGGATGTTGTGTGGAAACAAACCATATTTTATAAAGTAGTAAAAGAGTTAAATTATCTGGTTTTTTATTATTTTAAATGTATGGTTTGATCATTATGCATGTTAGGATATTGTTTACTTTTGTTACTCCTATTGTCTCATAGTTTTTGTCACATTTACTATTCAGCCAATCAAATGAATAATTTTTTTTCTTCATATATACATAAATAGAGTTTAAAAGTTTCTAAAAAATATTTTTATATTTTAAAAATAATTAAAACTAAATTTAAGTAAAAAAAAGTGATAAGTAATTAAAATTATGGAAAGTAAAAAGTATGTTTTATTGTTGTACCATAAAGAGGAAATGCCTATACTTGATTCTTGGGGTATATTTATTGGGTTTCTTAGCTCACTCTTCCACCCCTTTATATTGTTGTAGGTTGGGAGCTGCTTTATCCTCGTGAGCACGTGATTCGAGGTTAAGTAGAATTTGATGACATGTTATTTCTCGATTTCTTTTTATTTTAGTATTTTATTATTTTAAATAATCTTTACATCACTCTTAAAACTTTGGAGCATTGACATGGCTAACGTATTATTAAACTTACTTTGTTATTTGAGATTTACACATTGGCTTTCAAAGTGGGTTTTGAGAACGGTCACGAGTCCAAATTATGTGTGATAACTAAATTTAAAATTATATATATAGTTTTATGTTAGAATTGAAATATATGATCGATTTCATAGGCATTTAATTATTATTGTCCACAAAGTATATAAATTTTTTATTTCATAATAGTTTTATATATAATTTCAATAAGACACGTGTTTCATACAAGTTTAAATAAGTAATAATTAAAATAATATATTTATAAGAATTATTAAAAATTGTACAAATATAGTACGAAAGTGAAAGTGGCAAAATTTGACTTGACTATAACAAATAAATGAACAACATATTTCCAAGTGGGCGGACAAATAAAAGTTGTCTTTTTTATTCCTACTCAAATTTATTAGGAGAATTGTTTTTGAACACCAATGAACAACTTTTTCCAAGTGGATAAACAGATAAATTTTTTTTTTCGTTTCAACTCAAATCCACTAGAAAATATGTCTCATACCTAAATTCGTTAAGAGAGATGTTCTCAAATACAACCATTAAACTATATTTACACACGTTGATTGATTGAGCAATCTAACACATATTTAACTATTAACTTTTAAAATTTTAAAATAATAAAATATAACTTAATTTTTAATCAAATTTAATATTAATAAATATTAATTGAAATTATTTTTATGTAAACAAATAAATATATCAATTATTTATTATATATATTAATTTAATATACCCCACAATTAACGAAAGAAGTCAAATTGCTTGTATCGAAGAGCTTAAATGTCAAGTTTTATTATTGATTATTTAAAATTTAAAATATATTATCATTATGAATTATTTTTTATAAAAAAAAAATAAACCTTGGGTTGCTAACGTGTATTTGTGTGGGTTGGGCAAAACTCGCCGCCCCTACTTATTGTCATCTTTATATCTAAGCTTGTCGGGTGACATGACTAAACAAAAGTTGTTTTTACTGTAATACCTTTAATTTATGTTAAAATAATAATAATAATAAATATCAAAATTTGAAATAAACAAAAATTAAATCAAATTTGATATAAAAAAAGAAAATCATCCTATGCAAGTTAAGTTATAAACTCAGAATTTTTTTTTTTTTTTGTTGGTGGACCCTTGTGACCCAGAAGGACAAAAAAGGCTCAATCCAAATTTCAAATAAAAGTGGACCCGCTAGTGTCCGTAACAAACAAAGAATCACAGAGCCCAACCCACAAAATTTTCCTCCGTTAAAAGAAGTGAAATATGAGAAGAAAAAAAAGTATAAAAGGCCAAAAAAAATAAAATTAAAAAGTTGCTTCACGTGAGGCCAAAACTGGCACGGCGACCCCACTCATCTGAGCCCATTAATTAAACTCACTCCGTTAGAAATTTAACACCGTACGTTCACGGAAACCGAAACGGACGGTCTCGATTGGATCTGGTTCTTTTGGGATATAAACCCAATCGGTCAGGAAAAGTCTGAATAGGTGATGATTATCTGAGGCAGGTTACAGAATGACAGTGCTATTATATTTCCCCACGTGACAATCATGAGATTAACTCATGAACTTATTGAAAATTTCATAACATAGATAACAATGTTAGACTTCTGTTAAATATACGGTGAATGTTTAGATATAGTTTTTAAAAATTATTTTTAGTTTTTAAAATTTTTTTTGTAATCGAGAAATAATTTTTAAAAATAATTTTCATAAAATTAGTTTTCAAAAATTATTTTTTAAAAATTTTAAATTGATATTTTCTGATATAATTTTTAAAAAATAACTTTAAAATCGGTATCCACTTTCTTGTTCCATTCTTCTTTCATAGGATATAAAAAATATTATAATTTTAAAAATAAAATAAAATAATTTTTTAAAATATTTAATAAATATGATAAATAAAATTAATATAAATTTAGATTTAAACTTAAAACTAAAAATAATTACAAAATGTATCAAAACAGTTTTCAAAATAAAGTTATTCAATAATATTTTATTATTTTTTATTTTAAAAATAATTTTTAAATTATAATTATTCAAACTAAAAAAAAACTTTTACTCTAACGTGCCCATAATTTTTGTTTAGTGATTTAATCTTATCTGTTTTATACAATTAAACTAAATGAACTTATTGAATACCTCATTCTGGAAGCGGAATCCCATAATATCAATTGGATAAATAAATATACTCTGAAATCCGTATACAGTATATACGCCAAAAAAGAGGAATACAGCTTGTACTATTTTGTTAAAGGCTTAAAGCTAGCAGTTTTGCCTGGGATTTGCAAGAGAACTCGTGATACAAGAAGCTCTGTTTTCAACCTTAGAAACTCACAAATCACAATCCCAACAAGGTTCTCTTTTCAATCTCTGGCCATCTCTCTCTCTCTCTGAGACAAGCACAAAAGCGTTCATATTCTCTCCGTGAATGATACTAGCAAGAAAAATGGCTTTAGAGGCACAAGTATTCATGTAGTTCTTCTTTTGGTAAGCTCCCATAACAATTTCTTCTCTGCAACAATGACCACCAAGTTAAACCATATTTCTATGATCAAAACCATAAATGGGTCTTCTTGTTTCTACTAATTTCTACTTTTTTTTATCGATGGGTCTTCCAATTAATGATTGTAAGTAGTTAACTTTTAAATTTAGCTTTTTAATTAATGGGTGGTGAAGGAAACTGGGGCGTCATGGTGCCACCACCAGAGATGGCTCATTCGATGAATTTAGAGGATGAAGAGAACTGGAGGCATTTTGATAACTCTGTCAATGCGGTGTCTTTTGGGTTTGTGGCCACTGCCATTCTCATTTCAATGTTCCTTGTTATGGCTATCTTCGAGAGGTTTCTCTGGCCAAGATCCTCTTTGCCCTCTGTTGCTTCTTCTACCTCCCGTTCGGATCTCGAGGCACAAATGGCTTTTAATTCCAAGCTTGATTCCCCTTCTGATCCCAAGGTATGCGTATTATGCTCTCTCTCTCTCTCAGACACATTTTCATTTCATTTTTCTTTCATAATTTTAATTTTCTGGGCATGTTTTTTTCTTTCCTTTTTCTGTGTGTCAAAAGTGTTAAAAATGGCTTATTAATTTCTGGTTATGCAAATAAATTGCAAAGGAGTGAAGGAAATAGAAATTCTTTTTGTGGTGCCTTTTTTCCTATTTCTACTTTCCTTGCTTAATAATTTTTTTTCTGTTACCTGCAAAATGTAATGAGTGACTTGCAGGCATGATCATGACATTTCCTTTGCTTTTCTTTTATGTGTAATCATAGTTAATTTATGCAGTTTGTCTAGTTCTTTTTTTTCCCCAAATGCTTAATTAACATGAATCTGGTCATAAATAGTATTATGAGAAAAAGCTTTTCCTTTTACTTTTCCTTTCATTTCATCTAACTTCAGAATTAAACATGAGGACAAAGGTAATATTGTAATTAAATTACTATAGTACCATTAGACAAAAAGGCTGATACCAGGGACCCATTTATTCTGAATTTATAGATACCATTCAATGGATAGCCTATATTGGACTGCCCATGTTGGCATGTCCCCATGTTTGTAAATTGATACCACGTGAATTTATTCTTCTCACTCTAAAAACAAATAATGGTTTTTCAAAATCCAAATTTTCCTGCCAATTGTTGACCATAATTTATGTCCTTAGTGCTACTGAGTGAACTTTAAAGCCAAAATTTCAAATGGCAATCATGAATTCATAATCTAATTATTATAGTGGTAGATTTAGTAGATCATTGTTACATTTTAGCTTTAGCTGATTGAATGATGGTTGCTTAATTTGTGGACAGGCCATGTTAATTTAATTCTAATTCATTATTCCATGGTAGATGGCTTGGATAGTTTGGAGTTTCTATTATTATACTTTTTATTATCTTATAATGGCGTTCTAACGCAACCTCATTTGATTATTAAGATCTTAGAATAACAATCTTGATTATGCTTGAATTAGGAGTTCGTCTGCTCCAGCAATTGAGAGATCAATGCTCTGATTAATGGGTTTCATGTCATTCATCAGCTGTGGCATTGATCCCTCAATTACTGGAGAGGATTCCAGCACTTAAATTAGGCCGTTCAAAATCTTCGTAAAATTAAGTCACAGTTAGGCAACATCATCACACTATGTGTTGCTGTTTTGAAGTTAAGATAATGTCAATGTGTCCTCTTTTTATTTTTCGAATGTTTCCTACTTTGTATACAGAGTATAATCCTTGCATGGTATACCTGCTCATCTGTCTCTCGCTCAACTGCTAGTTTAAATGTGTGTGTATATATATATTCACCTTCGCAAGGCTAGCTAATCCATGTGCGAGCAACCACTCCGCGTTTTAAAAAAAAATTAATGCTAAAAAACATGCAGATTGTAATTTGTTTGTTAGAAAGCCTTAATTTATGGGAAGAGGTTTTGAAATCTGCAGACATTGGTATTATTGTAGTGAGTTTTAATGCTTTCAAGGATTTATTTTTTGTCTCTACCTCCACTATTTTTATGTCTTATACTTGTATCTTAAGAATGATAAACTTACTATTTTGTCTCGTATGGTTGCTTTGGTCAAGTGCTCCTTGCTTGTGATGTCAATCATCACTAACTCCTTATTTGGATTGAAGAGAATGAAGGGAAAGGAAATGAGTGGAGCATTCTTCTCCTTGTTTGAGATTCTTAAATAAAGATAAAGGAAATGGAGGGAGAGCATGTACCCCTCCATATCCTTTAAACCCTCATTTTTTAATTCCTCTCAAACTGAAAGGATTTGGAGGGAGAGCATTCCTCCTTTATTGATGTTTTAAACATCCAAACAAGAGGTGCATGTACCCTTTCATTTTAAAGTTAATATCCTCAAATAATCCCAGTGATTGATCAACTAGATGGGTGGAAATGGTGGAGTAAAAGCATCATATGCTGTGCTTTTGGGTTGCTTTTGTCCAAAGTTTTCTTACTTTTTTTTGTCTATTTTGTTAGTTGATATTCATTTATTTGTTTGCACAGATGAGAATATGTTCCAGAGAGGTATCAGTGTTGATGCCCGGCGAGGAAATTCCAACCTTCATTGCACACCCTACTCCTGCACCCTGTCCTCCAGAGCGCGTTTTACAACCTTTCCATCAACATAACCCGTGTCTTAATTTTGCTTCAAGCTCAATAATCACAAGCTAAGAGCTAACATTAGTTGAAAATAGATGACACCAGGATTTTTCAGTAAGTTTCTGAATCTGTGATTCATGTCATCAACATTTAAGTCCAGAACCTGTCAAGCTAGAAATTTATGTCAATGAGATGAAGCCCGGGGGTATGTGCATTTCATTCAGTATTTTGTATATTTTGGATTTGATGAAAAATGTCATGCTCCATTTCTCTCCTAAAATTTCTCACTTCACGATGGATTGGCTAGAATATTAACACTCCATACCCAAAAAAAGTGTTCTTCTTTTGTGTTTTTTAAAATAGAAAAAAAAGGAGAAAAAACACTTTATTGGGTATGACAAAGTAAAATGTTCCTCCTCTAAAGTAACATTGTTAACTGGGTTAAACTACGGAAATAGGTTTATACAATTATATTATTTATGAGCTATTAAAAAATAAGAAATTTATAAAAACACTCAACAATTTGGTATAAGTTAAAATTGTATCTTTTTATATTAAAAGTACACTAATTCACCCCTAAACGATATTCACAAATATTTTAAATCGATTTAAAAAGTTCATAACGATCATTTGTTAAGAATTAAATGTTAACAGACTAAAATGTATTTTTTTCATGTGATCTTTACTAGATCTTTTGTACAATTTGAATGAACCATTGATATTTACCGGTTTAATTGTGCATTAATATATTTTTAAAATATAAGGGTGTAATTGCAATTTACATGAAATTATAGGGATGGTTTTATAATTCTCTTAAAAGATTAAATTTTTTGTTATGATTGATAAGAACTTTCCAAGTGGAGATGGCTAAGATGAAACTGATAAACAAAGAAAAGGACTTGATTAAAACATGAAGTTGGAGACATTAAAAAGGTTGTCCAACAAAATACTAGCAAATGCCATGCGTCATGCACCTAAATCCAATGCTGATTAAGGGAATAGTCTAAGAAGAAGAATACAACTTCTCCATGGGATCCAAAGTTGGAGTGGCAGGCAACTTTCTTGTACATTCTGTATTCTTGGTAAAGTTTCTTTTTAAAGTCCCCTATGTAACCAGACAAGAGCTTCGTATGCACACAGCCACCAAGAAAAGTAAAAGAAGTCCGTCTTCCCCCACTCATCCCTCAAAAGAGAAAAGACGATGCGTTCCATTTCGAGGGTCATTTCAGTCGCTTATCCCTAAACATTGACACAACAATCTCAAGATAAAAAAATAAAAACACACATACAATATACAAAGGAAACTTTGGGTTTTTACATAATGGGTGTCATGCGTGTCTTGTTTAAGAAATATGATAATTGATATTTTTTGACGAGAAACTTAATCAAAAGCAATTTAAAGAGAATTTTACTGATTCAACGATTTATTTAAGGAACATTCGTTGTGTAATAATAATCAAATTGAAGAATCTTCGTTTATATTTTCGTTAAGTTTTTTATCGAAAAATAAATATAAAAAATTGATTACTGTTAATTCATAGTTTAAAGATTCATCGTATCAAATTAATAATAAGATTTATGCTGTAACAAACCCTTTTATTTTTTATATAAAAAAATATATGGTTTGGATTTGAATTTTCAAGAATTAAAATGAAATTAAATAAAAATTATCCAAATTCAAATTTACTACTATAACATTAGCTTAAGATCTTTTAATTCTCAGAGAAATCAAATCTGCATGGTTTTTATTCAGTTATTATCTGCATAGACTACATAGAACACATGAAAGGAGAAAAGAAAAATAATATAAACTTCATACTGATTACCACTAGTTACATTGCATGCAATTTACAAGAAGGTTTCTCCAAAGACAGGATAACCAACAACTCAACAAGTTTCACACCTAAAATTAGATGCCATTGCCCAGAAATATTTTAAAGCTGAACGATGCCGTTTCATTCGTACTAACAATCTTTTCTTTCTCTTTCTTTGTAAAACACTTTTCGAAATGCCTCTGTTTTTAAAAAAAGAAAGAAAAACTTTCATAGGAAGATGAAGCATTCCAAGGAAACAAGAGGGTTCTCAAGAGACTCAGTCCCCTGCTCCGAAATGGCGTCGTTTGACTCATCTTTCTTACTCCCACTGCCACCCTCCACACCTACAGCCACATTCGCTAACCTGCCACCTGCTGCTCCGGTCGCCTTCAAGGGGCTCCTCCCCACGGAACCCCGACCAACTCCTCCGGCGGTCCGGGTAGCCGGTGACCTTGACCGACGACCGGGACCCTCGCCAGAATCTCTACGGACACCGATGGAACCCACATTGCGGCTCCTGGTCCCCACCTGACCCGATTCTCTCCCGCGGACCGACATGGGCCCCACTTGGACTCTCTTCTCCGGAGTAGGCACCGTTCTTCTCGCCGGAGATTTGGAAGCCCTCTCCCTCGCTCCTCCGGCGATCTCGCTTCCGGTGTACGGGCGCTTCCTGGGTGCCTTGGCGGGAGATCTGCTAACTCTGTGCAGTTTGCTTATTGCTTCGTCTTCTTTCTTCTCAGTGATTGTTGTTGTTGTTGCGGTTGTTGCTGTTGAGAAGCTCTCAGTGATACTGCAAATCTCTGAGACTTGAGAGAGCTCAGGGGTTTTATCATCATCTTTGTTTTGGGTTTTCTCTTGTTGGTCAGTGATGGATATTTGGGTAGCCGGTTTGGGTTTGGGTTGTGGTTTGGTGATGATGATGGGTGTTTCAGAGAGTACCAATACTTCTTTCACTGTTTCTTCTTCAACAGAAGGAGGTGGGCCTCTGTCGTTGTCATTGGTGGTGGGTGATCTTGTAGGAGAAATTGAATGGTGGTCGTTTGGGGGATTTGGGGGGTTTGAGTCCCTTTTGGTGCTAATGCAGCAACCCATTTGCAATGGAATGGATTTTGAAGATTCTGGTTTATGAACTTTTGATTGATTGAAAGATTTGAAGTTTAGAGAATCAAACGGCTATAAAAATCATACGTAAGCTAAAGCAATCAACAAGCCTAGCAAATAGCACAACTTTATTATAGAAGAGATTAATACCCAAAAGGGCGTGCTTGTGTGAAGAATTGTATCAAGTTGTGGTACAGAGAATTAGAGAGTATGGTATTTAATGGATAGGGGGAGAGATGAGAGCTTTAATGGGAATTATTAGAGGGTGAGGGGGTCATGAGGAGGCAGATTGGATGTGATTATGTGAGAGCTTTATGGAACTGTATCAAAAGATATGTATTCCTCTGCTAAGAGGAAGAGAGAGAGAGAGAGAGAGAGTGAGAGATTATTAAACAGAACAGAGGAAAGAAGTTGCTAGCTTTGATTACAATATGAGAGCTTTCCAGACTAGAAACCTTTTTATACTCTACACTGTACTTGTAATGCCCAAAAAGAGAAAACATAAGTGACCCAGCACCTTAATGAAGCCCTACTTCTTTCTACATTGTAGTGATATGTGGCCATGAATTCATAAAAACCCTTCGGCCCGCAAGATTGGCATACATGCAACAATGCGGAGCCCATCAGCCAACTTCAATAACGTGGCTGATGGAGTATGCAACCTCTCCGTTTTTGAGGATTCCTAAGGGTCCAGAGCTCAAGTTTACACTTACAACTTATGAAGAATGTAACCCAGAAAAAAATTATATAATTTGATTGAACTTTATGTTAAGCTTTTGACTGCCCATATTTTGAAGGGTGAAAAAACTCCGAACTTTGAATAGCAAGCATGAGCCTAAAGCATGTTTTTGCGAACGACGAGATTCCATCATGGTAGTAACCCGTGAGAACACATCCAAACAAAAGAGACTCAGTTGTAGCCATGACATAGATCTAGATTTTGTGTATCACTAGCCTTTGATATAAACTTCTTTCTTTCTCATACATTTTCAGCAACTGAAAAGAATGAATGGAACCAACTGCACTAGAAATGAACCAACAGCATTCCATGGACCACCTAGGGTTTCAAACACTTGTGGCATCCAGCCCCAAGCCAGACACATCCTGCCATCGGTGAATAAATCAGCATCATTGGGACAAACCACACCAGCCTGGCAAGACATTGATAGCTACCAAACACTAACCCCATTACCAATTTATTCACTGGTAGCAATGAAATAAGCTATTGAATCACATCATGTTAAGAGTATGGTAAGTGATCACTTGATGATGACAGCTTCTTGCACTTCACCAACAGTGGATCCTCAAATCTTACCTGGGAAAGTAAAGCAAATGTGTATAGGTCTATATATTCGAAGTATGATCTGATGATTACTGGTGGTCAATAGAAAAACCTAAGCAAGAAGTGAAACCCAAGTAGAAAAGCAGCAATTGTAAACTAATAGTAATTACAACTATTATGATATACAACGGAAACTATTTAGAATTGTACAGTATGACTTGTGCCCAGACAAGCTCAAGCTTATGCAACCCAAAGGACGAGGCCAAAACAGGTCCCTTCTAAATCAATCATTTTATCTTTAGACATGTAGCAAAACTCATTGAGCTTGCGCTTGGGTAATCATTGCTCAACATACACATGCATGGATGGAATTATCACCTTGTATGGGAGAAATAATGAAAAGGGATTTTTTTATATCAAATGATAGGAATCTATACAGAAGATGCAGCCCGATCAGATTCTATCATGGACTTGATGTAGAATTCGCCGGCCTTGTATGATGACCTGACCATGGGACCAGATGCGACATACCGAAATCCCTGTCCCATCCAAAGTAAAAGATTTGAATTATACAAGCAATTAAGTAGTTTGGTTAATAGTAAACAAAGCACTCTGTTTTGAAAATTATGATTCATGCACACTTCAGAAAGACAGGAATTTAAGAAAAGACACCTAATCTGTCACAATAAATAATATCAAGTAAACCTCAGCACATGTTTAATTCTATAGGATGATATTGATGCACATTACTGGTGTGCTTAAAAATGAAATGATATTACAAGTTCACAATTTGTATGAGTACATAAACGATTCTCTTCTTAAATAAATGAATACCATATGAAGAAAACTAGTGGAAAAGATAAACAGCATATTCAATGCACAACTAAAACAATGTAAGCTATGCGACTGTGGTCTTAGCCTAAAGGTTGCATCTCCCTCCTTGAGGGGGCATGTTTTGGGTTCGATCTCAATTACCATCGTTACACTTAAAAACAATGTGGAACATTGAAGCACTGGTCAGTGGTCATCAATTACCAAATCCATTTAAGGATGCAGGGAAATTTTAAGATTGACATTGAGGGAAACTGTCGTGTAAAGTATTTTAAGTTCATCTTACAATTAATGCACTTTCAATTATATATGTAGTTCAGGAATAACATAAGAGCCAGTTATTTAAGCAAGCAGAAAAATGATTGATCAACCAAAGCATTACGCAGATTTATTACAACACTTTAATTCAAATTTTCAAGCAAATAAGTAATTTGGAGGAGAACCACAGTCAATACTAACAGGCCTTATAAACAACTAAACAAGTAAATTTAAGTCAAACTTTAAGAGTGACTCGAAGTTGAAAACATGCCACCAAACGGTCAAGAGCAAGATAAAACATACCGTATCACGAACTAAACCAACCAAGCTTCCTAATAAGCTGCTACGCTTACAAAAAAGACTTGAGTACCAAAATAAGAGCACTTTCACTCATTATCATCACAATAAAGATTATGGTAGATATTGATCATTCTAATCCATAAACTCCTATTTCAAATTACAAAAGAAAAGGACTAGTCAAGCCATGAATGAAAAAAAATAAAGCAACGATCCACTTTCAGAGTTTTTAAATAAAAGATTGAAGTATACCATTTCCATGCCAAGAGTATGATACTTCTCGAAAGCCTCAGGGGTAATGTATTCAGATACTGGCATATGGCGCTTTGATGGTCTCATATATTGACCAAATGTCATCACATCGACACCAGCTTCCCTTACCATTTCCATCGTTTTGACAACTTGATCAGGTGTTTCTCCACAGCCTAGCATTATCGAAGTCTTGGTAAGTGTTCCAGCAGGAGCAAAGTCCTTGGCCATCATTAGAACATCTAATGATTGCTTAAAATTAGCACGACGATCCCTTACAACACTTTGAAGCTCCTCAACTGTCTCAATATTGTGAGCAAAAACATCTAGTCCTGATTTGGAAACCTTCTCAACACAGTCAGCATCTCCTCGAAAATCAGGAACTGTGCAACCAAAACAGAGCAGGGAGGATTAATTACAACAGAAGGCAGTGTGCTGCATTTACAATTTCCAAAGATGACTCTAACGTAAGCCATCTAAATATCCCATATCAACTGCCCTTCCTAAATATATCTGATGCAAGGGCAGAACTAATAACTTTATTATAACCATAGACACAATTAATTCATACCTAAGGCTTCTATTAACATCTCCGGCTTCAACGTCTTCAACTTCTGCACCGTCTCAGAAAAATGTCCACTCCCTTGGTCAGGCAAATCATCCCGATCCACACTAGTAATCACAATGTAATCCAAACCCCATGAGGCAATTGCCTCGGCCACATTGGAGGGTTCATTTGGGTCAGGTGGTGGAGGAGTGCGTGATGTCTTTACATTGCAAAACCTAACATTTAAAATAATCAATACTAATGAATGAGCTCAATGCAGTTCAAACCCAATCAGAATATGTCTCAAAGATATAAAGCTTTATAAACCATGACTGGAAGAACTTAGGAGATGGGCTAACAAATATTTCCTTTCAATAGATTGAACTAAAATACACAAACCAAAATAGTAAGAATTCACATCATGGAACTTATCTCTCCACTTCAACGATTCTACATTGCTTAATAGATTGGATTTAGGAAAGGAAAGAGAGAGACTAATTATAGAGAGCAAATCGCATATCAGCAAGCCATGATCCACCAACAACTCAATGAGGCCCTTACCCATTAAACAAATATTGAAACCAAATCGTTGAATTGATATCTGGGTATCATTAAATTAATAAATTTCCTGCTAGAGTAACAACATATCACATCCTTTATCATTATATCTCATCCATAAACACAAAGCAACGTAACTACAGCCCAGGATTTCCTACACCCATTTCACTTAACGCGCTTCGACAACACACCAATGTGCATAGCAAACATAAACAAACCAAACCCATGTGATTCAACAAACAAAGAAACCAGCCCAATAGCCCAAAAAGATATACGTGTATATATAAACGAACCTGCAGCCTCTAGTGCAAGTATCACCCAAGATCATGATGGTGGCAGTGGCGGTACCGGTCTCGCCACCAGACCAGCACTCACCCAAGTTAGGGCACTTGGCCTCCTCGCAGACGGTGTGGAGGTTTAGCTCCCTCAGCTTCTTCTTAATCTGAACGTACTTTTCGCCACCGGGTACGGACTCCTTCATCCATTTGGGCTTGGGCAGGGGTTTCTTCTTAGTCCCGACTTCCACGGAGTAATTATCGCTGTCCTTGAGCCCGGTGAAGTCCAAGATAGACGGGGATTCCGCGTCCAGGCGGGCCCGGAGGCCTGCTAGGGTTTGTGGGTATTGGGATTTGGGGTTTTCTATGGAGGAGGAAGACGAGAAATGCCTTGTGGTTTTGGTTGTGAATTTGAGGATTCGAGCTAAAGCTGAGACGCGAGGTTGCATTTTGTTTCACTGTTGTTATTGTTTTAATTCTCTCTCTACGATTTTACTCTCTCAAAAGGAAGAATAGAGAGAGAGAGAGACTATCAAACCAGAGAACGAAGATGTATATCAGTAGATCAGGGAAATTTGTCCTGTTTTGGTCCTTTTCGTTGATTGGTTGGTCATGGTCAGTTTCAGATTTTCCTCTTTATTTTGTTTCTCTCTCCTTTTTTTGAGTTTGGATGGATTGTTGTGTATTGGGTCATGCAGATTATGCTGCACAAAAATGTAGGCCTAATTGCAAATCTAAGCCCATGAGAGCTTGTAGTAATGCCTTCTGAAACCCAAAAAGAGAAGAAAAAACAAGCTGATGCTCCTTTCCTAAGACCGAAAAAGAAAAAGAAAAAGAAAAGTGGCAGTGTTTTTTCGTGCGCTTAAAAATTAGTTTAAAAGGTCATCGCTTTGGCTTATTCGTTGAAAAATCAAGCGATTTAGCCTTCAAAATTGAATTCTATTCTTGTTATCATGATAAAAATTGGATTCATTTTAGGTACAAATACCTCTCAAAATTATAAATTGCATGTGTTTTACGCTTTATGCTCAATGGAATCCTTAATCAATAACAGATTACGCGTACATCACTGTTATAAGAGAAACCCAATGATAGAACTTTCCAAGGTTGTGTGTTAGACTAATTATATTTGTTAGACTACTCTTGCCAAACTTCATTGACCTTTGAGCAAAATCAAATATTGTAAGGTATCGTTTGGCATAAAAGTAGTTTTGATTTATGGTTTACAAAATAATTTTTAATAAAAATAAAATAAAATAGAGTTAAAAATTATTTAGTATTTGATAAAATCACGTTAAAAATAATTTTTTATAAAAATTTGATCTTTAAAAATTATTTACAATTTTTAATTTTTATTAAAAATAATTTTTTAAAAATATTTAATTTAATTTATATTTATAAGATACAAAATCCATTTCATAAACCCCACACCTAAAATTTCTTATATTTCAAGATGATGGTTTCTAGCTTATGAATATTAAAAACAATCTTGCTACTCTTCTCATATGAAACAAATAAACTCTAGATCATTGAGAAGAGTCCTTTGATAGCAAAACACATGACCAAAAAAGTAACCACAAATAAGTGACCTACAATAATAGTACTCCATGAGGAGTTGATTTTGTAGTTCCCTCCATATTGTTTGTAATATCAAGGCGTTGCTAAGAGAATTACTTAAATGTAATTTAAATTATTAAAAATCCAAGTATTTTGAGAATTATTTTTATGATATTAGAAACATATACTTTTGAGAATTAG
The DNA here is from genome assembly GCA_023935145.1 of Bretschneidera sinensis. Lineage (NCBI taxonomy): Eukaryota > Viridiplantae > Streptophyta > Magnoliopsida > Brassicales > Akaniaceae > Bretschneidera > Bretschneidera sinensis. The sequence continues at coordinate 139,756,941 of CM043699.1, forward strand.
TGGTGAGTCATCCTTAAAAAAAATATGAATGTAAGTTAAGAAGAATTAAGTGCATACGGTAATAGAACATTTAAACCGACTGAGAAAAACATCATAATAATGAAAAAGAATTACTAACTGTAAAAAGATGAATTGAAAATTTAGAAATATTTTGATTTTCTTAAGAATTCATGGTTAGAACATGAGCTTTTATTAAAAATAACATTGACAATTGTTTGCAGCAAATGAGGCTACTTAGATGGCAACAATAGTTTAGACAATTAATATTTAAATTCATGCACATAAAGGGTGAGAAGAATTATTTGCCCAATACCTTAACCACACAAATGGTTCATGTGATACATGAACTTATAGAATCTCAAAGTTCTAAGAAATAGCAAATGCTCTCACTCAAGCAATTGGTTAATGATTTTCTCAACCAAGAAGACAAAAAGGTCATATTACCACTCATTGAGAGAGTAGATACAAGATCAAAAAAAGTCATGATAAGACAAATAAGAAAGTTAATTGAAAAACTTTCTTTATATCATGGCATTTCCATAACAAGTAAAATTATTAAAATAGTTGAAATATTTACTGAAATAATATTATTGGAATAATGCAAAGCGAGTCAAGATATTGGATTAATTATTAAAAATAGATCTAGTACAACAAATACTCAATAACTTGCCATGCAGTTTGAGCATACAGATGGTTCTCACGGTTACCTGAATAATATAAGAAAAAAATTGAAGAATATGTTGAGGAAAAAAAAAGAGTAGTAATATCTTTTTACTATTTGCATTATTTAAACGGTAATAAGGTATAGTTCATATACCAAAGAGATGTTTTAAAAATATGCAGAATCTTATGCCTGAAGATGCAAAAAGAAATAATATTGACGACTATTCCTACACCTATGAAAAAATGGTTTCAAATCTACAAAGATCTCCATGAAGAATTAATAACAAATTCTGGAATATACCAAATGACCAAATGAGATTGGTTCAATCTAACACCAAGTTGTCCTACCTACACAACAACTTGGCTATTTGGGCTATGCCTTATATGGGAAGAAAACATTAAAGTAATTTTTCAGTTCTTCCCATAAATTACAAAAGATTCATTACAATGAGAATACAAACAGTGAGGAAGAAATAAGTTTGTCCTGAAAATCTTTAGCACTCCATCAAAATGGGGTGGTGGATTAACATTTATCCCAATCTTCCATATTACCAAGTCACATAAAAAATTTACATATCCTTTAATGCATAAAATAAGAACACTAGAAGAAAGAAGAAAAAAACAAAAGAAATCATCTCAAATTTAAAAGTAAAGGCTCTTATGAACAATACGGTGTGCTAAAATAAAGTGGATGGGCACAATGGAAGACATATGTCACTACCAGCAGAATATTTTCAAAAAATGATGCAAACAAAGTATCCAAAAAACAAGGCTACAACAAACGATTATGAATCCAATATCATAAATATGATAATTGATATGTCAAAAGAATGCATAGCACAACTTAAAAAAATTCTATGAATTATGGAAACCTCCATGTGCGAGCAATGACTTTGAGGGAGAATGGTCTAATCAATACTGAGAGAATCTTGCATATGAAGACTGACACAATATCGATAATATGATAGAAGACGAAAAGCAACGGAAGAAGAATTGACAGCACAAAATCTATCTGCATGAATTCACATAGAGCCTATTGCTAGCTCGATAAGTTTACATGGTACCTTGACATCTATCATAACAGTGTTAAATAAGTTCACATGGTACCCTAACATCTACTGTAGAAGTGTTAATCATATTTGCCTTTGATACTATAACATAGGACAAAGAAACTTATCTATTATTGTAATATGTTTTAAGTTCGGGTTTGAAGTTCTCTTTTTCCCCTATAAAATAGAATGGGTTACGTCTCGTAAGGCATTTAGTTTTCATAGAAAATGAAGCTATCTTATCCTAGAGTGAGGGAGACTGTAATAATGTTCTTCTAAACTCCTTAGAGCCCGAAAGAAGTAGAGTCTAAAAGTCTATTTAGTATGTTTGTATGAGTAGTCTCTATATGAAATAAAAGAAGCTTTTTATTACATATGTTCTATTTGATCTAAATCGTAGTTGTTTGCTATCTTTGATTTTAATCTATAACCATTGTTTTCGCAGGTCATCAAAACCCAGTTAAGATAGGGTTATGTGAAATCGTCTCTAAACACCAAAACTTTATAACTTGCTAGCATTGTTTTAAATTGAAGAAGTCGTAAAGATGTTGAAAGGCAAGATTTTAGAGGAGTAGTAGTATTAAGGTGGTTGCCAGCCGAAGAATGATAGAATGTTTATAGTTAGATTCCAGCAGACAAAGCTAGGTGGATCATAACCCAAATGTATAATAATTAAACTACCATTTTATTTCATAATAATTGAGTATTACTCTAAGGAACCTATAGACAGATAAGTAAGACTTGAAACATAGGACATATTTTATATTGAATTACCTTGGTGTGAAGGAACTCTAGTTGTAAAAATTTTGTATAAAAATTGTGTTTAGAGTATTTGAGCTTGTTCTTTTTGCTTATTGATTTGTTGATTGTCATTAGTTGGTACCCGAACCTTGTGTTAATTTATTGATTTAAATAAAAAAAATATTTTTAAAAACTAATAAATAATTTAAAAGTCTCCCACTTAACTGAAAAAGTAGAAAATATAAATAACTGCAAGAGTCCCCACTTAACAGTAATTTTGAAAACTATATATTACTAAACAATAATAATAATAATCAAACATAAGGACTAAATTAAAACAAAATCGAAACAAAAATGACTCAATTAGAACAATTGAAAGTTACATGACCAAAATCAAACACACCTAATAATTGCATGACTAAAGTAGTAATATAGCCTAAAAAATAAAAAGAATGTTTATGTTATTTTTTTATAGAATTCGACATGTTTTTTTACTAATTGAAAGATTAATGTCTTGATTCACATTTATACAGTGGGTGACACGACATCCATTAATCATGATATAAATCTCTAAATTATTGATTTATTTTTCATTTTTTTTCATGGCTACTTGATTGTGATGAGGATAATTAACCGAACATATCATATAAAAAATGTAAATACTTGATTAAGCTTGCAACCATTGTGGTTAATAAATTTTTTAGTTTGTAACCATCCATAATTTTTTTTTGTTTTGTTTGATAATGTAAAATATCGATTAAACTAAGTAAATGGTAAGATATTGAACTTCCGTACAAAATCATAATTATACTCCTATTTAATTCTTTATCGGTGAACATATATAAACACTTAAAATAAGTATAACACAACAAAGTAATAACCAATCAAAACTTAAAATGATTCGTTATGCAATGCAATTACAATAATTTTTAAGATGATAAAAACGATAAGCTATAAGTGAAGTTTTGATATATGTCGTGTCAATTGTCTGAGTGTAGATCAAACTCGGTATCTCAATATTACTGCTTATTAATTTTTTATTGGAGTAATGTATTTTTTCACACATGATAGCCAGTGAATGAATCATTTATTTGCATTTTTTTAAAGGGATGTCTATTAAATTTTTGTGTGAGGATAGTTGATTTTACCAATTAAATTATACCCACGTTCTGTCATTTAACTTATACATCAAAACTAATATTGTGCCTCACAGCCGCCAAGAGCATATCACAAATGGTGGTGCACCATCTTATATGTCCCTTGTACAATATTTTTGTTGTTGTTAAAGGTCACACCTTGAGATAATATGATGGAGAGCTTAACTACTTAGGTTATATAAGTATCAAACTGTTCTAATGAGAGTGACAAAACTAACTTATTAATAGCTAAACTCTGTTATAAGGTTGCTATCTATGTCTTTTGAATTTGGTTTCCACAATTATCCTTAATTTTGATGAATTTATTATACATCTATTTTTCCATTGTCACTTTCATGGTCAAACATGTAATATACCCTAGATTGTATTAATGAAAACCAATTTGCCTCACTTCAATACGTAAATAATAAGTGTTAAAACGATAATCTGTAATTAATTATTTGAAAATTTTAAATTTATTAAAAGCTTATTTATTTGTATATATTCTAACACATTTTCTCACATTTAAATTGAATTAAAAATAACAGATTTTACACGTGAACCCACGTGTTAAAAATGATGCAAGTCAAGTGTGAGCAAAGTATCGAATGATATATTAATGAAAAAATGATTCTTCAAAACTCGAAAGCAAGATATGAAGTTTTGATACCACGTTAAAAAGATAAATAAGTGATCAATTATTCTAAAAGGTAAAACGAATAGAAAATGACTTAATTATTTTTTTATATTCTGATCATACGTGACAATAATTGATAAATTACAATTCACCATTGTTATTTTTTATATAAATTTTTTTACTACCATTATTCAGCCATTCACACTCTTTAAAAGAAAACAAAATCCTTAAAACTGGATTCATAGTTCGTACTTTGTACAAAGGAGCAAAAATATATGATATAGTTTATAAACACAAGAGAGAAAAGGATTTTCTATTTTTTTTTTTGTAAAGTGGAAGGTTGATATTTTAAATAAATTAAAAATTATATACATGCGAGTCGGTGGTAAAAACCAATACGTTTTGGAGTTTTTTAGTAATTTGGTGTGTGGCTATTCACGAATGACAGCTAGGAGTTGGATAAAGAGATAAAGACCATTGACCTTTTAGTACACAATTTTCTATATTTTTCTTCTTCTTTTAGAGACTTTTTGTTAGTACGTTGAATTGGATGATAAAGAAGTTTGCTTTCTGAAAGTGGCTTTTTTCGACTTGGAATTTAATCCTCCACGTAAGGCCGAAATGCTTCTAACGGTCCTCAAACCCAATTGGCCATTTCAAGTTCCGTTGATGTTACCTCAATTCACTTTTTATTCAACCTTCGCGTGTACGAAATGATAAAAGATTTTTTAAATAATCACAAAATTATTATTTTTAATTTTCATATTTACAAGCAATTATTTTTTTAAAATTTTTTAAATTGATCATGAATAATTTGTCTTTAACATAATCAAGAAAGTATACATGCAATACATGTAAATTGATCCACGATGTTATTTTATTATTAGAAAAAAATATTTTATTTATTTTAAAAAGTTTCACAACGAAACTTAAATTTTACTTTTTGAGTTTAAATAAACTTAAATATTTTTACTATTATTATTTGATAATAATATCCATTTATTTTGAGCCGGTGGAAAACATCTTCTTTTCGTTTTACTATATATCAATTTATTTTATTGATCTCTTAAATTTCTATTTTTCTTATTGTTATTTTTTATAAGATCCTATTGCTATTTAATACTTTTAAAAACTTAATTTTGTTTATTTTATTTCACGAAATAATAAAGACCTAAAGACATAATTTTATGAAAATTTTAAAGCAGCTACTACGGTGCTTTTACAATAAGAAAACAAGATTTTATTTTTATATGATAAAAATATACTTTTGACAGTAAAATTTATATTTTGGACGACAGAACACGTGTTTTTTATGATGATTTTTTTTATCATTGATATTTTATATTTATTACCAAAAAATTAAATTTATCATAAAAAATATAATATTTTTCAAGACATCATAGACTCCACCAATTCTTTTTTATAAAGGCCACCAATTCTTGAAATCACATGAGTAAAATATAAAATTATTAAAAATAATTTTAAAATCCTTAAAAAAAATTAGACTACACCATTTATTAGAATTCATCATTATCATATATCCATGATCCATACTTTTCAATTAAGTGAATCTTTCTTGCTAAATACACAAATTGATTAGAAAAAAGAAATAATAGTAACTACTAAAGTAGAAGTAGAATTATTATCGGATGATGCCCTAACAGAATCATGTGTATACGCGCCCAAAGAGCGCTGTAGGTACAATCACGTAGACAACAGGAACAAGATATGCTCATATGCCTGACTTGCACTACAACACATTACACATGCCCTGTTGTTTTCTTGTCTGCTACTCTGCACCATTGTTTCTTTTCTTTTTCTTTTAGACAGAAATTAAAAAATATATATATATATATATATATATATATATATATATATATATATACACACAAAGAGACAGAGAGAGAAATACTATAAGTGGAAAAAAAGAAAAAAAGAATTGCCCTTTTTTTATAAAGAACCTCTCTCTGAACCTTTTCTCCATTGCTTTTTTCTTCTTTTCTCCAGCTCCTTCTCCTCAGGTTTGGGTTTTTTTTTTTTTAATCTTTTCATTTTGGGGTACATATTCTTATGTCATATATTTGCTTACACATCTCACTTCCATTAGCAAAATTCACTGATTCTACTCGAGTTTTTGGTTAAATTGACAATTTAATAAAGAAAGAAATATTTTGCTACTTTTTGAAAAGTTCTCTACACCTTGTTACTGGCCTCATTTTCACTTCAATTATGTTCTAACATTTGTTAGAAAATTTATTACAGTTTTTCAACTTCTCAGTAGTCAGTAAGTTCCTTTCTATACACATCCATGTTTTTCTTTTGTAATTTTTATTAGTAATTAAACTTATATAGTAGTATTGTTTGATTTATTTAGTTTTGCGGTTTTTTTTACTGGTTGTTTGAATTGGGTCAGCTGTGATAAGATCACTGACTTGTCGTTTTTTTCCCCTCAGGTTTAGGGCTGTTAGATTTGATTAATGTTGTTGTAGAAGTGTAAAAGGATAAAGTTGAGTTTGGCATCAATGGGCAAGAGGAGATCTATTATAGTGTACAAGAATTTGAAGATCTATACAAATGTCTTTCTGGTGTTTATACTGATCTGGGCAACGCGAGTTTCACGTGCTGTCACTACTCCTGGTGATGGTAAGGCTATATCTGTTTGGTTGCTGGGAAAATGTAGGAAAGTGAAAGGAAATTGTAATATGTACTTCTAAGTTTTACTTTATATTTGTTGCCTGCAAAATCATTCGTTAATTAGACTTAGCCAAATAGTTGAATTACGTGGTTGTTTTTGTTTCACATTAGTGAGGCTAAGTGAGAAGTTTCAATTCCATGTTCTCTCTTCTTGTCCCGTATTTTTTCAAATGAAGCTTTTTATTGTCTAATTTTCTTTTTCATTTTCCCAGAAAAAAGAAGGTTAACTTGTTTGGAAAATTCCACTGCCAATGTCTTGTATATTTCTCTTTGTATTCATTTTTATCTTTTGTTATCCTTAACTTCTAAATTGTACTACTACCTTTGTTTTCTTTAAAGTTACTAAATGTAGCTGTGGATCTAATAACCTGCGTTGCTGTGATTGAATTAGTTGCTGCAATTAATAGCTTATACATTGCAATGGGCTCTCCTTTACTTCCTGGGTGGGTTGCTTCTGGGGGAGACCCATGTGGTGAACAGTGGCAAGGCATTCAGTGCAATGGTACGGACATAATGAGCATGTAGGGGAACCCTTCGCGTCTCTTTATGTAAATTTCAGTTTCTCAACATTGTGATTATTAATCTCAACTATACAATAATTTGGTTTCTCAGAGTTCTTAATGGTGCTAATCTGGGAGGACAGCTGGGTGATAACTTAGGAATGTTTGCTTCTATCAGAGCAATGTAAGTGGTACTCTGTCTTTCTCTCTCTCTCTGCATATGTTTGAGAATGGCGTGTTGTTATATTGTTGGCTAAATTGAAACTTCTTTTTCTTTTTTCTTTTTTCTAGACACCTTTTGAATCCTTATTAGTGGTCTTTATTTTAATTTTTAGGTGATATACGCAAATTAACCGTGTTATGCATGTTTTGGGCAGTTATCTACCACTTGTTAGAAATAGTAGCTTTTAAATTTGTTTAAATGTGGATTGCCTTTTAGGGAAGTCGAAATGCCTGAACTTTGAACTTGAAAGAAACACGGTTTTTTTCTTCTCTTGACTAGATTTCTTTGGATGAGTTTGATACATAGTTCATATATGATTTGCCTACTGAGTGAGTGAGTGGGTGAAATGTTTCCTTCACATATGCTTCGATTAGACGAAAACTGGTAAGGAAGCATAAGGCATTCTTTACCAGGAATGTATCATGTTTTGTATATATGAAGTAGTAATAAGTAATATAATACCATTTTGATTTAAGTACTATGTGGACATTGCAATAATCTGTGACATTGTTTTGTTTCAGAGATCTAAGTAATAATCATATTGGGGGGAGCATACCATCCAATTTGCCTGTTACCATGCAGAACTTGTATGTCTTACCCTCCACGAAGTCAAAAGTTATATATTATATATGTTTAATACTTGGTGAAAGTTATGATAGTCTTTACTTTTGGCAGTTTTCTTTCAGCTAATCAGTTCTCTGGAAGCATCCCGGATTCTCTATCTTCTTTGAGCCTGCTGACAGCCATGTAAGTTTTGCTTGTCTGTTGTTTGTATTGATGCCTAGTTGGTGCTTCCCTCAGTTTCTCTAGAATGTATTCGTAAGCATAACTTCTTTGTGTTTTTCAGGTCCTTGAACAATAATCTTTTATCTGGAGAGATACCTGATGTCTTTGACGCCCTTGTTGGGCTGATCAATCTGTAGGTTCTCATTTAAGATTTTGCAGACTTTTCATTCCAGCGTCTCTTTTACAGATTATTTATGGTTGACCGAGCCTTTTATCTTTGTGTAGAGATTTGTCCAGCAACAATTTGAGTGGACCACTGCCTCCTTCTATGGAGAATTTGTCAAGTGTGACAACCCTGTGAGTTTTTTGTCACGGCAAAGCCATTTTTTATTGTACCTATTTTATCTCCATGAATAAAACTGACTTCTCAGTTGGCAGGCGTTTGCAGAGCAATCAGCTATCTGGGACCCTTGATGTTCTAAAAGATCTTCCCCTGAAAGATCTGTAATATTCTAAACCATGAATTTTTTAATTTTAAGAATGAACTAATAATTCGTACACATTTGTTAGGATTTTGGAATCATATTGTAGAGTTTCAGGAAGCTTGTAGGATGAGCATTTTGGCATATCATTCTCTTATTCATTCTTTTTGCTCTGCATTGAACAGGAATATAGAGAATAACCTGTTCTCTGGACCTATACCAGACAAATTGCTGAACATCCCAAATTTCAGGTAAGAGGCACAAAATTTTTAGATTATATACTCTTGAAGTGATCCATTTCTCATTTCTGTTTGAGAGTCTGCAAACATCCATATGGATTATTCTGTCAGATATGACCTCCTTTTGCAAAAGGAATTGATTTGTTAGCTATGTCTCTTATCTTTGCAAATATAGGAGATCCCTGGTGTTGTAGATCATTCTTGATGGTCAATTTAAAACTCCTTTGAGATCTACCAGTTAGTAAAAATAGGTCAAGATAATAATTATAAAAGATGGTAAAGATGTGATGCATATATATATCTGAGGCATCTCAGTTACTAGAGTATAGCCAATCAAATTGTATCTTACTTGCCTATCATATTTGACATCTAAGGCTATAAAATTCTGTCAGTATGCTGCTAGTTGGAGAATTGAAGCTGACTTTTTGTATAGTTAGAAACTTTACTTGTTACTTTATGTATTTGTTTTGCTAATGTTGATATTTACTGTGCAGAAAAGATGGAAACCCATTTAATGATACTGTTGCTCCTTTACCTCCATCCGCAACTCCATCTAAACCAGCACCTCCTCCACCAATTTCTGGGCCTCCATCTTCTGGAACACCTTCTGAACAAACACGTGGGAAGCACGCTGATGGGCCATCTGCAACCGAGGGATCAAGTTCTGCAGGAAAAAGAAATTTTTTAACTACTAAAAGGGTAGTTTGGATATCGATTGCTGGGGTGTTGCTGTTTATAATTATGGCATTAGGATTTCTGCTTTTTATGCCAAAGTGTTGGAGAGGAAGAAGGGAAGAGGCTGGCAGAATTTTCAAGCGGCGTCAAGTAGGTGCATACAAAGGAAACAGAGAGAATCCTGGGGACAATGGGTCCTTGGTCCAACCAGCCAATCAAATGGAGAAAGGCAAATAAATTTGCATTTTGTCTATCCTTCAATTTCGATATCAAGATAGTTGCTGGCTTGTCAGGTTTTATTCTTTAATAATGATATCTTGAAATTTTTATGAACAGATCCAAAAGAGACATTTATGAGACCCAAGGAGGATCATCAAACAGAGACGAGAAGAATGGGAGCGGTTCCAAAGTCACAACATGAGCAAGAGAGAAATGTGCAAAGGATGGGGACAATACCAAGGCAGGGGAGTCATGAAATAGACATGAGTGGAATAGATATGGTGTTGATGCCTCCACCTCCACCTCCTCCCCCTCCCCCTCCCCCTCCCCCTCCTCCTCCTGTTGAGAAGGTCATTGTCAAGCCAATTGCACCTGCTGAAGTAACTACCATGAAGCCTTCCACCAAAGTTTCTAATCCCCTGACTTCTGTGAGGCATTTCACCATTGCATTCCTTCAACAATATACTAACAGCTTTTCTCAAGAAAATCTTATTGGATCTGGCATGCTGGGGAGTGTTTATAGGGCACAGCTTCCTGATGGAAAGGTATTATTCTGAGTTATAAATGAATCTAATTCATGGAAAGTACTTTCTGGGGATTAATTAACTGGAATTTATCTTGGCTTTTGTTACCTGAACCCCTCGTTGCATTTTTGCTAGGTAACTGGTTTCCTCCATCAGTTTGTTTCTATTATCATTCAACTGCACTTGATTGCTTTCACCAGTCTTTTTGCATACTCGTTCTTTAATTGCAGAAAAAAATGGATTTTATTTATTTTTCCTGCATTTACTCCTGTTACCTACCAATTTCTAAATGAAAAATATGATTGAACTTGCATGGGAGCAGCTTTAATTTGCTCAGTACAGTATTTTTAACTGTTTCAAGTGCAGTGTTACCTCTAATGAACTTTGTAGCTAAAAAAAATCTTGATTCAGTGAATCTTTCATCATGTTAATTGTTGTTTCAATTGGTTTCCCTCATCACCGATATTAAACTCCTTTTGGAAAGTGACTAAAAACATTCGGAGACTGTTTAGTTGCCCCAGAAACTGGTTTGGAATTCTGTTGCTCAGTGCATTTTTCCTGTAGGGGTGTTTATGTTTTTCTCTTTGTGACTTGGATGCTTTTAACGGTGTTTCTTCAGCTACATTCTGTTGGGATTTTGTCTAAGAATTAAAGGTTGTAGATTTCAGCTTCAGCAGCATTTGGCACCTAGGCGCAAGCTTTGCACGCCTAGTCACGGACCTCTGTGCCTAGGCACGACCACCCGCGCCACGCTTGCCCGCATGTGTGGAAGTTCACCATTATAGAGCTCGCCTAGGCGCGAAGTCTACCTGAAACCAGATTTTGGGCTCCTTCAGCTCGTGTGTTGTTTTGGTTGAAACACACAGGTTCACTTAAACCACTTAGAGGGCCATGATTGTTTGGTTCTCAAGATCTAAGGCTGAGATTGGTTTCAAGTTGGTTATGGTAGTTATTGCTCTATATAAAGGGTTATCTAGGAGCAATAAAGAAGAAAGGAATATCAAATGCACAAGTGCTCTTCTCAATCCAAGATTGGCTGTTGTTTAGAGAGAAAGACTCTCAAATCTTCAAAGGTTTTTCTAGTGAGAGAGTGTATGAAAGATTGGGGTTTTAGGGCTTTGTAATTGGAATTTTCTTGGGGAAAAAAACATTTTGTTCTTACCTTTTCTTTTCTCTTCTCTCATTCATCAAGAACACATGGTTCTTGATGAGTTGTTGCTGTAATTGTAAGAACTCCATTGATTTAGTGCAGAGAACTTAGAGGAGCTCACGGGGATGTAGGCAATTTGTCGAACCTCGATAACAATTGCTTGTGTTTTCTTTTTTCTTGGTTTGATTCTTGTCTTGATCTAAATCATTCTAGATTTGGGGTGTTTGAAGGACACAACCTGGGATTAGAAGGTGATTCACAACAGTGGTTTCAGAGCTAGATTCACAACAGTGGTATCAGAGCAAGATTCTAAGAATCAAAAGAAACTTCTTTGGTGATTCAAGAACGGTGTTGGGATCAAGATTTGATCGGGATCTTGAGGTTTGGAAGTTGGAGAGAAGAGGTTTGGAAAGCAATTGTTGGTGCTGCATAAATCTTAGGATTTTTTCCTGCAAGATGGGTTCAAACTTCATTGTTGAGAAGTTTGATGGAAAGAGAGACTTTGCCCTTTGGAAGCGGAAAATCAAGCCAGTTCTTATGCAATAAAAGGTGGACTTGGCGATTGGAGAAGAAGATGATTTTCCAGCAAGTATCACGGAGCTCGAGTGGAATGAGATGAAGAAGATGGTGTATAGCACTATCTTTCTCCACGTGTCGGATAGTGTGACAAGGGATTGTGGAGATTCGGAAGATCCAACTGTCATTTGGAAGAAACTAGATGAGTTGTTTCTTACCAAAACTCTCACTAATAAAATCTATCTTCTAAAATGTATCTTTGCTTTTAAAATGGATCTTAATAAAGAGTTGCAAGATAATCTTGATGTGTTTAATAAACTAGTTCAAGATTTGGCTAGTTGTAGTATAAAATTCTCGGATGAACAATTGGCTGTTATATTGTTGAATTCTCTTCCCGATTGTTTTGAAAACTTGATTAATGCTATTGAATATGGAAAAGATACGCTAACCAAAGAAATTGTGATTAATGCTATAAGGGCTCATGATTTCAAAACCAAGATGAGGGAAGGATCAAGCGGAGAAGGTCTGTTCGTTAGAGGAAGGCCTGCAACTCGGAATGGCAGCAATAACTATGGTAACTACCGGGACAAACCAAAGGGTAGAGGACAAAGCCATGGAAGATCGCATTCTAAACCGAAGTTTGGAGGAAAGCGATGCTACTACTGCAATAAGGAGGGCCATTTCAAGAAAAATTGCAAGAAGATGATAAGGGATGAGAAAGGAAGATGCCATACCAAAAATGGAGAGGCTTCGATTGCCAAGAGAGAACAACAAGATGGTGATGTTCTTGTTGTGTGCTCAAATGTGAGCGAAAGGCAAAGCAGCGAGAAATAGATCTTGGATTCCGAGTGCACTTATCATATGTGTCATCACCATGATTGGTTCAAGAATTTCAAGGAAACCAATGGAGGAGAGGTTTTCTTGGGGAACAATACTTCTTGCCAAGTGAGGGGCATACGAGATATCCAATTGAGGATGTTTGATGGAGTCATAAGGTTGTTGCGGAATGTGAGATATCTTCCAGATTTGAGAAGAAATTTGATCTCTTTGGGGCAGCTATATTCCATGGGGTACACATACAAGGCAGAGGGAGGAAAGATCAAGATAACCAAGGGAGCTTTGGTAGTGATCAAAGCAGCAATAAAGGATAGTCTCTATGAGATGATTGGAGAGACGGACATCAAGGATCAAGTAGCAAGCTTGATGGCTGAGATTGATAAGGTGGTTCTTTGGCACAATCGCTTGAGACATATGAGCGAAAAGGGGCTGCAAGTTCTTAGCAAGGATGCTTTACTTGATGGTGACAAAGTAGAAAAACTTGATTCTGCGAGAGTTGTGTTCTTAGGAAGCAACATCGGTTTAGCTTCAATACCGGAGTGCACAAATCAAAGGGTATTCTTAACTACATTCATGCTGATCTTTGGGGGCCATCAAGAACACCAACACAAGGAGGTAATCTTTACTTTCTTTCTTTGATTGATGACTATTCTAGAAAGGTTTGATTTTATTTGTTTAAAAATAAATCGGATGCTTTGAATAAGTTTGTGGTGTGGAAAAAGTTGCTAGAAACTCAAACAGGCAAGGTAGTTAAGGTTTTGAGAACCAATAATGGCTTAGAATTTTGCAATAAGGAATTTGACAAATTTTGTGAGTTAAAATGGTATTTTAAGACATAGAGCGGTTGAGAAAAGCTCTCAACAAAATGGAGTTGCTGAGAGGATGAATAGGACCCTTTTGGACAAGGTTAGGTGCATGATTGTTGGCTCCGGTTTACCCAAGTGTTTTTGGGGGAAATTGTGTCTGCTGCTGCATATTTGGTCAATAGATCACCCTCTAGAGCTTTTGACCTTAAGACTCTCGAGGAGATGTGGAGTGGAAAACTCCTTGAGTTAAGCAACCTTAGGACTTTTGGATGTGCTGCGTTTGCACATCAAAAGGATGATAAACTTAGCCCAAGGTCTAGAAAGTGTGTGTTTATAGGATATGGTGAAGGGATTAAAGGGTATAGGTTGTGGTCCTTAGAGCCAAATGGAACTAAACTCATAATAAGTAGGGATGTCATATTTAATAAGCTATTATTTCCCTATTTGGAGAAAACTAACCCTGCGGGAGAAAGTGAGCAAATCAGCCCGGTTTATGTGGAGCATAGCATCAAAGAAAATTCGGTTAAGGTAGAGCAAGAAAAACAAAAAGGTTTGGATCAGGTAGAGCCCATTGATGAAGGCTAAGCTCAAGACACTCAAGAGGAGGCTGAACTAGAAGGAATTGATGCAGCAAATCGGAATGATTATCAACTCACAAGAGACCGGGAAAGGAGGCAGATCAGACCACCTTTGAGATATGGTTTTGCGGATATTATTACAGCAGCTCCTTATTCAGAAGGAGGGATAATCAACGATGAACCAGAAACTTACTGTGATGCCATGAGAAGTAAGGATTCGTCAAGATGGAAGCTAGCTATGGAGGAGGAAATGCATTCTTTGAGGAAGAACAACTCTTGGGAATTGGTGTCTAAACCAGAAAAACAGAGAGTTGTGGATTGTAAATGGATTTACAAGTTCAAAGAAGGAAACACTCTAGGGGATAAAGTCCGGTATAAGGCTAGGCTAGTGGTGAAGGGTTCACACAAAGAGAAAGCATAGATTTCACAGAAATTTTCTCATCGGTTGTGAAATACAAGACGATAAGGATAATGTTAGCTATGGTGGTCCAATTTAATTAGGAGATTGAGCAAATGGATGTGAAAACAGTGTTCTTACATGGAGAGCTTGATGAGACCATCTACATGAGTCAACCTGAAGGCTATGAGGAAGGAAGGCAGGGAGATTTGGTGTGCAAATTGAAGAAATCTCTCTATGGCCTGAAGCAATCACCTCGGCAGTGGAATAAGAGGTTCGATTCCTTTGTAACTAGCTTGGATTTCATGAGGAGCTACCATGATTCGTGTTTGTACTACAAAGGTCACAAGGTGGAGGAAATGGTGATTATCTTTATCTATGTTGATGATATGTCATTGGTTGGTAGCAGCAAAGAGAGGATAGAAAGGTTAAAGTCTCAACTCAGTTTGGAGTTTGAGATGAAGGATCTTGGTCATGCTCAAAAGATCCTTGGGATGAGTATAATCCGTGAAAGGGAGAGAAACAGGTTGAAGGTTTCTCAGACTTCTTACATAGAAAAGATGGTGTCTAAGTTCTCTAAAGAAGATAGTAAACTAGTAAAAATTTCCCTTGCTGGTTATTTCAAGTTCTCCAGTGATCAATGTCCTAGATCGGATGAGGAGAAGAAGGAAATGGAAAAAGGTCTCTTACTCAAGTGCGGTTGGATCAGTCATGTTCACCATGGTAAGCACTAGACCCAACATTTCTAATGCAATTAGTGTTCTCAGCAAGTTTATGAGTAATCCCGGAAAGGAGCATTGGCTTGGGATGAAGTGGTTGCTGAGGTATTTGAAGGCAAACTCAGATGTGGGGCTTGTTTATGAGAAGAGGGGTAAGTCCATCTGGTTAGAAGGTTATGCGGATTCAAACTATGCAGCAGACCGGGATAAGAGAAGATCGATTATCTCATCATTCTTCAACTTAAACGGATGTTGTATAAGTTGGAAGGCTCAGTTGCAGCCGGTTGTAGCACTCTCAACAATCGAAGCAGGGTATATAGCAGCAACAGAAGCTCTTAAGGAGGCTCTATGGTGTAAAGGGTTGTTGGAAGAGTTAAAGGTTCTAAAAGAGCAGGTGGTGGTGTATTCGGATAGCCAAAGTGCATTGCATTTGTGTAAGAATCCGGTGTTCCATGAGAGGACTAAGCATATAGATGTTTGGTATCATTTCATTCGGGAAAAGGTTACGGAAGGAAGCATTCGTGTGGATGAAGTGGCAACGGAAGAAAATCCTGCAGATTTAGGCACTAAAGTTCTAACTCTAAACAAGTTCAATCATTGCCTTGAACTTCTTAGAATTCGAATGGATGATGTGGTGACTTATGTTGAGTTTGTATCCTAAGTTCTCTGCACAATTGGTTCGGTTTTAATTGCTTAGACAAAGTTAAAGTTTGTTGGGATTTTGTCTAAGAATTAAAAGTTGAAGATTTCAGCTTCAGCAGCATTTGGCGCCTAGGCGCAAGCTTGGCGCGCCAAGGCGCAGACCTCTGTGCCTAGGCACGACCACCCGCGCCTCGCTTGCCCGCATGTGTGGAAGTTCACCATTATGGATCTCGCCTAGGCGCAAGCCCGTGCCTAGGCACGAAGTCTACTTGAAACCAGATTTTGGGCTCCTTCAGTTGGTGTGTTGTTTTGGTTGAAACGCACAGGTTCACTTAAACCACTTAGAGGGCCATGATTATTTGGTTCTCAAGATCTAAGGGTTGATATTGGTTTCAAGTTGGTTATGGTAGTTATTGCTCTATATAAAGGGTTATCTAGGAGCAATAAAGAAGAAAAGAATATCAAATGCGCAAGTGCTCTTCTCATTTCAAGATTGGCTGGTGTTTAGAGAGAAAGGCTCTCAAATCTTCAGAGGTTTTTCTAGTGAGAGAGTGTATGAAAGATTGGGGTTTTAGAGCTTTGTAATTGGAATTTTCTTTGGGAAAACTCCAGGGAAACACTTTGTTCTTACCTCGTTCTTTTCTCTTCTCTCATTCATCAAGAACACATGATTCTTGATGAATTGTTGCTGTAATTATAAGAACTCCATTGATTTAGTGCAGAGAGCTCACGAACACGTAGGCAATTTGCCGAACCTCGATAACAATTGCTTGTGTTTTCTCTTTTCTTGGTTTGATTCTTGTCTTGATCCAAATCATTCTAGATTTGGGGTGTTTGAAAGTCACAACCTGGGATTAGAAGGTAATTTTCAACACATTCTTTGAAAATAAATTTTTTTCCTTTGGCATGGATTTGCTTTTCATTCCAATGCACTTGCTGACATTTAATCAAGGGTTTTAGAATTTGAAGTGTGATAAATACAAAAAGGTGGCTAGCTTCCTTATTTATTTAGTACTTTTTTAGTTAATCTTGGTGTCTCTGAAAATACCTATCATTGCCAATCTCTCTCTCTCTCTTTGTCGTATTAGATTGTGCATTTATAGAATGGCTTCAGATTTTGATGCATTACTATGTTCTTGGATGCTTTTGTAGCTACTTGCCGTCAAGAAATTGGACAAGAGGACCTCCAATCAGCAGAAGGATGATGAATTTATTGAACTAGTGAACAATATAGATCGAATCAGACACGCCCATGTTGTGGAGCTCGTGGGTTATTGTGCAGAGCATGGTCAAAGGCTTCTGATCTATGAGTATTGCAGTAGTGGTTCACTGCAAGATGCGCTACACTCAGATGATGAATTAAAAAAGAAACTTTCATGGAATGCCCGTATACGGATAGCACTTGGAGCTGCTAGAGCCTTAGAGTAAGTCAATTAACCAAA